>JAGIQG010000011.1:12987664-13587664 GCA_024679065.1 Sphyrna mokarran
ACATTAGTCAATCAGTTGCATTTTTCCGACAATTAACAATGGTTTCATAGTTATCAGTAGATTCTTAATTCCAGATATTTTTTAATTGAATTCAAACTTCACCAGTTGCCGTGGTGGAATTCGAACCCGGATCCTTAGAACGTTAGCTGAGTCTCTGGATTAATAGTCTAGCGATAATACCACTAGGCCATTGCCTCCCCTCCTCTTCATCAAAATACCACGGTGGCACTTTTCATGTTTTCCTCAGAAGTTGATGTTCAAGTTCCTGTGGTGGGACTGTGAGGCATAATCACATCATGCAACAAGCATGGAGCTATCCTTTCCACACAACCATTCACATCGACAACTTGTGACTTTGAGAGAACAGAGCCGGAGTGAGGGCTTTATTCAGCCAAGGCTGCTCATGCATCAAAACAAGTAGATTCAAATCCTTTGGGTGGAATTTTCATGTCCTGCCCTCGGGAGCTTAGCGAGTGGTGGGAAGGGATTCTGGAGAGCGCATCATGCAAAAATCTGTTGACTTCGTGTGAGATTTTCCAGCTTTGGAGCGAGTGTGGCCAGAAAATCCAGCCCTTTGTGTTCCAAAGAACTGTTCCATCATTCACTGCTGTTCCCCAGAGCACAGGCAAATGTGAACATAGCAACTTAATGAGCTGTAAGTACAGGCAGGTGAGCCATGAGGGTGACAGGCCTTGCAATACCGATGCACCGGCAGAGACAATGTCTTTCAGATGGAACATTAAATCAGCATCGTTAGAATAGATTATCAAAACATCATCACATTGCTGGTCATGGGATGTTGTTGTGTACTAACTAGCTGCCATAATTCCCATGTCACTAAACATTCACTATGTCCAATTAGATCATTATTATCTTAGCGTCCATTTATTACATTCATGATGGCACGTGGTTAGCACACCTGCCTCAGGGACCTGGGTTCAATTTCGGGTGACTGTTTGTGCAGAGTCTGCACATTCTCCCCGTGTCTGTGTGGGTTTCCTCCAGGGTGTTCTGGTTTCCTCCCACAGATGTGGAGATGCCGGTGTTGGACTGGGGTAAACACAGTAAAATGTCTCCCAACACCACGTTAAAGTCCAACCAATTTATTTGACAGTAAACCCACAAGCTTTCGGAAACACTGTTCCTTCGTCAAGTATGAACCTTCCACACACCTGACAAAGGAACAGTGTTTCCGAAAGCTTGTGGATTTACTATCAAATAAATTGGTTGGACTTTAACCTGGTGTTATGAGACTTTTTACTGGTTTCCTCCCACAGCCCAAAGATGTGTGGGTTAGGTTGATTGGCCATGCTAAATTCTTCCTAAGTGTCACAGAATCACAGAATCTACAGTGTAGGGGGAGACCATTTGGTCCATCGAGTCTGCACCAAAAGCAATCCCACCCAAGTTCTGTCCTGTCCCCATAACCCCACATATTCACCCTCTCCCCCTAACATCAAGGGGCAATTTATCAAGGCCTATCAACCTAACTTGCACATCTTTGGACAGTGGAAGGAAACTGGAGCACATAAAGGAAACCCATGCTGACGTGAGGAGAATGTGCAAACTCTAAATAGACCTAAGGCCTGAATTGAACTTGACTCGCTGATGCTGTGAGGTAGCAGTGCTAACCACTGTGCCACCGTTTCAGAGAGATTAGCAGGGTAAACACATGGGATAACATGGATAGGACTGGGTGGGGTTCTTGTGGGCAGTGGCTCAATGGACTGACTGACCACTTCCTGCACTATAGAAATTCTATGATTCTGTGAACAGAAAATGTGCTGTCGAAATTCCAAGTCTTCCTTCCTTCTTTCATTATCACAACGTGACACCACCACCACTCCCCCACCCAACAGCGTTTGCCAAGAACAGCAAGCTGATTGCCCCAGATTATACAAAGGCTGTCTTTAAAAGTTATCTGGACAAGATCAAGAACATTGAGATTCCCATTACTGCCATATAACTTGGCAAATTTACTTACATGCGTACACTGCTGAAAAATTAATAACATCCAAGACCATAATATTAACGTTACCACATAGCTCTGTGCAAACATAGCTATGAAATGTTGTGTTGTGTTCGGGGCATTCAGGACTATGAGGGTTCATGTGGAATTGGGGAAGCAGTACTGTCCACACGATTGCATTGAGACACATGGGAGTAGTAGAGTGTAGTGGTGAGTCTGGGAGAAGTCAATTTGAAGATAGCATCTATTTAGGACTGTATCCTATATGTACATGTACAGTTACGTGTTACTAATAAACAGTTATTGTTCAACCGTACAAGCCCCTAGTCCATGTCACGTGGCAACATACAACCATAAGGAAATTTTCTCTTGCTTACTTGCTCTCAATAGTTTTCGGATTGGATGCTTTGTCGTCACTTTCACAAGACATTGCTGATCTGACCTGGTTTCCCTGATAGCCCCAGGTTTCCTGCCCTCTAGAGGGTCATGCTGGTTGATGAGGTGTGTACCTCATGCAGGATGAGGACTTCTCTCTGTCTGATATGAGGGAGTCAGAAGTTCTGATAACAAACTTTAACCAAGGTAAAGACAATCTAACCAGTTGCAATGGGATAAGGTGGGGTGAAGGAGTGGGGTGGGGGTGGGGCAAAAGGAAACTTAATGTCCATGTTTTCATTCTATTCCATTCATTTCTTTCCATGGGAAGAGATATAGATTGTTCCTGTCTGTCCCAAAAAAATCATAGAAAACCGACAGTGCAGAAGAGGCCATTCAGCCCATCAAATCTGCACTAACTCTTTGACAGAGCATCTTAACAAGATCCTCTCTTCGTAACCCCACACATTTATCATGGTTAATCCATCTAATTTACATGTCATGGTACACAAAGGGTCAATTTAGCACCTAATCTTTGGAGTGTGGGAGGAAACCAGAGCACCAGGAAGAAATCTATGCAGAAACAGGGAGAACGTGCAAACTCCACACAGACAGTGACCTGAAGCTGGAATTGAATCTGGATCCCTGGCGCTGTGAGGCAGCAGTGCTAATCATTGTGCCATCGTGTCGCTCCTTTAATGTTAATGAAAAATAAATAAATTGTGTCCCAGGGTTAGCCATAGTGACTGTGTTATATGGATCAGGGCAGTGAACATTGCAAACATTCAAAACTACATGTAGACATCAATAAAACATGTTTTACAATTTAAAAATGGAGATGGCATCTTTAATGGGTACTAGATTAGACAGTTGGAAAGTCCAATTACAAGTTTGTCACCAAAATAATACTTGTACTTTCGTTTATTGCCTAACGCGCTGAAAGAAATATAATTTGTTGTCATGACATTGGGACTTCTGCTAGTAAAGATATCATCTCATGTCAGGCTGGAGTGTGACAAGGACAGGGGTGAGCGCAGCTGCCACAAAGCACTACAACTCTCACAAGCACTCATACAGAAACTGTTACAGCAACAACCACTTCAATTTATGCAGGGTAGTAAAATGACCCAAGGTCCTTCACAGAAGTAAGGCCATTCACCATAAAATATTAACTTTCAGATGCACAGGCTATATGATTACTTTGAATCTATCTTCATTGTGGAAGATGCAAGAAATCTCCCAGAATTGGAGATCCTAGGGACTAGGGACTATGGCAGCACAGCGGGTTAGCACAGCTGCCTCATAGCGCCTGGGACCCAGGTTCAATTCCTGGCTTGGGTCGCTGTCTGTGTGGAGTCTGTACGTTCTCCCTGTGTCTGTGTTGATTTCCTCTGGAGCTCCAGTTTCCTCCTACAACCTGAAAAACTTGCTTATTAGGTACACTGGCTGTGCTAAATTATCCCTCAGTGTACCCAAACAGGCTCCAGAGTGTGGTGATTAAGGGTTTTTCACACTAACTTTATCGCAGTGTTAATGTAAGCCAATGTTTGACACTAATAAATTAACTTTAAACTTTTTTGGAGGGCAAGGAATTGAAGGAAATTAGTGTTAGGAAGAACATTGTATTGGAGAAATAAATGGGACTGAAGGTTGATAAGTCCCTGGGTCCTGATATCCTTCACCCCAGATTGTTGAAAGAGGTAGCTATGGAGATAGTTGATGCATTGGTGGTCATCTTCCAAAATTCTGTAAATTCTAGAACAGTTCCTGCGGATTGAATGGTCACAAATGTCAGCCCACTATTGAGGAAGGATGAAGAGTGAAAACATAGAACTTCAGAGACGTTAGCCTTACATCAGCAGTTGACCAAATGCTGGAATCTGATATAAAGGATGTGATAAATGGACACTTAGATAATAGATTTAAGCATCATCAATGTGGGTTTATGAATGTGTTTGATGAACTTGTTGGGAGCTTTTCAAAGACACTAACAAAATTGATAACGGAAATTTGATGGACGTGACGTACTTGGAATTCAGAAAGCTTTTGATAAAACCTCTCACGGGAGGTTGGTTGGCAAAGTTAAAGCACCTGGGATTGGAGATGATATCCTGGCATGGATTAAGGATTAGCTACCAGACAGAAGACAGAGAATAGAAATAAAGAGTCAGACTTGTGACTAATGGGGCACCACAAAGATCAGCCATTGGGCAAAACCAAATTACTGCAGATGCTTGAAACTGAAACCAAAGGGAAAATGCTGGAAAAGCTCAGCAAGTCTGGCAGCGTCAGTGAGGAAACAAAAAGCTGTCCTTTTGAGTCCAGATAACCCTTTGATAAAGCTTTTCTCTCCTTACAGATGCTGCCAGACCTGCTGAGATTTTACAGCATTTTTTCTTTTGGTTTCAGTACTTCAGCCCCAATACATAGAATCATAGAACCTTATAGTGCAGAAAGAGGCCATTTGGCCCATCGAGTTTGCACCGAACACAATTCCACCCAGGCCCTATCCCCATATCCCTACACATTTTACCCGCTAATTCCTCTAACCTAAGCATCCTAGTACACTAAGGGGCAATTTTAGCATGTCCAATCAACCTAACCAGCACATATTTGGACTCTGGGAGGAAACTGAAGCACCTGGAGGAAACCCACGCAGACACGACAAGAATGTGCAAACTCCACACAGACAAGCCAGGAATTGAACCGGAGCTGTGAAGCAGCAGTGCTAACCACTGTGCCACTGTGCAGCCCATATACCTGGAGTTGATGGCATAGTTGTATTGTCACTAGGTTAGTAATCCAGAGACCTATGTAGGGTAATATCCTGGGGTCATGGATTCGAATCCCACAACAGCGATAAAATCTGGAATTAGAAGTTTAATGATGACCATGAAAACACTGTAATGGATGGTCAGTCACAATTGCACTGGATGGCGGAGTGGACTCAACAGACTGTATGGCCTACCCCTGCTCTTATGTTCCTACAAGGAGATGAGAGAACAGGTGACAGAAAACTTGGTCAAAGAACACATCTGAAGAACCAGAGCCAATGAGAAGTTTTAGGGAGAAAATTCTAGAGCTTAGGTCTTGGACAACTAAAAGCACAGCCACCAATGCTGGTGGTGTGAAGGATACTGGTGAGGCCATGGTGAGGGTTATGGTTAGGGTTAGGGTTACGGTGAGGGTTAGGGTTTGAGTTAGGGTTAGGGTTTAGGGTTAGGGTTTAGGGTTAGGGTTTAGGGTTAGGGTTTAGGGTTAGGGTTTAGGGTTAGGGTTTAGGGTAGGGTTTAGGGTTAGGGTTTAGGGTTAGGGTTTAGGGTTAGGGTTTAGGGTTAGGGTTAGGGTTTAGGGTTAGGGTTAGGGTTTAGGGTTAGGGTTTAGGGTTAGGGTTTAGGATTAGGGTTAGGATTAGGGGTTAGGGTTAGGGGTTAGGGTTCGGGTTAGGGTTCGGGGTTTGAGTTAGGGTTAGGGGTTAGGGTTAGTGTTGGGGGTCAGAGTTAGGGTTAGGGTTAGGTTTAGGGGTTAGGGTAGGGTTAGAGGTTAGGGTCAGGGGTTAGGGATCGGGTTAGGGTTAGGGTGAGGAGTCCAGTGAATTTAGAGGGTGGTAGTGATTTTTTTGGACCTCCGTGAGGTTTTTATAGGGTGTTCTCTTATTTCGCTGTTACACCCTAAAGCAGAACGCTGAAATGTATTACTATTGACAGCTTCAGATGACGGAAACGTGGACATAACTCTATATAAAAACAGGAAACGCCGGAAATGGAACTTCACATGTGGTACCAAACGTATTCAAAACTTCCCTACCCTCAAGCAAACTCTTGAGCAGGATTAAGTGTCAGAAAGCATTCACAACATCACAGGCAGAGAAAAAAAATAAGCACACGTGTGCCTGCCAATAAAGACAACTGCCCAGTGTCAACAAGTAGTCAGGTAAACACAGCAAATAGCCATGTGTAGCTATACTAGATTTCTACATGAAGCAACATCATATGTTACTTTCCTGGAGGTTACTGAACTGCCCTATGACAATTATATTGTGCAACGGGATTAGGCTAATGACTTCACATTTATCAGTGAGATACAGATATAACATGGAGCCTGTCTGCAACTAAATTTTTTTTTGCTTTTTTTTGATTTATAAATAGGTTTTGTTATTTGATGCATGTTTCCACATTCAAGATGGTGCCAGAGTGTGGCAATTTCTTGTGAATTGGAACCAGCATACCCTCTAATTCTATCTTTTACACTCGTTTAATGTTTTTAAAATTTTACTCTAACTCTTATGAAATCTCTAACAATGCTATTACTGTAACACTACCTTCTGCATTCTCTCTTCCCTTCTCGATCAATGGTGTGCTCTGTCTGTATCTCTACAGTGCAGAAGGAGGCCATTTGGCCCATCGAGTCTGCACCAACCACAATTCCAACCAGGCCCTATATTTACACTGTTAATCCTTTTGAAACTAGGATCTATTTAACATAACCAATCCATTGCAGTGTGGGAGGGAACTGGATCACCCAGAGGAAATCCATACAGATACGAAGAGAAGATGCAAACTCCACACAGACAGTGATCCAGACCGGGAATTGAACTTGGTTCCCTGGCGCTGTGAGGTAGCCGTGCTAATCACTGTGCCACCGTGCCGCCCAATAGCGTGCAAGAAACAATACTTTTAACTGTATCCAATAGATGTGACAATGATAAATCAAATCAAACACATATAGAAAACATTAACAAATGCCATAAACTCCAAGGATTCCTCATGGATTATCTTGGAAAATATTCAAGGATAACTTTCTCTCTCCAACGAACCTTCCTCCCACTCCAATCCCTCCCTTTACCAACACCCATCTCACCACCACACCCCACTTCCTTGAAAAGTGATTCAAGAGCACAGAGCTTCCCAAGAAAGAAATATAAGTGAACAGAATGGGCCAGCCTCTCCAGATTGTTACTAACCTTATTGTAAATGGATAAGTACTACCCATGAACATGAGCCTTGGACAGTACTGCCTCATCATCTGCTGAAGATCAATTATTTCCCACAACCACTACAAAATCAGCAAGCATCAAGAATGGGTTAGTGAGGTCAGCAAAGCTCCTTGTTCCACAGTCAATATACAAGTACTCTTTCTGAGATGAATCACTTCAGATAAGCTCACAAATTATCACTTCCTGGCAAGGGAAGAAAAGAGCCAAAAGGACTTTCATATTGCCTTTTTAACAACTTCAGTGTCCAAATTCTTTTTCGGCCAACAAGGTACATTTGAAGTACAGTCCCTGTTGTAATATAGGAAACATGATAGTCAATTTATGCACAGCAAGCTCCTATAAACAGTCGTGTGACAACAACCAGATCATCTGTATTTATGACATTGTTAGGTGGATAAATATCATCCAGGGAGCACATTTCTTCAGAATAGTACCATGTGATCTTAACTGCGTCCACTTTAAGTCCCAGACAGGGTCTTTATCTCATCCCAAAGACAGTGCAGCATTTCCCCAGCACTGCACTGGAGTGTCAACCTTTAATTAAGGACGGAGGTGATAGCCTAGTGGTATTATCGCTAGACTATTAATCCAGAAACTCAGCTAATGTTCTGGGTACCTGGGTACGAATCCCACCAAGGCAAATGGTGTAATTTGAACTCAAATTTTTTAAAAATCTGGACTTAAGAATCTATTGATGACCGTGAAAGTATTGTCAATTGTTGGAAAAACCCATCTGGATCACTAGTGTCTTTTAGGGAAGGAAATCTGCCATCCTTACCTGGTCTGGCCTACGTAGGTTATGGAGAGAAAGCAGGATTAATCTATTAATTTGGACGATCAGCCATGATCGTGATGAAGGACAGACCAGGTTCTTTGGGCCAAATGGCTCCTCCTATCTTCTATGTTTCTACATATGACTCCATAGCCAATGCGATGTGGTTGACTCTCAACTGCCTTTGGACAACTAGTGATGTGCAATAAATACTGAGCAGGCAGCGACGCCCATGAACACGAATGAATAAAAAAGAAATTCTCTGTCCAAGGGTCTGGAGCTAAACTTGAATCCACAACCTTCTGATGCAAGGACAAGAGTGCCTCCCAATGACGCAACGATTCCACTCCATAATAAAAGAAGATTCCATCCCTTTGACTTAATGAAACTGTTACATAATTGTTTATCATGTATTTCTGAGGACCTGAGGAACAACTCAAACAGATGGCTTCAGTTATCTTTCACTGAACGTCTGGCTTATTAAAAGTTAAAAAGCCACAACAGTTTGGATTTGTATAAGGCTCTAACCTAGTTAAACATCTCAAAGCGCTTTGCAGGAGGTTCATCAAGTGAAATTTGATAGCCAGCCACAGTAAGTGGACACTGGTACTGTGGAGAAAAAGCTCGGCTAGGGAGGTAGCTTTTAAGGAGCATCTTAAAAGAGAAGTGGGGTTCAGGGAGAGAGAAAAAACAGAACTTAGGGGCCAGACTTTTGAAAGGAAATGGAGATTTTGATGAAGAAACTGAGGTCTAAGTTATGACTGGAGGGTTATTGGCGTCCTCCACACACACTGTCTGAGATTAAGCACAAATTAAACACATTCCACCGCAGGACAGTGTAATTTAAATCAATGGGGATGATGTGATGTGCATGTAGACTGACAAACAGAAGTACGGGGGATATAAACAAGCTGTCAAAAAGGGTTTGGGAGAGACACAGCAGGCAAAATGCTGGTTGGTAGTGGAGAGCTTTCAAATGGGTTTAGGGAGCAGGCCAACCAGCGCACTGGGAGCACGGCTGCTGCAAACTGACGCAAGTTATCATTTTAAAACGGTGAAGCTTTTCTCCCATTCATCTTAAAACGTCACAACAATCACCTGCAATTATGAAGCAAAAAGCACAGCAAAGATGCTTCAGAAGAGCATCATCCAGACACAGGCTTAGCGACAGAACTCTGGAGATTTGGATCTGGACAGGCGAAAACTGGTCACCAATGGAGAAGTGAATCAAGTCAAAGCGACGTGGAAGTTGGAAGAGTACAGGGATCTTAACTGGTTGTACATTCTCAATAGGTTGCAGGGGAAGGGAGAGGAGGGGCCATGAAGGGATTTGAAAGCAGGGATGGGAATTTAAAAATTTATGAGGCACTGCTAGCCAACCTAGATCAGCATGCAAAAAGGGGTGGCTATTTAAAGTTAAAATAGTATTGTGGATGGTCTGGAGGGATGTCAGAAGTTGCAGCATGACATCGACAGGATGCAAGACTGGGCGGAGAAGTGGCAGATGGACTTCAACGCGGATAATGTGTTGTGGTCCATTTTGGCAGATCCAACGGGATGAATGAGTTCACTATCAAAGGTAGGAGTCTTAGCTGTGTGGAAGAGCAGAGGGATCTTGGGGTCCGGGTCCATAAGACTCTCAAATCAGCCTCCCAGGTGGAGGATGGGGTTAAGAAAGCTTACGGTGTACTGGCCTTCATTCATCGAGGGATTGAGTTCAGGAGTCAGGAGGTAATGCTGCAGCGTTATAGGACCCTTGTCAGACCATACTTGGAGTACTGTGCGCAGTTCTGGTCGCCTCACTATAGGAAGGACGTGGAAGCTATTGAAAGGGTGCAGAGCAGATCTACAAGGATGTTGCCTGGATTGGGAGGCATGCCTTATGAAGACAGGTTGAGGGAGCTGGGACTGTTCTCCCTGGAGAGACGAAGGTTGAGAGGCGACCTGATAGAGGTTTACAAGATGTTGAGAGGAATAGATAGGGTGGCCTCTCAGAGACTATTTCCCAGGGCTGAAATGGTCGCGACGAGAGGGCACAGATTTAAGGTGCAGGGAAGCAAGTACAGAGGGGATGCTAGGGGAAAGTTTTGCACTCAGAGGGTGGTGAGTGAATGGAATCGGCTGCCGTCGGTGGTGGTCGAGGCGAACTCGCTGGGGTCTTTTAAAAGACTTCTGGATGAGTATATGGGATCCAATGGGATTGGGGGTTATAGATAGGTCTATGGCTAGGTAGGTTTTGATGTGTTCGGCACAACTTGTGGGCTGAAGGGCCTGTTTGCACTGTAGTGTTCTATGTTCTAAAATTTATTTACTAGTATCACAGATAGGCTTACATCAACACTGCAGTGAAGTTGCTGTGAAAATCCCCTAGTTCTCACACTCTGGCGCCTATTCGAACACACTGAGGGAGAATTTAGAATGGCCAATGCACGTAACCAGCGCGTCTGTGGAAGGAAACCGGAGCACCCGGAAGAAACATAAATAGACACAGGGCGACGCCACACTGACAGTGACCCAAACTGAGAATCGAACCCAGGTTACTAGCATTGAAAGGCAGCCTGGAATTAGGTGCAAGTTAACAAATGAGTGGAGTTTTTGAGGAGCATCTTTTTTTTTTAACAGAATGGACTGAAATGGTCAACCTTAGAGGTGACAGAATCCCTACAATGCAGAAGGAAGCCATTCAGCCATCATGTTGGCACGGACCACAATCCCACCCAGCCCCATCCCCATAACCCACTTATTTACCTTACTAATCCGTGACACTAAAAGGCAATTTAGCAGGGCCAATCAACCTAATCTGAACATCTCTGGAATGTGGATCCAGAGGAAACCTGAGCACCCAGACAAAACCCACATTGATACAGGGAGAATGTGCAAAATCCACACAGACAGTGACCCACAAGTCTCTGACACTGTGAGGCAGCAATGCTAACCATTGTGCCACTGTGTTGCCCAATAGATGAGGGTTTCAGCAGCTAATGAGTTGAGGTACAGGTGGCATAGAGGTGCAACTAGACAATCTGAGTGTTGGATCTTGATTACGTGGTCAGAGATTTAAGAGTCAAACACGATATCAAGGTGGCAAACAGCACAACTGAGATTCAGACACCTCTCACTGACACATGCAGATTTTTTGAAATTAGTTAGAGAGCTGAAGATTCAAATAACTTCACAGCTTCCAAGTTCTACAAACTTCATCAACCCCTCAAGAGTATTTGCGATGACTGTAAAACTTTGTAACTCCCACACTGTGGATAATGACCCTTGCAATTATGGAAGTGCACCTAGTTCAATTGGCCCTGCTGCGTTCAAGTTTCCCATTTATGTAAATCATACCTTTATCCAACTAGCAAAGAAGGAATTTGTCGGAAATGGACCCACCCGATGAAGGAGCAAAGCTCCAAAAGCTTGTGATACCAGATAAACCTGTTGGACTTTAGCCCGGTGTTATGAGACTTTTTACTGTGGCCACCCCAGTCCAACGCTGACATCTCCACATCACGGAAGCAGTTAAAATGATTAAATAATTTGAAAGGGTAGATAGCAACTATTTCCGCTAGTAGGGTAACGCACAGTGGAGGTCATCATCTCGAAATGAGAACATGGTTGTTTAAGAGTGATGTGCTTAACACAAAGGGTTATGGAAACCAGGAATCCTCCTCCTCAAATGGCCTTGGTGGGCAAATCAATCGAAATGTTCAAGAATAAGATGATAGATTTTTTGCGAGACGCGGGACTGGAAGTGGGTAAGCCAGGCAGGCAGGCTTGAGGGGCAAGATGACCAACTAGTTCCTTTGTTTCAGAATGACTAAGCTCACACATGAGCTGTAAAAAGGGTCTGCTTGGGCTGTCGCCCACCCCAAGTCGAGATCCCTGAGCTGCAGCAGCCTAAAAGAAAACAGACAAAGGGAGAATACCGCATGGGTGGGGACAGATGTAGAGTGAGTGTCATTAGAAAGATGTCACACAGCGAGCCAGTCTTAACACAACCCTTCATTGATTAAAATACAAGCCATTTGCGAAAGTAATGAGGGAGGTGGCAAGGAATATAGCATAGCACCATATTGCTACGATTTTATGACAGCAGCTATTCCGTGCGATTGTTACAATTAATCAAATTTATCCGTTACTGTGGTTTTAGAAATGGGGAAGAATTACTGTTGCTAAATTCTTGCTGATGGGTGATATTTTTATGATCAATGTCATGGTGAATCTATTACTTTCGAATTCTAGAAGCCTTCCTTGATTTGCCACCCGCGACTAACAGATGAAATGATATCCAAAGTCATTCTAATGTAATGTATAGTTTAATTATCAATACCATAAAGTTCTGTGCAGCGGAATGAAAGAATTATGTTTGTTACTTACTGATTAATGGGCTTCATAAAGCAGTAAACTCACCTGATGAGTAATTAAATAATGGAAATGTTGTGCATTATCTATCATTTGAAGAAATGCAACCGTGCACCTCAGTTATGCGTATTAATTTGGAAGTAACATGCTGGAATTTCCTATCTGTGCAAAACTGTGCATTACATACAACGCAAATGAGGAGAAAGGGAAATGAGAGACAGCACAATCCGACAATAGCAAATTAAATTCATATTGTCCTTGCAATGTGGAAAGAATATTCTAAACCAAAGCACAGGAGTGTGATCAGGCAAAACATACAATACTAAGCCACATAAAGAGCTATTAGAACAGGTAACCAAAAGCTTTTTTTTCAGTCCATTCATGGAATGTGTGCATTATTGACAATGCCAGTATTTATTACTTATCCCAAAACGTCGTTGAGAAGGCGTTGGTGACCGACAGTCCATGTGATGCAGGGATACACATACAGTATGGTTAGGGAGGGAGTTCCAGGATTTTGACATGGGGGTGCAGAGTTAGGATGGATGATACCCAGAACTACTCCTTCCAACTGCATAGTGAAAGAATGCGGTTACTTCCAGGTCAGCAGAGTGTGCAACTTTCAGGGAAACATGTGGTATTCCCGTCCACCATATACAGCTGCGAGATAACCTTCCTGTTTTTAAACTCCATCCCTCTAGCAATGATGGACAAAACTCCATTTCCCCTTTTTAATTACCTGCTGTGACTGCAAATCAACTTTTTTGTGTGTCATGCACAAGGACAACCAGGTCCCTCTGCACAGCAGCATGCTGCAATTTTTTACCACTTAAGTAATAGGGCCCAGGTAGGATTATTGTTGGTGCAGGCTCGATGGTCTGAATGACCTCCTTTTGCAGGATGCTCAGACCAATTTTATTTTTATTAGACATTTTTTTCATGTGTCAGCTTGATGCAAGTGAGTAGCTTGTTTAGTCCATTTCAGAAAGCAGTTAAAAGTGCGGCTGCGTTGCGGTGGGTCTGGGGGTCACATGCAAGCCAGACAAGTCTACAGATGGTAGATTCTCTTCCTCATAGGATGTTATTGAAGCCGATGTGTTCCTTTAATGACGACCTGGTAGTTTCATAGTCGTGATTATTGATACCAGCTTTTGATCCCAGATCTATTTGCTTCAATTTAAATTCCGCAGCTACCAGACTAAGATTAGAACTCACATCTCCTTGTGTGAAGCCACAACTGCTGCAGTGTAAATTGAGAAACAGTGCTCACATAGGTTCATAATATTCTGCCTTTACTTTTAATTAGACAGAAAATCGTGGGTTGCACAAGGGTGAATTTTTTGAGTCTGCAATCCCAGTGACCTAGAGCAGCAAGTTTCAATTGACAGCTTAGGTTGCTGTGTGGAGTTTGCACATTCTCCCCGTGTCTGAGTGGGTTTCTCCTGGGGCTCTGTTTTCCTCCCACAGTCTGGAAGATGTGCTGGTTAGGGTGCATTGGCCTTGCTAAATTCTCCCACAGCGTGTCCAAACAGGTGCCTGGGTGTGGCAATTCTACAGTAACTTCATTGCAGTGTTAATGTAAGCCTAACACTGATAAATAAACTTTAAAATTTTATTATGCTCTAATCTGGGAGTAAAGCAATCATAAAAGTTTACTCCCAAGGGTGTAGTGTATAAAATCCTCACTCTCTGAGATGTCACCAATTATCACCTTGGTCTGTTCTATCGAGTAGAGAAGCAGCCTGTTTCTTATCACACATAATGGCAAACTGATAAGACATCTTTAAACTAAAAAGGGTGCAAAACTTTTGAGACAGAACAGGCTAGGACTATTCTCATTGGAATTTAGAAGAATGAGGCCGAATCTCACAGAAACATATAAAATTATGAAGGGAATAGATAATATGGAAGCAGGGAACTTGTACCACTGGCAGGTAAAACTATCACTAGGAGGCATGGCCTCAAAATAAGGGGGACTGAGTTGAGGAGGAACTTCTTCACACAAAGGATTGTGGATCTGTGGAATTCCCTGCCCGTTGAATCAGTCGAGGCTACCTCATTGGATGTTTTTACAGCAAGGATAGATAACTTTTTGAACAGTAAAGGAATTAAAGGTTATGGTGAACGGGCGGGTAAGTGGAGCTGAGTCCATGAAAAGATCAACCATGTTCTATTGAATGACAGAGCAGGCTCGGGGGGCCAGATGGCTTACTCCTGCTCCTAGTTCCTATGTTCCTATTATATTCTTAAAAAAAGACTTAAAAGGATATTACCAGGACTGGAAAATTTGAATTATAAGAAGATAGCTGGATAGACTGGGATTTTATTCCCTGGAGGGACCGTCAGACGATGAGGGGTGACCTCATAGAGGTTTATAAGATCATCAGGGAGGTAGATAAGGTGAATAGCCAAACTCTTTTCTCGAGGGTAGGGGTGTCCAAAACTGGAGGGTATAGGTTTAAGGTGCAAGGGGCAAGATTTAAAAGGGACCTGAGGTGCAATGTTTTCACACAGAGGGTGGTGCATGTATGGAATGAGCTATCAGAGGAGGTGGTAGAGGTGGGAACAATGGAAGGTCAGTGTACCTTTGAGAAAGGTTTTTTAAAAATATGGTTTCTGCAGCTCTCACAGTTTCAATGGTCCCTTAGCTCACAGCTTCAGTGATGTCGTTGTTGCCAGCTTGACGGGAAATATCCTTTTATTGCTACTTGAGTGGCTTAACTAGGGCTGTTTGTGTTTACTCTGGGATTAAGTTTTATGATCCTGCATTGTTAGGAGGGTGGTCATGTGTTTTTGGACAGTTTTTTCATTTTCAGTTTGGGGCTGCAGTTTAAGTTTGAGTTTTAGAGGGGACAGCAATCTAAAAAGAAGTGTTTCTCTCTCTCCCTGTTCTATCAAAAATTCTGTGGGTTAGCTGAAAACAAGGTCTTGTTTTCCTAAAGGGTGAAAATCTGCTGTTGCTGGGGGCTGAACCAGACTCTCTCTGGTGTTTTGGGAAGCTGTCTCGTCTTCAAAGTGTTTGGAGTGAATCTAGAGAAATGCAAATTTCAACCAAAGGACTCAATTTCCAGTATCACGTGAGTATGAGTCTGTGCTGTGTTAAACCTTGTAAAAGCGTCTTTTGTCTGTGGGCTATGTTTGATTGGAACATTGTAGATATTCTGTTTAAGGGTTGCACATGACCGTGATTGTTGGTTTCTTGTTTGTAATCGATAAAGGTTCTTGCTAATTTTCTTTCTATACATGTTAACTATATTCTTAAATAAATTATTTGATAAAAGCTCCCTTGTGAGTCACTTGAATCATACCTGAAGTGAAATTTCTCACGTTTTTCTTAGCCAAATTCAAGGTGCAAAACTTATAATTCAGGTGAACTCCATAGTTCAGAGTTTCTGACCTGAACTATAACAACAATTACAACATTTAAAAGACATCTGGACAGGGACATGGATCAGAAAGATTTAGAGGGATATGGGCCAAAGTCAGGAAAATGGGACTAGTTCAGTTTAGGAAACCTAGGTGACTTAGGCCTAAGGACCTGTTTCCATGTTGTGTATCTCCATGACTCTATGACCTACAGCAGGACTCTTGATGAGAAATCTCTCCATTCCCACAGTATGAAAAAACAAAATGCTCCCCATGCTTTCCTGAACTTTTTTGCCAACTATTTTAAATATTCATCACCTGATGGTCAGTCATCCTGCCAGGGGAAATAGTTTCTCTCCACCTATTCTAATAAAACCTCTCATCATTTTGAACGTCTTGATTACATTTCCCCTTTTACCTTTTCTGCTTGAAGGCGAACAGTTCCAGCTTCCCCACACGAGTGACGTGCCACCTTGTTGATACTATTCTGGTAAATCTCAACTGCACCTTCTCAAAGGCTTTGACATCCTTCCTAAAGTGTAGTGCCAGAATTGTGTGCGATAATATAGCGGAGACCGAACCAGAAACTGAAATGGATTTTGCAGAACTTCAGTCCTTTTTTATTAACTTAACATAATGTCAAGAGTTCTGATTGGTTCCGTAACGGCTTTAGCAAGTTTTGAAGACAAAAGATATGGTTAGGGAAAGAGAAAAGAGAAAGTCAATTCCGGCCTCGGTCACTGTCTGTGCAGAGTCGACACGTTATCCCCGTGTCTGTGTGGGTTTTCTCCAGGTGCTTAGGTTTCCCCTCTCAGTCTGAAATTTCATGCCGGTTAGGTGCATTGGCCATGCTAAATTGCCTCTCAGTGTCCCAAGATATGTAGATTAGGAGAAATAGCAGGGTAAATGCATGGGATTACAGAGATAGGGTGGAGTTGTAGGACTGGGTAAGGTACTCTGATCTTTCTCTAAATCCTAGATATGACACGCTAAATTGCCCCTTTGTGTCAGGGGTATTAGGAAGATAAATACATGTGTTAATGGGGATAAGGCCTGGGTGGGATTGTTGTCAGTGTAGGATCGATGGGCTGAGTAGCTTCCTTTTGTACTGTATGGATGAACTCTCTTCTATGAAACACGAGGGAAGTGAATCAGATATGTTAGCATTACTGGCAACCTGTGGCCCAAGCACTAAACTATTAATGGTGTGGAATGGGATCTTTTGTATTCTCCTCAAGATTGAAATGATCACATCTTGGGTTTGTCCAATACTGTAAACATTAGAAGGTCAAGGACTCAACACACTCTGGCTTTCCATGGCTCTTATTAACTGCCTGATGCTACATTCTCCTGGATTAAGGCATTTCCGCAGCTCTATGAATATCGCAACATGATCCCTGCCATCTATCCTGAGTGAACTATGGTACTACCTTCCTCCTGCTGGGGATTGGGGCTGACCTGGCTGCAAATGTATTCCACATTTGTATGAAAGACTAGTACTGAAGTCTGACTCAAATCCTTCAATGCCACCCGCTGACCAACCAAGAGTGTTTTTGGCAGATTAGAAATTTGTTTCTCGAGGGATAGTTGTTGCTGACACAAACTGCCTCAGCACTTTAAAAGGGCAGCACAGTGACACAGTAGTTAGCACTGCTGTCTAACAGCGCCAGGGATGTGTGTTCGATTCCTGGCTCGGTTCGCTGTCTATGTGGAGTTTGCATTTTCTCCGTGTGTCTGCGTGGGTTGCCTCTGGGTGCTCCAGTTTTCCCCCACAGTCTGAAAGATGCTCTGGTTAGGTGCATTGACCCGAATAGATGTCGTAGTGTGACCACTAGGGGATTTTCACAATAACTTCATTGCAATGTTAAGGTAAGCCTTACTTATGACTAATAAATAAACTTTATTTTACTTTACTAAATAGAGCCTGTTCAGCAGAAACATTCACTATTTTTTTAAAATTTGTTCATGTTGACGTTTAAGTTAATTTATTAGTCACAGTAAGGCTTACATTAACACTGCAACGAAGTTACTATGAAATTCCCCTAGTTGCCACAGTCCAGCACCTGTTCAGATCAACGCTCCTAAGCAGCACATCTTTCAGAACGTGGGAGGAAAGTGGAGCACCCGGGGGAAACCCATGCAGGAACAAGGAGAACATGCAAACTCCACATGGACCGTGACCCAAGCCTTGAATCGAAATCAGGACCCTGGAGATGTGAAGCAGCAGTGCTAACTACTGTCCCACCATGCCGCCATGGGATGTGGGCATTGCTGTCTGGGCCAGCATTTGTTGCTCATCTCTCAGGACATTTGACCATATTGTCAACCATATTGCTGTGGCTCCGGAGCCACATGTAGGCCAGACCGAATAAGGATGGTAGATTTTCTTCCCCAAAGGAACATTGGTGAACCAGATGGGTTTTTCCGACAATCAGCAATGCTTTCACGGTCATAAGTAAATGTTTAATGCCAGATTTTTCGAAATTGAATTCAAATTTCACCATCTGCCATGCTGGGTGGCATAGTGGCACAGTGATTAGTACTGCTGCTTCATAGTGCCAAAGACCCAAGTTTAATACCCAGCTCAGGTGACTGTGTGGAGTTTATACATCCTCCCCGTGTCTGCATGGGTTTCTTTTGGGTGCCTGCATTCCTCCCACAGTCCAAAGTTATGCTGGTTAGGGGCATTGTCCATGCTAAATTAATCCTAGTGTCAGGGAGATCAGCAAGGTAAATATGATAGGTTACAGGAATTGAGCCTGGGTGGGATTGCGGTCGGTGCAGACTCAATGGGCCAAATGGCCTTCTTCTGCATTGTCGGGATTCTATGCCCATTCTTGAGTAACTCTTTAATGCTGTACATTTTTTGGCTTTTTTGGTCGATGTTGCCAAAACGTATCCGTGGGACTGAATGAGATCACCAACTCAATCATTCTGTCTGCTAGCCCCGCATTTGAAAAATCTTAGTATGTACCTTTTCTCTGCATCTTCTGACAGAATAGTCTGTGGATTCTGCTGTTGAAATGACATGACCTCTAGTCGATGAATATGGAAGTTTAAACTGATTCTTAACTGATTTTCCAATGTTGTTCATATCTTTGGGGATCCTTCAGCTTTTCTGCTGTTAATCCTGACGTGTTCAGCCTGTGTAAGCCTTCATTCCCAATTGCTAAGTGAATTTTTATGGCTTGCTTATCAGGTTTAGACACACTTGAATGAAGAAACCATAGCTCCGTCTCTGCTATTTAAACTGTATTCAGATACTATCAACCGCATCCCAATTCAGGCTGGGGAATTTTATAGGCATTTTGACAACATTCCTTTGACCTTCCTTCTTCGAAAGTATGTAGGATGAGTGTCACTGTAACTCTCTGGCATGCCTGTCCAGAACTCCACCTATCATAATTGCAACCTTCTCTGGCTAGATTTTCGTGATATTTTTATTTGCTTTTTGCTTGACATTCCCTGATTTGCTTTATAATTTCTTGCAGTCTTGGTTGGAGCAGGAGCCATACCAAGCTGTGCTACTTCTGGACAGGGTGCTTTCTATGATGCATCTGTAAAAATTGGGAGTGTCATAGCAGACATGCCAAATTTCTTTAGCCTCGTGAGAAAGTAGAGGCATTGGTAGGCTTTCTTAACTATAACGTCAACGCGAAAGGACCAGGACAGGTTGTTAGCGATCTGGACACTTAAAGACTTGAAGCTCTTGATCACTTCCACTTTGATAAAATATTGTATATTCCAGTAGTCATAAGCATATGCAATAACTCAAAATCTTGGTAAGAAATCTCACAACATCAGGTTGCTCCTTCGTCAGGTGATTCAAATAAACCTGTTGGGAATTTAACCTGGACTCATGAAACTTCTTAATGTGCCCGTCCCAGTCTCACGCCGGATCTTCACATCATCAAAATCTTGGATACAATGGCTCCACCTCTTATCACAACGTATAATATTAAACATTGAGATATTTTGGACCCCAAATGTTTTGTGATTCAATTCATAAATGGTCTCCAAACAGTTACCTCAATGCACTTTTCTAAACTGGAGTCCAGCTGAGTGAAGGAAATCAGCCCCAAGTTATGCCTAAATGCACTGCCCACAGAATGCAAATGTGGCATTACCACTGAAGCATCAGGTTCATCATTATACCTGAGGGACTACTTCTCACAAGAGAGCTCTAATGATGTAGACTCATAAAACCTCACAGCACGATATGCCAGAATTTAATTATTTAGAACTAAATAAATACACTAAACGGGGGTGGGCTCTCCAGCTGTTGGATGCCAAAGTGACCTTTGCGCTTCACACAGATTTGAAGTTACCTCCTGCTGACGACACCACTTTCAAAGGGTGGCTCCAATCCTCATGCTTCTCTTTCAAGAATGATTTCCACTTTCCATCCTGCTCCATTACCCCCCCCCCCACAACTCCCTCCCCTTAAAGGGAGACTTTCACTTTTGGATGTCTCTCCTTTAAAGTATTAGCCATTGGGATAAAAACAATGTTGACTTAAAATGTATTTGGAACCTTTAATATTGCTACAAGCTTCATAGTGGTGCTATCAAACAAATTTAAGTTTTTAAAGTTTATTTATTACAGTCACAAGTTGGCTTACATTAACACTGCAATGAAGTTACTGTGAAAATCCTCTAGTTGCCTCATTCTGGCGTCTGTTCAGGTACAGAGGGAGAATTTGGCATGGCCAATTCACCTAACCAGCACATTTTTTGGACTGGGAGGCAACTGGAGCACTGGAGGAAACATGGGAAGGATGTGTAGATTCCACACAGACAGTGACCCAAGCTGGGAATTGAACCCAGGTCTCTAGCATTGTGAGGCAGCAGTGCTAACCATGCCACCCTTCTGACACTGAACTACTTAAGTAGATATCTGGATTGTAGGATTTTAATGAAGTGCCTGAATGAAGGAGAGATGGGAAAGAGTTAGGGAGGAAATTCGTGGGCATCGAGTCAGGTAGCTGAAGGCATAGCCGCCAATGGTTGAGGGATGGAAAAGGGGGATGTGCAAAAGGCTAGTACTGAACAGGTAGCATATTCTCAAAGGGCTGCAGGACTCTAGGTGTTGTCTGATACGAAGCTAATGCAAGTCAACAAGCAGAGATAAAAGCAAATTGCTGCGGAAGCAGGAATCTGAAGCCAAAAGAGAAAATGCTGGAACATCTCAGTAGGTTTGGCAGCATCTGTAAGAAGAGAAAAGAGCTGACGTTTCGAGTCCAGATGACCCTTTGTCAAAATGGGTGATGGGTGAACAGGATTAAGTGTGAATCCTCAGCACCACAGTGTGAAATCTCATATACTTATTAAAAGGTTCAGTCAATATACTGGGATTAAAGGCATCCACAAAACACATGTTGGAAAAAAATAATGGAAAGTGTCCTTAAATCCTTTCTTCTGAGTCATTTCCTTCAAACCGGCTTTTATATGACAATGATATCTTCTTCTGAATAATTAACTGTAAAGCAAGGATTGTCTTCAAGGCCCCAGCAATTGACCAAAGGTTGTTTGGAGAAAATAATTCAGGTGGTTGACTAGCGATGATGTGACCTGCACCATACCATAAGCATTTTTTTTAAAACCAGGAGCTAAACATGTAAGACAAATAGCATGTTCTCATGCTGATAACTGCTAACTGAACATGTAGCTGGAGGCATCTCTTCCATCAATCTCTGACGAACCCACCTCATGGCCAAAGAACTTCCATCGAAGAGGCAAGAATTTCGCGAAGGCTATGTACGAGTCAGGGAGCAAGATTTTCCCAACAGACTTTTGGTTATCGTCATGTTCAAATGGGAGTCAGAAGCATGCAGTATTGGGGGAGGTGGGGGGTGGAAGTGACAGCCAGCTATGATTTTCCCCAAATTGGTCAATTTATGGCCAAGAGATGATGTCTGGAAGCTGGAAGGCAATAAAGGGGACTGCCAGCAGTGAAGAAGAGGCAGGCTGCCTGAAGCCAGCTAGGCAGAGAGGACCACAAAACCTGCCTGGGAGACAGCCTCCTGGCTGTAGACCAAAAGACCTGGGCCACACCATTCCCCAACACCTCCAGAGACCTACGGTGGATTTTACGGCCTCACTCGACCCAAGATGGGAAAATCCCGCCCAAGATGAAGGAAGCTTCCCATTATCCGCCCCTCACCCATTCTGATTCCCATGGCGGGTGAGGTAGTAGAATATTGGCACTAGAGATTGACTGGAGAATATCAGCTGGCCTAGCTCCCAGACAAGACATCAAATGAGGCTCTGTTTTATTTTCTCAAGTGGGTGTAAAATATCCTATTTTGAAAAAGACCAATATCTTCTCCTGACCAGCAGTTATACTGATCAAAAAAATCACAAGAAGAAACCTGAAATACTGTAGCACATAAGGCTAAGGACCAAGTGCTGGAAAATGGGATTAGAATAGAGAGGTGCTTGATGGCTGGCACAGACCCAATGGGCCAAAGAGCCACTTTTTGAGCTGCAAAGCTCTATGGCTATTATCATATTTCTATCTGTGGAACATTGCTGAGTGCAAACCGGCCGCGTTGTTTCTTATGTTATGACTATACTTTAAAAAGTGTTTCATTGTTTGTCAAGCATTTGGCTGTGTCCTGAGATCATGGATAGCGTTATCAACACTCCAGGGTTGGTCTGGCCCCTCCAGGAATTGAACATCAATTTCCAGGACACTGTTGCGCGCACCTCTGAGTTAAGAGTGTCTGTGTGCTGTTTGCACATTCTTCCTGTACCTGCGTGAGTTTCCTCTGTGTGCTCCTGTTTCTTCCTATAATCCAAAGATACGCAGATTTGGAGGTGCATTAGCCATGTTAATTGCTCCTTAATGTCCCAGGGATGCTTGGTTAGAGAAATATGTGGGGTTATGGGGCTAGGACCTGAGGGAAAGGGAGGGGGTCAGTGGATACACACGCAGAAAATTCATCAATTAAAAATATATTTTCTATCATTTCCCTTTTTAAAAATTCATTCATGGGACATGGGTGCTGCTCGCTGGTCAGCATTCATTGCCCATCTTCAGAGGGTAATTGAGAGTCAGCCACACTGCTGTGGTTCTGGAGTCACATGTAGGCCAGATGAGGTAAGGATGGCAGATTTCCTTCCCCGAAGGACACTGGTGAATCAGATAGTCTTTTCCTGACAATCGATAATGGCTTCATGGTCGTCAGCAGATTTGTAATTCCAAATATTTTTTAGTGAATTCAAATTCTACCATCTGCCATGGTGGGAATCGAACCTGGGTCTTTAGAACATTAGCATAATTAATAGTCTAGCGATAATACCACTCGGCCATCATCTCTCCATTCAAAGATTTCCCTTTACCACATGTAAAAATATTGAAGCACAAAATGAAGCACAATATGTCTATCTTGCTGACAGTCAAGTATCATTCTATTGGGTAATGAGTCCTCTTGTATTCCAATTGGTATAGAAAGGTGGTGTGTCACAAGAATGGATGGGCTGATGGATTAATGACAGATGCATGGGTGCAAGTCATATGGTAAAACCTCCAAGAATAGAATCCCTACAGTACAAAAGGAAACTAACTGACCCATCGAGCCTAAACTAACAATATCCTACCCTATCCCCGTAACCCCACATATTTACCTGCTATTCCTCTCAAAACTAGGGCCAATTTAGCATGGCCAGTCAACCTAACCAGCACATCTTTGCAGCGTAAAAAGAAACCAGAGCATCCAGAGGAAACCCAGGCAGACACGGGGAGAGTGTACAAACTCCAAACAGTGACCCAAGCTGAGAAAATTGTACCTGGCTCCCTGATGCTCGAGGCAGCAGTGCTAACTACTGTGCCGTTGTGCTGCCCTCATTTACTCACAGTTGGCAACCTTAATCATGAAAGGTACCATGCAAATGCAAGACATTCTCTCTTTCAAAGCAGTCCAGGGTTTTAACCCCTGCAGGAATTGTTACACCTCTGCCAAACAATGGTATTGCATCATACAACAACATGGATATTGAGCTATGTGACAAAGTGTGCGATAATCCTGCAAAGCAGCATGTACCATTTCTTTTCAGTAATCACGATCACTGACTCCATTATTGAATTGTGAAGTTTGGCAGAAAACACATCGACCGTAACACTGACAGTCAAGGGGTAAAACTCCAAAAGGAGGACGCAAAAGCCAAACTATATACGCAAACCCAAATTTGATTCACAGTTTAAAGCAATCGTTTGAGGTTCCAAAACGTAAAACTGCCAGCGATTTCCAGCTATCGGAGTTACCATCGCTTATTATCATTAAGGTACCAAGAACCTTCATAAGCCACATCATATGGTCAAGTATAAATTGACAAATTAGTTCAAGCCACATGATTTTACCTCAATTTATATCGTATGGCAGGAGGCCATGCAATTAAATTGAGGCTGCAGAATCGATAGATAAGAGTTAAGTACACCAGTTTCTCAGTGTCTCCCTGTACTGTTGTCGTGCTGTTAATCCTTGCTGATTAGGAAGATTTTAGGCTTTGAGTGTGTAAGAGTCCAACAAAGTCTCAACTTTAAAATTCTTATGCTCAAACTTCACTACCTCTGCAATCATCTTCAACCCTACAGCCCTCCGAGGGCTCAGTGTTGTTTCAGTTCCGGCCTCTGGATTTGATTTGATTTGATTTATTATTGTCACACATGTTAGTATATGCTTCTCGAGTGCTATACAGGCAGAGCATACTATTCATAGAGAAGAAAACGAAAGGGTGCAGAATGTAGTTTTACAGTCATATCTAGGGTGTAGAGAAAGATCAACTTAATGCAAGGTTGATGTATTCAAAAGTCTGATGACAGCAGGGAAGAAGCTGTTCTTGTGTCGGTCGGTATATGACCTCAGATTCTTGCGAGCCACTCCCTCACTCTGCTCGTCACTATGCCTTCTACTGTTTAAGACCTAATTTTGGGAATCTCTCCAAAAGATACTTCTTAAAATCTATCTCTTCGTCCAAACATTTGGTCACCAATTCTGAGGTTTCCCTCTTGGGCTTGGTGTCAATATGCTCCCGGTAAGCACCTTGGGATGTTTCATAATTTAAAGGGTCTCTACTCATTGTGGTTTGTGGAACCTCACGATGTACAAAATAAATAGCTCTAAAACAGTGTGGTATGCTACAATTCAACATAATATCTCTTTTTCTAAAAAAAATGAGATCAGTCAAGATCTCGTTGAATGGCAGAGCAGATTCAGCGGGCTGAATGGCCTACATCTGCTCCTATGTCTTATGTTCAAGTACCGAATCTGTCATCAAGGAAGAGAAAGCAAGACATCTGATAGAAATTGCCCCATTGGGAAGACACATCATGGGTTCATGGAAAGCAGATCATGTTTAACTAATTTAGTGAATTCTTTGAAGACATTACACGTACAGTGGACAATGGGGAACCAGTGGATGTGGTGTATCTGGATTTCCAGAAGGCATTCGACAAGGTGCTGCACAAAAGGCTGCTGCATAAGAAAAAATTGCATGGCGCTATTTATAATGTATCAGCATTGTTAGAGAATTAGTTAACTAACAGAAAACAAAGAGTGGGGATAAATGGGTGTTCCTCTGGTTAGCGATCAACGACTAATGATGAGCCTCAGGGGTCAGTATTGAGACTGCAATCATTTAAATTTACATAGATGAGTCACCTGATGAAGGAACAATGCTATGAGAGCATGCGATTCCAAATAAACTTGTTGTACTTTAACCTGATGTTGTGAGGCTTCTTACTGTAACTAACTGTGCACTGAGATCTAGAATGAAATATTACCTACAAGCAGTCATCACCAAATTGTCCAGCTGGGGTGTGTCACTATCATCAATAATCCTAAATAAAATAAGGGAACAAAATATCCATTTGGTGAAATGGCTCAGAATGGTTAGCCAGTGCTCACAGTCCCAGTTGCTGTTTCTGCTTTTGTCCGAACAGCCCTTGTTAAAAAATGAACCAACTAATCCTTTTGGATTTCCATCAATGTTCTAGTATATTGAAGGTACCACTACAAAAAAAAACCTCCTTCAAGGGGTTACAAATGCATGGCAACTGAGCCAATACCAGGAGAGATGTTTAGCAATTAACATGACAAGTCTCAGTGGTCCTGTTACTTCAATTGCATTTAATAGCTCAGCCTTTCACACTATTTCAAGGTCACTTATCTTAGATATTCCCTGAGCCAAGACACATTAAAGAGCAGATATTTCAAATGTCAGAAGTAAAGTGACTGCATATTAGATCATGCAATCTTGCAAAGTTAAAACAAAAACCACAACTGTTAACCTGTCTTTCTCTTTGAGATGTTGTTTGACCTGCTATGCACTTCCTCTGTCTTCACATACCAATCTTCTTCCTCCTTCAGACACCACGCCTGAAAAGGGCATTGGTGACCATGGACTAGTATTGGATTGGTCCATGATTATGCTTGACAAAGTACTGCAGTATTTTTTCTTTGTCTTCTGCAACATCTGTATTGGAAGGATTTATAAGCTGATTAGCACTGCTGCCTCACAGCGCCAGGGACCTGGGTTCGATTCCCAGCTTGGGTCACTGTCTGTGTGGAGTCTGCACGTGTCTGCGTGGGTTTCTTCCGTGTGCTCCAGTTTCCTCCAGTCAGAAAGACGTGCTGGTTAGGTGCGTTGACCATGCTAAATTCTCCTTCATGTACCTGAACAGGCACTGGAGTGTGGCGGCTAAGGGATTTTCACAGTAACTTCATTGCAGTGACACTAATAAAATAAACTTTAACAAACTTTGCCCATATTCAAATTATTTTTCCTATCATAAGATGGCAACCATTTGTTATTGGCCAAGATTGAGACAGGGGCAAGTACCAATATACCACCCCTGTGAATTCTAAAAGACCTGAATTCCACATGGAAGAAGACACCAGGTTTCTTACTGTGTTTACTCCAGTCCAACGCCGGCATCTCTACATCATGACTACCATTGTTCACATGGAAGGTTATGGTGAAACCTACTATAATGCAACTTTGCAACAGTCTCAATCTGCTTACCCAAACCATTATGAGCAATAGTGCCTTTATATCTAGGGGATTTTCATAATAACTTCATTGCAGTGTTAATGCAATCTGTGACTAATAAATAAAGTAATTAACTCATGGGTTCCAGCCCAAGTCAAACAGTAGAAACATGGATGACCAGGGCTATCCCCTCCAGATCTGGCTGATGGCACCAGCGAGACATCCCCAAGGCACATTGGGCCAGTGCCTCTCTCAGAGCCAGCACCAAAATGCATTGCTGCTGCCTTGACCAGTCTGGAGGGGCTCCGCATCATACAGAGTAGCTCAAATTGTCCTAGTCTGCTTGGCAAAGCACTGCAGCAGCTAATGAAATGGAAGGCTGTCATGGAATGAGAGGGAGGAGCATTCGTCCTCCAGTTGAGAATTACTTGGATGTGTCTGAGTGGGAGGCAATGCACGCACATAGATGCCAAGGCCATGGAGAGTCATGCAAGGAATACCAGGGAAAACCTAACCTACACCTGATTCAGCCAAGTGGCAAAGGCATTTGACTTCAGGCCTATTATCCTCATAGATTATCACACGATCCTTACAGTGCAGAAGGAGGCCATTCAGCCCATCAAATCTATACTGGCCACAATCCAATCCAGGCCCTATCTCCATGACTTTACTTATTTACCTTATTAATCCCCTGTCACTAATGGGCAATTTATCATGACCAATCAGCCTAACCCGTACATCTTTGAACTGAGAGAGGAAACTGGAGCATCTGGAGGAAACCCACGCAGACATGGGGAGAACGTGCAAACTCCAGACAGTCAGTGACCCAAGCCAAGAATTGAACCCCAATTCCTGGCTTGGGTCAATAATTGTGTGGAGTTTACACATTCTCCCCATGTCTGTGTGGGTTTCCTGCAGATGTTCTGGTCCCTAGCGCTGTGAGACAGCAGTACTAACCACTGTGCACCGTGCCACCCCTTTAAATGATTGCTCATTTCCTTAGAATACAGGAGGTTATAAATTGCACACATGCAGCCATTAGATTACACAAACATATCCCATTGCTTGAACTCTGTTGCCCATCAATTCTGCCAGCTTCCCTCCCAAACCTGATTACAGTATGGAAATCAGATTTCCATTTCATTAGCGGGCCTGGGGCTGACGTCTGCACTCACTAGCAACAACCCCCCATCCCCTCAACTCCTGCAAAAGTATTTCACTACAACATTATTTACATCTGCTCCCCACTAACAGCAACAGGTGACCAACCCTGCTAGAGTGAAGAGAGGCCATCAAGGACCACCCCAAGGTGGTCAGGTGTAAGGGGGGGACTGCCCCTTTGGCAGTGCCAATCTGGAAACCTGGCACTGCCCAAGGGGCAAACTGCTAATGCCCAGTCTGGGCACCTTGGCACTACTGACTGAACATTGGGCAGAACCTATACCCTCTGCCGTCCAAGTGGACAAAGAGAGTTGATCCTTGTCACGTACCTTTGTGAATGAATACTGGCCCCGAGGACACCCGCACTGGTGAAAACCCATCGATCAGCAGACTGTGGTCAAGTGTTCTGATCTTGTGCCATTAACATGGGGCTCTGAGTTCACAGATAACAGCCAAATATCTCCATGGAGAATAGCCTTGGACAACCTCAGTGACAATGCAGGCAAGGGGAGGCCAGCTGAGTTTGCTCAGACACATACAACAGACTGGTGAGGAACAAACTGGACACCAGCAGAACATTCATTAGAGACTGAAAGCAAACATACAACATTGCCACCTCCACAATAAAAAAAAATGCCCCAACTCCCCTGCAGCCATCAATACACGCCAATAATGAGTCATTTGTTGTGACTAATTTAGTCAGAGCTAAATATTTATTTATTTAGCTCTGACTAAGCTAGTCCCAACAAATGATAATGATAACACATGATTACATTTCAAACAATATAACATGCAATGTTTAAGTTAACTTTTATAAAATTCCTGTGCCACCTTTGTGTTCTCATGAAGTTTTCTCCTGAAGCCGACATGTGACTCCAGACACATGACAGTGTGGTTGACTCTTAAAAACCTTTAGAAACGGGCAATAAATACTGGCAATGCCAACATCTCATGAATAATTTTTTTTTGTGTATCTTGATAGATTGTGGAGTTTACTGTCTGATACAGTGTGCAGATCAATTTTTTCCTTAACTGCGAGAAAGGCAAAGTTCAACATCATGAGGGAGAAGTGTCAAGCAGAGTGGGTGCTCAGACAAAGTCTGTTTCACTCCATTCTTCACTCTGAAACTGTCAGAAGTGGAGCCATCGAACGGTACAATGCAGCATATATTGGTATGGATGTGACTGAGGAACCTTGCTGAACAGCCTATTTTCACTCCATATCTTGCAGAGCTGACAGTGTTGAATGCCTTGGTGAGATTTTTATGAAATAAGTATCCACCTCTTCCCCACATTTCTCTTGGAACTGGCATATGGGGAAGATCACGTCCATCGCAGATCTGCCAGCACAGGAAACCATACAGTGCTTCTAGATACACTCAGACTGCAAGTAGTCATTTAAATATGGGAGAAATAAAATTCTAATTTAAATATCTTCTGAAGTCATTCATCCTTTCAGGATGTACCACAGGTTGATATGGTTCTGCTCTGAGCAAGACTGCAGGAAACTACCAAGGGTCCATCAGGAAAACCAACCTCCCATCCACTGACTCCGTCCCCACCTCCTGCTGCCTCGGAAAAGCAGCCAGCAAAATCAAGGACTCTACTCACCCCAGACATACTTTCTTCTACCTTCTTCCATTGGGAAAAGACACAAAGTTTGAGGCCGTGTACCAATTGATTCGAGAGCAGTTTCTTCCCTGCTGCCGCCAGACTTTTGAATGGACCTACCTCGCATTAAATTGATCTTTCTCTACACCCTAGTTATGACATTAACAGTATATTCTGCACTGTCTCCTTTCCTTCTCCCTTATATACTCTATGAACGGCATGCTTTGTCTATACAGCATGCCAGAAACAATACTTTTCCCTGTATCTCAATAGGTGTGACAATAATAGATCAAATCAAATCAAAAATTCTGAGTGAAGTTAGTTCTCTGGTAAATCACGCAGTTGTTATTCTTCAACTTGACAATGGGTATCATCAGAAACTTACCTGAGGTGAGCAGTGTTAAAATGTTTCATAGATTGGTGGATACCAATCAATAAGAAGCAGGTTAGGAAGAGATAAAAAGGTGCAATTGATTAGGATCTTTAAGTTAAGGAGGTTTTGCAAAGTTAGGGAAGAAGATGGCCAAGACAGCAATGCCAAGGAAGAGAGTTCTTGAATGATACAGGCACAAGATGGTGAAAGGAGTGGCTACCAATCAGGGCGGGGAACATACATTAGAAGGCAGATGGTACTGGAAATGAGTAGAGTACACTGGGCAATGAATATGATGAGGTTAGAAGCAATTGGGTCACTGGCTTGAGGAATTGAGGGCAAGGATGAGAATCTTAGAACTGATCCTCCAGGATACAGGAGCCAGGTAAAACGAGTCAAGGATTGAGGTTCGGAGATGAGAATCATAGAGCACACTGTGTCCTCTGTTCTGAATGATTTGCTGTTTATTAAGTGGGGTGACAACAAGGAGAAGATTTGCTACTAGCAGCCTAAAGTGGTGCAAATACATTTTTAAACAGACCTACTTCATATTAAGTTGATTTTTCTCTTCACCCTAGCTATGACTGTAACACTATGTATTCTCTCCTTTCCTTCTCTATGAACAGTACGTTTCATCTGCATAGCACAGAAGAAACAATACTTTTCATTGTATCCTAATACATGGGACTATAATAAATCAATTGAATAAATTGAAAAGTCAGATTTTTAATCAATAAGGCGTTCAAGAGTTACAGGGATAAGGTGGGAGAGTGGAGTTGAGGATTATTATATCAGGCCTGCATGGTGGCATAGTGGTTAACACTGCTGCCTCACAGCGCCAGGGACCTGGATTTAATTCCTGCCTCGGATGACTGTCTGTGTGAAATCTACACATTTTCTCCGCACATTTTCCCCATGTCTGCAAGGGTTTCCTCCACAAACTCTGGTTTCCTCTCAGTCTGAAAGTTGTGCAGATTTGGTGGATTGGTCATTGGTAATTCATCCCTTAGTTTCTGAAGATGTCCAAGTTAAGTGAAATAGTCATGCTAAATTACCTCTCAGTGTCCCAGCATTTGTAGGTTAGGGGGATTACTGGGGTAAATATGTGGAGTTCTGATGATAGGGCCTGGGTAAGATGCTTTGCTGGAGAATCGGTGCATACTCAAATGGCCTTCCTCTGCATTGTAGTGATTCAATGATTCTATCAGTTATGAACTCATTGAATGGAGGAGCAGACACGATGGGCCGAATGGCTTACTTTTGCTTCCACGGCTTGTGGTGTTAGAACAGATGGGGTAGTGTACTATCAAAATAGATTTACAGGAGGTAGCAATATTTCAGACTCAGCATGTCCATGCTGCGCATTGGCAATGATAAATTAATTCCAGTGTCCTGCCCTCTCCCCATAGCCTTGTATCTTATTCTGAAGCAAGGCAGCCTGGAACAGCTTGGGAGCTGGAAGGACGGTTAGTGCTAGGTTGAACAGTATTCTAAGATTCTGTACTTCTCAGAAATGGTAAGGGAGAAAGAGGGGAAGATAAGAGTTGAGGCTGGAGGGGTGAGGATATCCACTGCAGTTGAAGTGAAGGGTCTTATCAGGTAGGTCATATTGAAGAGAAATGTATACCTTCCAATATAGGAGATCAATGGTGTTCAAGATGATTAAAATATGTAATTGGGTGGACAGAGAAAGTATTTCCTCCAGTGGGTGAGTTCAGAACCAGGGGCAGGATAACATTAAAAATCAGGGATAATAGAAACATCGGAATTTGGAGCAGAAGTCGGTAATTCAGCCCTTCGAGCCTGCTCTGCCATTCAATTAGATCATGGCTGATCGCTCCCTGGTCTCAAATCCACCATCCTACTGTTTCCCATATTCCTTGAACTCAGTTTTGATTCAGAAATATATCCATCACCTTCTTGAAACCATCCAATGATTCAGACTCCACTGTGCTATGGGGCAGCGAGTTCCACAAATTCACTACCTTCTGCGAGAAATGGTTCCTTCTCACCTCAGTTTTAAACTGGTAAAGTCCACTTTACCAGTGGACAGTGATAGCCTTTTTCCTAGGATGGAGAAAGCTAGCACGAGGGGACATAGCTTTAAATTAAGGGGTGGTGGTTTTAGGACAAATGTCAGAGGTAGGTTCTTTACCCAGAGGGTGGTAAGGGTATGGAATGCCTTGCCTGCGTCAGTTGTTGATGCGCCAAGTTTGGTGGCGTTTAAGAGGTTAGTAGATAACTTTATGGATGAAAAGGAATGGTTTAGGTTAGAGGGTCACTGCTTGTTCCTACTTGGTCGGCGCAACATCGAAGGCCGAAGGGCCTATTCTGCACTGTAATGTTCTATGTTCTAAATCTACCGTCTCTCAAATCTGTATTGTCAGGACGCACTTTTTAACACATAAGGTAGCAAACAACTTGAACATTTTTATCCCAGAAAGCTGTTGTGGCGAGGTTAATTTGATAATTTCAAAAAGTAAAAAAATGTATTTGTTTGTCACAATTACGTTAATACTGCAATGAAATTACTGTAAAACTGAGATTGTAGGAAATCTGACAACACCAGGTTAAAGTCCAACAGGTTTATTTGGAACCATGAGCTTTCAGAGCACTGTTCCACTCGTCTGATGAAGGAACAGCACTCCAAAAGCTCATGATTCCAAATAAATCTGTTGGATTTGAACCCAGTGTTGTGAGACTTCTTACTGTGGCCACTCCAATCCAATGCTGGCATCTCCACATCAAAATTGAGATTGATAGCTTTTTATTAGGCAGCAGCATCATGGGTTACAGAGCCAAAATGGGTAAATGAAGTTAAGATAGGAATCAACCATGTTCTAACAGAATGTCAGAAGGCCAGAGGGGCTGAACAGCCTTCTCCTATTAGCTGGACTCTTAGTTGGATAAAGTCCTGGTTCATCTGAACCTTGATGTGCAAAATAGGCAGATTGAGATGGTGAGAATAGCCATTAAATTAGCAGAAGGAGATGGTGAGGTAAAAATATAGGAGTTAATTTTGGTTTAGGGTCCAAAATGTTTTACCTTGAGATAATACTCAGAGTACAACAGGTGAAACTTTAACCAGGAGAAAGTAAAGTTCCTTGGAAATTAGGGTAAATGAGGCCAACTTGGATTTGATCAGCCATTCATATACCTCTCCCAATCTTTATTTCATGCAAACCATTTACATATCGCCAATAGTTAAAATAACTCTCATTTTTTCTTAGAAAGCTAGTTATAAAGATTGGGGAAACAAGGTTGTCTGACACAGTTGGGAGAGGAAGGTCATGCAGCAAAGACCACTAGGAATAAAGACCCCAACTCAAGTTGACAGCCTGAATAGTAGTGAGTGAGGCCAAGCTGGAATGGAGGCGTCCAGCTGGGGAGGTATTCAAGATTGGGACTAAAAGAGGCGGTATGAATGGAGGGCTGGAGAACAATTCTTTAGGTATTGGCAGATCTTTCAATGATGGAAGGCAATATCATCACCAAAACCTGATAGACTTTCCAACCAAAGACACAGGCGAGCCACTGGGAAACGCAACAGGCTAAATTACCTTCTTTAACCCATTAGGGAATAGATTATAGTTTTAAGTAAGTGTGTTAGCTTTAAGATTCATTTATATTTCTTCTGTTTTAGTTTCATTTTTTCAAAAAACTGCATAGTTATTTGGATGCCTACATTGAAGTTAGGTTTTATGACTCTAAAGTAAATACAGAATATAAAAAGACTGAAAACAGAAGCAGTTAGTTCAATTGAGAGAAGGACAGTGCAGTTGATACCAGGATTCCACTGACAGTGCCTGTATTGGGAGGACAATATGGAGAGACAGAAAAGCAGGACCCAAAAACTAAAGAAGTCAGTCCCTGGGAAAAGGACAGAAGCAAGTTCCAAGAAACACTTCTGGTCAAAGGAACAAAGAACAGGAATCTGGAAAAAATAACTTTTGTTCAGCAAGTTTGAGAGTAAGAAGCAAAGAGGCTCCCAGCTGAAGTCAGGTGCAGACCTGGGGAAGTCAACTTGTGAGAAGCCAGAGATCCAAGATTGCTAAAATACCGATGACTCCTTACTACTGGCTTGTGAAGCAGTGGTGTTTTATTGGTACAGCTGGGTATATGAGAGAATAAGTAGGAGACAAAACTTCAATGCGTGTGGTGATCCAGAGCAGAGGAATACTGGAAGCTGAGGCAGAAATTCTGGAGTCGGATCCTTCGTGAGAACAACTGAGAGAAAGTATTATTTGTGGATAGATTCCAAGATGTGTTTTTCGAGGATGAAGATTGAAGACACCGTGAAAGACCGAGCTTCAGTGGCTCACAGTGTAATAAGCATCCTCTGGAGGGAAGGAGGGGGAAGAATTGCTTAAGAATCCATAGAAGCTATTTTGGGTGGCATCTGTCACTTGATTTTCAGAGAGTGTCTGAGCACATTTTGCCTCTTGGTTTACATGGGCTGTGTACTTAACAAGAACATTAGCGTACAAGATAGATTTTGTAATTTTCATTATTCTCACAAATCTGCATATATCCATAAAGATACAGTTAGGGTGAACTCTTATATTATAGTTAATCAATTATCAATTCTTTTGTTAGAAGTTCATTGGCTGACTCTTGCCACTCTGCTCCTGCCTTCCACATATCTAAACAAAAATAAAAATTAGGATCTATTAAGCCAGTCATGTTCCATCCTAGAATCTGACCCGTCCAGTAGTAACAGCAGCTGGGATCGTAGCAATCCCAGGGGATCGGAAATCCTACCCAGCAAAACTCCACTAACTCTGTACTCAGTGCAAATTGGCCAATGTCTACACCCAGATTTTTAGTGAGCGATTGTCATAAAAATCCTGGCATACCAGAATAGCATGGAATAAATATACCTTCTGTTAAAAACATGTTCGGGAAACAATTTTCACTCAGTGACCGTTTAATTTAGAAACAAATTCAGTAACTGTAGCCATTCATTATCTTAGATTATTCCATTTCAAGTAACTACTGGGAAGATTACGTAGCTATGGTGAGTACATATTTATTTATTCCTGCAATTATGGAACAACCAATATTATTGAGGGCTTGCAGTTGTTATAGCAACCCCTCCCCATCTTCATATGAGATTGGTTACATTAATCAGGCTAGGGAAGCCAACTTTACAAGGAAATGTGGAGTCCACATAATTTACGCTCTCGCTTATTGACAAGAGGAGAGCCGCTGTGAGAGATCCCAGGGAGGCTAAAGATGAATGCCTACGGACAAGCTGACCACCAGCAGAAATACAATCTCAGAATCGTTTGCAGTGACTACATCTGTTGGAACACTAAGCAACTTAATAAACAGAATGGATTCTCTGTTGGATGTTAAGTTCTGTTCCAATGCTGTATAAATGATTTGCTCTGGGTTGATGCGAGCAGGCGGAGGGGTTGAGGGCCTGCAGCATTAAGAAATACTTAAAATTCTAAAGTGCCTTTTGCAACCTGTCCCAAAGCATTTTACAGTCAATTAAGTGTTTTTTGAACTGTATCCACTGCTGTAATGTTGAAAGTGCAGCAGCCAATTTGCACATGTTAAGATCCAATGTCATCCTGACCAAATAATCTGTTCTTAGACATTGGTTGAGGGATGATCTCAGTGATTGCCTTTCCCAGATAACATTGTTACAATCCCCACAGAGAATGATAGGTTTTAAAAAGATATACAAGTTTTTCAGCGATTGATGGAAAGCATCACATAGCGATATTTCACATTTTAAGACTTTTACTGTAACAAATAAATTAAACACAATATTGACTGAACACTGTACTTACATGGTGACTTTAATGTATGAAAAGTCTCAGGTTAAAGTCCAACAGGTGTATTTTGAATCACGAGCTTTCAGACGGTGCTCCTTTATCAGGTGGGTGGAGGTTAGTTCATAACCACAGCGTATATAAGCAAAGACACAACTGTAAAATAATTGTGAATCCAACTATTCTTCACATTCCAATCTGTAATTATCTTGCAATTGTGCCTTTGCCAATATATATCAAATTAACCTCCACTGACATGATGAAGGAGTAGTGCTCTGAAAGCTTATGATTCCAATTAAACCTGTTAAACTGTAACCTGGTGTTGTGAGACTCCTTATTGTATCCATCCCAGTTCAACACCGGCATCTCCACATCGTGGCTACCATGGTAAATTGAATTTCACAAGAGCATTACCGGATTAAAATCTGACCACTAGTCACATAAGTAGATATGGTTCTATTATTCTATGATTCTACAAGGATAAAATTTTAATATTGAAGCGTTGACGGATCAGGAGTGTTGGTAAGCATAGGGTGATGGATGAATGAGATTGTGTGTATATTAGATATAGACAGCAGAGACTCAGATTACTCAAACTTAGGGAGGGAAGATTAATTATAAAAGTCCTTCCCCCAACATTACCTAACGCAGTAGTGCATTAACATCCAATCCAAGCCACATCTAGCCTGAACTGACACAGTGTCATTAGTTCAATCAATTTTGCCACTCAGAGAGCTTCTACTCCTCTACTCCTCCCCTTCTCAGGCAATCTCTCAGAGTTGAAGGTGATTTGCTTCCGCTCAGGTTCGATGAGTTCTGAGATGGCTGACAGGTCCAATCCTCAATCTGCAGATTCTGCTATGTGCAGGGCAGGTGGTGCTTGAAGCATTGAGCAGTTGAGATATTTGGAAGTTTGTGTGCTTTCCCGATACCTTGGCTTCCCAACTAAGTACCTCAATGTATTCAGTGCTTTCCTGAATAAATTCTCCATTTTATTCAGTCACAAGCCAAGAATTTCCATGACTTGGCGGGGATTTTTTTCTTTTATTCATTTGTGGGGTGGGGGCATTACTGGCTGGCCAGCATTTTTTGCCCATCCCTAGTTGCCCGAGGGCAGTTGAGAGTCAACCATACTGCTGTGCCTCTGTACTCACATGTAGGTCAGACCAGCTAAGGATGACAAGGATTTCCTTTCCTAAAGGACATTAGTGGGCCAGATGGGTTATTCTGACAATGGATCATCAGTAGATTCTTAATTCCAGATTTTTAAAAATTGAATTCAAATTCCACCATCTGTCAGGGCAGTATTCGAAACCGGGTCCCCAGAACATTAGTTGAGTTTCTGGATTAATAATCTAGCGATAATACCACTACACCATCACTCCCCTTCTATGATGTGTGATCTCTTCAAAGAGGACATCCCTAAAGCACTTCCACTGTCATCCCTGTTGTTTTCTGCCATAATTGAGTTGGGGCTGGACCAGTTGCTTTGGGAGTCTGTCAAGTGCGTGAATGATATATCCTACCCACAGGGGGTTGGTTTTGAGTTATTACCACCTGATGTTGGGCACTTGGCTTGGGAGAAGATGCTGCTGCTGGACTGCCTTTCTCACCACAGGATACAGTGAAACTCACAAAGTCAATACTGATGCTGCTTCGCCGGTGCTTTGAGTTGCCTGCTACAAGTCAAGTTTTTTAAGTTTATTTATTAGTGTCACAAGTAAGCTTACATTAACACTGCAATGAAGTCATTGTGAAAATCCCCTACCTGCCACTCTCCAGCATTCTCAGTGTTCAGGTACACTGAAGGAGAATTTAGCACGGCCAACACACTTAGCCAGCATGTCTTTCAGACTGTGGGAGGAAATCGGTACACTCGGAGGAAACCCACGCAGACACAAGGAGAATGTGCAGATTCTGCACAGTCAGTGACCAAGCCAGGAATTAAATCCTGGTCCTTGGCACTGTGAGGCAGCAGTGTTAACCACTGTGCCACCGTGTTGTCCAGGTCTCTGATACGCATTGGAGCATGGATATAACTGCTGCCTGTAAATCCTATCTTATTCTCAGGTTTGAGATCCTTGCCCTCAAACACTCCCATGGTGAGCTGGTGTAATTCAATTCATAGCAGGTTTTTGAAATGCAATATTATTCGTCAAGTGGCAATAGAATTAAAAGCAACACACTACAGCAATGGGGTTGACCTTTTACATTTATTTATTAGTGTCACAAATAGGCTTACATTAACACTGCAATGAAGTTACTGTGAAAATCCCTTAGTTGCCACACTCTGGCACCTGTGCGGGTACACTGAGGGAGAATTTAGCATGGTCAATGCATCTAACCAGCACATCTCTCAGACTGTGGGAGGAAACTAGAGCACCCAGAAGAAACCCATGCAGACACGAGGAGAATGTGCAGACTCCTCATAGACAGCCGCCTCAGCTGGGAATCGTACTCAGCTCCCTGGTGCTATGAGGCAGCAGTGCTAATCATTGTACCATCATGCCACCCCCAAATTAACTGCCCTTCTAGCAAGCCACTCAGTTCAAGAGCAATTCAGGATGGGCAATAACAGGATGGGATATAATGGCCCACGCTTATATCTCCTGAATGAATAAAAAAAACTGAGATATCTTAAAAGGAAACATCTTATTTAGCTGCAAGCTTTAATAAGGTTCCTAAGTAATTCATCCTTAGTTAATGCAGCCTTTCATTTCCTGTTACCAGCGCTGCTGTAGCCTTCAAACTCAGTGAAGTTTACTTTTGCACTGATAAGCAGGTTGCCAGGCAGCAGACACTCCGATAGCTCGAGACGCTGAGGCAAAGCTTTTTGTTTCTTCCCAGGGAGGCTATTTAATTGCCTTGATGGGAAACAAATGACAAGGTTACTCAGGAGTGTGCAAAAAGCCACTTCAAGCCCGGGAACGCGATCCAGGCCAGAGTGGCAGATGAAGGACCACGCTCTCCACCTCTCTTAAATTAGCAATGATAAATCCATAAAAGGCACTCCAAACAGGCGTGTGCTGAATTACCCAGTAATTTGTCCACTTCACAACTCGGCATCATCAGTGGCAGTCTCCCCCCACCCATCCCTCCTCCCCGACCTAAGCCTGTGCCTAATGCACTCCGGAAATGGGCTAGTGATTTCTGAAAGCAGGGAAATGCATTAACCAGCACCCACCTCCCTGCGTTACTGCCACAGCGAGAGAGAGAGAGAGAGAGAGACGCAAATGCACTCCAGATGAGGATCGTCTAACCACCAACAGTTCTCCCAGAATCTCCAACAATTAAAGATTAATCTCCCACACACACCTGGGTGCAAACCAGCAGAAAAATCAGAGAGGACTATTTAAAAGTAGCGCAGCTCAGACCTCTTATTTGTTAGTCAAAAAAAAGTGTTGGAGCTGGAAAGAAAAGGTCACTTGACTGATGATCAAGCATCATCCAGTTAGATGATGAAAAGTCAACCCATTATCTGATGGGTGCGCAAAGGTTTTGTCCTATGGGGATGGGACACATCGAATGTCTAAGGGGGAGAACGTAGGCGTGAGGCTGAAAGAAGAAAGATGGTTTATGACAAGGTAACAAACACCAGGGACACCAGTTCCATTCCCACTTGGGTCACTGTCTGCATGGAGTTTGCACATTCTCCCTGTATCTGCGTGGGTTTTCTCCCACAATCCAAAAATGTGTGGGTTAGGTTGATTGGGGATTAGGAGGATAAATATTACAGGCATAGGACCTGGATGAGATTGTTTCGGTGCAGGCTCGATGGACTGAATGGCCTCCTTCTGCACTGTAGATTCTATGATTATATTGCAACAAGAGTTTGCGACCTTTTTCTGCACCAACATTATCAAATGAATGTGGGGCATCAGGTATATTTTTAGGTAAATGTTGGCATCAATTTAATTTGCCTTTCCTTTAAAGAGAAGATAATTCCATCGCCATCTCATCTTTTGATAAGGCAACGTGTTTAAATGTTGGCCCAACAGTGGTCGGTTGTGTGGTTGATAACCTCATGAGAGATTAGTGACCTAAGAGGTGATTTTTGCAATTGGTGATATAAATGATTGGAACGGATTAGGGTTAATCTGCCAGAGATCAAGAAATTTCATCCCAAGTTAGTTAGTTTTTTTCTATTCTTTTCAGATTTGTATTTTTGATTTCTACTCCCCCCACCCATCAACCCACAGTGCTGCTCAAGGTGAAAGAGGGCATCATGTGGGGCTGCTGGTGGAGGGAGGATGTTGTATTTTAATTCATTGGGTGCTTGGCAGCGACAGCTTGCAGTTTGTTCACGTCCAGGAATAACTACAGGTAACTCAGACTCAAAAGCTCCAAAAGCATCAGTGTTAATGTCAGCTGTGGCTCAGTCCTGGCCACTCTCCCACCGCTGAGTTGGAAAATTGCAAGTTCATGTTCCACTCCAAGGACAGCAAGGTGGCACAGTGGTTAGCACTGCTGCTTCACAGCACGACAAACCAGATTCCATTCTCGCCTTGAGTCACTGTCTGCGGAGTCTGTACATTCTCCCCACATCTGCGTGGGTTTCCTCCAGTTTCCTCCCACAAGTTCGAAAGACATGCCAAATTCTGCCTCAGTGTACCCAAACAGGCGCCAGACAGTAACGACTAGGGGATTTTCACCATAACTTCATTACACTATAAAAGTAAGCCTACTTGTGACATTAATAAATAAACTTTAAACTTAAGGGCTTGAGCACAAAATGTAGCCAGAGACTTATTGTGTAGCACTGGGAGAATGCTGCTCTCGCTGCGGTGAACTGATGAGATTTTTTTTAAAAAAAAACAGCTTTCTCAAATGGATGTAATCCTGGTTTATTTTACAAAGGTAAATTTTCCATTTAGGCCCATATTTCTGTCCCTGACTCTTCAGTTTAGCAATTATTTGCCAACACAGAGCATACTCAAAACGTCCCTGAAAACTACAAGGTATTTGCTCTATACTTCCCATCTACACTAGGCCAGTAACGCTTGCTTTTAAACTTCGTCAAGTTAATTAACTATGTCCTACCCACCCGCAATCCATGCAGTTTGCCCTTTCAATGACTTTCACTTCCCCTAAGTGTGCAAGCATTGGATGCTCACAAAACCAGTTTGAAGATTTTCCTACAACAGGTGTTAAATATTGGCCTGTGGTCTAAAGTAGCGTCTCTACTTTATCAAATTATCTGGTTACAGTAGCTGCTTTGCGGTCTTCAGGAAGCTTTCAAATGTCAGTTACACCAATTTGAGATGCCATTTCCTGTAAGACTGCTGGGTGCAAGTTGTCTGGCCTTGACACTGTCTATTTTAAAAGCCTTTTTCTAATTATATCCAGCGTTAATTTAATACCACTTGGCTACTTCTATGCTATTCCTGGAAATCATAATATCTGACTCAGGACACATTTCCTCTTCTTCCTAGATCACAGTTACTCTTCTTTGTCCGCGCCCCGCACTCCCACCGCTTCTCGTTTTCCACCGTCAATTTCTAGTGGATCGATATGTTATTTTTCTCTCCATTTACTCGCTGTTTAGGTATAATTTTGGAAACGCAAGATTCACGGTGGCCTGGCTACCGACTATCCTGGAATCGCTTCGACTGTTCCGTACCCTGATTGAGTTACATTGAAGAAATCTCAACCACTTCTGGCTTGCATTTGGTATGGACCACAGGCCAAATCTCACCCTCATTCTAGTGGAGCCATCGCCCAATGCTTTTTATCTGTGTGAATCATAGAATCCCAACAGTACAGAAGGAGGTCACTCGGCCCATCGAGTCAGCCTGTAACAATCCCAACAAGACCCCATCCTCGTAAACCCATGTTTGCCCTACTCAACCCCTTGACATTAAGGGGCAATTTAGCATAGAAACCCAAGAATCATAGAAACCCTACAGTGCAGAAGGGGGCCATTCGGCCCATCCCCTGACACCAGGGTCAATTTTGCATGACTAATCAACCTAACTCGCACATCTTTGGACTGTGGGAGGAGACCGGAGCACCAGGAGGAAACTCATGCACGTACAAGGAGAACGTGCGAACTCCACACAGGCAGTAATCCAAACCAGGAATCGAATCCTGCGACGCAGGAATGCTAATCACCATGCCATCCAACGTTACACTTGAATCACCCTCCAGGGTTTACTTCAAAACACAGGTAGGAAATAATTTCCTGGAGATTTTCCAAGATGGAACATCATTAGGACAATGGAGATTATAAAACTGCTACCATTATATGTGGAATTATATAGAAATGCAACACAGGAACTGGCCATTTCACCCCAAATGGTCTTTACCAGTTTTCATATTCCACATAGGTCTCCTCATGATCTATTTTTCAAATCTATTTATTGCTCATCCCTAGTTGCCCTTGAGAAGGTGGTAGTGAGCTGCCTTCTTGAATTACTGCAGTCCTTAATATTTAGGTATACCCACAGTGCTGTTAGGGAGGGAATTCCAGGATGTTAACCCAATGATAGTGAGGGGATAGTGATGTTTTTTCCAAGTTGGGATGCTTGGAGGAGAACCCCCAGGTAGTAGTATTCCTAGGTATCTGCTGCCCTTTTCCTTCGAGATAGTAGTGGGTGTTTTACCTCTTGGCACTGTTCCCTTCTCCTTCAGGTGTGCAGCTTCTAGATATTATCTATCTGCAGTGCATTATTTGAAAGGCTGGTGGAAGTAGATACAGTAATCACTTCCAATGAGAAATTGGATAAATATGCACAGGAACCAAAATTCAGGGCTCTGAGGAAAGAACAAGGGAGTCGGACCAACGCATAGCATCATAGAATCCATACAGTGCAGAAAGAGGCCGTTCAGCCCATTGAGCCTGGATAGCTCTTTCAAAAAACAGAAAAAGGCAGGAAAGGCCAATCATAACATTTTTGATTAATCTACTTTAACTACTCCAAGTGGCAGGGGAGAGTCAATGATCAGGCACATTGATCTCTCAGGATGAGCCTGGCAGGGGTGAAACCATGAATAAGCAGGCGACAAGGCAAGCCCGTTTCACTGGGAGTCAGCTGATGCCTGTGATGGTCATTTGCATAAGCAAGGTTAGAGTAAAGGATCAGGTGTAGCCAATAAGGCTAAACCCATGCTTTATTTGATGTGATTTTTCAAAGCCATCTCACACTTTTTGCTAAGTGTGAGATCAAGCCCGGGAGGGGGTGCAATGCCTCTTCTGGTCAATTTGGATCTTGTCTGATCGAGCCCAAGATGGGATGCAAAGTCTTATCTTGTTAGTTTGGATCTTGTCTTTTTTCTTATTCATTTGTGGGACATGGGCATTGCTGACTGGCCAACACTGATTGCCCATCCCTAGTTGTCGGAGGGCAGCTGAGCGTCAACCACATTGATGTGGCTCTGGAGTAACATGTAAGCCAGGCAGGATCAGGACAGCAGATTTCATTCCCTAAAGGACATATCTGAATCAGATGGGTTTTTCATACAATCGACAATGGTTTCACTATTATCAGTAGATTCCTAATTCCAGACTTGCTTTATTATTGAATTTGAATTCCACCATCTGCCGTGACCGGATTCGAACTTAAGTCCCCAGAACATTAGCTGAGTTTCTGGATTAATCATCAAGTGATAATACAACTGGGCCATTGCCTCCTCATGTGATGCCCCTCAGGTGGGGACCATGATTGGACCTAGTATGAATTGGCTTTTTTTTGATTTGAAATAAAGCACTAAAAAGGACCAAGAAAATCTTTGTAAAAAGTTGCAGCAAGCTTCAGGTTTGTGTTACGACCTGATGCAAAGCAATACTTCCTGAATTCTTCATTTGATTTGTTCATGATTTTCTTACACTTTTGCCTTCTCTTTTTCTGGGCTCACCTAAAAGCTTCTCTAGGTACACCCTATCGAGCTCCTGCCTAACTATAATCATCTCCATAATGAGTGTCAAATCATAGCCTTTGTACAGAGAGCATCAAAAAGACTGCCTTGTTTTATTTATCTCTTGCTCATCTCATTAGCTCTAATGAGAACATCTTGGAGGAATTCAATTGTAAAGGCTTGTTCTGGCATTAAGAGATGCCTGGTTTTACTTCATTCTAAAATTGATTGCACTGGGACAGAGTTATAGATAGTATCATCATATCCACAAAGACGCTGATAGTACAACACATATGGTTAACCTTCACAGAATAATTAATTGCACTCACAGGCTATTGGCATACACTCAAACCCATTCAGAGAGGCTTAAAGGCAAGGCACACTCTCTCCTGAAGAGTGCATGCAAGGGAACAGATACAGCACTTCCCCCTTAGTGTGTGGGAGATCTCATTCTGGGAGACTAGTAGAAACAAACAAAGGTGTTGTGTTAGAATATTCAAGTTTATGAAGTAAGAGTGGGACCTGATCTCCACATGGCACAGTGTAGTCCAGCTGCGGAGCAAAAACCAAGACATGGATTCTGCAATGATTTCTGCCCAGGTAACACAGAATCTGCTCAGAGGGAAATGAGACAGCGCAAATACATTTGTGAAAATTTAAGTACAAGTTGCAGTCATAAAGAATTAGAGAGTCATAGAGTCATAAAATATGGAAACAAGCCCTTCAGCCCAACTTGTCCCTGCCGCCCTTTTTTAATTAATCAATAAGCTAGTCCCAATTTCCCACATTTGGCACATATCCCTCTTTGGAGTCGTACAACATGGAAAGAAAAAAATTACGTGCAAGTTCCAGTTGTACTATCTTTCAAAAAGTCCTTTCACAGAAGAAAAGCAGAACCTGCCCTCAAAATTGACCATACTCCTAGTTGTTACGAGGAGCTTGCAATGATCGATCCCCTTCAACGGGGGTCAATATCTGGGCGGCATGATGGCACTGTGGTTAGCACTGCTGCCTCACAGCGCCAGGGATCTAGATTTGGTTCCCGGCTTGGGTCACTGTCTGTGCACATTCTCCCTATGTCTGCGTGGGGTTTCCTCCCATAGTATAAAAGATGTGCTGGTTAGATGCATTGGTCATGCTAAATTCTCCCTCAGACTACCTGAACAGGCACCAGATTGTGGCACTAAGGGATTTGCAATAACTTCATTGCAATGTTAATGTAAGCCTACTTGTGACAATAGTAAACTAGTAAACTTTAAAACTTTAATCATCTGAGCTAATCATCCACCAGCAGGCTTTGTGTATCATGTGTGCATCAATTGGTCTGATAAGTTTACCAACTAAATTTAATGGAATTTGAAGCAACAATGATGGATTAATGTGAACACAGATGTTTGTGCACCTGAGTGCTTTATGTTTAAGGCTTGTTTATTTAATAGCGCCACAAGTAGGCTTACATTAACGTTGCAATGAAGTTATTGTGAAAATCCACTAGTTGCCATACTCCAGCGCCTGTTCAGCTGCAGTAAGAGAGAATTTAGCACAGCCAATGCATTCGAACCAGCACGTCTTTCAGACTGTAGGAGGAAACCGGAGCACCCAGAGGAAACTCACGCAGACATTGGGAGAACATACAGACTGTGCACAGATAATGATGCAAACCAGGAATCGAACTAAGGTCCCTAGTGCTGTGAGGCAGCAGTGTCACCGTGCGCTAATAATGCCAAAGTCACAGGTTCAAATCCTGTTCCTCTCACTGACCAGTGTGCTTGAAACTCAAAGAAATAGCAAGAAGACTTGCGAACAAAAGTGATTGAAGTCTTGGAGCTTGACCTCCCTATGTCATCCTAGAAACGGTCCTGGAGATTTAGTGTAGTAAAGAATGTAGCTACGTCATATATCCTAGATCAGTGGAGTTGTCCACTTCTAGGTGCTCGTACTGTGCAACTGAGAGCTGAGCTTCAGGAGAGAAAGGGAGACGCCTGCCGAACCAGCCAGATCAGCTGAATCAACCCCAGCCATCAAAGTCATGCAGGTGTATCCTGCTCTGCTGCAGTAATCAGTTAATTGTACACAGCAGTGACCAGCAGTCAATTGAAGCCAATTAAAAAGTTCGGCCAAGAACATTAAATCAGCCAGCTGAAGGATGGCTCATTGCCTGGCAATCCTGCGCTTGTGTGTGATGCTGGAGGATGCCCACTCACTCACTAATTGATTATAATCAATAACTATGCTTGACTGTGCTGACTCGTGGGAGATTTTATGCTCAGGATTTGCTGACGCGTTTGCATGGAGACCTGGGGGGAAGAAAGATAAATCCAGTGCCATTCCCAGCACGTTTTCCCTGTTGTGACTCTAGCGCAAACTTCGTGTGCAGCCCTTGGATCCCAGCCTAAAATCAGGAGGGTTTCTGGAAAAGTGTGAAGGTAGCAGCCTTAGATGTCGAAATATTCACACTTCACCCCATCAATTCTGGTGTATATCAATGACTTGCTGCACTGCAGGTTGGCACCATTTGTCCTACTATGCAAGTAGATCTTTGAACTGAGGGTGGTCCGGAAGAGTATATAACTATAACTGTTACATCTTCTGTATGAATCAGCAGAACACCCTGCAATGTGTATTGCGTTCTTACTCGCGCACAAGTAATTAAAACTTGGAAATCTGAGCATTCTTAATGCCAAATGTTGTGTGTGCCCAAGTCGACTGTAGTGTCCAGTGTTGTTTATAAGACCGTAAGATCACAAGACATAGGAGCAGAATTAGGTCACTTGGCCCATCAAGTCTGCTCCACTATTCAATCACAGCTGATAATTTTCTCATCCATATTCTCCTGCCTTTTCCCATAACCCTTATTAATCAAGAACCTATCTATCTCTGTCTTAAAGACACTCAATGACCTGATCTCCACAGTCTTCTGTGACAGAGTTCCACAGATTCACCTTTTGCTGAAGAAATTTCTCCTCGTCTCTGTTTTAAAGGATCGTCCCTTTAGCCTGAGGTTGTGTCCTCTGGTTCTGGCACAACCAGGTATTCGACACTGGCACGAGGGGTAACCAAGAACTCTCCCGATCTGGCCTAGCCAACATTCTGCCCTCAACGCATATCAATGTGAAACCCAGCATAAGCTAGTCATCTCATTGCACACTGGTGGTGTTTTGGCATTATAACAACTTTTGCACCAAGGAAGTAAGTAATCGTGTTAAGCACTTTCAGATAGTTTGTCATCCTGATGAAGTGTTATACAAGTGAATTTTATTTTCTCTTATCCAGTCAACACAGCAGCATGGGACACGTGAAGAACGATACCCATAATCTGTTCTCAGTGAAGGAATAAACAGCGTCAAGATAATAAGGAGAATGAGGCTAAAAATAAAAATTGCACCAATTGGTATTTCAACAGTTCAAATACATTCAGATGAGTAATAATACATTTCATTTGAACTTGATGTGGTTTGGCACCAACCACATTGACACTGTGCCACGTACAAAACAAAAAGCAGGAACCAGTGCAAATTGCATTAGCTTTAAGGATTGCCACTGTCCTAATTTTATTTGTCTGGATCTGAAACAGATGTCGCTCATTTCTGGTGTATTATACGGTCAAAGCCCTTCAGAAAATTAGAACAAGTAAGTGCAAGCAGTTTTTGAAAGAGCAATTGATGGGATTAACAAAGCAAGAGATAAAGAAGGCCGCAGAGCAAAAGTGGAAGGTCTTAAAATCTAGTTTTTTATTCAACTCTGGAATATGGGTGTCGCTGGCTGGGCCAGCATTTATTGCCCATCCCAAGTTGCCCCTGAGAAGATGGTGGTGACCTGCCTTCTTGAAACGCTGCAGTCTGTGTACTGTGGGTTGACCCACAATGCCATAAGGAGGGGTGTTGACCCAACGGCTGCGAAGGAACAGCCATACATTCCCATATCGGGATGAGGAGTAGCTTGGAGGAGAACTTGCAGGTGATGATGTTCATATCTATCTGCTGTCCTTGCTCCTTCTAGATGGTGGTGATCATGGGTTTGGAAGGTGTTGTTTAAGAATATTTGGTGAATTCCTGCAGTGCATCTTGTGGATAGTACACAAAGCTGCTACTGAGTGTCAGTGATGGAGCGAGTGGGTATGGTGCCAGTCAAGCAGGTTAAACACAGCTATTCAGGTTACACTTAAAAACCAAGAAGTCTTCCCCCTTGGCACCAAAAGCCAAGCAATTCTCTTGTGCTGTTGCCAACCCCATTGCCTGGCAAACCATAATCCTTTTCAGTTTGCCACTTCAGGCTCAGTTCAGCTGGGCAGCACATTGACCCTCTACTGAATCCTGTTCAGCTTCCTCTCCCTTGTCTCTGATAAAGCACCAAGAGTCCTTTTTTACCATCTGACATATAATTCTCTTCTCTCCTTCTTTGCACTGAACTCCAGGACATAACTGAATTGTCATTACATGTTAGTCCTGAAAATCCTGCCTCGGGATGGGAAGTTGGGTTCAAGTTACCCCCCAGAGCCTTCAGCACATAATCCAGGCTGATACAAAAGTGCAGCACTGAGGGAGTTCTGAACAGTTGGAGGTGCCTCTTGGATGAGAAATTAAACCAAGGCCTTAGCAGTTCCAACAGACAGACATAAAGGGAGGGGCTGCAGAGGAGATGTACCAGGATACTGCCCAGGATGGAACATTTAAGTTCTGAAGAGAGACTGAATAGGCTTGTGTTGTTTTTGTTGGAGCAGAGAAGATTGAGAGGGCGACCAAATCGATGTGTACAAGATGATGAGGGACATGGACAGATAGGGAGCAGCTGTTCCCCTAAGTTGAAGGATCAGCCATGAGAGGACACAAATTCAAGGTGAAGGGCAGGAGGTATAGAGGAGAAAGTGAGGAAAACTGTTTTACCCAGAGGGTGATGACAGTCTGAAGTATGCTGCCTGGGAGAGTGGTGGAGTTGGGATGCCTCAGTTCCTTTAAGAAGTATCTGGATGAGCACTTGGCATGTCATAACATTCAGGTTATGGGCCAATTGCTGGTATATGGGATTAGGTAGGTAGGTCAGGTGTTTTTCATATATCGGTGCAGACTCCATGTGCTGAGGAGTCTCTTCTGCACTGTGCGATCTCATTATTCTATGATGGGGCGACATGGTGGCACAGTGGCTAGTGCTGCTGCCTCTCAGTGCCAGGGATCGGGGTTCAATTTCTGGCTTGGGTCACTGATTGTGTGGAGTTTGCACATTCTTCCCATGTCTGCGTGGGTTTCCTTTGGGTGCTCTGGTTTCCACTCAGAGTCGAAAGATGTGCGAGTTAGATGGATTGGCCATGCTAAATTGTCCCTTAGTGTCAGAGGAACTAGCTAGGGCAAATGCATGGGGTTATGGGGCTAGAGTCTGGGTGGGATTGTGGTCAGTGCAGATTTAATGGCTGAATGGCCTCCTTCTGCACTGTAGGATTCTATAATTCTATGTCCTATAGCACTATATTAGATAACAGTAGGTGAGCTCTCCCTCATTTTCTGCCAGTGCTCATCTTTTAATCAATAAAGACAGAAAGATAGATAATCTGATCCTTATCTTATTCTTGCCTGTAGGACCTTGCTGTGGGCAAATTGACTCCTGCATTTCTTATGTTACAACAATAACTACACTTCAAAAATATTTCAGTTTGTGAAGTCCAGAAGTTACAAAATGTACTACAGAAACGCAAGTAGCACCGTAAAGCAAAAGGAAATCTAAGGGATTTAAACCTCGCAAAATTAATTTATAGCCAAGTTCCTGGGACACTTACTACCAATTAGTGTCCTGGAGGTTCAATGCAGAGGAGAGAGGAGATTTATATCTCAGGTGTAAAAAAAAGGACTCTTGGTGCTTTATCCGAGACAAGGGGCAGGAAGCTGAACGGGATTCAGCAGAGGGTCAATGTGCCTCCCAACTGAATTGAGCCTGAGGTGGCAAACTGGAAAGGATTATGGTTTGCCAAGCAATGGGATTGGCAAGAGCACAAGAGAATTCCTTGGCTTTTGGTGCCAAGGTGGAAGACTTCTTGGTTCTTAAGTATGATCTAAATAACTACTGTTTTATCCTTCTGTTTATACAGAAACAATGTGGATATGTAGCCAAGAACAATGGTGCAAAATATATCCTTGTGTGAGCGCGCTCGGGAGTTCCCTTCACAAGTCGTGCCACAACTCTTTCTCTTTCTGTTTCTTCTTCCACTGATGCTTCTTAAAACCTGAAATCTTTCAATATGTTTGTTTGGCCAATGATCTTACAAGGTTTGGTGTCCAAACAATGCTCCTGTGAAGCACCTAGGCATATTCTCCAACATTAATGATGCTACACAAAGGCAAGCTCCTCTTGAGCGAACTCTCATCAGGTGAGAGCAGGGCTGTGATGTCTACCCTGGGAGAATAGTCCTTTCCCAACATGCTGCTTGGGGTTCATGAACAAAGGGTATCCAAGCAAAGACCCCGGTGAAAGGCCACCCTGGCACAAATCAGCACAAGCAAATGAAGGAAAGAAATGCTACGACAGTCCGGAAGCAGTTAAATGAGCTTCAGTCCAGCTGCCAGTTCAGCCTGATCCACGATCCGTGAGGAGTCTTGATCCACAAGAAAGGTTAAATATATCCAACTGATTGATGAATGACCTACCACAGTAGCACGTAATTGTCCAGATGCTACAGTAAGTGTCCTGGGGGCTTGGCTAAGTTAATTTTGTGAGGCTTTTTGCCTTCCCTTTTATTTTACGTAGTCGGGAGCCAAAAGCAAAAGCATCTTTTTGTGCTTTGTCAGCTGGCTGTCCACCCGGTAAGACGATTCCATTCAGTTAAAGTGACATTCCCATCTGCATTCAAGTGCTATTATTCAAAGCAGATTCCAATACTGGTCACTGTGTCGGCCTGCCTGCCGAGAAAGGGAACAGCTTGCGAACTGTGCCAGCACGTGCAGATGACATGGGGGTTCCGATGCAATACAAGAGAAGATACAGTTTCCAAACAAGCAAAACACTCATCTCCGCTTTGCCTATTTGAGCTTTGACAAAGGGTCATCTGGACTTGAAATATCAGGTCTTTTCTCTCCTTACAGATGCTGCCAGACCTGCTGAGATTTTCCAGCATTTTCTCTTTAGATTATACGTCTCACTTTCACTAGTTAGCTCGAGATATCACATAGTTTTGAAACATTCTCTCAGTTATCAACTGACTCAGGAACAGCTTCTTCCCTGTTGCCATCAAACTTTTGAATGGACCTACCTCGCACTAAGTTGCTCTTTCTCTACACCCCAGTTATGATTGTAACACTACACTTTGCACTCCTTTTCTGCTCTATGAATGGTACACTTTGTGTGCATAACATGCAAGAAATGATACTTTTCACTGTATCCTCATATATGTCACAACAAATCAAAGGCGTTCTCAAATTATTAGCAAGGGAAGGGAGCAGGGATACAGGAACACTTTGTCCAAGTGATTCTGGTTTCTATTTACTTCTCAATCAACATCATTCAAACAGATCATGAGTATCACTGCTCTTTCCAAAATTCTGCTGTGCCCTATTCGGCTGCTGATAGTGTCATAGACACTTACAACATGGAAATAGGCCCTTCGGCCCAACTTGTCCATACCACCTTTTTTTTTAAATACGTTAGCTAGTCCCAATAGCCAGCATTTGGCCCATATCCCTCTATATCCATCGTACCCATATAACTGTCTAAATACTTTTTAAAAGACAGAATTGGACCTGCCTCCACCATTATCTCTGGCAGCTTGTTCCAAACAATCCTTTCGTGTGAAAAAACTGCCCCTCTGTATACTTTTGTATCTCTCCCCTCTCACCTTAAGTCTATGCCCTCTAGTTTTAGACTACCCTATCTTTGGGAAAAGATATTGACTATCTGGCTGATCTATGCCCCCCATTATTTTCCAGACTCTTATAAGATTACCTTTAACCAGAGAAAAAAGTCCCAGTCTATCCAGTCTCTCTTTATAACTCAAATCATCAAGTCCCGGCAGCATCTTCTCTGCACTCTTTCTAGTTTAATGATATCCTTTCTGTAATAGGGTGATCAGAGCTGTACACAATATTCCAAGTGTGACCTTACCAATGTCTTGTACAACTTCAACAATACATCCCAACTCCTGTATTCAATGTTCTGCCCAATGAAACCAAGCACATTCCTGCATTGTAAAAATATAGAAAATACGTGCTGGAGTAGGCCATTTGGCCCTTCGAGCCTGCACCACCATTCAGTATGATTATGCACTTTCAGTATCCCACTCTTATTTTGTCTCCCTATCCCTTGATCCCTTTAGCTACAAGGCCCACATTCAGCTCCCTCTTGAACATGTCTAATGAACTGACCCCAAAAGCTTTCTGTGGTAGAGAATTCCACAGGTTCACAACTCTTTGAGTGAAGTTCTTCCTCATCTCAGTCCTCAATGGTTTACCCCTTATTCTTGGACTGTGACCCCGAGTTCTGGACTTCCCCAATATCGGGAAATTCTTCCCGCAACTATCCTCCCCAGTCCCATCAGGAATTTAAATGTTTCTATGAGATCCCCTCTCATTCTCCGAAATTCCAGTGAGTACAAACCCAGACGATCCAGCCTCACTTTATACATCAATTCTGCCAATACAGGAATCAGCCTGGTGAACCTTTGCTGGACTCTCTCAAAAGCAAGAATGTCCTTCATCAGACTAGGAGACTAAAACCGCATACAGTACTCAAGGTGTGGGCTCACCAAGGCCCTGTATAACTGCAGCAAGAATGGGAACTGCTCCTTAAAAGTTCCTGATTGGCCTTAATGTGGTAAAGGATGTTGTGAAAGGTGCGATATAAATGCAACTCATTTTCTTAGTATTTACATTGGTTCAATGCATTGCCAGCAGCCAGTTTACAACATATGGCTCTTTGTGCAGTCAGAAACAGTTCCAGAGAAAAACTGGTCAGAGTGACTAAAGCTAACTGCTGGGAGCATTCCCAGAGGCCACACCGCCCCGTCCAAAAGATGGAAGTTCGTAGCATCTGCTGCATCTTCGTGTCACGTACCTTAACTTTTCACTCCCATTCAGGGTGGCAGAGAGCCGGAGTCAATCCTGACAGACACTGGGTGTTAGGCAAGGGTATACCCAGAATCAGTGAAACCCTACAGTGCAGAAGGAGACCAATTGGCCCACTGGGGTCTGCAGTAACAACAATCCCATCCCGGGTCCTATCCCCACAACCCCAGACATTTACCCTGCTAATACCTCTAAATCTACACATCCCAGGATACAGGGGGCAATTTAAGCATGGCCAATCAACCCACCTGCATCTTTGGACTGCAGGAGCAAACCGGGCAGCCTGGAGGAAACACAGGCAGACTCGGGGAGAACGTGCAAACTCCACACAGTCAATGACCCAAGGCCAGAAATTGGACCCAGGTGCCTGGAGCTGTGAGGCAGCAGTGCTAACCATTGTACCATTCAAAGGACAGAGTGTCAGTCTGTCACAGAGCACACACTCATCGGGAATGGAAGAGTGGGGGGAAAGCGAGGGGGGAGGAACAGTTGGAATGTGTGATCATGCGATAACGCCTTCTGGAATATGTTTAACTGGAATTAGTAAACCGACGATTAATTTAGCACGGCTATTCCATATAATCTTTGGACACTAAGGGGCAATTTAATGTGATCAATCCTTCTAACCTACACATCTTCAGACTATGGGAGGGAACCCAAATGGACAAGAGGGGAACATGACACATGCATGCACGCACGCACACAGTCACCCAAGGCTGGAATCGAACCCAGGCCCCTGGAGGTGTGAAGCAGCACTGCTAACCACTGTGCCTCCCTTAATCTAATACATTTACCCTGCAATTGAGGTTGCTAACTCAGGTCAAACATATTCGGGAGACTGCAGGGCAAAGGTAGAAGTGTTGGTAACCCGATGTGGAGTTGATACAGGCAGAAGTACTAACAATGGCAAGGTGGCACAGTGGTTAGTACTGCTGCCTCACAGTGCCAGGGATCCAGGTTCGATTCTGGCCACGGGTCAGTGTCTGTGAGGAGTTTGCACATTCTCCCCATGTCTGCATGGGTTTTCTCTGGGTGCTCTGGTTTCCTCCCATACTCCAAAGATCTGCGGGTTAGGCTGATTGACCATGCTAAATTAACATTGGTGTCAGGAGATCAGCTGGGTAGATAATGAAGGGTTGCGGGACTAAGGCCTGGATGACATTGTTGTTGGTGCAGACTTGACGGGCCAAACGGCCTCTTTCTGCACCATAGGGATTCTATGGTGATCCCAACAAATATAACAGTAGCTCAGGCTCAGCTTGGAGAAACTGCTCTCCATTTGAATGGAGACTCTGATCTATCTGCTCATCTACTCTACTTGAGACTGGAGGCAAAGTTATATAAATCTCAAGAGGACGCAGACTTGTATTTACTGGTGACTTCCAGAACCTTAGAATGACCCAAAGTATAGTATGAAACATGGAAACTAGAAGCAGGAGTAGGCTATTTGGCCCTTCGAGCCTGCTCTGTCATTCATTGTGATCATGGTTGATTATCAAATTCAATATCCTGATCCTACCTTCCCCCCCACATTCCTTGATCCTTTTCACCCCAAGGGTGATATCTAATTTCTTCCTAAATTCGACAATGTTTTGGTCTCAACTACATTCTGTGGAATTTCACACATTCATTACCCTCTGGGTGCAGAAATTTCTCCTCACCTCAGTTTCTTTTTTTATTCATTCGTGGGACATGGGTGTCGCTGGCTGGGCCAGCATTTATTGCCCATCTCTAGTTGCCCCTGAGAAGGTGGTGGTGAGCTGCCTTCTTGAATCGCTGCAGTCCATGCGCTGTAGATTGACCTATAATGCCGTTAGGGAGGGAATTTCAGGATTCTGACCCAGTGATCGTGAAGGAACGGTAATATATTTCAGGATAGTGAGTGGCTTGGAGGGGAGCTTGCAGCTGTTTCTATGTATCTGCTACTCCTTGTAGATAGATTTGGAAGGTGCTGTTTAAGGACCTTTGGTGAATTGCTGCAGTGCATCTTGTAGATAGTACACACTGCTGCTATGGAGCGTTGGTGGTGGAAGGAATTGATGTTTGTAGATGTGGTGCAAATCACAAAGGTTTACCTCTTATCTTCAAACTAAGACCCCTAGTTCGTAAGCCAATTAAATACTTTTGAAGTATCGTCAGTCACTCCCTTCACTGTAGGAAATGCATCAACAAATCTGCACGCAAGGTCTCACAAACAGCAGTGGCTAAATCATCTAATTTATTATTTGATGTTGATTGACTGACTATATTGGCCAGGAGGGAAAGCCACCTGCTCTTTAAAATATTTCCGTAGGTTTGTCTCACCATGATCTGTTAATACATCCTCCTATTCCTTTCTCCCTCAATGTGTTTATCCAATTTCCCCTTGGATTCATCTATGGTATATAAACCTCAACCATTCCATGTGGTAACAAGTTCCACATTCTCACCTTTTTGTCAAACAACTCCTTATTCACTTCTATTAATCCCTGTGAGCCAGACACTTTCCGCTGACTTTCAAAGTGCAGAATTTCCATTTCAGGAACAACTCTCAAGTATCAAATGCTCTCAAATTATACACATTTAAATATAATTCACTGTGCAGTCAATCTAGCAGCCACCTTTTATATACACAGACATATGCACACACACACATGGGCACATGTGCATACACACAGGCACATGCGCACACACAGATACTCACACACACAGACACGTGCACACACACTCGCAGGCACACACATAATAGCATGCCTGCACACACACACACAGTCACACACATGCACACAGCCACATGCGTGCACACACAGTCACATGTGGACATACACATAGTCACATATGCACATGCAATCACACATGTACACTCAGTCACACGTGATACACACAGTCACACACACATACAGAGACACATGTGCACACACAGATAGTCACACACACAGTCACATGTGTACACTCACTCATACAGGCACACACACATCTCCTTGTCACGTTGACAAGAAAACAAATGAGTTAGAAAATCAAATATTGCCTTTCTTCAGTACAACCAGCTCATCCTATTAACTGTGAAATTCATACATATGTTCTTCTTTTAAACACGCTCTGCTTGTCACTGCCAGAATTGTGAGCTTAGTAGCCAGAGCTGTTAGGATAGAAAAATTAGGGGAAATCACTCAACCTGCTACATGATAATGCACGATACTGCAAGATGTCACTACAATAGGACCTCAACAAGAAATAAAAGTTCCTTCAGAACATCTGAAAATGCAGCAGGGCTGCAATAAGATTAAATGTGGCAACCAAGGACAAGTTTCCTCTAGGTTAAATGCTAAAAAAATTGTAACCACATTTTTGATTCTGTTACAAGAGGTGGGAATCTTTTTTCATCACACATGCTTCTTTTGGAATTCACTCTCAATCTCTGATGAAGGCAATCCCTCCTAAACATTACTGTATCTGCTTTGTGCTAAGTAAAATGTTTGATGGTTTCTTTTAGGGTAAGAGAAAGAATGATCTTGCCCACAGGGCCAGGAACAAGGCTTTAATTGGATACCTTTCAGACTTGAAATAAATCCAAGCAGTCGTTAAAGAGTACATGGGTGGTCAACTGTGCTATCAAGTGATAATAAGGTTAGTACCATTGTCCCTCACAAAAGAAAGCTTACAATTGCCAGACCTGCCCCACACTCTCCATCCTGTCTCACCCCTGCTTTTCAGAGCAGTCAGGCCATACTCATCAGTCAGATATGATAATTACCAATACTCTTCTGTAATTAGCCAACAATCACCCAAAGGCAACCTGCATCTAATTCTTTTCTTGCCCCACTCCTTTGCGGTACGCTATGGCTCCGAATCCATTAAAAACAGCATTTTTAAAAAATTCTACATCTTTTCAATTTCTTCAGAAATTAGAAAAGCCTGCATTTGTGCCCAAAAGTGCTTTATAAGCATTGATGCAGTTTTGAAGTGTAGTTAGCTTTTTTTAATCTACTATCGTAGAATCCCTACAGTGCAGAAGGAGACTATTCGGACTATTGAGCCTGCACCGGCCATAATCCTATCCAAGCCATATCCACATAACCTTATGTATCTACTCTGCTAATCCCCCCTACACTACCATGGCCAATCCATCTAATCCGCACATCTCTGGAGTGTAGGAGGAACCGGGGCATACAGAGGAAACCCATGCAGATATGGGGAGAATGTGCAGAGTCTGACGGTGGTCTGAGATCAGAATTGAACCCGGGTCCCTGGCGCTGTGAGGCAGCAGTGCACCAACTGTTGCCCATCTGAAGTGCGGCAGTCAACGTGCATGCAACAAAGGTCTGAAAATCTCCGTCGTTGTCCACGGCTGCGATTCTCCAATGCTGCTGGAAGTGAATGGAGTTTTGGCTCCAAGTCTCTGTTCTCTCTTGCAGTGCCCAGGCCAGGCACAGATGACCGGGGAGTATTCTCCTCAAGGCCCTGAGACTCGAGAGCTATTTGTTTTTTGAAGTGACATTGATTTAGGGATTTGGGTTCAATTGCAGCATCGGGTCTCTGCCTGTGCGGAATCTGCGTGTTCTCCCCGTGTCTGTGTGGGTTTCCTCTGGGTGCTCCAGTTTCCTCCAAAGATGTTCAGGTTGGGTGGATTGCCCATACTAAATTGCCCCTTATTGTCAGAGAGATTAGCTAGGGTAAATGCGTGAGGTTACAGAGAGAGGATCTGGGTGGAATTGTTGTCAGTGCAGGTTCGATGGGCCGAATGGCTTCCTCCTGCACTGTCAGGATTGTATGATCTATGAAATGTCAGCCAGGACGTTGGGATAACGCCTACCCAACCCATCTTCAAAATAGCATCTTGAGACTCTCTATGTTTACCCGAGGCAGCAGATGGGGCCTCTCATCTGAAAGACGGCACTTCTAACAGCGCGGCAATCCCTCAGCACTGTATTGGAGAGTCAGCCAAGATTTCCATTCCCAACTCTCCAACCCCCAACCTTCTAATTCACAGACAAGCGTTCTTCCAACTGAGCCACAGCTTAGAAAAAGTTTAGTCCATTCATTTTCAATTCTTTTGGAGACGGGGAACAAGGCCGCATGATTGGAGATGAGGGATACATGATGTGAGCTCCAGACAGATACCCTATCAGAGTTGGCAATCCAACCCGCAGTAGAGATAATGGCAGATGAAATGGACGCATAAAGTCAGCCATACTCCCTGAAAGTCAAAGCGCATGTCCTTGAAGTGAGATAGAGATTATAATCAAAATAATAATTTTTCCATTCATGCAAAGATGAATGAGCACACAGTGGCACAGTGATTACTGCTGCTGCTTCACAGGGACTCAGGTACAATTCCAGCCTGGGGTCACTCTCTGTGTGGAGTTTGCACGTTCTCAGGTGTCTATGTGTGTTTCCTCTGGGAGCTGTGGTTTCCTCCCATAGTCCAAAGATGTGCTAGTTAGGTGGATTGGCCATGCTAAGTTGCCCCTTAGTGTCGGGAGGACTACCAGGGTAAAGATGTGGGGTTACACAGATAGGTATTGGGTGAGATTGTTGTCAGTGAAAGCTTGATGGGCCAAGTGACCTCCTTTTGCAGTAGGGATTCTACTCTATGATTGAATACTAGTCCAAGCATAATGTTTTCTTGCGATCAGTTCCCAGAACACAACTGTACTGAAAGGCAGCCTCCAATAACAAATGGAGACTATATTAAGAGCTCTGGCTGAGAAAGAAAAATTAGTACAATTGCTTTGATGTAAAATACACACTTGCATAACTATTTATACTTGAGTGACTTGAGTTTAGGGCAGGACTCCACTCCATTCAGTGCTTTGAAGTTACAGACCGCTGTATATCTGGGACTTGGCCAAAGTAACACTGATCAGTGTGTCAGAGAGTGACTGAGGCTGGCTTTGAAGCAGCAACAGCCAAAGTCACTGTTTAGGAGATGGAAGAGGAGGAGAAGGAGGAATGGTGGGAGCGAAAGGGAAAAAAAATGGGAGACGCAGGAAACTGAGCCAGAACGTAAACTTCAAAGTTAAGGTTTAAACTTTGAAACTGAACTATACAAATAAAATTTATGAGACATGTAAACTTTGGTTTACATGTTACATGCCCCTAAAAACTGGCACTAACTCTTTGTAGTTAGATAAGGCCACAGCCATCCCAGCCTTCAAAGCAATATCAGTTCATCTACAGCAAACAAAAAGGAGCAAAATCTAGTTGTTCTGCAAAACTGGGAAAGATCTTAATCTTTTAGGCATCACTGCCTATCAGCCGTGGTTTGGTGGGTAGCCTCCCACCTGCCAGTGAGTAGAATGTGGGTTTGAGCTGCACTCTAGATACTTGGATGCAAAGGCTAGATTGGCACTTTACTGCAGTTGTGAGTGCCATCTTTTATATGAGTTGTTAAAATCAAAGTCCTGTCTGTCTTTTTAAGTGGATGTAAACATTCCTGAGGCACTGATACAAGGAAGAGCCATGGAGTTCTCCCCCGCTATCCTGGGCCAATACTCATCCTTCAACTCACCTTACGAAGAAACAGTGGTCCATTGCATTGCCGTTTATGGAAGTTTGCTTTCAGCACATTTGGAGAAACGGTGAGGTAGTGGTAATTATAAAAATATTAATTTGTGTGACATGAATGTTACTGACTGGGTCAGCATTTATTGCCCATCCCTAACTGCCTTGAAACAGAGTGGCTTGCTTGGCCAATTCAGAGGGTAATCGAGAGTCAACCACATTGCTGTGGCTCTGGAGTCACACATAGGCCAGAGGGGGTAAGGGTAGCAGATTTCCTTCCCTAAAGGACATTAGGGAACCAAATGTTTTTTTCCAATAATTGACAATAGTTTCATGGTCATTCTTAATTCCAGATTTTTTAACTGAATTCAAATTCCACCATTTGCCATGGCAGGATTCGAACCCAGTCTCTAGAACATTAGCTGAGTTTCTGGATTAACAGTGTAGCTATAATACCACTAGGCCATCACCTCCCTTTAATGTTACTGGACAAGCAATCCAGCGGTTGAGAATGGTACTCATAGAGTGGAATTTGAATTTGTTGAATATTTGATACATTGACCAGTATTGCCAACAAGACAAAAGATGAAGAGATGTCACAATGTGGGTTTTCAAGCAGATTTATTTAAGAGCTGTTGCCATGTTTATGTCCGACATGTAAGAGAAATGAAAATCCAGGAACTCCCCCGATACATCATGGCACATCATGTGACTAATCACAGAGGTACATAACAGAATTTAATCGATAAATCTGGAATACAAATCTATTCTCAGTAATGGTGACCGTGACAACTATCATTGATTGTTGTAAAAACCCATCTAGTTCACTAACGTCCTTTAGGGAAGGAAATCTGCCATCCTTACCTCTTCTGACTTACACTTGACCCCAGGTTCATAGTTGAGACTTTTAAATGACCCAGCAAGCCACTCAGTTCAAGGGTGATTTGAGATGGGTAATGAATCTTGGCCTTGCTGGTGACAACTGCATTCCATGGAAGAATACTTTAAAAAAAATTACAAGACTTCAAAGATACTTAATTAGCTGTAAAAGGCTTTGTGAAGAATTGAGATAATGAAAGGTGCCATATAAATGCAGGTCTCTCCATTTTTTAAGTCCCCTCTTTTGCCTCTGCAGGAGGACAACACAAAGCAATGGGCCATGGCAATACTGTACCAATAGTAGTGAAGACATATGCTCCAGAACTTGCCATGCTCCTAGTCAAGTTATTCCAGAGCAGCTGCAACATTAGCATCTATCAATGGGGAAAACTGCCCAACTATCTCCTGATGCAGGACAAATCCAACCCCATCAATCACTACCGTCACAGTATACTCTTGATCATCAGTAAAGTGATGGAACGGGTCATCAATAGTGCTACCAAGCAGCACCTGCTCAGCAACCAGCTTCTCAATGATGCTAAGTTTTGGGTTATGCCAGGTCACTCAGCTCCTGACCTCATTACAGCCTTGATTCAGACATGGACAAAAGAGGTGAACTCTAGAGATAAGAATGGTTACCCTTGACACCAAGGCAGCATTTGACCAAGTATGGCATCAAGTAGGCCTAGAAAAACTGGAGTGAATGGGAATCAGGGGGAAAATCCTCCTCTGGAATAGAGTCATACCTGACACACTGGAAACTGATTATGGCTTTTGGAGGTCAATCATCTCGGTTCCAGGACATAACTGGAGGGGTTCCTCAGGGTAGTGTCCCAACCATCTTCAGCTGTTTCATAAATGACCTTCCTTCCATAACGTCAAAAATGGAAATGTTTGCTGATGATTGCACTATGTTCGGCATCATTCTTGACCCTCCCAGATACTAAAGCAATCTACGCCCAAACATAGTAAGACCTGGGCCAAATCCCGGCTTGGGCTGCCAAGTGGCAAATAACATTCATGCCACACAAAGGTTATCACCATCTCCAACAACAGGGAATCTAACAATTGTCCCCTTGACATTCAATGGCATTATCATCGCTGAATCCTGCACCATCAATGTCCTGAGGTCATCACTGACCAGAAACTGGACTAGACATATAAATACTGTGGCTACAAGAGTACATCAGAGTCTAGGAATCCTACAGTATAGAATTCATCTCCTGACTCCCCAAAACCTGCCCACCACCTACAAGGTACAAGTCAGGAGTGTAATGAAATACCGCCCACTTGCCTGAATCAGCAAAGATCTAACAACATTCAGCTATTTTGTTTGACAGTGTCTGGATGACACCAAGAGGCCCTTTTGATTGGTAGCCCTTCCTAAATATTCACTCTCTCCACCACTGACAAACAGCAACAGCAGTTGTACCATCCAGAAGATGCACCACAGGAACTTGCCAGGATTCCTTTGGCAGCACCTTCCAAACTCACAACTACTACCCAGCTAGAAAGGCAAAGGAAGCAGATACCTGGGAACACCACCACCTAAGTGCCATTCCTTCACTGTCATGGGATCAAAAACCTGGAACACCATCGCTAATGGCACTGCAAAAGTTCAAAGATTACAGCTGTTCAAGAAGGCAGCTCACCACCACGTGCTCAGGGGCAATTAGGAATGGGCAATAAATAAAGTCTCTAGACACTGATGTCACATTTTGTAAAGGCATTTTAAAAAGTGGTCACACCACTGCAGCAGGAGTTAATATCACTTTACAGCATTGGTGGTTTATTTTTGAGTTGGGAATTCTCCCCACAAGGCCAATTTACAGGTCAAATATTTCTATTTCTCCCAAATTTATTTTCTTAGTCTCCTGGAAATACCTCCAGGAGACTATCTCCAGGTTGAATATCTCCAGGAGACTAAGGAAGTAAAGTTGGCAGAAATGGACTGCTTGTGCTCCAAGTGTTCAGTCTTGGTGTCTCGATGATGAGTAGAAGTGAGAAAGGCATGAAATGAGCCAGATTGCATCCACTTAAGCATCTACTCACCAAAAGAGACAACTGAAAAGTAGCAGAGCCCCAATTTGACTGTAAAGGGTTTCTATAAAGGGTGAAGGTGACATGATCCAATATAAAAGTCCTACCTCCTGACATCAGCTATCTCAATACACGTAAGTATCTACAAGCAAGTTTTCTGAGGAAGTGATGAAAATGATTGATGAGGGTAGGGCAGTAAATGTTGTCTACATTGGTTTCATTAAGGCCTTTGACAAGGTCCCTTGGGGCAAACTGGTATGAAAGGTGAAGTCGCATGAGATCAGAATTAAGCTGGCAAGATAGATACAAAACTCAGTCAAAGAAGACATAGAGTGGCAATGGAATGCTGCATTTCTGAATTGAGGGCTGTGACAAGTAGCATTCCTCAGGGATCAGTGCTGGGACCTTTGTTGTTCAATTACTAGGGGGCACAGGTTCAAGGTGCAAGGGGTAAGATTTAAAGGAGATGTACGAGGCAGATTTTTTACACAGAGGGTGGTGGGTGCCTGGAACTCATTGCCGGGGGAGATAGTGGAAGCAGATATGATAATGACTTTTAAGGGACATCTTGACAAATACATGAATAGGACAGGAATAGAGGGATATGGTCCCCGAAGGGTAGGAGCTTTTAGTTAAGTCGGGCAGCGTGGTTGGTGCAGGCTTGGAGGGCTGAAGGGCCTGTTCCAGTGCTGTAATTTTCTTGGTTCTTTGTTCTTTGTACAAAAGCATCTTTGAAGAGGAAATAAGGGACTAAATATACTTGAAAGATAACAAATTACTTTTTGCATTTTCATCTTGTTCTTGAGTCAACTCATGCATATGAAATTGGTCAGGTTTACAAAACACCTCCAACATCCAAACGGTAAACAAACTGTGAATAAACAAAGCATCAATGTCAAGTGGATAATTTTTGCGGGAACGTCCCACTTACCTGTCAGGAGCGGGAGGCTGTTGTTTGTTGATCTTGGCGTAGAGACCATCCAGGTTCTCCTGCTCTGCAGACAAGTCCCGAGGAGGGTTTATCGGGTGCAGCTGTGGAGAAGGGGCCTTGAGCCCGCCACTTTGTGGTGGTGGCTCCCGGAAGTGGTTCACTTTGGCGTAGTTGGGATCCATATCATCGTCTTCGATGTCAGGCACTGAAGGACCACTGGAAGGCAACTGATCGTATCGTTCCCTCGCCTGTCTCTCCCTCAACTCCTGATGCTTGGCTTCAATCCTAGGAGGACAAGAGTTCAATGTCATCAAAATTAAGAGATTAAAAACGAAGCCTAACTATGATATCTGCCTCAGATTATCTCCAATAAAACTCAAGCAAACCAAACAACAATGCAATGTAGACACAAAATAGGCTCAGTAACATGAAGCAGCAAGTAATGGTCAATGGATATTTTTTTGGACAGGCAGAAGGTTTGTAGTGATGTTCCCCAAGGGTGATTAATGAGATCCTTGCTTTTTCTGATGTATATTAAAGATCTCAGTCTAGGTGTTAGGGGACAATGTCAAAGTTTGCCAATCATGTGGAACATGGGAGCATTGTAAAAACTGTGAAGACCAGACAGAACTTCAAAAGAATTCAATAGGTTGGTGGAATGGGCATTTAGGTGACAGATGAGGTTGAATGCAGAGAAATGTGATGTAATGCATTTTGGCAGAAAGAACATGAAGAGACAATATAAGACAAGGGGTAAAATTCTTAAAGGGAAGGCAGGAGGAATTGTGTATATGTACATAGATCATTGAAGCTGCTAGGACAGCTAGAGAGAGTTAATAAAGCATACAGTGCAATAATAGGAACTTAGAGTACAAGAACAAGAATGTTATGCTTGACCTATATAAGGCACTGGTTTAGACTTCAACTGGAATATTGTGTACAGTCCTGGATGCCACACTATAGGAGGAACGTGAGTACATTGGAGACGGTGCAGAAGGGGTTTACAAAAATGGTTCCAGGGATGAGAAACTTCAGTTGTGAGGACAGATTGGAGTCATTGGGACAGTTCTCCTTGGAGAGAAAAAGACAGAGGAGATTTGATAGAAAAATCATGAGGGAACCCAATAGAGAAGGAGAAACTATTCCCGCTCTTAAAAGGATTGCAAACAAGAGGGACACAGATTTAAAATTATTTGCAAAAGAAGCTAGCACAATGTGACAGAAACGTTTTCCCACAATGGGTGGTTCAGATCCAGAATCCATTGCCTGGGAGTGTGTTGGGAAAAGGTTCAATCTAGCCATTCAAGAGAGCGTTAGGTGGTTATTTGAATAGAAACAATATGCACAGGTGTAGGAAATGGCAGGAGAATGGCACCAAAACATAATGCTCATTTGGAAAGCCAGATGGAAACGAGGGGCCAAATGGCCTCCTTCTGTGCCGCATCAATTCTTTGCTCCTCACACTTATGTGCTCTCAATAGTTCACAGCGGTAGGAAATTGCAGCAAAAGATGGTACATGATGAACATTTTGGAATGATGGGCACTTACCATAGTTACCCAGAGAAAAAAATAAACACTTTATGGTTCAAACAACGTCATTTATGCTTTAGCATAGCTAAATGCCACCTCCCTCACCCTGAGTCAGGGTTTAAGTTCCCATTTTAGAGACTGAAACAGATAATTTAGTTACTTCAAAGGCAATAATGTGATTTGTCCTATGGTTGTGACGGTGCCAAATGAGTGCAAGTTCCTTATTTCTCCTCTACACATTGATGAATTTTTTGACATTTGATAAGTGCTCATTAGAAATAGAGTAAGCCATTTTGCAAAGAGCAAGGTCCCGCAAATAGCAATTTGATCATCACAAGTTAATCTGTTTTTAATAATGAGTTGGGGTTAAATATTAGCCAGGGTACCAGAGAGAATGTCACTGTTTTTCATCAACAGTGCTATTGATTTGATTTAACTTGAATTATTATTGTCACATGTATTGGGATACAGTGAAAAGTAGTGTTTGTTGCACACTATACAGACAAAACATACTCGTCATACAGTACATAAGGGAGAAGAAAAGGAGAGAGTGCAAAATATAGTGATACAATCTGAGCTAGGGTGTAGAGAAAAATCAGCTTAATACATGACTGGCTCATTCAAAAGTCTGATGGCAACAGGGAAGAAGCTGTTCTTAAGTCTGTTGATACATGCTCTCTGACTTTTATATCTTTTTCCCAATGTAAGAAGGCAGAAGAGAGTATGTCCAGGTGTCTTTGATTATGCTGGCTGCTCTCCCAAAGAAGAAGGAAGTGTAGACAGAGTCAATGAATAAGAGGCTGGTTTGCGTGATGTTCACAACCTTTGTTCACGACCCTTTGTAGTTTCTTGTGATTTTGTTCTGGATGTAATACATCCAGAAAGAAAGCTTTCTATGTGGCACCTGTAAAAACTGGTGAGATACTTCCTTAGTCTCCAGAGAAAGTAGAGGTATTGGTGGACTTTTCTACTTATCATGCTGGCGTGAAGGTACCAGGACAGGTTCTTGGTGATCTGGACACCTAGAAACCTGAAGCTCTTGACCATTTCCACCTCATCACTATTGATTCATGTCCGTGTGAGGAGGCCCCACTTCAACAGGTCATCTGGAAGACTACACGACAATACAGTACTCCTTCAGTATTCCACTAGAACCTTACTCTAAATTTTCTGCACAAATCTTGTGACTGTGACATAAATATTCTTATTCAGAAGCGAGACTGCTATCTACGGAACCAAAACCATTGCATGTAGGAAGCCAAAAAAGGCACCAAGCAGAAGTAATGATCAATCTAGATTGAAGTTCCCTCCAACCAGTTCCAAATGGACAAAACAGCCTGCTTGATTGGCACCACTTCCACAAACACACTCTCCTTCCACTACCAACGCTCAGTAGCAGCAGTGCATACTACCTACAAGACGCACTGCAGTAATTCATCAAAAGATCCTTAAACAGCACCTTCCAAACCCACGACCATTTCCATCTAGGAGGACAAGGGCAGCAAATATAAGGGAACACCACCACCTTCAAGTTCCCCTCCAAGTCACTCACCATCCCAATTCGGAAATTGCCATTCCTTCACAGTTGCTGGGTCAAAATCCTGGAATTCCTTCCCTAACAACATTGTGGGTCAATCCACAGCACATGGACTGCAGCGATTCAAGAAGGCAGCTCACCAGCTTCTCAAGGGGCAACTAGGGATGGGCAATAAATGCTGTCCAGCCAGCGACACCCATGTTTCATGAATGAATAAAAATATTTCACTGATAGCTTGATTTAAGGATCTCGCTGACGATTAAATAAGCTCTGAGGTTGCTTGCCTTGAAGGCCCTAAAACTGTTCTGATATATGGTCTATGGTGGCAAAATGTTAAAACTATCTGTCATTCATGAGATCCCATTCTCAGCTGTGGGCTAGCCAAAGCTATCACCCAATAGAACCTGCAGCTGCTAGTAATCAGAGATCAGCGTACAGAAGTCAGTAGAAGTCAGTGGGTAGATAGAAAAGATAATTTAAAAAGCTAATGAAATGATTAACTCAATAGCAGCTGAAATGTGGACAATGAAATTTATGTTCCAGCTGTAGAAAGCTCTGGCGAGTTCTTATTTAGAGTACAGTTCAAGACACAATAAGGATATTTAGTATATCTGCTTTGGAGAAATACCGTGTACAGTTTGATAATGGATTGACTAGGTTAAATTATGTCTTATGTGAAAAATCAGAATCACAGAATCCCTACAATCAGGAGGAGGCCATTTGGCCCATTGAATCTGCACTGACTCTTAATTAGATTTACGCTGTAACCGCATGTATTTACCCTGTTAGTCCCTGTAACCACATGTTAATCCCCCAACCTGAATATCTTGTGACAGGAAGAGGCAATTTAGAAATGACAACCTAACCTGCGCATCTTTGGACCGTGGGAGGAAACAGGGAGCACCCAGAGAAAACCTGTGTAGGGACAGGAAGAACATCTAACATTGGATTTGATCCTATTATGATTATCATTCGATAAATGTTCCCTTAGTGTTTTAGATTATTTCCTAAACTTGGCTCATTGCTCATTACTAAATCCACCAAACCCCAGGAGAACGTGCAAACTCTACACAGACAGTCACCTCAAGACTGGAATCGAACTGGGTCCCTGGCACGGTGAAGCAGCAGTGCTAACCACTGTGCCACCTCAAGCCCAGGCTTGTTTTCTCTCACATATAGAAGGTAAGTTAAAGAGTGATCTAATTAAGACATTTAAGGTAACAGCACACCTCCTGGCAATGCAAGATGTCAGCAAACATGGCCATTGATACCGGTCTGTGCACGTGCACATGCCCAGAGTGAGCAGACAACCAAAGGCAAGTTTTGTTCTTCTAAACTTGGGTTGTGTTGGGGTTCTTTTAACTTATAAATGTTCAATTGTAAATTTATGTGGCATGATCAATGGAATGAGTGGAGAACAGCAGTCATACGGATAAGAAATTAGAATATAAACGGATCCCACAGAGACTAGATGTAATAGAGACTAATGCTAGTTCAGCCTATAAAACATCTAACAGCATTGCTCACTGTACACCACAGATTCTTTTTATTAGCCTGTGTCAGCTCTCCAGGTGCCTGACGTAATTTTCCAACAATGAAACAAGGAAAAGGGTCTAAAACTGAACACTCAATCCTAGATTCCTCACCAAAGGTATAATTATTTTCCTTTGTTTCTCCACCACAGCCGCTGCCTACTCTGACACTTGCAATGACATCAGAGAACAGAGTACAACATACATCTTATTGGCAGCAAACGTAGCCTTGAAGCTAAAGGATTTTATAGAATAAATGAAGGGAAACTGTTTTCTCTGGTGAGGGGTCCAGAACAGGGAGTATGACCTGAAAGGCCACTTGATAGGAAGCAAAGAGTTGGCAATAAATGAGTCTTTTTCTGATTGGCAGACAGTGAATAGTGGGGTTCCACAAGGATCTGGGCTAGGACCCCAAATATAGCAATGATTTGGAAGGGGGGAACTAAAGAGACGGTTCCAGATTTGTGACAGCTTCTAAACATCACCCCTGAACTGGTTTACGGTTATGCCGCCTGTTCTGGATTTCCCCATCAGAGGAAATAAATTTCTCTCTGTCTATGAGTGCCTGTTCCTGCAGTTGACAGTCTAGGCTGGAAGTGTTTGGGAAACACTTGGCTGGAGGACAGGCACTGATCTCACCTGATAGCTATGTAACGTGCACTTTCCGGCAGCAAAGGTGACTAGAGAGTTTATTTAGAATCACAGAATCCCCACAGTGCAGAAGGAGGCCATTCGGCCCATCGAGTCTGTACCAACCACAATCCCACCCAAGCCCGATCCCCATAACTCCATGCATTTATCCCAGCTAGTCCCCCTGACACTAAGGGGCAATTTGGCATGGCCAATCAAACTAACCTACACATCTTTGGATTGAAGGAGGAAACCGCAGCACCTGGAGGAAACCCATGCAGACACGAGGAGAACATGCAAACTCCACATAGACAGTGACCTGAGCCAGGAATTGAACCCAGGTCCCTCGTGCTGTGAGGCAGCATTGCTAACCACCGTGCCACCCTTTGTGCCATCCCTCTCCCCATTTCCCATCCACCCCAACACAGAAAACCACCAACAGTCATCTCCATAAAACACTTGTCACGACTTAAGGATGAACCCTCTGACTGTTTTACAACTAAATAAGCATTCCAGGCACACCCTCACTCTCATTATGTAGGGAATGCAGCAGCTAACGTGCACATGGCAAACTCCCACAATGGACTACATGATAATGTTCAGGTAATCTGTTCAGGAATGTTGGATGGAGGATAAACATCGACCAGGACAGCAGGAAGAATCTCTTTTCTCTTCTTTCGAAATGGGATTCTTCACACCCACGAGAGGGTTGACAGAATTCAGTTTGGAAAGAAAGATGATCACCTCCAGCAGCCGACTGAACACTGAATGAAAGTGAATTTTCCAGCAGTTTCAGTTCCTGCAGGTAAAGCATGAAGTAGCCTGCCCTTTAATAATGTTTTTTCAGTACTTTCTTGTCAAAATCAACATTTAAGAACAAACAGCCGCAGAGACACTGCATCCTCTTCAGATATGAATATAAGTCCAGCCTTCGGTTAGAATCTCGGAAGTGCAGAAGCGTCCATTTGGCCAATCGGGTTTGCACTGACTCTCTGACAGAGTATTTTACCCCAGGCCCTCTCTGCCACCCATCCCTGTGACCCTACACATTTTCCATGGCCGACCCACCTAATCTACGCATCGTTGGTCTGTCTTTGGACAGGGTGACTGTCTGTGTGGAGTTGGCACATTCTCCCCGTGTCTTTGTGGGTTTGCTCTGCATTCCTCCCACATTCCAAAGATGTGCAGGTTAGGTTGATTGGCCATGCTAAATCGCCCCTTAGTGTCAGGGAAATTAGTGAGGTAAATAAGGACGGTCATGGGAATAGTGGCTGGGTGGGATTGTGGTTAGCATAGACTTGATGAGCCGAATGGCCTCCTTCTGCACTGTAGGGATTTCTATGATATGTAATATACAGAAGGCATAGCTTTTCCTCTTTGAAAGTTCAATGTTCCCACTCAAGATTCTCTGTTTATTTAAGTAATAAAAAATATTCATAGAGTGAGGCTTCAATTTAAGATTTTGCATATTTACACTGGGCTCAATTAAGACTACGTGTCCTTTGAGGATGATCTCTCTGAGGCTCTCTTATCAGGGATGACAGTTTCGAAGTATCAAAACCAAAAACAAAAGGGATGAAGGAGAGCTGCATTAGTCACGGTGGATGAGAGTTGAGTCAGAGTGTTTCTCGCGGAGCTGGGACAACATCTATAGGTCCAGGTTTTGTCAGCAGGAAAGGGGAATGCAGGGAAGTGGGAAACCCAAACTCATTTGAACTTAGTGCTGAGTTCAAACAGATTCCATTTTGGTTGCTGCAAGGGCCCTCACCCACAGTATGAGGTTCATGAATTGATTCACCAGTTAATGTTCTGGGAGGACTGATAATGGTGTGTTTAAATATCACGAGAACTGCTCCTGCTGTTTCAGCAAGAGGTCTTTGTTGACATTTCCAAAGGGCTATTATTATGAATGCTTGGCTAAGCTTCCAAAGCTACAATATTCTCAGCAGAGGGTTCTAAATTCACGAATTCTTGCTTGATGGTTTAAAGAAGTTATTAAAGGATTGGCTATCTTTGATGTGGGTCTAAATAGAAGTTAAGTTTGTATACAAATGATTGGCTACTTGAGATTTAAAAGCTTTGATGAATTTTTCCACTGTTGTAAGTGAGAGTTATATTCAATTACTAAAAGGTCATTTTTTTTCTATCTCCACTTGGTTTTGGAGTAGGCATGGGGTTGGGATGGAGACACCATGGGGGGAATAGATGAGGGCATGCATTGGCATGGGAGTTGAGAGTGGTGTGAAGAATGAGGGTTAGGTAGCTTAACAGCTTCTAACACAGACAGAGGGATTTTGTGGAATTAATAGACAATGCTTCAGAGCTTGCACCAACCAGCCTCTACTTTCTCAGAAGACTAAGGAAATTTGTCATGTCAGCTATGACTCTCACCAACTTTTACAGATGCACTACAGAAAGCATTCTTTCTGGTTGTAGCACAGCTTTGTATGCTCCTGCTCTGTCCAAGACCACAATAAACTACAGAAGATCACACAAACAAGCCTTCTATCCATTGATTCTGTCTACACTTCCCGCTGCCTAGGCAAAGCAGCTAGCATAATCAAGGATCCCATGCACCCTGGACACTCTCTCTTCCATCTTTTTCCATCGGGAAAAAGATGCAAAAGCCTGAGGTCACATACCAACCGACTCAAGAATTGCTTTTTCCTTGCATCAAGTTGAACTTTCTCTACGCCCTGCAATGCTGCATTCTGCAGTCTCTCGTTTCCTTCTCTATGAATGGTATGCTTTGTCTGTATAGCACACAAGAAACAATACTTTTCATTGTGTACTAATATATGTCACGATAATAAATCAAATCAAAATCACTAAAAATAAACTTCGAAGTTCTTCTCCTTAAACTATCCACAATTATTCTGCTGTGGGCCAGAAGTAGCCCAAGGATGGAACTGTTGTTGAGAAGCTGACGAATCCGTGAAGACAAGAGAGAGCGGCCTAAGTATGAGTGACGCTGGAAGCCACATGTTGAATTTGCTTTGGCAGTCACGATATACTCTTTGGCCGATGACTCCAACACATTCAAGTGTTCCAAATTTACAGCTAGTTTCATTCAATGTTTGGATTGAGAAACTGAAGAATGCAATTAAAGGCCAACACAATCATTAGTGCTTTATTTTGTCCCCGATTAGAATCCATTCTTGTGGAAATAACCACATAAGTTTGGACAATTTTCAAACTGTGTCCAATAAAAATCTCTGCAATTCCAGCTATGAAGTTGTTTACATTCATGCTGCAGCACCAACCACTGTCATTTTTTAAAAAATCTTTTCCTATTTTATCTTTGTTCCGTGGGAGACTGTAAAAATAAAACAACTGGTCTGACATGGTATGGTTCACAAAGTCACCATTCACTTAACGTTTAAAGTAAAGATTATAAAGTTTGTTCATTAGCCACAAGTTGGCTTACATTCATGTTTTAGATGTAACCAGTGATAACTTTGTACTGGTTGTAATGTGACCAATGGGACCAAGATGTAAGGATCAGCTGACCAAGTACATCATGAAACCAATCACAGAATGATATAATAGTCAGCTGACCAGCTGATTCACAATAAATAAAAAACCATGTAGAATCAAGTAGAGCTTGGAGTAGCCTAGGGTGAGGCCCCAAGTTTGGAGTAATGATGTTTCTTTATTAAACCCTTTCTCTGATTTATAAGTTGGATTGAGTTCTATTGTATTTTTGTGTCTGCATTTTCAAAGAGCTCCTTCTGAAGAAATAATTAACATTTGTAATGAAATTGCTGTGAAAATCCTCTAGTTACCACGCTTTGGAGTACACTGCGGGAGAATTCAGCATGCCAATACACTTGACCAGTATGTCTTTTAGACTGTGGGAGGAGACCAGGACATCCGGAGGAAACTCATGCAGACACAGGAAGAACATGCAGGCTCTGCACAGACAGTGATCCAAACTGGGAATTGAACCTGGGCCCCTGGCACTGTGAGGCAGCAGTGCTAACCACTGTGCCATCCCTGTAACGTTTGGTGTTGGCTGAAGTCCAGTAGGCAGCTCCTTCACTCAGCAAATGGTTCAGGTCTGGAATGCATTGCATGAAAGTATTCTCGTCTTTATTAATAGAGGCACAAAGTATAAGAGCAAGGAGGTTATGCTGAACTTATACCAGGAACTAGTTAGACCTCAACTGGAATATTGTGTACATTTCTGGGTGCCAGACTATAGGAAGGATGTGAACACACTGTGTGCACAAGGGGTTTACAAAAATGTTTTCAGGATGAGAAATTTCAGTTAAGAGGACAGATTGGAAAGGTTGGGAATGTTCTCCTTGGAGAGAAGATGGCTAGGAGGAGATCTGATCGACAAATCATGAGGGAGATGAATAGAGTAGAGGGAGAAACCATTCTCACAGGTGAAAGGATGGATAATGAGAGGGACACAGATTTAAAATTATTGGCAAAAGAAACTTGTGCAATGCGAGAAAATGTTTTCACACAATGAGTGGTTTAGGTCTGGAATTCGCTGCCTGGAACTGTGATGGAACATGTTCAATTGAGCTACTCAAGAGAGCATTAGATGATTATTTGGATAGAAACAATATGCAGGGGTGTGAGAAAAGGCAGGAGAATGGCACCCAGCCATGATGCTTGTTTGGAAAACCAGGGAAAACATGATGAGTTGAATGGCCTCCTTCTCTTTATTCTGTGAATGAGAAGGTTCCAAACTCAATATTCAATCCAGAGATTTGACAACAAAAAACCTTGTCAACGCTCCAGGGAGTGCAGCACTATTGCTGAAAGTGTGTCATTTTGGGCGCAATATTAAACTCCTAGCACACTTCCTGTTCTCCAAAATTGGCTTCTGCGCTTTACCTTTCTCCCTACTTCAATTTCAACAGCAGAGACTTCAGAATATCTGCGCCGGAATTCTGCCGCCCTGCCTGCCATGGAATCGGAACGGCTAACGAAGATGTCTGTTGACCTTGGGTGGGAATTTCCAATCTCGCTCAAGCAAAGCTGTAAAATCATGCCCTTGGGTCTGGTCCTCAAACATATCTGCCTCGCCACCCTTGTAACACACTCGTCAGAAGACAGTCTTGGCTTAGTGCCACCAACACAATGGACTGCACAGGAACTACTCTTGCCAATATTGATGAGAGTGAAGTAATTTTTCCCTCGTGTTGGTTCATTCACGACTTGCCACATGTCTGGTCTAGCAGATATTTCCTTCATGACTCAGCCAGCTTAGTCAGTGGTAGCGCTCTGAATGATGCTTTGTGCTGGAAATTGATGCCCCCCCTCCATCCCACATCCAGAGGTTCTGCACCCCTGCCAATCCCTCACTGCTCCTTCAAAATGGAGGAATGCTGATTATCAGCTGAGGAAGGGCAACTGGTTGCAACCAGCAGGAGGCTTCTGAGCCCATGTTTGACATGATACATTGAGACTTCATGGAGTCCAGAGTCGATGTTGAGGACTTACAGGCCACTTCCTTCTGACTGTACACCACAGTCATTCCTGTTGGGTCTGTCCTTGCTGATGGGACATGGCACACCTTGGAATGGTCATAATGAAGGAGCCTGGGATATTGGCCGAAAAGTTTGATTCTGCGAGAATTATTATGCTTAAGGTCTGATATCCAGACTGATAGTATATATACAGACTGATAGATACAGTGGTAGTAAACTAACTGGAGCTGGTTATTAACACGTCTGATTCCTACAACGGCCAGCACAAGACTGGCCAAGCAAGCTCCACCCCAGGCTTGAGTTTTGGGTCAGCTGACCCAATCTCTTAAAGGGACATGCCCAACATACGTAACAAGAATGAATATGTCAAGCTGTTGCTCGACCAGTGTTTGTTACAGTTCTCCCAACTTTGGCACAGGTCAAACACAACCGAGGAAAGCCTAGCTGGGCTGGGTGTGGTGTTTGTTGTTTTCTAGTGCCTCAGTCAATGTTAGGTGGCCTGTCTGGTTTTATTATTTTTGCCTTTGCAGCAACAATGTGATACACCGAGTGGCTTGTTAGGCCACTTCAGAGAACAGGGGAGGCGATGGCCTTGTGTATTATCACTAGATTATTAATCCAGAAATTCAGATAATGTTCTGGAGACCTGGGTTCGAATACTGCCAAGGCAGATAGTGGACTTTGAATGCAATAAAAAAAAAATCTGGAATTAAGAATCCACTGATGACCATTGTCAACGGTCAGAGAAACCCATCTGGTTCACTAATGACCTTTAGGGAAGGAAATCTGCCTTCCTTACCTGGTCTGGCCTACATGTGACTCCAGAGCCACAGCAATGTGGTTGACTCTCAACTGCCCTCAGGCAATTAAGGACAGACAATAAATGCTGGCCATCCAGTGATGTCCATGCCCCCAAAAAAATGAATCAACTGGAGTCACACGTAAGTCAAACCAGGTAAGGGCAGTAGATGTCCTCCTCTATTGAAGTGTTTTTTTTGGAAAACCCGGTTTCATTATCACCATCGCGGAGGCCAGTTTCTTTTATTTCAGATTTATGAATTACTTGAATATAAGTCCTACTGGCTGCTATGGTGGGGTTTGAACTCAGCTCTCGGGAGCATTAGCCCTCAGGGCTTCTGCATGACTGGTTCAGTAACACTACCACTATGCGACCGTTCCCTGCAACACTGTATGAACATCGAGATGCTGGAGTACAACGTAAGATGCATATAAGTCAGAAAAGAGTTGCCAAGACCCCTGAGCAGACTCATTACAAATGTAAGATGGAACATGTTCCATTCCCCGGGATGGTCATCTGTTAATAATCACCTCTACAGAGAACTGCGCAGCACAATAACTTTCAGTTAGTCATTGTTTGAATTCCTGTGCCTGGAAGACAGAGTTATTTTTATAGTTGCTGCAACAGTTTAACATGAAGCACATGTCAACTGTCAGGGAAGAAATACTGATACAAGAGCCTGACCAAAACATAAAATAAATAATGTAACCCCCATCCCCCACCCCCTCTGCAGTTTAAACGTTTCTGCCAAGCATTTTTTTCTGGAGTGCTTTTCCCCTAAGAAATAGGCCACCAAAATGAATGAAAGTTTGATTTGGTTTATTATTGTCACGTATTGGGATGCAGTGAGAAGTATTGTTTATGGCGCGCTATACAGACAAAGCATACCCTTCATAAAGAAGGGAACGGAGAGAGTGCATAACATAGTGTTACAATAACAGCTAGGGTGTAGAGGAAGACCAACTTAATATAACATAGGTCCATTCAAAAGTCTGATGGCAGCAGGGAAGAAACTGCCCTCGAGTCGGTTGGTACGTGACCTCAAGAGTTTTGAAAAAAAGAGTTAAAGGAGAAAGCAGGGAAAGAGTTTAAGCCTGGAGTTGAATATCACTGTAATATCTGACAGATTAATTAGGACTAGAAGTGATAATTATATGGAGTTGTAAAGAGGGTCAGTCACGAGGGGACATAGGTTTGGGGGAGGGGGGATGCAGACAGGAGGTTTAGGAGGGGATATGAGGAAAAACATTTTTACCCGGAGGATAGTGACGATCTGCAATGCGCTGCCTGGCAGGGTGGTGGAAGCAGGTCACCTCACTTCCTTTATCGAGTACCTAGATGAGCATTTAGCACGTCATAACATTCAGGGCTATGGGCCCAGTGTTGGCTGATGGAATTAGGTGGGAGTTCAGATGTTTCTAATGTGTTGGTGCTAACTCAATGGGCCGAAGGGCCTCTTCTGTGCTGTATGATTCTATGAATCTATGACAGCTTTCAGGTGGAACAGAATTGCAAGATCAAGTGAAGCAGAAGAAATGTGAGGTTTAGCGATCAATAGGAGAACAAATAAGAAGTGTAGATGCCTCTTACAAGCACCACAAAATCATTCCAGTCTTCTACGTAAGTTAAGGTTTCAAGTTCGACACCTGCTTCTTAAACTTGGAATATTTGTTCTTTCTGAAGCATGGATTTACAATTTTGAATTAATTATAGTTTTTAAAGTTTATTTATTAGTGTCTCAAGTAGGCTTACATTAACACTGCAATGAAGTTCCCATGAGAATCCCTTAGTCACCACACTCTCGCGCCTGTTCGGGTACACTGAGGGAGAATTTAGCACGGCTTTCGGACTGTGGGAGGAAACCAGAGCACCTGGAGGAAACCCACACAAACATGGGGAGAACGTGCAGACTCCGCACAAACAGTGACTGAGACTGTGAATCGAAGCCAGGTCCCTGGTGCTGTGAAGCAGCAGTGCTAACCACTGTGCTATCGTGAATTATAACAAGTCATCCTCAATGTTGATCAGTTGTAACATTTCTAACTGCTACTACTGCAAATACACCATATCACTTCTCCCAAGATGCAGAACCCCCAGGACCATCTCTTGCAAACAGTTCAACTTGGAGAAAAGATGCCAATCAGCGGCCTGTGATTCACGGCAACGAAACAGGTTAAGTTTCTACTTCCATTTTGTGGGATTCTGCAATTGTTTCCAGAGTTTTGGGAAATGCATTGGCTGCCATTTCCCAGTAAGAGGTCTGACAACACCAATTTTAAATCCAACCGATTTATTTGGTAGTAAACTTGCTAGCTTTCGGCCTTTGTAGCCTTCGCCTGATGAGTTTACCCCAGTCCAACGCCGGCATCTCTACATTATGCCATTTCCCTGACAGCTATAAGCCAGTGGCCCTGACATGAATACAGTCATAATGGGTGTACTGCACACATTTCTGAGCTGTTTATTTGAGAGCATTTGTTGAGGTCCCGCTGCTATATAATTTGCCTTAACCGTCTAATTACCTAATTTAATTAGAGTAACTGAAGGGTTCCTTACAGTTGATGTGAGTTTCTGAGCCCGTTTCATCTTTTGGAACACACTGGGGACAATTTTCCTTTCCCATCTGCCATGGGAATTGTAGTGGCAAGGGGCAGACCATACAAAGGTGCACTGACCTGGGGGTGGGATTTTCAGCTGGAAGATTTTGCCCAGTGGCGAAGGATACTCTATCCACTGTGTCCCCTGTTTGTCTTCTGAAGAGATCGGTGTGATTTTTGGCTGTGGTGCATTGGAACTGTTGACCAATGAGTCAGCGCCAAATCCTGTTCTTATGAGAGTATCTTTCAGCATCTGGAGGTGTCTAATAGAACTCTTTGTCGTCCAGTACTTCCCTGGAGCAAAGAAGCTACAACATCTTCTCCAGAGACTTCAACATGACATTGATGAAGATGAACATCTCACCAAGGCCATCCCCATATTCCCACTTCTTGTCTTCAAATAACTGTACAACCTCAATCATCCCATTGTCCGCAGCAAACTACCCAGCCTTCAGGAGAACAGTGACCATGACACCACACAACCCTGCCACAGCAACTTCTGCAAGACATGCCAGATCATCGACACAGATGCCATCATCTCAAATGAGAACACCATCCACCAGGTACACGGTCCATACTCTTGCAACTTGGCCAATATTGTCTACCTGATATGCTGCAGGAAAGAACGTCCCGAGGTATGGTACATTGGGAGACCGTGCAGTTGCTACGACAACGGATGAATGAACACCACTCGACAATCACCAGGCAAGACTGTTCGCTTCCTGCTGGTAAACATCTCGCTAGTCATTGGTATTCGGCCTCTGATCTTCAAGTAATCATTCCCCAAGACAGCTCTGCATGACAGCGCCGAGTTGCTGAGAAGAACTGATAGGCAAGTTCCGCACGCATGAGGCCTCAACCTGAACTTGGGTTCACGTCACACCATTTGCAACGCCCATGACTTGCCTGGGCTTGGAAAATCGCACTTAGTGTCCTGTCTAGAAACAATACACATCTCTTTAACCTATGCTTAATGCTATCTTCACTCACATTGTCTGCATCTTTAAGATTTGATTAGCTGTAAAAAACTCGCATTCTAATCAGTATTCTGTAAACTGAGTGTGTGTCTTTACATCTCCTGTTTGTGATCAGAACTCTCCACTCACTTGACAAAGGGTCAGAGGCCCGAAAGCTAGTGGCTTTTGCTATCAAATAAACCTGTTGGACTTTAGCCTGGTGTTGTGAGACTTCTTATTGTGTTTACCCCAATCCAACACCAGTGTCTCCACATTCTGAACGAGAGTCAGTGTTATAGTTTTAAAGTTTTCAAAGTTTATCTATTAGTATCACAAGTAGGCTTACTAAAACGCTGCAGTGAGTTCACTGTGAAAATCCCTAGTCTCCACATTCTGGCACCTGTTTGGGTACATTGAGGGAGAATTTAGCATGGCTAATGCACCTAACCAGCACATCTTTCACATAATCTAACTCACACATCTTTGGACTTGGGAGGAAACCACAGCACCCGGAGGAAACCTACAGAGGCACAACAAAGGATATGCAAACTCCACATAGACAGTGACCCAAGCTGGGAATCGAATCTGGGTTTCTGGTAGTGTGAGGCAGCAGTGCTAACCATTGTGAAACTGTGGAATATTCATTGTGAGTTATTCTTAGACAGTGCCGTCCAAACCTGTTGCCTCCGGCAACTAAAAAAAACAAGATAGTTCATCTGTATAGGAGGCGAACCAATAGAAAAGAAGGTCACATTCTGTGTCACTTCTGTAGGGCTGAGTTCTGCTTACAAATGAAGACACTAAACCTGTACATTGATAAAAAAAACTGTATTCATTGTTGAAGCAATACCAAGATATAAAATCACTTCACTCTCAACTGTCTCCAATGCCTTGTAGCCTTTAACAATTGATGATACTTTATAGTTAACTGAAGCAAAGTGTGATGGAAACTTTTGCACCCAAACAGAACTTAATTGTTGCTGTTCAGTGTTACCTAACCCTAACTGATTATGGGGCGCGCTCGATGCTGACACAGAATGCGATGGAAAGGAAAGACTTTCATTGTTTTTCACTGACATCCATCATCTTGAACCATATTAAATATTCAACAACTAAAAATGTTTTGCAGTTGCAAACTCAAACAAATTACTTTGGGAGCCAGAAATAAATGCGGTCAGATTTTTGACAGCAATATTGAAAATAGCCGTTGGTATTTAAATTAAATAATGGGTTTCCTAAACACCGACCTTGCAGAATCTATAATGAATTTTGAAATAATAACGCGCTTCTCAAAACCACTGACGCATTTTCTTTTTTTAAAAGGAAGTACTCATTGCAGATTTGTCAGGGACCTAAAATTAAAGTTTCTTTATTAGTCAAATGTAGACTTACACTCACACTACAATGAAACTACTGTGAAAATCTTCTAGTCACCACATTCTGGTGCCTGCTCAGGTACGCTGAGGGAGAATTCCGCACGGCCAATGCACCTAACCAGCCCGGGTTTTAGACTGTGGGAGAAAACCAGAACACCTGGAGGAAACCCACACAGAAACAGGGAAAACGTGCAGACTCTGCACAGACAGTGACCCAAACCGGGAATCAATCCTGGGTCCGTGGTGCTGTGAAGCAGCAGGGCTAACCACTGCGCTGCCCTAATCTGTGATAGGGAGAGTACAGAAAAATAAACTACAGAACAAAAAGAAAACAAGTTTCAGAAAACAACTTGTGCTTTGTTTGAATATACTCTTGGCACCATTTCACAGCAGCAGTGACTAATGGGTTAGCTGTTCCAAACTGAACTCCTTCCCTGACTGACAATTGAGCTAACATGCACTTTCTGTCTTTGTATAAATTAAGAATCGCTGACTCCCGCATCCGTGTCTGTGACTCATACGGGATAATCTATACATGCTTGATTCCCTTCTGATCACATCATTCCCTCTCAGTGTGTGAAAAAGGATTTAGTGCGGAGGTTGGTATGACCAAGTGTTTACACTGGGCTTTATGTGGCGAAATGCCTGTGTCAAACCTTTGCTATCTTTATAGAGCATGCCGCAGAAGGAGAACTATGCCAAGTCCAGCTTGTTCTCAATGTCTGGCCTGAGGCATGAGATTGATTGTTGAATTCCAGGCTTGTTCCGATAACCTCCTCGTGCCTTAACAAAGAAGCCAAATGACGGGTGTTTGGTGATCATAACAGATGATCTTCTGAATTTTATGTGCCATTGTTTTTCCATTTACTGCAACGGAATGACAAAGACAAGTGTAGCTTATGCCGTATTTAACAGGCAGTCTCCAGAGAAGTGTGCCTACAGCTCTAGAGTGTGCTCCCTGCCCTTTTCTTAAAGTATCTAAAAATTAATGAATCTTGCACGTGGCACAGAAAATACAATGTGGGATTTTAATGCGCAAACATAACTGCGTGACAGATGAGACACGCTTTCCCCTCTCTCTGCCCACTCATCTTCAGCTGCTGATTCTTGCCGGCATGCACTCAATAGTACATTACCCCAGATAAAATTCTTCATGTTCAATCTGCGATGGTCCGTGTCAACGCAGACTATTATTATCACAAGGGGTGGGTGGAGTGGTGGTTGGGTGTGGGGGATCAAAGTTAAACACAGTTCGTTCCTCAACCAATTACTTTAAACGTGCGTTTCCTTAAGAGCGACTGCCCCAAGGCACATCACAGGAAGTGTGATGAGCAATAGAAGAACACGAGGCAAAAATGTTGCACAAATGGAAAGAGACACAAGGTAGAAGGAATCTTGGAAGATAATTCCAATGGGTTGAATATGGTTGTTGAAGGCTATGCTGTTGATGGTGGATCAGTGGAAAGAGGATAAGTAGACTTGCATTTCTCCTGAAACTTTTATGACCTCAAGAAGCTCCTTTCTGCTTTACAGCCTGGAATTACAGAATCCCGGCAGTGCAGAAAAAGGCCATTCGACCCATCGAGTCCGTACCGACCCTACGCTGAGTCCTTTTTACCGTGCCATGCGTACTAATCCCTCAAAACTGCAGTTAGTTTAGTCTGGCCAATCCACCCAACCTGCACATCTTTGAACCTGTGGGAGGAAACCGGAGTACCCGGAGGAAAACCACACAGACACGGAGAAAATGAGCAAACTCCACAAAGACAGTGACCCGAGGCTAGAATTGAACCCAGGTCGCTGACACTGTGAGGCAGCAGTGCTGACCACTGCACCACCGTGCCACCCGAAGTCACTGTTATAATGAGAAACACAGCAGCCAATTTGCACACAGGAAGCTCTCACTAAAATGGTGAGTTTTTTTGTTACATTGGTTGAGGAATAAATATTAGCCACAATACCACATTATTACAAAAGAGAATCAACAAGGAAGCACATAAGCATTGTTAGGACAGCTGACATGAACTTTAGTCAAACAGATTTCCATGGAGGAGGAGGAGATGGTGACAGGGGAGAAGTTTAATGATGTCAGTGAAGTGGGGATAAGGATTTCCCCATTAATAATGTTTAAATTTATTTATTAGTGTCTCAAGTTGTCTTACATTAACACTGCAATGAAGTTATTGTAAAAGTCCCTCAATCGCCACACTCTAGTGCTTGTTCAGGTTCACTGAGGGAGAATTTAGCATGGCCAATCCACTAAACCAGCATGTCTTTCAGACTGTGGGAGGAAACCAAAGCACCCAGATGAAACCCACACAGACACGAGGAGAATATGCAAACTCCCCATAGACTGTGATCCAAGCTGGGAATTGAACCTGGTTCCCTGGTGCTGTGAGGCAGCAGTGCCAACCACTGTGCTGCCCAGAGGTAAGCAAAATAACTGTTGATGAGTGGACACCCTGACTCCCTTTGGATGACTTTCCAGGGGCACCTCCATTGATCCCATGTCAATTCAATTGACACCAAAGCCCTGCAGTATGGAAAACACTAGCAATAAAGCAATGTGGCACCAGTCCCCGGTTTGATACATGGAAGGCAATCGCACATTGGACACTCCACTAATCCCATCATTTACTTGATGCCTCAGCTTAGTGTTAAGCAACAACCTTGTGTACACGAGACAGCGTAACAGTTATTAAAAAGCAACAGATTGCTCAACAGCTTAGGAACTAATTCTTTTCTTAAAAAATTGTACCAAGTTAAAGTTAGAATTCTTAACAAAAGATAAAATTCTAAACCCATTTAAATTTTCACATCATAAGGTTACAGAGTTTTAAAACTACAGTAGGTTAATTGTTTTCCTTGCTTTGTTGGCTATGAAGCCCAAAATCCCTCTGTAAAAGGAATGTAGCTAATTTCCTCCCTATGTAGTTCAGTGCACGGAGACAGAAACATCTCAAGTTTCAATCTCATTCCATTCTAAGATAGCCAATCTCAACTGTACCAATACCACAGAATCCCTACAGTACTGAATGAAGCCATTCGGCCCATTGAATCTGCACTGTTTCTCCAGGGTGACACAGTGGTTAACACTGCTGCCTCACAGCGTCAGAGGCCCAGGTTCGATTCTAGCCTCGGGTGACTGGCTCTTTTGGAGAGTCAGTGCAGACTCAATGGGCTGAAAGGCAGAGTAGGGATTCTGCGGTTCCAAGCCTGAGCAATTTAGCTTTTAAAGAAAGAAGGAGGATTTGTCTTTGTATAAGGACTCCTCACGACAACCAGATGCATCAAGGTACTTTCCAGCCAGTGAAGTAGCCTTTGAGGTGCAATGAATATCATAATGAAGAGCAGGCCATTCGGCCCTTCGAGGCTGCTCTGCCATCGATGTGATCATGATTGATCTGACCAACTGTGGTGTCAACCCTACTTTCCTGTCGGCCTTCCATAGCCCTTGACTCCTTTGTTTTTCAAAAATCTATCCACCTGAGTCTTGCATACATTCAATGACCCAGCCTCTGCTATTTCCTGAGAAGAGAACTCCACAGACTAACATAATGTTGGAATAAAAACATTGGGTGGGATTTTATGGTCTCGCTTGACATTAGACCAAAAAATCGCACCCAAAATCAATGGATATTTCCATTGTCTACTTCGCGCGCTTCGATTCCGTGGTGACAGAAGCAGTAGAATTCCAGCATATAAGATTTCTGCACTGTGTAACTATGTCCTGGAAGTTATGAATTAAAGAAAACATCTCTCAGTGGAAGTATTTCTAACACTGAAGGTGACTCAAGGGGCAGGTGCAGTGGGCATTATAAACAGTTAAGCACTGTGAATATTAAATACTGATTCTATGCATTTCCCCCCACCCCCAGCCATACATGCAAAAATTGATTGGAGAGTGACATTTTCAATTCTGAGAGTTTTCATCTGTTGTATGAGTATCAGTGGAATACAGCCAGTAACCTCGGGCAAGTCAACAACGGTGAATTAATAAGCAGACTCAATGAGGGTCAATTGCACCTTTGCTGATATTAATTCAGCTCTCTTGTGCTGTCCGACTTCCCTCAAACAGCATCATGTCAATGACTTAATCTCTGTCGATATCAAGTCATAGAATCATAGAAACCTTACAGTGCAGAAGCAGGCTATTTGGCCCATCAAGTCTTCAGTGACTCTTGAACAGAGTATCCCAGATTCAATCCTCAATCCCATGTATTTATCCTGCCAGTTCCCTCTAATCTGCATGAGGATACTAAGGGGCAATTTCTTTTTTCCATCTAACCTGCACATCTTTGACACTAAGGATCAATTTAGCATGGCCAATCCACCTAATCTGTGCATCTTTTGAAGCGTAGGTGGAAACTGGAGCACCTGGAGGAAATTCACAGGGAGAATGTGAAAACTCTACACGGACGGTGATCTGTGGCCGGAATTGAACCAGGGCCCTGGTGCTGTGAGGCAGCAACACTGACCACTGTGCCACCTTGCTGCCCCTCATCTTCCTAGTACCGTCAGGCAAATCTGAGCTAGCTCCCTGTTAATGGTTTCCTCTCTGTGAAGATGAACCCATTGCCCTCCAACTGTTGGAACTCACGCCAACAGCATGCCTGAATCAACTCTGCTCTGAGTCACTTTTGTTTGGGAACTCCATGGTTCCTTCAAAGCAAGTTTGCCTGATGCCACTGTTAAAGCAAAAAAAATCCAAAGTTGGGGAAATCAGGAAGTGAAGTAGGTTCGGCCCTGTAAATGACAAATGAAGGCAGAAAGGGCCAGAAATATTCAGCAGGTCTGGCAACACCAGCGGAGGGAGAAACAGTGTTAATGCCTGAGCACAATGATCCTGCACCAGAACGTAGTGTCCAAATGGGTGGCACAGTGGCACAGTAGTTAGAACTGCTGCTTCACAGCTCCAAGGACTTGGGTTCCATTCCCACATTCTTCCCCTGTCTGCGTGGGTTTCCTCCAGGTGCTCTGGTTTCCTCCCACCGTCCAAAGATTTGCGGGTTAGATTGATTGGTCATGATAAAAATTGCTCTTTAGAGTCCTGAAATGCATAGGTTTGAGGGATTATTGGGTAAATATGTAGGGATTGTGGTCGGTGCAGACTCAATGGGCCAAATGGCTTCCTTCTGCACTGTAGGGTTTCTATGATTCTACGAAAAATGTGCAAGTTAGGCAGATTGGCCATGCTAAATTGTCTCTTAGTGTCCAAAGATATGCAGGTTAGCTGATTGGCCATACTAAATTGTCCCTTAGTGTCCAAAGATGTGCAGGTTAGGTGGATTGGCCATGCTAAATTGCCCCTTGGCATCCAAAGATATGTGAATTAGGCAGATTGGCCATCCTAAATTGCTCCTTAGTGTTAAAAGATGTGCAGGTTTGGAGGAATAGCCATGCTTAATTGCCCCTTAGCATCCAAAAGATGTGTAGGTTAGGTGGATTGATCATGATCAATGCACAGGGTTACCAGGATAGGAGGGAGGTATAGTTATTCTTTCACAGATTTGGTGCAGATTTGATGGGCTGAATGGCCATCTTTTGTACTGCAGGGAATCTATCATTTTGTGGATTCTACGCCTTTAAATCAGCACACCGAAGCTCTTTTGCATTTCTTAAGGAGGTCCATACATGAACCACAAGATGGATCGGAAAAGGATGCCATAGTTTACTCCTGCACTTTACAGCATCTAGATTTTTTGTGAATTATATCCTTTTATTTAAGTGTGCCAGCAGATCTGCAAATTGAGAAATCTGTCCGCGAGTCTGAAGGTTGACATGATCTTTTCCAGTCAAACAGGAACTTCAGGCAGTTACAGTGAATAATTTCGCTCGTGCTCCCTGCCAAATAAACAGTTCCATGCAGTCCCATAATAACCCTTAACCTGCTGAGCAAACAGTAACTCGGTATGGCTGCACAGAGAGTAACCCTTACCCTGCCCGAGTGTAAATTCAGCCTCAGCTTCCTGAACTGCAGCAGCACCACACAGCTGTGCATGAGTAACTAATACTCAGATCATTAAACTTGTCAGGAATTCCCAGTGACCTATGCAGTAATAGAGCGTTGACCAGAAAACATGCTCAGAGTGATTGGTTTCTCTTAGAAGACCTTTTAGGGTGAAGAGGGGAGTATCACGGCACAGTGAGACAAGGGAGAGAGTGATTATATGTTGACAGTGTTGCTACTAAATGAGGAAGTCTAAGATGGAAGGGAAGCAGAGAAACATAGAAACTAGAAGCAGAAGTCGGCCATTCGGCCCTTCAAACCTGCTCCACCATTCATTTTGAGCATGGCTGATCATCAAATTCAATATCCCGATTCCAGCCTACCCCACCCCACCCCAACTCTTGATCCTTTTAGCCCCTAGAACTGTATCTAATTTCTTCTTGAAATCACACAATGTTTTGGCCTCAGCTATTTTCTGTGGTAGTGAATTCCATACATTCATCATCCTCTGGGTGAAGAAATTTCTCCTCACCTTAGTTCTAAAAGATTTACCCCTTATCCTCAAATTATGAGCCCTAGTTCTAGACTCCTCCGTTATCCGGAACATTCTTTTTGAACCTAGCCTGCCTAACCCTGTTAGAATTTTATAAGTTTCAGCATTACAGAAAAGTTAAAAAGATTATTTATTAGTAACGATTCGACTTACATTAACACTGCAATGAAGTTATTGAGAAAATCTCCTAGCTGCCACACTCGGTCCTATTCGGGTACACTGGGGGAGAATTTAGCACGGTCAGTGGATCTAACCAGCATGTCTTTCGGACTGTGGGTGGAAACAAGAGCACCCACGCAAACACAGGGAGAAGTGCAGATTCCACACAGCCAGTGACCCAGAAGGGTCGAGAGGGTAGCTGGAAGGTCAGGTGGTTAATCAGGGGCTGATTGGGTAAGAGGTTAGTCTGGGTGATCAGGGTAATTAGTCAGGTGGGGGGGGGGGGGGGGGGGGGGTTTAACCAAAAAACAAAATGCTGGAAAATCTCAGCAAGTCTGGCAGCATCCGTAAGGAGAGAAAAAAGCTGATGTTTCGAGTCCAGATGACTCTTTTTCAAAGCTAAAAGGCATAAGAAGTGGGAGATATTTATACTGCAGGGTGAGGGAATGAAAGATGAGTCATGTCCATAGAAACCTGAAGAAAAGATTGTTATTAGCTGTACCCAGAGAGAGTAAAGAGTGTGAATGCCCAAATGGCAGAGAAACTGTAAGCTGGATTGGGGGGAGAGGGAGAGGGGAGGTCCTTTCTCTCCCCACCTACATCCAGGATTCCTCTGATGCCCTGTGTCATAATGACAGCTTCCAGTTCACCCCTAACCACCTCCTATACACCATGGGTGTGCAATCTCTTTACACCTCCACCCCACACAGGACAACCTGGGAGCTCTTTCTTGAAAAAAGGCCTGATTAAATCCCACTGTCACTACTCTGCTCCGTCTGGCTGAACTCATTCTATCTTTCAACAACTTCTCCTCTAACTTATCCCACTTTCTTCAAATCAAAAGAGTAGGAACGGGGGAACTCATATGGGTCCTAGCTACGCTTGTCTTTTTATGTGGTATGTGGAACATTCCTTGTTCCAGGTCTACCCAGATCCCCTTCCACAATTCCTTTATCAGTACATCAATGACTATTTTGGTGCGGCTTCAAGCTCTTGCCTGGACCTCGAAAAATTCAAGAACTTCCCTTCCAGTTTCCAACCCTTCATCACCTTCACCTTGTTCCTCTCATACACTTCCCTTCCCTTCTTTGACCTTTCTGTCTCCATTTCTGGCAAAAGGCTATATTCATTACAAACCCACTGACTCCCACAGCCAGCTGGACTACAGCTCTTCACACCCCATAACCCTGTAAAGACTCCATCCCTCTCTCTCAGCTCCTTTGCCTCTGTTGCATTTGTTCCAGTAACGTCACTTTCCAAAATGGAGCTTCTGGTAATGTGCTCCTTTTTCCTCAACCGTGGATTCCCATCTACAGTTGTCAACAGGGCCCTCAACAGCAAACAGTCCATCCCTCACACCACGACTCTCACCCCCAACACCCCCCTCTCCACCAAGAACAAGGTAGAGCTCCCCTTATTCTCACATTTCGCCCCACCAGCCTCTGCATGAAAAGCATAATACTGTCATTTTCGCCAAACCCAGTATGATGTCACCACCAAACTCATCTTCCCTTCACTCCCTCTGTCAGCATTCCACACACCATTTGCTCTGAGGTAACCTAGTCCACTCTTCCATTACATCCAACATCTATTCCGTCATTCATGGCACCTTCCCATACATCGGAAAAGGTGTAACACCTGTCTCTTTACCTCTCCTGTGTTTATCATCCAAAGGTCCAAAACATTCATTCCAGGTTAAGCAGTGTTTCACTTGCACCTCGTTCAATTTGGTGTATTGCATTCGCTGCTCCCAATGTGGTCTCCTCTATATCGGAGACACCAAGCATAGACTCGGTGATCACTTTGCTGAGCACCTTCAATCTTTTGCAGTCAGAATCCTGACCTTCTGGTTGCTTGCCATTTGAACACACGATCCTGCTCCCATGCCCACATGTCTGTCCTTGGCTTGCTGCAATGATCCAGTCAACGCAAACTGGAGGATCGGCACTTCATATTCCGTCTGGGCACTTCTGGTCTCAACATCGAATTCAACAACTTCAGATGATTTGCTCTACCCCAACTCGACCCCTTTGTTTTCATTTTATTAAATTTTATATTGTTCTCTACCTTTTATTTCTTTATGGTCTTTCTTCATTTTCCTCCCTCCTACTTCCTCTGCCTTCCTTTACCTTTTCTCCCCTCCCCACCAACATATTCATCTGTTATAATTTGCAGTTTCTCTGCAGGTTGGCCATTACCACTCTTTATTCTCTCTGTGGAACACTATTAGCAGTCTTTCCCCTGATTTCTATAGCTATGACTCATCTTTCATTCCCTCACTCCGCAGCATAAATATCTCCAATTTTCTATGCCTTTTAGCTTTGACAAAGGGTCATTGGACTTGAAACATCAGCTCTTTTCTCTCCTTACAGATGCTGCCAGACTTGCTGAGATTTTTCCAGCGTTTTCTCTTTTGGTTTCAGATTCCAGCATCCGCAGTGATTTGCTTTTACTTATGAGGGCGAAGGGGGGGTTAATTAGAATTCAGAGTTCTTAGTTGTTGGGGGGGAAATTGGGGTTCACAGGGTGATTGCAGTGAAAGAGGGGGTACAGTATTAGATTCGGTTTTAATCTTTCTAACTTTTCCTGAGTATCTGTTCTTTCCAGTGAATTGGAACCATTTGAAGTCTCTGATTCTAAGTTGAAGTTTTTGAAGTTCCAGACACAGGGGAAGTTCAAATATTCCCAGTAATTTCTGCAAAGTCCTCATGTCTGGATTTCAAGTGATGCCCCAGCGCATCCTCTGAGGTACCATTGAGGGATAAATATCTAGAGACCAGGAAATCCAGACCATTTTTAGCTAAGAATGCCCCAGTTTCAGATGCTGAATTTTTGTCAGCTATGGCTCAGTTGATAAGACTCTCGCCTCTGAGTCACAAGGATCCAGGTTAAGACCCAGGGACACGACTATGTATACAAGAGTGACACTCCAGTGCATTTTATATATATATAAATAGCTGGTGGTCTTGACTCATCTTTCATTCCCTCACTTTGCAGCATAAATCTCTCCCATTTTCTATGCCTTTTAGCTTTGACAAAGGGTCAACTGGACCTCATTTGCCTTTTTTAATCACATACTGTACCTGCATACTTACTTTCTGTGATAGTTGTAAAACCTCTATGACGTTGTAAAACACAGTAAGTAGTCTCACAATACCAGGTGAACGGAAACATTCCAAAAGCTCGTGCTATCAAATAAACCTGTTGGACTTTAACCTGGTATTATGAGACTACTTACTGTGCCTACCCCAGTCTAAAAACAGCACTTTATATCAGGTTGTAAAACAAATTAGATAGGTGCGAGTCTTTCTTTTCTTTAACCAGACCCTAACAGCAAACAGAGCTTCACTCTTGCAATTCGTTTCATTTGGAATAGGTACAGGTCACCAACAGGCTGCATAACTTTTATCATTGCACAATTCTGCTCGACAATGTAGACCCTTTGTGGGGTTAAGTAGCCTCTTCCACTTTCAAAAAATCACTGGGCACTATCTGCATTTCTTTGCATTCTGTAAGCCCTGGCTATATCATTGCACACGGAACAATGAACAGAGATTATGGAACAATATGATTTGCACCAAAAATGGGGCAATATGTTCTAAACCAGCAGACAACCAGAATAAGCAATATGACAGACTGAGATAGCAAGCGTTAATTCATGGCAGAAATCATGTTCATTAAATGACTTGTTTGCAAAAGCAGATAGATGGATGTAGAGTGGATAATTCTGATGTGGAATTGGCAGTGCATAACAGTTGGCTTCCCGTGCTAGAGTTTCTATGGCTCTCTACATGATCTTATGTCTCCACAACTTAAATTATCTTATGCAACCGTCTATACTGGGAAATTACACTAATTACTTCATAGAATTCTACTGTGCAGAAGGAGGCCATTCGGCCCTTCAAGTCTGCACCGACCACAATCCCATCCAGGCTCTATCCCCATAACCCGATGCATTTACCCAGGCTAGCCCCCTCTGACACTATGGGACAATTTAGTTTGGCCAATTCACCTAACCTGCACATATTTGGACTGTGGGAGGAAACAAGAGCACCCGGAGGAAACCCTTGCAGACACAGGGAGAAGGTGCAAACTCCATGCAGAAGTGGTCCAAGCTGCGAATCGGGTCCCTGGCACTGTGAGGCAGCAGTGCATTTGTGCCATTGCGGCACTATGTCACTACGCTGCCCCAATCAACAGCCCCATCAAATTCAATTAAAAGGCAGTGTTCCTAACACATCAGGTGCCATGGCTTTTGTTTTGGATAGTCAAGTAAATTTTTCATCTCTGGTTAAAGTGCAATTAAGTACTATTAACTCATTACCTGAGCCTCCAAAGACCAGCTAACCCTTTGTTCACAGAATCTGAGCAGGTTAGTATAGTCAAATCCAAGACACAGAGCTTTCACTTACTGAGAGAGTTCATTGATTTTGTTCAGTGCCACAACTCTTTTCACATGCCCAGTACCCCAGTTGTCCCCCTATTTATATTATTTTTAAATAGACAAATGATCGGTAAATTAAATTTAAAAAAATGACAGCGGGATGATGGCCCCTGATGGGGCACTGTAAAATGTCAAAGGCAACTCAACCACCGAAACCAACACGTAATTCTTAGAGGTTATCTATCCTCTCCCAATCCTCTTTTGAATCGAACAAATGATCAATAAGTAAACGGGTTATAGATGGGTGACAGAGCCTGGGTGGGGGCTGTAATTAAAAGAAAACATCAAAGAAAACATATCTAATTAAACCAATGTGTCATTCCTGGAGGCGATGCATCTCAATCCCTGTGGTGGCCACTGGTCACGGAAAGTCTGAAACATGTTAGCGGACAAGACCACTAGCCACGAATCTAGCCATGGTAGAGGAGTTCCCTATTTATATATGCTCAAAGTACTTAATTAAATAATGATCTCATTCCTAACAACATAATTAATGAACCATTAACGCCTTTCTATCCCTTTCCAATATCACAGAAACATCAGTTGAGCAAAGCAACAGCGAATTGCTGGTACCTACAATGTGTACCCCGGTACCCTGGAAAAAAATTGAGGAGCAGCATCCCGAAAACTCGTGATTCCTAATAATCCAGTTGGACTTTAACCTGATGTTGTGAGACTTCTTTCAGTGCCCTGGGAAAAAAAAAAGCAGTGCTTCTCGGAGATGAAGAGTGAGAATGGTGGAACAGGGAAGTTTATTTATGAAGTACACTGCAATAAAATTATTGTGAAAATCCCCGAATTATTACACTCCAGCGCCTGTTCGGGTACATTTAGGGAGAAGTTGCATGATCAATGAACCTAACTAGCATGTCTTTCGGACTCTGGGAGAAAACCAGAGTACCCAGAAGAAACCCATGCAGACACTGGGAGAATGTGCAGGCTCCACACATATCGCGACCCAACCTAGAAATGGAACCCAGGTCGCTGGCGCTGTGTGACAGCAGTGCTGACCACTGTGCCGCCTCAAGGAGGTTTGGGGAGTGGGCGGGGGGGGGGGGGGGGGGGTGGTTGAGACAAACAGGGGGAGTCTTTAAGTATATTGCCCACATAATGTTTTTCTTCAACCTTCCAATTCTGCCTCCTGGACCAGCGAGTTGACATGCCTCCATCCCAAGATGTGGAATGGGCAAAATATGCATATTATTCTGCCTTGCATTCCACATTCCTGTGACTTCTTTGTAAACAAAGGCGATTACTCAAAATGAGCACCAGGTTGCCATATTTTGGTGGGACTAGTGCGGCTCAAAGGAGTAACTACATTACTAATGCACTCGGCGAGGCTGTTAAGTTGATGTAAATTTAGTGGATGACTTTTGGGAATGCTAGGCATAACTTTTGACTGCGTTGCTATTATATAAAAGCATCCCCCATGTACAGAGTGGGCCTCCTAGGGGAGTGATTTTTTTTTCACCACTAAATTCTTTAATTTAGAAATATGCTATTACTCATATCATTCACAGGAATTTTTCATTTGACAAAAAAAAGTGCACAGGCCTTTTCAGAGTGCCTTGAATGTGTGCCATGTAATCACTTACTGAAGTTGGCTGCTATTGCATTTTTTTTTTTACCAATTAAATAAAAGCTTCAATAAATAATGTGAAAGGTAATAAAGTCCAATGGTTTCTTCAGTCTCTTAGGATACAGATTCAATGGATTTTGTTTTACTTTCATTCCTATTCTTTGGGGAGAATCATAAGTCACTTTTATTCCCCCCGAACTATCAAAAACGTTTGCTTCACCGCAGCCTCAGGAAAGGCAAAATCCGCTTCCCGGGTTCTCCTTTTCTTCTCCCTTATGTACCCCATCAATAGTGTGTTTTGTCTGTATAGTGTGCAAGAAACAATACTCTGGCACAGTGGTTAACATTGTAGCCTCACAGCACCGGAGACCTGGATTAGATTCCTGGCTTGGATCACTGTCTGTGCAGAGTCTACATGGGTTTCGTCCAGGTGCTCCAGTTTCCTCCCATAGACCAAAGATATGCTGGTTAGGTAGATTGGCCATGTTAAATTGATCTAGTGTCAGGGGATTAACAGGCTAAATATGTGGGGTATAGTGGCTAGGGCCTGCGTGAGATTGTCTTTAGTGCAAGTCTGATGGGCCAAAAGGCCTCCTCCTGCACTGTGGGGATTCTATGATTCTAAGTATCTTTCTTCAGGCTGCTTATTCCAAAATGTTGGTCAGTGTACCTGTGCAAGTGGAATGGAAGGGGAAGGCGGTGGGGGGGGGAGAAAGGAAGTTTTGGAATGTAGTAAACGGGTGCTAAATAATGTCTAGGCAACAGTTAAAAGGGAAAGTGTTCAATGTAAGATACAGTATACAGAATGGCAATCTAAGATGAAATGTTGCTCCAATTATGGAGCAAATTTATTCATAAAATGTCAGAGCAGAAGTAGGCCACTCAGCCCATTGAGTCAGTGATTCGATGAGATTCTGACTGAACTGATTTGATAATCCTCCAACTTGCCCACCTTATCTTCATAACCACTGATTCCCTTACTAATTAAAAATCAGTCTGTCTCAGCCTTCAACAAACCTAACGATCCAGCCTTTATAGCTCTTCTGTGGTAAAGAATTCCACAGATTCACTACTCTCAGAGAAGAAACTTCTCCTCACTGCTGTGTTAAATGGGCAAACCCTTATTCTGAGATAATAGCCTCTGGTCCTAGACTCTCCCACAAGGGGCAACAACCTCTCAGCATCTACCCCGTCGAGCTCTCTGAGGATCCTTTACAATAAGGTCGTTTCTCATTCTTCTAAACTCCAGTGAGTACAGGCCCAACCCACTCAACCTCTCCTTATTCAAGATCACACTAGTCATCCTTCTCTGGACTCCTTCCCAATGCCAGCATATCATTGGTTAGATAAGGTGACCAAAACTGTTCACAGCAAAAAAAAAGTGGTTACCATAGTCCCAGGAGAATAGAGGCAGCCTTCTGTTTTGAGGGGGGAACTGACTAGTCGTGATTTAACCACACCTCAGGTGAGGGGCAAGGTTGAGAAGATGGGCCTTCATGAGCAACTTCAGCCAATATGGGAATGGCATAGCATTGGCATTGCTGTGCATTACGAACCAGCTTTTAGCAACTCAGTATGGTCTAACTACTGCCTTGTGTGGTTTTAACAAGACATCCCTATTTTTGTACTCCATTACCTTTGAAATAAAGGCCAACATTTCATTTATCTTCTCTATTATCTGCTGAACTTGCATGCTAGACTTTTGTGATTTATGTGCAAGGACCCCAAATTCCACTGTGCTACAGCTTTCTGCAGTCTTTCTCCATTTGAATAATATTTAGTTCCTTTATTCTTCCTACCTAAGTGCATAACTTCATAATTTCCTATAAATACTCCATCTACCAAGTTTTTGGCCACTCAGTTAATCTGTGTATATTCCTCTGGAAACTCTTTGTGTCAACCTCACCACTTGCCTTCCCACCTATTTTTGTGCCATCTGCAAACTTGGCAATGGTCAAACGAGACAATGATAATATGGCAATGTCACTGGACTAATAATCCAGGAGTGCCTGGCTAATGCCCTGGGGACAGGAACTGAAGTCCCGCCATGGCATCTTGTGGAATTTGAAATTCAATTAAGAAGAACAAAATCTGGGATTGAAATCTACTCTGAGTGATAGTGACCATTAAACCATTGTCAATTTCATGAAAACCAATCTGGTTTACTCATGGCCTCTAGAAAGCAAACTGCTGTCTGTTGTTCGTCCTGCTATTGGGGTTATCGCAAGGACTGACTCAACAGACAGGCGTCGGGGAACACAGTCATTTATTTGTAGGTTTCACTTACACCGCAGTCCAACTCTCACTACCCTTCCAGGGCAGTCCCCAGCAGAGCGCCAGATGCCCAGGGTCACATGACCCATTCCCTTAAAGAGTTATATCTCCAACATCCATAAGACCGTCCTGACCTGGTCTGACCTCCATGTGAGTCCTGACCTACAGCAATGCGCTTGGTTCTTAACTGTCCCCTGAAAGTGTCGAGCAAGCCACACTGTTCAAGGGCTATTGGAGATGGGTGAGAAATGGTGCTCTTGCCAGTGATGCCCACATCCCATTGAATCAACTTATAGAATCTACAATGCAGTAGGACGCCATTCAGCCTGTCAAAGCTGCACCCACCACAATCTCACCCAGGCCCCATCTCCATAACTCCATGCATTTTGCCCTAGCCGGTCTCCCAACTTGAAGGGGCAAATGAGTATGGCCAATTCACCTAACCTGCATATTTTTGGAGTGTGGGAGGAAACCGGAGCATCCGGAGGAAACCCACGCAGACACCAATCCCACACAAGAATAAAACAAAAATTAGGATGGGCCAAAATTGTGGAACATAAATATTAATTTGAAACATACCACTAGGCCCAAAATGACTATGTGAGCATTTAAGATCCACACAAGGCTCCTCACACTCCACTCCAGTTCCATTGTATTATTCTATTCCTTTCACTGTCACGTACTTATCTGACTGCCCTTTAAATGCATCTATGCTACGTGTAAAGAAAAATGCACAATAGGGTCAAAAGCTTCAACTTTTATTCTGGATTCATTCTGGATGCTAACAATGGCAAATTTAGTTTCAATTTTTTATCATAAATTCATAAACTATTGGTATGTGGAGATGGAGCCAGAGGTCAACGCTGCATGTGACATGACAATAAATGCCAATGAAATTAGTGGTCAAAGATACCTCCACATTTTCCCTCATTGATTCTTTTCACAAAATTTATATATCCTGTTAGGATAAATCTTGACATTTAGTTGAAAAATGCTTTTAACAGCTTCTGATCTTACCCAGACAACTCTACTGTGCTTTTGCTTATTTTAAAAGCTTCCACTGACCTTTCCGAAACAAAGAATTCTCAAATATCAATCCATCATTAGCTGCATATTAAGGGAATACCATTGGGAGTCTCACATAAGACCAGGTACCACAATTATTCATAACCAGCACTGCACCACAAAAGGTGGACTCAGTACAATCGAAAGCTGCACTTTAGGAAGAGATTTTAAACTGAGTTTGATTCAATAAAAACCAGGATTTGAATCAATCGCATTAAAAGAAAATCCCTTGCAAAGATTAATTAGAAGGCACTTTAATGCACCCTGTTAAGATTTGTTGGGATTTAAGATGGTGGGGAGTTGGTGACGGGTAGAAGTGCAGAAGCCTTTCTTCTGGAGGGGAGGGGGTAGGTGGAGGGGAGGGGGTGCGGTGGGGGGGGGGGGGGGTGCAGCGCTGCTGGGGGAGAGAGCTGTGGGGGGCTGAATTCTGACACGATTCTAAAGCAGATTGTAGCGGGGAATGGAACTGGAAGCTTATTCATGATTTGTCCATATGTACAATGTCCCAAACTTGGAGTAGACAGACTTTTCCTTCTATCCTCTTTGCTCTACGAATTGTATGCTTTGTCTTTACAGCGACAAGAAACATACTTTTCACTGTATTCCAATACACGTGACAACAATAAATCAAATCAAAGACAGGAATCTGATCCACTATGGATTAAAACCAAGTTCAACAATGCAAATGTGATCAACTTTATATTTTATAACCCAACAAAGCCAAATATGACACCAAGATTGGTGGCATAGTGGATAGTGAAGAAGGTTATCTAGCATTAGAATGGGATCTTGATCAATTGGGCTAGTGGGCTGATGAATGGCAGTTCGAGTTTAATTTAGATAAACGTGAAGTGGTGCACTTTGGTAGATCGAACCAGGGCAGGATTTACTCCGTTTATGGTAGGGTGTTGAGAAGAGTTATAGAACAGAGATCTAGAGTACATGTTCATTGCTCCTAGATAGTGAAGTCACAGATGGACAGAGTGGTGAAGAAGGCATTTGGCATGCTTGGTTTCATTGGTCAGAATATTGAATATCGGAGTTGGGAGGTCTCATTGAAGTTATACAAGACACTGGTAAGGCCATATTTGGAATACCATGCATAGTTCTGGTCACCTATTGTAGAAAGAATATTATTAAATTAGAAAGAGTGCAAGAAATATGTAGTAAAATGCTATCAGAAATTGATGGTTTGAGTTATAATGAGAGGTTGGACAGACTGGGACTTATTTTCGTTGGAACATAAGCGACTTAGAGGTGATCTCATAGAGGTTTATAAAATAATGAGAGGCATAGGTCAGTTGGGTAGTCAACATCTTTTCCCAAAGATAGGTAAGTCTAAAACTAGAGGGCATAAGTTTAAGATGAGAGAGGAGAGATATAAAAAGGTCCAGAGGTGTAACTTTTTCATAGAGGGTGGTGAGTATCTAGAATGAATTGCCAGAGTTAGTAGCAGAGACAGGTACAATTCTGACTTTTAAAAAGCATTTAGACAGTTACATAGATAAAACAGGCATAGAGGGATATGGGCCAAATGCAGGCAATTGGGACTAGCTCAATGGTTAAAAAAAAATGGCAGTAAGAGCAAAATACTTCCAAATTATGACATTGTCCTTGCAAATAAAATTATTTCACATTGACGTTAACTGTCTTCAGGTGGAAGGAGGTGGGGGACATGGGTGTTAATTGGAAACGCATCTGTGTTGCTCTAGGGGGACGCTGAAAGAGCTGCACAGTGTGCGATGTGTGGCTCTTATGAGGAAATAAAGACTAAATTCCAGTATTTGATCCCTCACCACCTGGCTACATCACTTTTTGACAACTGATCGCGCACGCACACACAAATACCAATTGCTTGCGCCTATTGTGCAGATGATCAAAATATTTGGCTCAGTGATTATCTATTCTTATCTGTGGACAAAAAAGAAAATCAGTGCGCCAGTGGTTCCATAAGCTGTTGTCGTCAATCCTGCAGCATAAAATTATATAGAATTTAAGCTGCAGAACGTGTGTTTATTTTTTACACTCATGGGATGTGGGCGTCACTGGCTGGACTCCTGAACTGAGTGAATTTCAGAGGATATTTTAAGAGTTAACCGCGTTGTTGTGGATTGGGAGTCACATGTAGATCAGACTGGGTAAGGGCGGCAGATTTCGTTCCTTAGAGGATATTAGTGAACCTGGTGGGTTTTTTCAACAATCAACATTGGTTTCATGATCATCTGGACCACCCACACACCTTCAGATCACCCACGTACCCTCCGCCCCAGTGCCCCAAGCACCCCATGTGTCCTCCATAGCCACTCACCTACTGTGTAATATATACAGTCCTCAGTGGATAATAAAAATGAAAATTCTTTTAAATACAATAAATACAGTTGTGAAAAAATTAAACCCAAGACAATCTCTCATTCAAAACTCTGATGCAAATACTGCAAAAAATAAAAATTTTCGACTGGGGGAGAAAAGAATAATTCTTTAAGTGAGTTAGGTAAACAGTTAGGCACTTTTATGAAATCAGGGCCATGATTCCCCATCTTGCTGTGTTAATTTTTTAGCAGAGCGGGCTGGAAGATTCTCGTGTCAGCTGATTCATGGGGTTTGCATGCATGTTGGCAGCCCACTAGCTTCTCCCAGCACCAGATTTCTGGCAGTATCAGACCTGATGGGGGGTGGCGGGGCGGTTGGTGTAGCTAATGGGGAACTAATAGCATTTTGACGCTGGACTGAAGAGGAGGCAACTGGGGCCATCCAGGGAGGTACAATGCTGTCCCCTGGTCATGGGCACCCTGACACTTCCAGCCTGTGCCCCCGACAGTGCTCAAGGGGCGAAGTGCCGATGCCCAGGGAGTGCCTTGGCACTGCTCATCAGGCATGAGCAGTGCCAAAAGGGTGAGCACCTAGGGGGCAGGTCCTGATTAAACAGGGTCGATTAGTAGCCATGGGTGGGGTGGGGATCCTGCTGCCATTCTGCATGGGGATCAGAGGGGAAGGATGGACAGCAACGATCAGGGCTGTGGGGGAGGGAGGTGTGGTCAGCCTGCTTGTGGGGTGCCAGGACTGCAGGGGAGGGCAAGGAAGCCAGGACTGTGGGGATGGGGAATGGGGGTGATGGGGATGTGGGAGATGGAGAGTGGGATTCAGAGCCTCACAATGGAAACCCTGACTCAAAAGAGGTGAGAGTGCATCTTGCACCTAAGGCCTTTGCAACTCACTGGATGTGAGCATAGAATGGAGCATGGGAAGATGCAGGAAAACTGTTTTTTTTACAGTAAAAAAGTATAAGTTGAACATTTCACAATCTGACACAGATCTTGGGAGACAAAAACATGCCACTTTGTAATCTCTTTGTAGCATGGGTGTTACCCATTCTGCTACTTGTCTCTTGATTCCACATTCTCATGACTTTGGTCAGGCATCTAAAATGCAGCATCATGTATCAGAGCATTTTGTAATCCGAATACACTGGGGCACATTTTCCGCCTCGGGCATTAGGTTGAAGTGTGCCAAAACATCACCCAACATCGTGGATCTGTTTTGGAAAAGTTTCTTGTCTTCTCCCCCACTCTCAATCCAAGATTCCACTCATATTCATTTGCATATTGCCCCCATGCAATATGCTCAATGCAAAATCTTCTGGCATTATCCAACCCATGTCAGTAACATTAACACCAGAACCGAGTTAGATTTCACTCATTATAATTTATTCCAAACTTGAAAGTCTATTTTTATAATATATACTTGCACACAGACAGATACAATCACACATATATTCTGTGACTCAGGGCTCTCAAGTCTAATTCTGTGCATGACCTCACTGTCTCCTGTGAACTGTGAAAGTCTGTTAATTACCTCTGAAGAGTCTGATAAAAATTACATTAAACTATGTAAATGCTTTCTTATAATTCTCAATTTTTCCGCGTCCTCGATTTTTAATCACTCTGCCAATTGGCTGTCAGCTGCCTAAGCTCAGAACTCTGGAATCTCCACCTATTTCTCCCTCATTAAGATAGTCCTTAACAACCTTGTTAAGCAGGCTTCTGATCAACTGAACTAATGCCACCTTATGTGGTCCAATGTCAAATGTTATTCAATAACAATCAAGGGTTGTAAAGGTAGCCCAGTCCATCGCTTAAACCAGCTCCCATCCATTGAATCCATCCACACTTCCCACTGCCTCGGGAAAGCAGCTGGCATAATCAAGGACCTCGTGCACCCCGGACAAATTCTCTTCCATCTTCTTCCATTGGCAAAATGATACAAACTTCTGAAGTCTGGTACCAGCAAGTCAAGAACAGCTTCTTCTCTGCTGCCATCAGACTTTTGAATGGACCGACCTTATATTAAGTTGATCTTACTTTTCCCCCTCTCCATGACTGTAATGCTACATTCTGCACCCTATCCTTTCCTTTTCCCCTATGTACTCTACAAACGGTATGCTTTGTCTGTATAGCATGCAAGAAACAATACTTATCACTGGACCCCAATACATGCGTTAATAATAAATCAAATCAATTGTGAAGCACCTTCTTAGGACATCTTACTATTTTAGAGTCACAACATAATGCATATGTTTTTGATATAAGACCATAAGAAATAGGAGCAGAATTAGGCCACTTGGCCCATCGAGTCTGCTCCACCATTCAATCATGGCTGATATTTTTCTTATTCCCATTCTCTTGCCTTTTCCCCATAATCTCTCATCCTCTTATTAATTAAGAACCAATCTATCTTTGTCTTTAAGATACTCAATGACCTGGCCTCCACAGCCTTCTGTGGCAAATAATTCCATAGATTCACCATTCTCTGATTGAAGAAATTCCTCCTCATCTCTGTTTTAAAGGATTGTCCCTTTAGTCTGATGTTGTACCTCTGGTTCTAGCTTTTCCTATTAGTGGAAACATCCTCTCCATGTCCACTCTATCCAGGCCTCTCAGTATCCTGTTAGTTTCAATAAGAACCCCTTTCATCCTTCTAAACTCCGAGTACAAACCCAGAGTCCTCATACGACAAGCTCTTCATTTCAGAGATCATTCTTGTGAACATCCTCACGGACCCACTTCAAGGCTAGCACACCCTTACTTAGATACGGGACACAAAATTGCTCACAAAACTCCAAATGGGATCTGACCACAGCCTTATACAGCCTCAGAAGTACATCCCTACTCATGTATTCTAGCCCTCTTGACATGAATGCTAACATTGCATTTGCCTTCCTAACTGCCGACTGAACCTGCACATTAACCTTAAAAGAATCTTGAACAAAGACTCCCAAGTTCCTTTGTGTTTCTGATTTTCTAAGCATTACCCCATTTAGAAAATAGTCTACCCCTCCATTCCTCCCTCCAAAGTGCATAACCTCTCACTTTTCCACACTGTATTCCACCTGCCACTTGTTTGCCAAATGTGGATGTGCAGTTAAAAAACAAAACTTCTTTTAGTGTTGATATTCATATACTCCACACCCAAATGTAAAATATGTTCCTGAGATGCAAAACATGGTTGAAAAAAATTAATAGATCCTATGATAATAACAACAGGTTAATTATTTCTTCCAATTACGATTCCGATAGCCATGCAAATAATTATGGGCTTCTGGAGTGGAATTGTTTGTGACAGAAAGCACTTGAAATATTAATTCTCAAAACTGCTGCGTGATATGATTTCATAGGTAATTAAATGTCAGGATGATTCGCTGTGTTTATGGTTGTTAATGCTCTCTTATGGAAAAATATACATATTATATACAAAGCACACATACAAGGAATGTAACATAGAGCTTTGCAATGTAATCAGTGCTTGACTTCCTTTCTCAGTAACATCAGCCAAACTAGTGTTGCCTTCATAAGGCTGAATAATGTTACTCAGAGACTTGTTTACATCATATCCACCTCTGAATCAGTGTGTTATGAGTTCAATACCTGTGACAAGATATTGTTATTGGTTTGGTGGGTCTCATGACGAGGTTCCTGGTCTTGTACAGTTTAACAGGAAGTGTGTGTGAACTATTTGTAACTACACACAGTATCGGGTTTAAGCTCAGAGCTGTCTCCATGCTTGCCTCTACACACATCTCGATCCAGTACAAGACTGTCCTCTAGATTGGGTCCTTCACATCACACGGTGGGCAGTAGTATACCTAGTCCCAAGTTAACCAATTTTATGCCAGACATTATACTACAGTTTCCACTTCAGAAACTAGAACACAAAAACCTAGATTGACATTCAAGTGCACTGCTGAGGAACTACAGCACTGTAAGACGTGCCAGCCTTCAGATGAGACATCAAACTAAGGCCCAGTTTGCCTCTCAAGTTGACATAAAAGATACTGGTGTATTATTTCAAAGAAAAGCTGGGGAGCTCTTCCAGGTGGCCTGGCCAATATTTTTTGTTCAACCAACATCTGGTTATTATCACATTGACATTTGTGGGACTTTACAGCGTGTAAACCGGGTGCCATATTTCCTTTATTAAGTCAGTGACCACATTTCAAAGTACTTCATTGGTTGTAAAGCACTTTGGGTGGGATGTCTTTCAATTGCAAGGCACCATATAAAGACAAGTCCTTTTTAAAAAAATTGCATACAGTTTATCAGACATATCCAAAAATTTTGTGGCTACGAAAGCAAAATTGTTGGACCCTAATCGGTCACAGAAATTGCACAGTTCCAGGTCCAGCTAAAAGCAAACCAGATTCAACCAAAAATAGCAACATCCTTCCTGGGAACTGAAAGTTTGATTTGGCCTGAATTTTTCAGGGAATGCTATCTCACTTCCCACCATCTGAAGAGTTCTCACCAGCACAGAATATCCCGCATCCACTTCATGCTCCAATGAGCATCAAGTGGCTGCCAAGACCAGACTTCCAATCCTCATTTAGTGCCCGGCAACTCTCTGGTCCCTGTAGTAACAGGGCCAAAGAGGAGTTCAGGAAGACATCAGAGCTTAAGTCTGGGTACTGGAGGTCAAGTGGCACAGTGGTTAGCACTGCTGTCTCACTGTACCAGGGACCCAGGCTCAATTCCTGGCTTGTGTCACTATCTTGCAGAGTCTGCACGTTCTCTCTGCGTCTGAGTGGGTTTCCTGCAGGTGCTCCAGTTTTTTTCCACAGTCCAAAAGATATACTGGTTAGGTGCATTGGCCATGCTAAATTCTCCCCCAGTGTACCTGGACAGACGTCAAAGTGTGATGACTAGGGAATTTTTATAGCAATGACTTTGCAGTGTTAAGCCTATTTGTGACACTAATCATTTAACTTAAACAGACAAATTCAACAGACCGGAGATGGGAGGAAAGCAGGAGCAGGAGTGGAGGGGGTTGGGGGAGGGTTGTGTCGGTGTGTAGAGAGGCACTCACAATCTTGAAGGAGAGTTTGCTGGAGGATAGAGTGGTCCAGAGGGCACCAAACCTTAAGGGGGGGACATGCCCAACTTCAGAAAAGGGTTTCTGATGGAATCGTCACCCACTTCCCGCCCCAAAATACAATAACGCTGTTGATTTGCAGGCTTCCCTGTGGTGTTCAATCCTCCTACCAGCCTGCAAATGGGGGCTGGGTGGGAAATGGGCAACTGGCCAATACCTGGCTGCTTAAGAGGCGTACTTGGGACAAAGGTGAGCTTCCTTTGTAGGCTTTGACCACCCCAGTGCAAAATCATGTGTGGTCAGGATCGGCAAGAACTCAGAGGGAACTCCATCCTTTCAATATCCAGGGATAATGAAGTTCTCATCTTTGAGATGTTAGTGACTTTTCAGGATACATTAAAAAATAAGTAATTATTTCAATGCAGTCAATCTCAGATTTCAAATAATGGTCAGAAACTCTGTTACAGGCATATTGCTTAAGACTGCACTGAAGAAATTAACTTGCAATTTATTCTAAAGTAAATTCTGTTCCGTACATAAACAATTTGATTAGATTCACTTCACAGGAGGCACAGTGACACAGTGATTAACACTGCTGCCTCAGAGTGCCAGGGTTCAATTACGGCCTTGGGTGACTGTTGATGTGGAGTTTGCATGTTCTCCTCATATCTGCGTGGGTTTCCTTCGTGTGCTCCAGTTTCCTTCAACACTCATGTGTGGGTTCAGTGGATTGGCCAGGCTAAATTGAGCAGAGTGTCAGGGGGATTAGCAGGGTAACTATGTGAGGTTATGGGAACAGGGCTTGGGTGGGATTGTGATCAGTGCAAACTTGATGGGCCAAATGGCCTCTGTCTGTAGTGTAGGAATTCTATGTTTCTATGAATACAATTATTTCTTGGCTGCTATTACTCTGCCTAAGCTGAACTTATTTCAACAAAAACTCCGAATATTACTGCGTACGCCTCTTGTGGTGACATTTCAGTAAAATATTGTGTGGGTGACACCTTTGCAAATAGGAGAGTGGGACATGGTGAATTGAGGAAGGGCCTAATTGTTAACCTGGTGTCCCTTGATTCTTAAATACTATCGATGGACAGAAAGAACTAACAGTCAATTCTAGTAACTTAGTAATTTTATCCAATTAAAGGGTGTCCGAATCTCAGAGTGAAAAGTGCTTCCCTTTGACATGTCTTCGCGTTCAGTTAATGATTACACTCATAAATCTTACGCTGTAAGTGCCATCTGGGGTGGCAAGGAAGAGCAGCAATTGTTAGTTCACAATGTGAGCTCCTTGGAAAAGAAGACAAATCCCTCCAGTCCTTGTCCACCCCGACATTCTCTGCTCTGTGATATCCGTGACATAGGCACACTCCTACTTCATGTGCTTCAATGGAGTTCCTGAATTTTGTTTTATTTGCTAGTCACAAGTCGTCTTACATTAATACTGCAATGAAATTACTGTGAAAATCCGCTTATCGCCATACTCCTCCCCCTGTTCTGGTACAGACTAGAACACCTCATTCGCCTGACGAAGGCTACAAAGGCCGAAAGTTAGCAAGTTTACTATCAAATAAATCGGTTGGATTTAAAATTGGTGTTGTCAGACCTCTTACTGAGTTTACCCCAGTCCAACGCCGGCATCGCTACATCCTGTTCTGGTACACCAGACCACCTGACCAGTATGTCTTTCACAGTGTGGGAGGAAACTGGAGTGCCTGGAGGAAACCCAAGCAGATATGGGAAAAAGTGCAGATTCTGCACGAACAGTGACACAAGCCAAGAATTGAACCCGGGTCCCTGGCACTGTGAGGTAACAGTGCTAACCACTGTGACACCATACTGCCCTCCACCGTACCAACCTTTATTTACCAAGTGGCCATTCTTCCCTTATGAGCTTGTGTCAACTAGCCCTTTGATTAGAAGGCTTGGGTGTGAAATGGGGGAATCAGGGCAGAGTCCAATTCTATCCTTGTGTAATAACCAGAGCCAGTAGGGGACACTTCATCACTGGAACCCAACCAGCCATTGGATAAATTCCAGACCAAAATCTTTTATTAACACGTCTTGATGTCTTGATAAAACTACGCCGCATTCCCCACCATCACCCCCCACTCCCCCAACAGTCTCCCAACCCTTACCAACCCCAATGCTGATGAAGTCATCAGGGAAAAAGAGTAAGAGGAGCTACTCAATTGAGGAGCAGAGGGAGTGGAATTGCCACAAGAGGATTTAATCAAAATATTCCAATGATTGAGTCATTTCAAAAGTAACTCATTAATTCTTTGCACTCTGATGGCCTCAATGACTTACCTGAGCTGGTTCACATATTATCAGCACTCAATGATAGAACAGTTATGAAAATCAAACAACCGCATGATAAGAATTCAGACCAGCCCTGTTCCCCCCAAAAACTGCTCTACAATTTCAACCTGTCAAATCAGGTTCTTTTATGAATATAACTTCCAAATGCAGGACAAAATCAAGACTCAACAAAGCTATGACTTAACAATTTTTACATAGAAAACATCTTAGCTGAATGTATCACAGCTTGTCAAAGCTCCTGCTCTGCCCAAGACTGCAAGAAACTACAAAGGGTTATGAATGTAGCCCAGTCCATCACGCAAACCAGCCTTCCATCCATTCACTCAATTACACTTCCCATTGTTTCAGGAAAGCAGCCAGCATAATCAAGAGCCTTACTCACCCTGAACATTCTCTCTTCCATCTTCTTTCATCGGGAAAAAGATACAAAAGTTTGAACACGTACCAACTGACTCTTCCAAGCTACCACTTTTGAATGGACCTACCATACATTAAATTGATCTTTCTCTGCATCCTAGCTATCATTGTAACACTACATTCTGCACTCTTTCCTTTCCTTCTCCCCATGTACTCTATGAATAGTACACTTTGTCTGTACAGTGCGCAAGAAATAATATTTTTCACTGTATCCCGATACACGTGACAATAATAAATTAAATCAAATCGACAGTCGAACAAGGAATAGGCAAGCATTTGTTATTTGAATACTTGTATGGGACTGGATTTTCCCTGCCCTTTCATGGCTCCCACAAATCCAAAAGGATGTGAAAGAATATACTAATCTGACTACCTCTATCCCTCAACCAGTACAATTTATCTAATTATTAATGTCATTGCTGTTTATGGAACTATGAAAACATAGACTGGGTGCTGTGTTTGCCTATCTAAAAGTAACGACATTTTAAAAATACTTCATCGACTGTGAAGTGCTTCGGGACTTCCTGAGGACATGGAAGGCACGACAGAACTGCAAGTCAGCCTTGAAGGTGTCAATTGAGTCCACCATCGCTGCTGTAGATGGCAATCTGTTCCATATGTTAATCCAAAGAGTTGCTTCTTAAAAATATCCAAGCTGTGAATGTACGACTTACTTCGTGTTTTCGTTAATAAGATCAGGTTCAGGTACCAAGAAGATTCTGCTCCAACTTTCACTTGTCATGTCTGCTATGCTATGACTCACACACAAACTATCAAACAGGCATGATTTTCTCACTGTGAAAACAGTTTTGCAACTTGGGTTACTAGACTTCAAACTTACCGCATTACAAAAAGGTTAATGGAAATTAGACCCGGGCTCATCGTCTTCTGGATTTCAAGCACAGGGAGAATCTTACTTTATATTTTTAGCTAAAAACTTCATTCAGTTTGAGAAATTCTGATGAGTGGCTCGGAAGCAATTGGAAATGTGTTTATATGAACATTGCCAATCCTTCTGAGACTTGAGCAATTGTTTGCACTTGATCGACATTTGTGGATTCTTTTATACCTCCTACCTGTCACGTTCTTCTTTCATTCTCTCCAGCTCCTCTTCATTCAGGCCATCACTCTTTTGTTTAGACTTTTGTTCCTTCCCTTTCTCCTCCTTCTTTTTACCAAACCTGTTTGAAAAAAAGTAATGATACCCATTTAAAACAAAAATACCATAACAATAAACAATCACCTTGGAAGAGGCAATGGCCTAGTGGTATTATCGTTAGATTATCAATCCAGCAACTCAGCTAATGTTCTGGGGACCTGGGTTCGAATCCCGCCACGGCAGATAGTGGAATTTGAATTCAATAAAAAAATCTGGAATTAAGAATTTACTGATGACCATGAAAAAGTCCCTTTTCATTCATTAATGTTCTTTAGGGAAGGAAATCTGCCATCTTAACTTGGTTTGGCCTACATGTGATTCCAGAGCCATAGCAATGTGATTGACTCTCAATTACCCTTTGAAATGGCCTAGTAAACTACTCAGTTCAAGAGTGACTAGGAATGGGTAATAAATGCGGGCCCAGCCAACAATGCCAATGTCCCATGAATGAATTTTATGATAAATCTCATTAAAACACCTCAATTCTCGACAATCGGTTTAATCATAATCCTTGGGTTGGAACAGCGAAATTCAGAGCTTATCAAGGTGGACAGGGAGCCACTAAATTGGACTAGAACTATCCAGCCCTCTGAACAAAGAAGCTGTCACTCACAGAGTGAGATGCCTAGTATTCCCCTGCATGGGGAAGACAATGGCCTAGTGGTATTATCACTAGACTATTAATCCAGAAACTTAGCTTGTGTTCCAGGAACCCATGTTCGAAACTGCCATGATAAATAATGGAATTTGAATTCAATAAAAAATAATCTGGAATTAAGAATTTACCAATGATTATGAAACTATTGTCGATTGTTGGAAAAACCTTCTGGTTCACTGATGTCCTTCAGGAAGGAAATCTGCTGTCCTTACCCGTTCTGGCCTACATGTGAGTCCAGTGTCACAACAATGTGGTTGACTCTCAACTGCCCTTTGAAATGGCCCATCTAGCCACTCAGTTCAAGGAAATTAGGAATGGACAGTAAATTCTGGCCAGCCAGTGTCACCTACATCCCACGAATAAATAGAACTATTGAAGATGGTCACTATTATCAAAACTCCTAGATTTGTTGACAGCTTTTTAGTGTTTCAATTTGTCCATTCCAATTTTGCTCCCCTCCTTAAGTTGTTGATTGAGATATAGATCCATAGGTATTGGTATTGCTCTGGTATGTCACATGTATGAGTTGGAGCAATGGGTGTCAGCAGGCTGCTTGGTTGTAGGAGCATTGGAGTAAAGTTTGACTTATCCCCGACCTTGCATACAAAAGTGTGTGTTTCCAAGAAAGGTTGTTGGACTGCAGTCAGGGGCGGGAATTTCTTTTCTTATTCCAGGGGCACCGTAGTATGTTCCAATACCCCTATCACAGCACCCTTCACTGAAATCAGTTAACTTGGGACAGGCCAGTAATCAAACCTGTGTCTTCCTGATCACTAAGCATAAATAAGCCACTTCCTCCAAGCTATGCTCACGTATATGCCGAGAAAGCATTTGAACCCATGCATTCCCTAATATTCAAGTTTAAAATTCATTTATTAGTGTCACAAGTAGGCTTACTTTAATACTGAACAAAGAACAAAGAAACAGGCCCTTCGGCCCTCCAAGCCTGCACCAACTATGCTGCCTAACTTAACTAAAACCCCCTACTCTTCCGGGACCATATTCCTTTATTCCCATTGCATTTATGCACTTGTCAAAATGCCCTTTAAAAGTCCCTACCGTATCTGCTTCCACTACCTCCCTCGGCAACGAGTTCCAAGAACCCACTACTTTCTGTGTAAAAAAATCTGCCCCGTATATTTCCTTTAAACCTTGCCCCTTGCACTTTAACCTGTGGCCTGGGAAAATGCTTCTGACTGTCCGCTCTGTCTATCCCTTTCATAATTTTGTAGACTTCTATCAGGTCTCAACCTCTGTCACTCCAGTGAGAACAAACCAAGTTTCTCCAATCTCTCCTCATAGCTAATGCCCTCCATATCAAACAACATCCTGATAAATCTTTTCTGTATCCTCTCCAAAGCCTCCACATCATTCTCATAGTGTGGCAACCAGAGTTGAACACTATATTTCAAGTGCAGCTTAACTAAGGTTCTATAAAGCTGCAACATGGTTTGCCAATTTTTAAACTCAATACCCCATGAAAGCAAGCATGCCATATGCCTTCTTGTCTACCTTCTCCACGTGCATTGCCGCTTTCAGTGACCTGTGTACCTGTATCTTTGCCTATCATTACCCCTAAGGGTTCTGCCATTTCCTATTTGTCTTAGATCTTCCAAAATGCATTACCTCACATTTGTCTGGATTAAACTTCATCTGCCATCTCTCCACCCAAGTCTCCAACTAATTTATATCCTGCTGTATCCTCTGACAGTCCTCATCGCTATCCGCAAATCCACCAAACTTTGTCTCATCCGCAAACTTACTAATCAATCCAGTTACATTTTTCACCAAATTGTTTATATATGTATACATATTACAAACACAGCAATGAAATTGCACTCCAGTGCCTTTTCGGTACACCGAGGGAGAATTTTGCATGGCCAATACACCTAACCAGTACATCTTTTGGACCGTGGAAGGAAACCCACGCAGACATAGGGAGAACATGCAGACTTTGTACAGACAGTGACCCAAACTGGGAATCAAACTTGGGTCCTTGGCACTGTGAGGCAGCAGTGCTAACTAATGTGACATAAAGGGATTGAATCACAGAATCCTACAGTGCAGAAAGGAGATCATTCGGCCCATCGAGTCTCCACTGACCACAATCTCACCCAGGCCCTATCCCCACACTCCATACATTCACCCTAGCTAGTCCCTCTAACACTAAGGAGCAATTTAACATGGCCAAACCACGTAACTTGCACATCTTTGGACTGTGGGAGGAAACTGGAGCACCTGGAGAAAACCCATGCAGACACAGAAAGAACATGCAAACTTTACATAAACATGACTCGGGGCCAGAATTGAACCTGGGTCCTTGGTGCTGTGAGGCAGCAGTGCTAAGCACAGCACAAATGTCCCACCCCACCCTATCAATTCTTGATTTTTTTTATTGAATTCAAATTTTACTTGTGTGTGGAGAGGACGGGGTTAGTTTGAACCTGACCTCCTGCATTACTAATCCAGTTGCAATACCACTATACCATTTAAACAAGGCTTATCTTCTACTCATTGTGCACCAGTTAGCTTCCTAACTCTGGACTGCTGAAGCCAATTATAAAATTGCCAACGTCACTCCTGACTGAGACCAACTAACCCAGCACTGACCTGGAAATTATCTCAGAAAAACTGCTGTTCTACAGCCTGCATCATAACACACATTGTGTTAACCCTGTGGACCCATCAGAGTTCCGGTTCATTAATTGTTTGACCTTGGGAGAGCTTTTTGGTTAAGACTATGATATGTTTCTGATACCAATTCTAGTTGAGGATTATTAAAGATTAGCATGCAGATTGTGGAGTCCTTACCATCACCACAACAAATTGAGGATCGCTGGGACATTGAGTAGGTTAATATATTAAAGAACCTTCCCAAAGTTTAATGAACCAGCCATCGAAATGGGTAACGTTGACAATCTGCAATCACACCTAGATCATTTCTGACACTATTTTCGACAAAAGGTTTCAGACATTGGATGCTAAGTGAGATTTATTTCAGCATAAAGCCTGGGAATCATCTATCATGCCAGTTACATACTGAACCCTGGACTAGGAAAGGCTCAGAATTCAGTGCCCACATTTCCATCCAGGCTTGAATTTATATATTGGCTTTTATGAAAAAGCCTCAAAACTATTTCAGAGGAGAACTATCAAAAAGATCCCAAACAACAATGAGCAACTTGTCCTTGGACTCACATTAAGTTTAGTGCAACTATTAGCATGATCTAACCAACAGCATAAACCTTTTAAAAATTCATTTGTAGGACATGAGTTCGCTGGCTGCCCAGAATTTATTGCCCATCCCTAGTTGCCCGAGGGTAGTTGAGAGTCAACCACATTGCTGTGGCTCTGGAATCACAAGTAGGCCAGGCCAGGAAAGGATGGTAGATTTCCTTCCCTAAAAGACATTAGTGAATCAGATTTTTTTTTGACAATCAATAATAGTTTTGAGGTCACAGTAGATTTTAATTTAGATGTTTTTTGCTGAATTCAAATTCTATCGTCTGCTGGGATTCAAACCCGGGTCCCCAGAACATTATCTGAATTTCTGGATTAATAGTCTAGCGTTAATAGCAATAGGCCATCGCCTCCCCACTGACCACTCATTGTATGTGAGCCACGCACTGCTATCGATATGTTACTCTCAATATCTCTGTGCTGAATTCTACAGAATTACCCACCTGAGCAATGATGCGGATTAGGTAAAGGCAACCTTACAGTTATGTGTAAAATGAACATCACCTTTCATGCAACGTTTTGACAAACATGGAATATAGTTGCAAGTGTCAGTGGATGACTGACTTACAGTACAGATCTGAAGGACTAACAATGTTAACAGCCTGATTAGCTAATTGAATACAGTGCATATGCTGCAGCAGATGACACCTCGCAGCCCAGAATCTCTCGGCTTCACGCTGTCACTGTACAAGCCATGTTGGGCATTAATAAAATTCATTTTGAGGGATCTTCCAATTCCTGTGCAACTTTCAGTCAGACACAGGCAGCCAAAACCTTCCTGGCCATTTCATAATGTTTATAAACACAGCAATGCCCATTGATTGGCTGGATGACAACATTGGCATTAATACTTATGACTGTCCCAAGGTTTCTCTTTTGTCATATCTATGTTTCCAATGCTCTTGCAATCAGAGACACCTCTCTGGAAATGGAGAAGTTAGAATACTGTCACAAGAGTGAGGACAGTGTCAGATTGATTGAGGGCATGTCAGATTCCCCCACCCCATCCCCCACAAATATTTATGTAGTCATACAGCACAGGAAGCCTTTTGCCCCATTATGCCTGCTCTGGTTCTACGGACGGGAAAGACCCTAAGGTCCAGTGTTTCAAAAACACACCACACATATTCATGTGATATGTGCATTCAAAAACCTAATTCCTCAGAAGAAAAGACAACCCTTTCAAACAGATCATATTTCAGACAGCACGTTCCAGAGCAGTGACGGGCAACCTAGGCTTGTGAGTGGCTGCATGAGTGGCCCCTCCTTCATCTCAGTGGGCCGCAAGATTGAAATCAGGCTTGTTGACTAAATGCGACTCTTGGATGAGATTGAATGCATTTAATACATGCCAAATATTCCATAATAAGTTACAGATAATATTTAATTATTCATATACTAATAGAACTATCATCAACCTCAAATGGTAAAATCAAAATAAATATTTGTGTTTTGGACACAGTGGGGTGCACAGCTCTGAGAGTCAATACTTTGAGTAATCAGCGTGCATCTCACATCACTTGCCCTTGCTTTACTTACATATCACTTCAGTCACACTGGTAGGAAGGAAGTTATATGGATGGTAAACAGCAAAATGTGGCAACTCTACGCGCAGGCAACAGAGAACAGAATGTCTCGTGGGACCACACTCAGAAGGCTGAGGGCCACACGTATCCCCCAGGCTGCAGGTTGCCCGCTGCTCTTCCAGATCATTGCAATTTGCCACATAAAAAAAATCTCCTCGTTTTGTCCCTCTGCACCCTTTGCAGGTCACACTAACTCTGAGTCCTCTGGTCGCTGATCTCCTCAGATGATTAGGAAAGAGTTTCATAATTCTGATCACCTCTCTCCCACTCTCCCAAAATCCCGGTTCATTCCCACAGCACTGTCTCTCTCTCTCTCTCTCTCAGATTAATCATTTAGTCTTAGTAAGTGCGATATGGTGTTTGAACGCACAGCATCGGTACTGGAAACAGAACACCAACGTCGAATCCCTACAGTGCAGAAGGAGGCCATACAGTCCATCGAGCCTGCACCAACAACAACCCAATCCAGGCCCTATTCCTGTAACCCTGTGTTTTCACCCTGCTAATTCCCCCTGACACTAAGGGAATTTAGCATGGACAAGCCACCTAACCGCACATCTTCGGACTGGGGGAGGAAACCGGAGCACCCAGAGGAAACCTACACAGACAGGGGGAGAACATGCAGACTCCACACAGACAGTGACCCGAGGCCAGAATTGAACCTGGCTGCCTGGCGCTGTGAAGCAGCAGTGCTAAACACAGTGCCAGTGTGCTGCCCCCAAGTTAAGCATGGGACTGATAAGTTATGTTTTATTGCTTACCTAACCTGTTTTAAACAAATGAGCAACTTCAGTGCAACAATTAAAAAAACCAGGTTGCTGGCAAAGCATGACAGTATCTCAAACAGTGTATCATTTTCCATTACTCCACAACAACAGGACATACTCTATACAAAGAAAACACACGCATGTGTACGTGATGGTGTATTTATACTTTTGTCACAGTGCAAATACATCACACTTTCCCATCTGTTTCCATCAACAAATTCTTCAGCAGACCTGAATAATTATTGAAGCTGAATTAATTGTACAAGTGGAGAATGCACGTGTTATGTTTTAAAAGTTTTAAAAAGGACCCGGTGGTGAGTGAAAATATTACCCACTGCCAATTTTTTTTTTAAATGATCCCACCAAAATATGCAAAATGAAAACCTATTTGCACAATTTCATAGAATCACCTACATAGCAGAAGGAGACAATTCAACCCATCAAGTCTGCACCAACAACAATCCCACACAGACCATATCCCCATAACCCCACATATTCACCGTGCAAGATACACTGACGCTCAGGGGCAATTTAGCACAGCCAATCCATGGGACGTGTGGGAGGAAACCCATGTAGGCATGGGGGTGACGTGCAAACTCCACACAGACAGTCACCCAAGGCTGGAATTGAACCTGAGTTCCTGGCGTTCTGAGGCAGCAGTGCTAACCACTTTGCTACCATCCCGCCCCAAACATGAGCTACAAAATAAAAGGAACTACAAAAGATCGTGAATGTAGCCTAATCCATCAGGCAAACCAGCCTCCCATCCATTAATTCTATCTACACTTCCCACTGCCTTGGCAAAAGAGCCAGCATAATCAAGGATCCCACACAACCCAGACATTCTCTCTTCCACCTTCTTCCATCAGGAAAAAGATAGAAAAGTTGGAAGTCACGTACCAACTGATACAAGAGCAGCTTCTTCCCTGCTGCTGTCAGACTTTTGAATGGATCTACCCTTGCTGAGTGTAGCACCCAGACTATTCTGCAGTCTCTCGTTTCCTTCTCTATGAATGGTATGCTTTGTCTGCACAGCGTGCGAGGAACAATTTTTCACTGTATGCTAATACATGTGACAATAATAAATCAAATCAAATCAAACAAGCGGACAAAAAGTATAATTTTCATATTAAGACGTGCTGCATGGAGCATATTCTTGTGCATTATAGTGGTGTTTATACATCAGTGGAAATAGAATATTGATAACATTACTTTTCAAGCAGTGCTCCAAATTGTAAAATCCAATTGAACGGTGTATGAAAAGACAACTAACGGTGGATCTCACAGCTACGAGCAACATGGTGGCACAATGGTTAGCACCGCTGCCTCACAGCGCCAGAGACCTGGGTTCGATTCCCTGGTCGGGTCACTGTCTGTACGGAGTCTGCACATTGTCCCCATGTTCTGCATGGATTTCCTCCCACAGTCCAAAGATGTGCTGGTTGGATTGGTTGGCTGTGTTAAATTGCTCCTTACTATCGGGGGGGTAGTTAAGGTTATGGATATAAGGGCTGCGTGAGATTGTGGTCTCAATAGGCCAAATGGCCTTCTTCTACATTGTAGGATTCTATGAATACTCCCCTGAGTTTTCATTTGGAAGCACAGGGATGGATCCTTTTTAATTTTTTTTTGTTGCCTGGCTACACACAAGCAGCAATCTCTGCAGAAACTTCCCGGTTTCTATGTAGTTATGCAGGGTACATGGTGAGGCTTTTCATATCCAATGAGCAACTTTAGTTTCTCGTGCCACAAATGCGCAAAAGGTTTTGAGGACTTGTGCAGGAATTGCAGTGATTTTAGCTGGCGGCAGAACGATGAGTCTTATTTCCCACCATGGTTATTCTTTACTTACAAATGACGCCATTGAAAATATTGTATAATTGACAGACCATGCCACACTCAAATCAGTGGAATGAAGTTCCCTATGGCAGACAGTTCATGGCCCTCACAAACACTGCTTCAAATGCATTACTCAGCTTTTGGTAGTGAACATTTTAATATTTAAGGGCCGTCTTCACCAAAGACATGATCACTTAAAAAAAGGAACACAATTGTAGAATCTTGCAATGCAGAAGGGGCTTCCTTTACCTGTCATGCCTGAGCTCTTTGAAAGGGCTACTCAATTAGTCCCACGCCTTTCCTCATAACCCTGCAACTTATGTCCCTTTTCAACCATCATTCAAAGTTTATTTATTAGTGTTAGAAGTAGGCCGACATTGACACTGCAATGAAGTTACTGTGAAAATCCCCTAGTCGCTACTCTCTGGCGCCTATTCAGGTATACTCAGGGAGAATTTAGCATGACCAACTCACCGAACCAGCACATCTTTCACACTGTAGGAGGAAACTGGAGCACTCGGAGGAAACCCATGCAGTCACAGAGAGAACACACAGGCTCTGCACAGAAAGAGACCCAAGATGGGAATCGAACCCTTGTCCCTGGCGCTGTGAGGCAGCAGTGCTAACTGCTGTGCAACCCTGCTGTGCAATCCAATTTCCTTTTGAACATTACCAATGGATTTCTGCCAACCAACAGCCTGAGATGGACACACATTTGGGCAGTGCTGACATTGTCCTGTAGGTCCCCTTACTTCTTTGCCTGACTAACCATATCCCACACTTTGGATTCACTCTTCCATGGCATTTATGGCCTAAGCATACCCTTTGCCCTCCCCTGAATCTGCTCCTCCCAATGTCACCCCCGCCCATTCAACATCTGCAGCTGCAACCCCCCCCTCCTCCCAGCCGCCTTGCCACTGACTAACCCTTGCCAATTCTGAGCCTCCACGCAAGCTACCATTCTCCTGCTTCACTTCCTTGTGTCACCGAGTTGAACGTGGGGAACCACTGACCCCATGCAATCGCACAAAACCAACAGGTCAGCTTCAAACAAACGTAAACTGGTCACCACGAGATTCCCTTGCGCTGTTGACTTTATTTTGGAGGCAAGATGTAATTAAAAACAATTTTACGCTAATGATTACTCATGGCGTTCAAATATATTGCAAGTATGAACTCACCACAGACTAGTGTGAGGATCAACACGTTACAAAAAATGCTGACTTTTTTCTCTGCACCTCAATGTGCAGTCAGGAAGTCAAGTTTTCCCATCTGACCTATTCAATTTACTCGCTCACCATGTTTCTATCTCTTGTGAGCTCCGTAAAAGATATAACACACTCCAGCAGGAATTGGAGGAAAATATACATTGCACCCCAATAAGGAATGTAGATAATATACACTGAACATCATTGAAGAATATGGAAAATATACACCTCAATCCCAGGGAATGATGTAAAAAATATACAATGCACCTTATTGAAGAATGCAAAAAATATATACCACACTCCATGGGCAATGGAAAAAATATACACCACACCCCAATAAGGAATGCAGAAAATATACACCACACATTATTGAAGAATATAGAAAATGTATATCACATCCCAATAAGGAATGGGGATAATGTACACCACATATCACTGAACAACATGGAAAATATACACCTCAATCCCAGGGAACAATGTAAAAAATATACACTACACCCCAATAAGGAATGTGGATAATATACACCACACATCTTTAAAGAATATAGAAAAGATACATTGCATCCCAATGGACAAAGTAAAAAATATACACTGCATCCTATTGAAGAATGCAAAAGGTATCTATAATACTCCAGTGGGAAATGGAAAAGATATACACCGCAACCCAATAAGGAAAGTTAAAAGTATGCAGTGTATCTACTTTCTTTTGCTAAAAAAGCCATTTTTGACAAGATGAGGCTTGGACTGTAAGTGGTTTAAACTATTTCCAAATGTCACTCACCTGGGGAGATAATGCAGCCGTTACAGACACACTGACAAGAAAGATAAATTTTAGCACTCGAGAACCCTGGGAAAGAACGCAGGGCTAGCAATGCCAAAATTAGCTTAACGTTGCTGTCCCTTGTCAAAGAATCAAATTTTGCATGACGGTCAACCTTTACAGCAGGAAGTGGCCAATTCAGCATTACTAATGCCGAAGATACAGGATGGGTGTTGTCTCGATTCTACCATTACCTCCTGGTCACAAGATACCTATTTTATTTTGTTTTTTGAAAGCCCAGAATGGCTGCAATAGCAGCCAGCCTGAAGTTGTAATACGATTAATAAATGAGCCCGAGCCAGTCTTTTAAGCAGCAGAAATTCAGATTAATTTAGGCATTAATGAATGACAAGCCCCACATAAAAGACACAGGAGGAAAGCTTTCCATCTTGGCAGTAATTAATGAGAGCTGGGTGTTATTTTAGCGACAGGGGTTTTTAAAGGTTAGGGACTGTGCAATCCCAAAACAATGAGACAGCAGTGCACTGGTTGACTTAAGGAATGGAAGTTATGGACCAGTGAAAAGTAAATGACAAGCAAAGGCAGCATTTGAATTCAGAACGCACAACGCCGGCAAAACTCAGCAAACCCACCTACTTTCCTGGTAAAGAGAGGAAATAAATACTTGCACTTACACAACACTTCTGGTAGCCCCAGAACATCTCAAAGTCCCTTGCAATAACTGTTGTCTTTATAGTATTGTGGATACTGTTGTGATACCACAAACACAGCAGCTAATTTACACGCAGGGAGGATTCACAAACAGCAATGTGATAGTGAGACAACCTTTACGATGATTTTGTTTGAGGGATAAATATGCCCTGGGACATCAGGGAGAATTCTGCTTTCTGGGGTGGCAAGTCTGTCATATGAGGAGAGACTAAGTCAATTAGGATTATCTTCACTGGAGTTTTGAAGATTGGGAGGGGATCTCATAGAAAGGTATAGAATTCTAACAGGATTAGACTGGGTGGATTCAGAAAGAACGTTCCCGATGGTGGGAGAGGGGTTGGGGAGAGGGTGGGGGTCTAGAACTAGGGGTCATAGTTTGAAGATAAGAGGTAAACCTTTTAGGACTGAGGGGAGGAGAAACTTCTTCACCCAAAGAGTGGAATGTATGGAATTCACTACCACAGAAAGCAGTTGAAGCCAAAACTTTGTGTGATTTCAAGAAGGAATTAGATATAGCTCCTGGGACTAAAGGGATCGAGGGGTACAGTGGGGGCGGGGTGCGGGGGGGATCAGGATATTGAATTTGATGAATGGTGAAGCAGGCTCAAAGGGCCGAATGACGTACTCCTGCTTCTAGTTTCTATGTCTTCTATTGAATAGTACCAGGCATTCTTCAATATCCACCCAAGAGAGGACATTGGGCATTAGTTTAATATCTCATCCAAACAACATCTCCATAATAGTGTCATCAAACTGCTCTACTGGAGTGCAGCTGGGGTGTAGAGAAACATCAGCTTAATGCGAAGTAGATCAATTCAAATGTCTGATGGCAACAGAGAAGAAACTGTTCTTGAGTTGGCGTTCTCAGACTTATAAAGGAAGAAGGTAGAAGAAAGAATGTTTGGGGTACATGGGGTCCTTGATTATGCTGGCTGCTTTTCCAAGGCAGTAGGAAGTATAGACAGAGTCAATGGATGGGAGACTGGTTTACATGATAGACTGGGCTTCGCTCACAACCCTTCACAGTTTCTTGCAGTCTTGATCAGAGCAGGAGCCACACCAAGCTGCATTGTGCCTTACGATACAAATACTGCACATTCAATGTCACAATGAACCTACTCATTCTGAGAATAGGAATTCATTGAGCCAAGTTTAAATAAAAAAAATACAATCAGATTTATGCAGAAGTGTTTATGGGGATAAGTTAAGGGGACATGAAGTGAGCAGTGATCCATGAAGAATAGTTAACAAGAATAGATAACAACCTTGTTTCAATTTCATATCTCTGATGATTACAAAGAACAAAAGAACGAAAAACAGTACAGTACAGGAACAGGCCCTTCGGCCCTCCAAGCTGTGCCAATCTTGATGCCTGCCTAAACTAAAATCGCATGCACTTGTGGAATCTGTATTCTTCCATTCCCATCATATTCATGTATTCGTCTAGATGCCCCTTAAATGCCGCTATCGTATCTGTTCCCATCATCTTCCCAGAGAGCGCATTCTAGACATCGACCAGCCTATGTGTAAAAAAAACTTGCCTTACACATCTCCTCTGAATGTTTCCCCAGGCACCTTAAGCTATGTCCTCTAGTACTTGACTTTTCTAACCTAGGAAAGAACATCTTACTATCCACTCTGTCCATGCCACTCACAATCTTATAGACCTCTATCAGGTCATCCCTCAATCTCTGTTGTTCCAGTGAGAACAAACCGAGTTTATCCAACCTCTCCTCACATAGCTAATACAATCATGTAAAAGAGACAGTGACAGTGATTACATGTCTGCTATCTAATCAAAGTGTTCAAAATGCAGCCAGAACCATGGAACAGAAGCTGAGTTTGTTAAGTATTTTAGCCCTTGATTAAATTATGTAACACACTCCATTATTCTCTGCAGGACAAGATATAAAGCTGTGGGATTCCTCTCAGTGATATCACTTCCGACGCAATTACATATACAAAAGTTCAATGTGTCTCCTTCACTATGCACCATGAAATTTGTGCTGACAAAAGAAAAAGATGATTTGGTGGGGAGGTGAGGTTGGGGGAAAGTGTGTGGTATAAGGCCATTCAGCCCATTGAGTCTGCGCTGTCACTCAATGAGATCATGACATCTTCATTATCCTCATGAAGATGTGTGGGTTAGATTGATTGGCCATGCTAAATTGACCCCAGTGTCAGGGGGATTAGCAGGATAAGTATGTAGTGTTACTGGAATAGGACCTGGGTAGGATTGCGGTTGGTGTAGATTTGATGGGATGAATGGCCTCCTTCTGCACTGTTGGGATTCTATGAATCCTTGATTCCCTGACTGATTGAAAATCTGTCTATCTCAGCCTTGAACATACTTACAACCTTCTGCGGTAAAGAATTCCACAGATTCACTATCCTCTGAGAGATGAAATTCCTGCTCATCACTGTCTTAAATGGATGATTCTTTTCTCTGAGATTACGCCCTCTGGTCCTCAATTCTCCCCCAAGAGGAGACACTTCTCAGCATCTACTCTGTGAACCCCCCTGAGATTCCTGCACGTCTCAATAAGGTCATCTTTAATTCTTCTAAAATCCAATGAGTACAGGCCTCAATCTCTCCTCATAAGAAAATCTCTCTATACCTCAGGATCAATCTAGTGACCCATTGCCTCCATTGCAATCTATTGTTGGTTAGCTAAGGGGACTAAAACTGTTCACAATGAAAAGGTAGTCATTAAAGTCCCAGATGATCATAAGCCCTTTGAGGGGGAGAGCTGACTGGTGGTGATTTAACCTGATGATCACTACATCTCAGGCAATAGGCAAAGTTGGGAAGGCAGAGGCTTCATGAATAACCTCAACCTTTTCTGGATTGCCTCCAATAACAGTCCACTTTTTTGGATGAGTGGGGTCTAATTAGTGCCCTATATAGTTTTCACAAGACTTCCTTATTTTTATACCTAATTCCCTTTGAAATAAAGGCCAACATCCCATTTGCCTTCCCTATTACCTGCTGAACTTGAATGCTAGCTTTTTTGTGCTTTATGCACAAGGGCCTCAAATCTCTTTGTGCTGCAGCTTTCTGTAGTCTTTCTCCATTTAAATAACACTCAGCTCCTTTATTCTTCCTACTAAAGTGCATATCTTCACATTTTCTGACATTATATTTCATCTGCCAAGTTTATGTCCTCTCATTTAACCTGTCTGTAGTCTTTCTGCAGACTCTTTGTGTCATCCTCACCATTTTCCCACCAGCTATTTTGTGTCATCCGCAAATTTGGCAATGGTACATTCACTTCCCTTCTCATAACATATATATGTTAAATATATATTATATTTAATATATATATTAAATAATTGTAGCCCCAGCACTGATCTCTATGGCACTCCACTAGCTACAGATTGCTATCCTGAAAATGTCCCTCTTATTCCACCTCTATTTTCTTTAGTTAGTCAATTCTCTATCCATGCTAACAAACTACACCCAACAGCTTGGGCTATTACCTTATTAAGTAGACTTTGTGGAGTACATTATTGAACTCTTTTTTGGAAATCCAAGTGTACTGTATTTACTGGTTTCCCTTTATCTATATATTGCTCATTACCATCTCAAAGAATTCCAATAAACTTGTCAGGCATGATTTCCCCTTCATGAAACCATGCTGACTCTGCTTGATTATATTGTCTACTTTTAAATTCTCTATTATTACATCCTTTATAATGGATTCAAACATTTTCCCAGTGACAAGCGTTATAACCTACAGCTATCTATTTTTTGTCTACTTCTCTTTTTCGATAAGAGTGCTACATTGGCAGTTTTCCAATTCTCTGGGACTTCTTCAGAATTTAAGATTCTTGGAAAATTACTACCAGTGTATCCATTACCTTTCATATCCTGGGATGCAATCAGAACAAGGAGACTTATCAGTCTTTAGCCTCATTAATTTCCCTAGTACTTTTACTCTAGTGATAGTTATTCAGTTATTTCCTCCTCCCTTTTGTCCCTTGATTATTTAGCGTTTTTGGAATATTATTAGTGTCTTCCACCATGAGACCATTTATTTAACTCTTCTGCCACTTACTGTTTCTCCATTATTATGTCATTATGGCACGATGGCACAGTGATTAGCACCGCTACCTCAGGAATCTGGGTTCAATTCCAGTCAATTCAACTGGGTCACTGTCTGCCTGGAGTTTGAATATTCTCTCCATGTCTGTTGGGTTTTCTCTGGGTGCTCTGATTGCTTCCCACAGTCTGAAATTTGTGCAGGTTAGGTAATAGGGCTGTGCTAAATTGACCCTTAATGTCAAGGGGATTAGAAGAGTATATGGGATTATGGAGATAGGACCTGGGTGGGATTGCTTTCAGTGCAGACCCAATAGGTTGAATGGTCTCCTTCTGCACTGTAAGGATTGTATGACTTTTGTATGTACAATTATTGCCCCAATCTCATTTTCTAGGGAGTCTGTTCATTTTGGCCTCTCCCTGTCTTTTTATATATTTAAAGAAGCTCATACTTTCTACTTTTATATTACTTACTAGTTTACCCTCACAGTTTATCTTCTCCCTCTTTATTTATTTATATTTGATGTTTATTTGTGGATTTTAAAACTTTCCCAATCCTCTGATTTACCACTAATCTTTGCCAGACTGTATGTTTTTTCTTTTGATTTAACACTATCCTCAACTCCCTTGGTTTACCATGGTTTATTTATCTTTTTCCTAGCATCCTTCTTTCTCATTGAGATAAATCTTTGTTGTGAGTCACGAACTATTTTCATAAACATCTGCCACTGCAGATCCACCACCTTTTCTACTAAACTCCATTCTCAGTTCACTCCAGCCAATTACACTCCTTTGTTATTATAATTAATTAAGTTTAGTGCAGTTATTCCTGACCCAACTTTCTCATTCTCAGACTAAATGCTAAATTCTACCTTCTTATGGTCACTGTTTCCTAAAAGCGGATCTTTTACTGAGACTGTTTACTAAACGTGCCTCGTTACATATTACCAGATTCAACCTGATTCCCCATTGGCTCCACAATATATTGTTCGTAAAAACCAATCTAAAAATCACTCCATGAATTCTTCCTCTTGGCTACCTCTGCCAATTTGATTTTCCCAATCTACATGAAGTTTCAAGTCACCCATTATTAATGTATTGCCTTTTATACATGGCTTCATTATCTTCTGATTTAAGTTGCATCCTACAGTATAGCTACTGTCAGGGGGCCTGTAGACTACTCCCATCTGTGTTTTCTTCCCTTGTTACCTCTATCCATACGGATTCTACTATATCTTCCAGTCCAAGATAATTTCATGCTATCACACATACTTGTATCTCATACTAACAAAGCTCCCCAACACCCTTTCCTTCCTGCCTGCCCTTATGAAAAGGTTATGTTTAGTTCCCTGTTTTGAGCTCCTTGTAACCACATCTCTAAAATGGCTATCAGATCATAGCCATCTCAATTTGTGACATTAATTCATTTATCCTGTGTTCAATACTACATGCCATTTAGCCAAAGCAAGTCTATATGGTATTTATATTCCATCCTTATGTGTCCTCTTGTCTTTTGTAACGTAAGGCAACCAACAGAATCCTCTAATCTCCTCTTCGGCTTACTTGACCTTCTCTTGATGCATATCTATAGTTTGCCTCAACTCGTTGTGGTATCGAGTTCCACATTCTCACTATTGTTAGGATGAGGACATTTTGTTGCATTCCTGTTATATATTTAAGTAGTTGCATGATTGCTTTAAGAGCCAATAGTAAAGAGACATTCATTTTGTCTTTTTATCATTTTTCCCCCATTGGCCATATTTGCCGATTTTAGGCTTGTATAGCTTGTCCCTTCCTCTCACATGCTGGATATTATTCCTGAAATAGCTGCCTTGCAATGCTGCCATATCCTTTTCCTTTATAAGCCTACATATCTCTTTTCCAGAACTATCTCCCTCTAATTATACAAATTCAACATGACCTCCTTACTCCTGCATTCAATGCTCCTATTAATAAAACCTGGGACACCTGGTGGCAATTTTCCCATCCAGCTGTACTAATTTTTTAGCGCAGTAAACTGGGAGATTCCAACAGTACTCAATCTATGCGATCTGCACTGGGCCTCCTGGACTGCTCGCACGTCCCAGCAACGGATTTCTGGCATCATCACATCTGCACCAGAAATCGGCAGGAAGGCATATAAATTATGCTAATATTTATTACCATATATTTTTTAATGTGATTAATGGACCCCGGACTGAAGTCTCTGGGCCCACTAACATCTCTCCCCTCCACCAGTATGACTCACTCTAGCGGGGAGTTGGCACACCACTGGAGTGAAGAAGCAGGGGGCAATCGGGGCCTCTCAGAAGCTTAGGAGAGATGGGAGGTGCCCACTGGGCATTGGCATCTTGGCAGTGCCAGCCTGGGCCCCTGGCAATTCCCCAGTGGCAAAGTGCCGAAGTGCCAATGCCCTGGGGGCACCTTGACACTGCCCATCGAGGGCAGGTCATGCAAAGGCCATTGAGCTCGGGCAGAATTTTCTGATCTGTATCCTGTTGTGAGAGGTGCAAAGTCAGGTGAAGAGTGGACTTTGGGAACATACTGCCTGACAGTGCGATAGAACATAGAACATTACAGCACAGAACAGGCCCTTCGGCCTTCGATGTTGCGCCGACCAATTATGAAAAAAGCAATGACCCTCCAAACTAAACCATTCCCCTCTCTTCCATAAACTTATCAACTAACCTCTTAAACGCCACCAAACTTGGCGCATCTACAACTGCCGCAGGCAGGGCATTCCACTCCCTAACCACCCTCTGGGTAAAGAACCTACCTCTGATATCCGTCCTATAACTATCACCCCTTAATTTAAAGCTGTGTCCCCTCGTGCGAGCTTTCTCCATCCTAGGAAAAAGGCTATCACTGTCCACCCTATCTAAACCTCTAATCATCTTATATGTTTCGATTAGGTCCCCTCTTCGCCGCCTCCTTTCTAACGAAAACAACCTCAAATCCTCAGCCTCTCTTCATAAGACCTGCCCTCCATACCAGGCAACATCCTGGTAACCTCCTCTGTACCCTCTCCAATGCCTCCACATCTTTCTTATAATGTGGGGACCAGAACTGCACACAATACTCCAAGTGCGGCCGCACTAGAGTTTTGTACAGTTGCAACATGACGTTGCGGTTCTGAAATTCAATCCCCCTACCAATAAAAGCCAAGACTCCATATGCCTTCCTAACAACCTTCTCGACCTGACTGCCTACTTTCAGGGATCTATGCACATACACACCAAGATCCCTCTGTTCATCTAGACTACTAAGAATCCTACCATTGCCCTATACTCTACACATTTATTATTTCTGCCATAGTGCATTACCTCACACTTTTCCACATTAAACTCCATTTGCCACCTCTCGGCCCAGCTCTGCAACTTGTCCAAGTCTCTCTGCAAACTATAACACCCCTCTTCCTATCTACCACTCCACCGACTTTAGTGTCATCTGCAAATTTACTAATCCATCCTTCAATACCCTCATCCAGATCATTTATAAAAATTACAAACAGCAGGGGCCCCAAAACAGACCCCTGAGGTACACCACTTGTCACAGAACTCCACGATGAATATCTCCCATCAACCACCACCCTCTGTCTTCTATCTGCTAGCCAATTCCTAACCCAATTAGCTAAATCACCCTCTAGCCCATACATCTGCATTTTCTGCAGAAGTCTTCCATGGGCCACCTTATCAAACGCCTTACTAAAGTCAATATATACCACATCAACCGCCTTACCCCCATCCACCTCTTTAGTCACTTTTTCAAAAAACTCAATGAGGTTAGTAAGGCACGACCTACCCTTCACAAAACCATGCTGACTATCCCCAATCATTCATTTCTCTCTAAATAACTATAAATCCTATCCCTAATAATTCTCTCCAATACTTTGCCCACAACAGAAGTAAGACTCACCGGTCTATAATTCCCCGGAAAGTCTCTCTTTCCCTTCTTGAACAATGGGACCACATTCGCTATCCTCCAGTCTTCCGGAACTATACCCGTAACCAACGACGACCTGAAGATCAGAGCCAGGGGCTCTGCAATCGCCTCTCTTGCCTCCCAGTGCGATGGTCAATAATTCATTGAATTCCTTCAAGCAAGAGCTGGACCTGTTGCTAAATGGAACCGTTACCACACTTTGTACACAAGATAGATAACAGTATAATGTTAATCAGGACCAATGATCTCCTGCCCAATATTAGCTTGGATTTTTAATCTGGTTCTTAAACTTTCCCAGGAAATCCCATGTTTTTGGGTGGAGTGAGAGTGATTATTTTGCAATGCACAAAGTACCATAATTGCGTGGGTCTGGCTGTGTGAATCAGAGGGTCCTTGCCTGTCTGTGATTTTCTGTATAAGAACGCCTCCCACTTTGCCCACTAGCTGATATGCAAGAATTGATATACAGACGGTTGTTCTGTAAAGGAGCAGGCTGAGATTACAATCAGGAATTAGGACTTATATTTGTCCCTTTCCAGTTTGACTCCCTGACTCCCACCACTCCATTTGCTATTTGTTGAGTGCCTTCCAATAACTCTCCCCATCATTCATGCCCTAGTCCTTAGGCATTCAGTGTTGACAAGAATTCTGGAGAAGGTACCACAGGGGACAAACCTTGTTCTTGCCTAATATATATATGTATATATAAAATCCAACAGTGCAGAAAGAGGCCATTCAGCCGATCAAGTCTGCACCAACCACAAGCCCCATCCTCATAACCCCACACATTTATCCTAGCTAATCCCTCTGACACTTAGGGAGAATTTAGCATGGTCAAACCACCTAACCCACACACCTTTGAACGTGTGCACATTCTTCGGCAAACGCTACTACTTGTGGGTTGGGAACCTTCCCCTTAGTTAGCCTGAGGGCTGCAGTCCTAAGGCTAACTAGAGCAAAATCCAAGGCCAATACAATAGTTCAGTGCAGTGCTGAGGGAGTGTTGCACTATCAGCGATGCCACCTCCCAGATCAAATATTAAACCAAAGCCCTGTTTACGTCCTAGAGTTGATGTAAAAGGCACTAGATGGAAGAGCAAGGAGTCCGCCCAGGGGTCCTGGCCGATATTAATTCTTTAACCAATATTGCTGAAACAGATTGTCAGCTCGTTATCTCACTGCTTTGCACAGCTGCGTGTAAATTGCATGTCAAACTTCAAACATCCCAGCGGGGACTACACTTCAAAGAATTGCACTGGTTGTACCATCCTTTGTGGAATCCTGAGGTTGTTAAAGAGGATATAGAAATGCAAACCATTTCAGCTTGACTACATTGATTGAGTGAGGCCAGTTAAATTCTCTCAAATTGAGGATCAGGACACACTGCACAGATTTACATACAGTGGGACTGAATCAATAAACTTTTAAAAAATCTCACTGTCCGCTGTATCTGAATGTGCCCATATTTGGAACTGGATATTGACATTTTTCCAACATAATTTTAAACATAAAGTAGAATGGACTTCCTGGTTCCACAGGTCCATTTCATAGAATCTCCACAGTGCAGACGCAAGCCATTTGGCCCATCCAGTCTGCACTGACTTTCCAACAGAACATCTTAACCAGGCATTAATTCTCGTAACCCCACATATTAAACTGTCTAATCCACCTAAACTATACATCTTTGTAACTAAGGGGCAATTTAGCATGGCCAATCCAACTAACTTTGCACATCTTCGGAGTGGCCAGAGGAAACCCATGCGGGCACCAGGAGAATGTGCAAACAGACAGTGACCCGAGGCTAGAATTGAACCCAGGTCCCTAGCACTGTGAGGAAGCAACGCTAACCATTGTGCCACCATGCTGCCCATACACATGGGGTAGCACAGTGGCACTATATATACAGGTTAAGGAGATTCCAGGTTTGACCTCAAGGGCAATGAGAGATGGACAATAAGTGCTGGCCTAGCCAGCAACGTCCACACCCTGTATATGATTTTTTAAAAATTTCAGTGTGTGTTGAGTTTGTTGTTTTCATCCTGAGTGTTCATAGCAAGACTCAGAAGTAACCTCAGTTCCCACTGCTAAGGACTAGCAGGGGGAACTATGATGTTTCTGTTACCCCACCTGTCCTTGCTGGATCTTGAGCCATGGGTCAAGTTAGATTTAACCTTAGTTTATTAGATTAATACCAGAAATGAACGGGTTGTCACATGAGGAAAGGTTATAGAATCATAGAACCCGACAGTGCAGAAGGGCCCATTTGGTTGGGGAGGTTAGCCTCACTACACAAGCTGGTAAAGAGCGACTACTAACTTGCGTTCATTTAGCATCTTTCATAACTTCATAGAAATCCTACAAAGCAGAAGGCTGCCATTTAGCTCATTGAGTCTGCACTGATGATAATCTCACCCAGGCCTTCTCTCCATAATCCTGTGTATTTCCCCTGCTCATCACCCTGATACTAAGGGACAATTTAGCATGGCCAATCCACCTAATCCACAGATCTTTGAACCGTGGGAGGAAACCCACGTAGACAAGAATGTGCAAATGCCACATAAACAGCAACCTGAGGGTCCCTGTGCTGTGAGGTAGTAATGTTAACCACTGCTAACATTATTGACCTGAACAGAAAACAAAAGAGCTGCGAGTATATTTCTCCTAAGTGTGGAAAGATTAAAGGAGGAGATTTTATTTATATCTCAGATGCAGAGCGGCAGGGTGGCATAGTGTTAGTAGTGCTCCCCCACAGTGCCAGGGATCAGGGTTCGATTCCCGGCTTGGGTCACTGTCTGTGTGGAGCCTGCACGTTCTCCCTGTGTCTGCGTGGGTTTCCTTCGGGTGCTCTGTTTCCTCCCACATTCCAAAAGATGTGCTGGTTGGGTATTAAATTCTCCCTCAGTGTATCCGAACAGGTGCCAGAGTGTTGCGGCTGGAGGATTTTCACAGTAACTTCATTGCAGTGTTAATGTAAGCCTTACTTGTGACACTAATAAATAAACTTTAAACATGCCGCAGCGCTGTTAACGGATAAATAAAATGGTAATAGATTTGAACCTGTGCTGGGAGGATGCAGCACTCAGCTGCTGCAACTTTTATGGTCCAATGTTTGTTTCCAGGATCAGAAAATTCAATTCAAATGTCAAGTCACGCTGCAGGTGGGTTCTTCTTACATTTTTTTCGGCACTGACGTGTCCCAGATGCCAGCTCTCTGACACGACCCAGGAAACGGTATGATTCAGCCAGAGGAAGGGAGAAGCACTCAACAGGGAGCCCTGTCTCCTGTGGCTCACGGAAGGGGACTAACACACAGGAAAACCTCAGGCATGCTTAACGGGCTTCACAGTCAGCGGAACTTGGGGAGAAAACGCTAGCTCTCAGCCGAATGACTCAGCTGGTCTTCACTTTTCTTCACTCCTTTGCAGGGAAAGAGTCCCAGGATGAGTGCTGATGAACAATAAGAAATTTAAATTTTCCTTCAATCACCTGCCAGCGCTCCTGCAAAAACTAAAAATCAGAAGCTCTGCTTTTTCCTTCCAAATCCCACCCCCCAAAAGTCAAGGGACATTAAACCCACAGAGAGAAATACGGGTACACAGTCAGATTACTGTGCGCTCCATTGCCATGGCAACTCTCAGCACTCAAAGTTGGTTTCAAGGCCCCTAGAAATAATAATTTTAATTACAAAATTTCCTCTCAATGCTTAATTCATTTACTGAATTAATTATTTTCAAATTAAATATTGAGAAAGTGACCTCAGCACTTGCAATGAATGATTGTAATGGTGCTGGACCAGCATGCAATACCGTAATGGTACTGGTTAGCACTTACATCACTCATGAAGATTGTAACGATATTGCAATGGTACTGATTAAATACCATTGCAATATCCTTTTGGTGTTTGCAAAGATTGTAATGTTATTGCAATGGTATTGCACTAGTGCTGGTTACCCTTTTTGCCACTTGCAAATATCATAACATTATTGCAATGTTACTGGTTACAGCTTTTGGTCTTACAATGATTGTAATGGTGCCGTAATGATATTGTAATGGTATTGCAATGGTACTGCTTACCACCTTCGGCGCTTGCAAAGATTGTAATAGTATTGCAATTGTACTGGTTATACCTTTTGGCGCTTGTAATAATTGTAACGGTATTGTACTGGCACACAATACCGTAATGATACCTTCCAGCATTAAAGTAGGGCAATACTCAAAAACCTATGGAAATGCTCCACCCTTAATAGATATCACATTACACAGGAAGTATGGCGTGGATAGGAGCTGTTATAAAATTGTTTAACTCAGGTTGAGAGTATTGACAAATGCCATTTCTGAGACTGAGTCATGAGTTACATACTCAAGGCACCCGCTTGGACTAAAAGTGGGTTACATGTGTCACTTAGGCCTGCCAAAGACAGCCATTTCTTGTTTGCCTCATTTCCCCTGCCTAACAGGCCCCGTAAGCAGCTATCTCCTGTGTGAGTGCTCACTCAATGTTCTCAGCCTGAGTTAAACAATTTTGTAACAGCTCCTATCCACACTGTGTTTCCTGTGTAATGTTATATCCATTAGGGGTTGAGCAGAGCTGGAAGGCCGGCCTTTACACCAGAGTGAAGCGTAAAGCTCAAACAATTTTTATACACACGTTTAAACTCAGAGAATGCTTGACAGGATCTAACATCTTACCATCCAAACTGAATAAAACATGCAAGCAAACAGTGGGCATCATACTGGCATGTACTGAGAATTCACAATAGTATGAACCAACTGACTTTGTGCAACCAAAACTAGATGAATAGAAATTGCCTCCAACTCAATTTAAGGCTGGATTTTACGGAGGTTGAGGCGGGGTTAAAATTCTGAGGCACCACGTTGCCCGGCTATGAAAATATGCTGGGGAAAACGTTATTGAGAGTGCTGCAATTCTGGCTTTCATTCACAGGAAATCACAGCTTTGACAGCCAATTTGATTGGTTAGTGGTTCTATCGCCTGACTGACACCAGAAGTCAGCAATGGAGAGGCCACTGCTGGGACTAAAAGCATCCCCATGAAGGAGGGTGATGGCCAGATTTTTCCGACCTTTTCCGTCAGTGGAAAGGAATACCGGTCCCATTGATGGTGACCCCCACCCTCTGCATGTAAACATCCACCCTATCCTGACCATCCCCCCCCCCCCCCCCCCCCGTTCCCCTCCTACTTTCCTCGCAGTGGGTTCTCCACTGGGAGATCAAGCTAGTCATGCGAAACACCATAGACATCGGGGGGAGGGGCAGGCAATCCTGCTAGCCACCAATGGTGTGCCATCATATTGGAAAACATGCTGGCGGTAGTGGTAAGGTGAATGGGAGGGAGACGGGCAGGAGTCATCAGGGGTTGGGGCGGGGGGGGAGGGGTTGTCTTCTAGTGGTAGGGGAAGTGGTGGTGGGTGTGGTGGTGAAAAATCCCACCCAATGTTTTCTGGATTTGAAAGTTAATTGTGGCATTTTGGTTGGTCACGGAAGGAGGGTACTGCGCAACATTTGGCAGTGGGCATAGGGGTGGGGGGCGGGGGTGGTGGAGGGGTTGCAGTGGTGGTGTTGTCAATTGTCAGGAGGAGACCCCCTCCCAGAAGGAGGTCACTTCCCTGCCCGCCACTGCCCCCATCCCTCCCTACTGCCCTCCCCACCCCATCCCCTTGCAGATTGAAAAGGAATAATTGGTTGTAAAACACCTTGGAATATCCTGAGGTCATGAAAGGCGCTCCAGAAATTAATCTGATTACACACCTCATATTTTGCCTACACCTCAGAATTAATGTAACGTTAAGTATCAGACTGCTTGCACAGAATACATATTATCATAGAATCCTTGCAGCACAGAAGGAGGTCATTTGACCCAACAAGTCGGCACCGACCACAATCCTACCCAGGCACTATCCCCATAACCTCATACATTTATTCTAGCTAGTCCCCCACTCACTAAGGGGCAAATTTAACATGCCCAATCCACCTAACACACACATCTTTGGGCTGTGGGAGATACCTGGAACACCAGGAGGAAACCCACGCAGACAAGGGGAGACTCCACACAGACAGTGACCCAAGGCCAAAAATCGAGCCCAGGTCCCTGGCGTTTTGAGGCAGCTGTGCTAACCACTGTGCTGTCTCCAAACACTATTTCACAACGCAGATCTGAAGAATCTATACAGTGGAGAAGGAGGCCATTTGGCCCATCGAATCTCCCAAAGAACATCTTATCGAGACCATGCCGGCAAGGGGAGAATGTGCAAGCTCCACAAAACAGTGACCCAAGGCTAGAATCGAATCTGGGTTCCTAGTGTTGTAAGGCAGCAGTGCTAACCACTGTACCACTGCGCTGCTCTTAAAGTCTATGATAATCTGCATTCAGCTAAATCTGGAATCTTGAAGACCCCAATTTTAAGAGCATTTTGTCTGGTGCCCACACTTTCAGTTGCATTTCAGAGACTTTAAGCTCTGGAACCCCTCCCCACACCTCACCTCCACCTGTCTACCTTGCCTTCCTCCTGTAAGACAGTCCTCCAAAACTTACTTCTGTCATCCTATCTAGTATCTCCTGTGTGACTCGGGATCATAGTTTGATTTATATCACTCCTGTGAAGTGCCTTGGGATGTTTTATTATGCTAAAGGTGCTATATAAATATAAGTTATTGTTGTTAAAGCACCAACACTGATGGACTATTTACAACAACATTGATTGCCAAGACTGCTTATGTATGTTTCATAATGGACACTTTTAACACCATTCTCAGCTTTAATCTTCATCATTTACATTCCCTTTGTCTTTTTTTTGTCCAAAGTAAAGTTCATTTATTAGTCAAAAATAAGGCTTACATTAACACTGTAATGAAGTTACTGTGAAATTCCCTGAGTCACCACACTTTGGCACCTATTCAGGTCAATGCACTTAACCAGCATGTCTTTCAGAGTGTGGGAGGAAACCGGAGCACCTGGAGGAAACTCACGCAGACATGGGGAGAATGTGCACTCCACACGGACATTGACCCAAGCTGGCAAGTACTCACCACTGTGCCATCGTGCCGCCCCTATCGATGCCATTCCTATCACTTACAGCCCCCCGCAAACCACTATCCTCCGCACCCCCACCTTCACAGTATAACTCTTGTCCTGTTTTCCTTGTCTCCGACTCTGAAGAAGGGTCACCCAGACTCGAAACATTGGCTCTATTCTCTCTCTACAGATGTGGTCAGACATGCTGAGATTTTCCAGCATTTTCAGTTTTTGTTACGGACTCTCCAAGGCAGGACAGGTGCTGGGAAGATCATTCTCAAGGTAGTGAACCACTGCAATTCTCAATCGCAAAGAGCAGTGGATGTTCATTCATTGAGAGTACATTCAAGGTCAGAGATTGACAGAGGTTTAGACACTAAGCGGGTTACAGAGATAATGCACAAAGGTGAAAGATAAGCTATAGTCCTACTGAATGGCAGAGCAGATTCGAAGGGCTGAGTGACTGACTGACCCCTGCTTCTATTTATTGTGTCTTTATGTGAATATGCAGGTCGACTAACAATCATTTTTCTTTACCAAATCAACGGATTAAGATTCTTTTATGTGCAGCCATAGGATGTCAAAAAAATGCCGGATGAAAGGGGGAGGGGGCTGAAGGTGGGAGGAAAATCAATGATCAGAGTTGTTCTGGCTGTGAATATTTTCAGCCACATTGGTGGTAAAAGGGCCATAAATTGATTTAATGGTTGCTGAAAATGGGGAAACTCCACTTCTGTCTTCATGTGATGAAGCAACAGTAATGGCCCACAGAATACTGGTATCTACGATATAATTTTTTTGTATTAATTGCTGCTGTAAATGGGAGTGCAACTAACACTGTACACCTTGTGCAGGAAGGGAACAGTGAGTGAAACAGTAAAGACAGAGAGCGGATTCTAAGCAAGGTATAGGAAAATATTCGGTGGACCTGTACAATTCATGCACTTAAAATGATCTCCACAGTGATAGTAAAGACATGGCAGCACTGAGGAAAGAATTCATAGAATCCCCACAGTGCAAAAGAGGCCATTCAGCCCATTGAATCTGCACTGACTCGGGGCAGGATTTTCAGCCGCGCTCACCCCAAAGCCAGAAACCTTGCCCATGATTAACGGATTTTTGCATGGTTCCCACCACCCTCCCACCCCACAACCCCACAACGATTCCTGTGGTGGGTAGGATGGGCAAATTTCCCCTAGAGTATCTTACCCAGGGCCTCACCCATGCCTTATCTCTGTAATCCCACACAATTTCCATTGGCTAATATCCCCTAACTTACACAATTCAGGACACTAAGGGGCAAATTTAGCATGTCCAATCAACCTAACTCGCACATCTTTGGACTGTGGGAGGAAACCGGAACACTTGGAGGAAACCCACGCAGACACAGGGAGAAGGTACAAACTTCACATAGACAGTGACCTGAGGCCAAAATTGAGTCAGAGTCCCTGGAGCTGCGGGGCAGCAGTGCTAAATATTATATCACCATGATTTGGTTGGGAATTAAAGAACAAATCGCAAAATTGCAATCTGACCTGTAGAGATGGAGTGTATTCTTAATATAGATAGAAATGGTTTGGATTCTGATTACAGACAGGCATAGTATATATTCCGACTATCAATAGTGGTAGATTTGGTTCTGACTATTAATAGACATGGTTTAAATTCTGAATGTTGATACTCTCACCAGCAACAGAGATGGTTCGTATTCTCCAGATGGAGATAGATTGTAGATGGGCTACCTTATGAAAGTTGCAGACTTTATTTTTAAACTGATTCCTTCACTGTATCTAATTGAGTATAGTTACTTTCTTTGTTCAAAATATTAACTTTTTAATAATCATAGCAGCGATTCTCCCAACCTGCTGTGCTAATTTTTTACGCAGCGGGCCGGGAGATTCTTGTCTCGACCGATTTGTGGGTTTCGTGTGAGCGTTCGTACCCTGCCTGCGTCCCCCCACCCCCGCCTCCCCGCACCAGATTTCCGGCAGCATTCGCTCCACACCAGAAACAGTCAGAGAGACACAAAGACTATTTAAATGGTCATTTTAATATAATTGAAATATGAATAGCGGATCAGGCGCTGAAGTTCCTGGGTCCACTAGCATCTCCCAGCCCACCAGAGTGGATGAGTCCTGCGGGGTTTAGAGTAGCTACCCATTAACAAGGAACTAGTGGCCTGGCCCCTCTGGAGTGAAGGGAGAGAAATCAAGGGTCAGACGGCAGGGGCTTCACCCTGGGCATTGACATCCTGGCACTGCCAGTCTGTAGCTCCTGGCACTGCCCCAGGAGCAAAGTGCCAATGCACAGGGGCCAACTTGGCACAGCCCATCAGGCATGAGGCAGTGCCAAGGAGGTTCAAAGTGGGACCCAGGGAGTCATTGGTGGGGATGGGAGGTCCCACTGCCACTCTACATAGAGATTGGTGGCAGAAGCAGGGAGGCCAGTGATTGGGGCAGGCTAGGGGATTGTTTGGGGCGGGGGTTGGTGGTGGGTGGATGGGTAATGGAGGGCCAGCAAACTGGGGGGTTGCTGGGTTAGCCAGCAATTGAGCTGATCAGCAATTGGGAGGCCATCAGTGAGGGGCTATTTCACACGTGCTGATCTCGGCGCAGACAGATCAGCGCACGTGCAGTAGTCTGCTCAGCGCACTGATGTCAGCATCCCACTGGAGGTAGGCCTCAACCCCGGAAATTTAACAATATGCTTGCTGGTGGCCTCTGCAGTGCACAGGGTGTGGGAGATTCTTCTCTGAACTCACTGAAAAAGAAACCAATATGAATTACTCCAGTTTTGACACGAACTTGAATTTTTTGGGGAGAATTCCACCCCATTCTGCTGTAATTTTCCTAGATTATAAGTAACGTATCTGAATGCCTACGTTTTTAAGATTTATTCATGGGATGTAGACATGGCTGGTGGGGCCAGAATTTATTGCCCATACCTGAGGACATTTAAGAGTCAACCTCTTTGTTGTGGGTCTGGAGTTACATATATACCAGACCAGGTAAGAACACAGAAACATAGAAAATATGTGCAGGACTAGTCCATTTGGTCCTTCCAGCCTGTATCACCATTCAATGTGATCAAACTTGATCATGTACTTTCAGTATCCCACTCCTGCTTTCTCTCCACATCCCTTGATCCCTTTAGCCACAAGGGCCACATCCAGCTCTCTCTTGAACATATGTAACAAACTGACCCCAACAGCTTTCTGTGGGAGAGAATTCCACAGGTTCACAACTCTCTGAGTGAAGAAGCCCTTCCTCATCTCAGTTCTGAATGGCTTACTCCTTATTCTTAGGCTGTGACCCCTAGTTCTGGACTTCCCCAATATCGGAAACATTCTTCATGCAACTACCCTGTCCAGTCCCATTAGGGTTTTATGTTTCTATGATATCCCCGCTCATTCTCCTAAATTCCAGTGAGAACAAGCAGAGCCGATCCAGCCTCTCTTCAGATGTCAGTCCTGCCATTCCAGCAATCAATCTGGTGAACTTTTGCTGGATTCAGCAGCGAATGAATCCAAGAATGTCCCTCTTTTGACCAGGAGATCAAAACTGCACACAAAACTCAAGATATGGACTCACCAAGGCCTTGTATAATTGCAGCAAGATATCTCTATTTCTATATTCAACTCCTCTTGCTATGAAGACCAGCATGCTGTTAGCTTTCCTCACCGCCTGCTCTACATATATGCCAACCTTCAGCAACTGCCCTACCATACACCCAGGTCACATTGCTCTTCCTCTTTCCATAAACTGTCACTATTCAGATAATAATCTTCCTTCCTGTTTTGCCAAAGTGGATAGCCTCACATTTATCCACATTATATTGCATTTGCCAAGTATTTGCCCACTCAGTCAGCCTGCAGCCTCAGGATCCTCCACACAGCGTACTCTGCCACCCAGCTGAGATGTTACCTGCAAATTGGGAGACATCCCATTCAATTCCTTTGTCCAAATCATTTGTGTATATTGTGAACAGCTGGAATCCTACCGCTGAACCCTGCAGTATCCCACTAGTCACTGCCTGCCAATCTGAAAAGGACCCGTTTATTCCCACTCTCCGCTTCCTGTCTGTGAACCAGTTCTCTATCACATCAGTCCATTATCCCCAATATGATGAGCTTTAGTTTTGCTCACTGATCTCTTGCTTGGAATCTTGTCAAGAGAAAAGGACAACAGATTTCCTTCCCTGAAATACATTATTGAACCAGATGGGTTTTTACTACAATCATTTCATGGTCATCATTTGACTGTTAATTCCAGATTTTTATTGAATTTAAATAGGGCAGCACGGTGGCACAGTGATTAATGTTGCTGCCTCACAGCGCCAGGGACACGGCTTAAATTCTGGCTTCAGATGATTGTGTGGAGTTTGCACATTCTCCGTGTCTGTGTGGGTTTCCTCCTTGTGCCCCAGTTTCCTCCCACATTCCAAAGATGTGCAGCTTAGATTGACTGGCCATGCTAAATTGACCCTTAGCATCAGGACTAGTAGAGTAAATATTCAGGGTTATGAGGATGGGGCCTGGATGGATTGTTGCTGGTGCAGGCTTGATGGCCTCCTTCTGTACTGTAGGGATTCTATAATTCTACAATTCTAAATTTCACCAACTGTGGTGAGATTTGAATCTGGCTCCCCAGATGATGAATCCAGCAACAATACCATTACATAACTGTCTCTGCACATTTTACATGTGTAGAGTACTTGTAAACAAAATAAGTTCAATAAACCACTTCGTAACTTGAAATTACATGCAAGATACAGTTGTAAAGATTAGAAACTCAATTTTCAACAAGAAATAGTCCAGTTCTTTCTAACATGTTAATTAGTGGATAACAACTTTTATTTATATTGCACCTTTGACATAATGAAATGTCACAAGGTGCGTGTAGGAGCAGTACAAAGCAAAATACGACATTGAGGCACACGATGAAACACTAGACCAAATTTCAAAAGCTTGGTCAAAGAAGTAGGTTCAAAGGAGTATCTTAAAGGAGAAATGCAAGGTCGCGAAGTGGAGCAATGTGAGTGGGAATGACAGAACTCAGGGTGGAGTGATTAAAATTGAGGGACAGCACAGTGGCACAGTAATTAGCACTGGGGTGGACCTGGATAAGATGCTGTTTTGGAGAGTCAGTGCAGAATCTACGTGCCGATGGCCGCCTTCTGTACTGCTGGGATGCTGTGGATCCTATAATATTCAAGCAGCTACAGTTAGATTTCCAAATGTTTCACATGGGCCACATCTTCCTCTGTTTTACCTCAAAAATATACTTATGATTGTCTCATTGCCATTATCTTCCATCTTCTGCTTATCTAAATGTGAGGTATTAGAAAGATAATCTGATCACATAGACGTTGCTTGTATCAGTAGCCATATTAAATTACTAGTGATTGTACCAGATTTAATGAATTAATGTGCTGGAGACTTGCAAGCAGCTAGAAACTGGTACACCATCATGAGACCAGTGTAGATAGGTCTTGTCACACAATGGGTAGCGTCCCTACCTCTGGCCCAAATTCCCAGGCCGCACGGCCATGAAAGATGTTTTCATAACCTGGCCAACCAAGTAGGTTACTGGTCTGTAAATGCTCCCAATATCATACGATCATAGAATTTCTACAGTGCAGATGGAAGTTATGTGGCCCATCAAGTCTGTACAATAATCCTACCCAGACTCCATCCCTATAACCTTACATATTGATCCTGCCAGTCCCCTTGACATTAAGGGGCAACTTAGCATAGCTAATTAACCTAACCCACCCATGCCAAAGATATGGCAGCATAGTGGCACACTGGTTAACACTACTGTCTCACAGCTAATGTTCTAGGGACCCAGGTCTAAATTTCACCATGGCAGGTGGTGGAGTTTGAATTCAATTTAAAAAATCTGGAATTAAGAATCTACTGATGACCATGAAACCCAACTGTCGATTGTTCAAAAAACCCACCGAGTTCACTGATGTCCTTTAGGGAAGGAAATCTGTCATCCTTACCTGGTCTGGCCTACATGTGATTCCTGAGCCACAACAATATGGTTGACTCTCAACAGCCCTCAGGCAATTAGGGATGGGCAATAAATGCTGGCCAGCCATCGAAGCCCATGTCCCATAAATGAAGAAAAGACATCCATAATAAGCTTTAAATTCAGATTGGAATTTCAGCCTCTAAATTCTGAAAAACTTGAAGGATTAGATGGCGATAGTTCTTTGGCAGATACCAGTCTTACAATTGAACTCACAGGTTGAATTTCAACTTGGTTTTCAAGTTTGTTGATGATACCACTGTCATGGGTTGGATCTCAATGATGAGACAGAGTACAGGAATGAAATAGAGAATCTGATGAACTGGTGCAGCAACAATAATCTCTCCCTCAACGTCAACAAAACGAAAGGAATTGTGGTTGACTTTAGGAAGCATGAAGAGAACATGCCCCTATCTACATCACTGTGCCACCATGCTGCCCTATCTTTGGTATGGGCGGGTTAGGTTGATTAGCCATTAATGTCAGGGGGACTGTCTGGGTAAAAACGTAGGGTTACAGGGATGGGGTAGGATTATTGTGTAGCCTTGATGGGCCCCATGACTTCCGTCTGTACTATAGGGATTCTATGATCATATGACGTTGGGAGCATTTACAGGCCAGTAATCCTCTTGATTGGCCAGAGGACAAAGTAGAAATGAATGAGAGCTTCAAGTTTTTAGATGTCCAGATTACCAACAGCCTGTCCTGGTCCCTCTATGCTGACATTATAGTTAAAAGAGTCCATCAACGCCTCTACTTTCTCAGAACACTAAGGAAATTTAGTATGTCCACCCCAATTCTCACCAACTTTTATAGATGCACCATAGAAAGCATTCTTTCTGGTTACATCAGAACTTGGTATGGCTCCTGCTTTATCCAAGACTGCAAGAAACTGCAAAGGATCCTGAATGAAGCCTACTCCGTCATTCAAACCAGCCTCCTGCCCATTGACGCTGTTCACAATTCCCACTGCCTCGGAAAAGGAGCTTGGAAAAGTGTAGTGTTACAATCATAGCTAGGGTGTGGAGAAAGATCAACTTAATGCAAGGTAGGTTGATTCAAAAGCCTGATGGCAGCAGGGAAGAAGCTGTTCTTGAGTCTGTTGGTATGTGACCCCAGACATTTGTACTTTTTTTCTGATGGAAATTTTGTCGTTTCTTACAATTTTGGGCATGGCAGGAGCCATACGAAGCTGTGATACAACCAGAAGAAATGCTTTCTATGGTGCATCTGTAGAAGTTGGTGAGTGTCATAGCTGAGATGCGAAATTTCCTTAGTCTTCTGAGAAAATAGAGGCATTGTTGGGCTTTCTTAATCATAACGTCAGTGTGTGGGTCCAGACAGGTTGTGTGTGTTTGGAAGGTTTTGCAGGTTGACACGCTCAAGGAATTTGAGCCCGTTTTGAACATACCTTCCTTGGCTATTAGGTCCTGGCATGGGACTCAAACCTGGAGATTCTGGCTCAGAGGCAGGGACACTACTCGTTGCACCGCTAGACCTCTTGGTAGACTTGAAAAAAACAATAAATCAAATTCTAAGTCAAGAAAAATCAAACAAGGGAGGAGAAAACAATGGGCCATAACGGTTGTATGATATGGCTGCTTTTTAGAAATTACAGCACAGTAAAATTGATTGGACTCAATGACTTAAGAAGCTTTTTAGTTTCAAAGTACCATTGTCTTGAATATAGGCAACTCAATGCCTAAAATGCTCATTATCACACCAACTAATCTATATGGAGACTGTGAATTTGATGGTGACTGCAATCCATTAACACACAGAATTAAAATGTTTCAAACAACATTTTCACTTTATTCCAATTCCAATGGATTCAATCCCTCACCATTTACTACCAATTAATAACATGTCAAAGACCTTCCCATTTGCTTCAACTGCAGTCGAGGAGCACGGTGACAATACAGAATTACTGAACTAAATACAACACTAGTACAAGTGCAAAATGGTACATCATCTAATTCTCAATAATAAGTGCATTAACACAACAGATCCTGTGCCAAATTTTACTGAAGACAGCCAGAGCTCTGGAAGTCTAATCTCTTATGTAAAATATTTTTTTTTGCTAAGTGCTTTTCATTATGTTTTGTTGCTGAATAAGTGATTAAATGAGCTGCAATACAAAGGCTTGCCATGTGGGCAAATGTAATCCTCAGCTCGCAGAATCCCTGATCCAAGCATAAAATTTTTTGGCAAACTGTTTATGCTGTTAAGTGAGGATTTGACTGCATCAGCAGATTCCTCACTTAAGCAAGTGGTTACCCAAGGGCCCTGGATTTATTCCCAATTTCAGAGCTGGTGCAGCCATTACAGTTCACAATTTCCTGACAATGAGACTCTCTCTTGGTTCTTTTGACCAAATGCATACATTGAGTTTCCTTTGTCAATGCGGAAAAGGTTGTTGGTCTATTTCACAAGTGCATGTGCACTGCATTTGGTGCCACAAAACCATGACTGAATGATTTATCTCAAATCAAAGAATCCTACAGAGCAAAAGAGACCGTTCAGCCCATCGAGTCTACATCGACTACAATCCTTCCCAGATCCTATGCCCATAACCCCATGCATTTACCTGAGCTAGTCTCCCTGACACTGAGAGGCAATATAACATGGCTAATTCACCTAACCGACACATTTTTGGGTTGTGGGAGAAAATCAGAGCACCTGGAGGAAACCCATGCAGACATGGGGAGAATGTGCAAACTCCACAGACAGTGCCCAAAACGGGGAATTGAACCAAGGTCCTTGGTGCTATGAGGCAGCAGTGCTTACCACTGTGCCACCATGATTTATGGAATAAATCACCAACCAAACATCTACTAAGATTGAAGGCCTAAACCATTCTCACCCATTATAACGCGTCCATTTTTTAAAAAATATGCATTCATGGATGTGGGCATTTATTGCCTGTCTCTTGAATTACTTGGCTTGCTAGGTCGTTTTAAAGAACAGCTAAGGATCAACCATGTTGCTGTGGATTTGGAGTCACATGTAGGCAAGGACAGACTTCCTTTCTTAAAGGACATTCGTGAACCCAATGGTTTCATGGATCATCATTGGATTTTTAATTCCAGCTTATTTTTTTCCCTTTACTGGATTCACATTTCACCATGGGGGTGGAATTGAATTCAGATCCTCACAGCATCACTGAGGCTCTCTGGATTACTAGTCCAATGACAATATCACCATGCCACCGCCTCCGTTTAATTACATCTCCCGTGAAGCACCTTAGGACTGCAGATGCTCAATTTTAGAGTATATTCAAGGCTGAGAATAATTTAGACTCTAAGGGAATCAAGGGCTATGGAGATTAGACAGATGTTGAAGATCAGCAAAAACACTTGCTAAAGAGAAATAAATGCTTCCTCATAAATTCCACAGTACTGTTAATGTACACTATGCCATGCATTAGAAACATATTAATTAGAAGCAGGAGTAGGGCATTCAGCCCTTCCAGCCTGTTCCACCATTCATTTTGATCATGGCTGACCATGAGATTCAACATTCTGGTCTCCCCTTCTTTCCATATCCGTTGATCCCTTCAGCCCCAAGAACTATATCTAATTTCTTCTTGAAATCAGACAACATTTTGGCCTCAGCTACATTCTCTGGTAGAGAATTCCACACATTCCCACCCTCTGGGTGAAGAAATTTTTCCTCACTTCAGATCTAAAAAGTTTACCCTTTATCCCCAAACAAGGTCCCTGGTTCTGGATTCCTTCATCATTGGAAGCATTCTTTCTGAATGTACCCTGTCTAACCCAGTTAGAATTTTGTAAGTTTCTATGAGATCCTCTTTCACTCTTCTAAACTTCGTCTCTCCTCATATGACAGACCCGACATTCCAGGAATCAGCCTGGTAAACCTTCATTGCACTCCCCCTATAGCAAGGACACCCTTCTTCAGATAAGGATACCAAGACTGCACACAATACTCCAGATGTGGCCTCTCCAACACTTCATTCAATTGCAGTAAAACATCCCTATCCCTATATCCTTATTGCTATACAGCTCGAGTTTTTGCTACATCTTCTGAACCTCTTGAGGTACTGATGTGTTCAAATAGTCTTAGTTCTATTAGTCAGTGTGCGAGGAAATCTAACCTACTGTCCTCTGAACTTCAGGCTCTTACTCATTGCATAACACACTCTGAGCTACCTGTAACATGCCAAATGCTAAATGTTACTCTCTATGAAATGTGTTCCAAGTGATCTTCTATTCTCTTGATAGGTACCTCCTAGCTAAGTTATCCTCCACATGATAAGCTCCTAACTATCTAATATCCTTTGTGTTATCATTTTCTAGCTATCAATTATCTTCTGTATAAAATCTTCTTCACAATCTGGTACACTGCATGTGAAGCAAGGTCTCAATCTAGTGGGTAGATGCATAGTCAGAAGCTTTTTTGACAGGGTGGAAGAGTCATTTACTTGGGGGTACAGGTTTCAGGTGTGCGGGGCAAGGTTTAAAGGAGATGTACAAGGCAACTTTTTTTTATACAGAGGGTGGTGGGTGCCTAGAACACGCTGATGGAGGAGGTAGTGGAAGGAGATACAATAGTGACTTTTACAGGATGTCTTGACACTACATGAATAGGATGGGAATAGAGAAATATTAGAGGAATAGCAAATCTAGAGGGCACAGCCTCAAAATAAGTGGGGGGAGGCAGTTTAGAATGGAGTTGAGGAGGAACTTCTTCACTCAAAGTGTGGTGAGTCTCTGGAATTCTCTGCCCATCGAAGTGGTGAAGGCTACCTTGCTGAATATATTTAAGTCACAGGTAGATAGGTTTCTGATAGACAAGGGAATTAAGGGTTATGGAGAGAAAACAGGAAAGTGGAACTGATTCACTTCAGATCAGTCATGAACTTGTTAAATGGCGGGGCAGGTTCGAAGGGCTAGATGGGCTACTCCTGCCCCTATTTCTTATGTTCTTATGTTCATATATTATCCCCAGAAAGGTAGGGAGTTTTAGTTCAGATCGGCAACGTGGTCGATGGGCAGGTTGAAGGGCGGAATAACTCTTTATGCAGTGTAATTTTCTTTGTTCTAAGCTATAGCCCAATGCTCTAGCCAGGCTCACTGTAAATTTCAGCTTCCATACACATATTGCTGCTTCCTTTCATTGGAAGCTTGGGTCTGTCCATTCAATATCAGAACTGCATTGCTGCAGGGCAACAGGAAGAAAGGCTTGCATTTACTAGTGAACCAGATGGGTTTTTACAATAATCGACAATGGTTTCATGGTCATCATTAGGCTTTTAACTCCAGATCTCTTTTTTGAAAAACTGGACATGTAGCTAGATGGATAAGTAACTAGCTTGGTAATAGGAGACAGACAGTAATAGTGGAAGGGCATTTTTTTAGCTGGAGGTCGGTCACTAGTGGTGTGCCGCAGGGTTCAGTACTGGGACCTCTTCTATTTGTAATATGTATAAATGATTTGGAAGAGAGAGTAAGTGGAGTGATCAGCAAGTTTGCAGACGATACAAAGATGGCTGGACTTGCGGATAGTGAGGAGCATTGTCAGGCGATGCAGCAGGACACAGGCTGATAGCTTGGGCAGATAGGTGGCAGATGGAATTCAATCCTGATAAATGTGAGGTGATGCATTTTGGGAGAAAGAATGTAAGGGGGAGGTATATGATAAAGGGTAGACCTATTAAGAGTATAGAAACACAGAGGGACCTGCGGGTGCAGGTGCACAAGTCTCTGAAGGTGGCAGAGCAGGTGGAGAAGTTGTGAAGAAAGCATATGGTATGCTAGCCTTTATAGGAAGAGGTAAAGAGTACAACAGCTGGCCTTTAATGTTACAGTTGTATAAAACGTTGGTTAGACTTCATTTGGAATACTGCATCCAGTTCTGGTTGCCTTACTACCGGAAGGACATGGAGACTCTGGAGAGAGTGCAGAGGATGTTTACCAGAATGCTGCCTGGTATGGAAGGTCTGAGTTACAAGGAGAGGTTAGGCAAATTGGGACTGTTTTCCTTAGAAAGACATAGACTTCGAGGAGATCTAATAGAGGTGTACAAGATTATGAGGGGTATAGATAGAGTAAACAGGGTAAAGCATTTTCTTAGGATGGACTCGAATAGCACGAGAGGTCACGGGCTTAGGGTGAGAGGGGTAAGGTATAATCTGGATGCTAGAGGGAATTTTTTCACACAGAGGGTGGTGGGAGTATGAAATGCGCTGCCAAGTAAAGTGGTTGAGTTAGGCACTCTGGAGTTATTTAAGAGATACTTAGATGGGCACATGAACAGAATGGGAATGGAGGGATATAGAAAACTGATTTAAAATAGGGATCATGAGTCTTGGGAGTCCCTGGGAAGTGTGTAAATAGTTGATGATATTGATGTATTTGTTTTTATCCTACAGATGCTTTGGTCCGCCTTGTTGTCTAACAAGGGGCATACACATGATGGGTCGTGAGAGGGCTGCTCTTAGATTTTTTTGAGAGTATCCTAGTGCTTCATGCCGTTAGTGTACGCTTGAACTGGACCATTTGATGGGCAACACAACAGCTCAGTGACTATCGCTGTGCTGTACAGATACATGGATTTGGGCCTGTGTCTGTGGGGGTTTGCACATTCTCCCCATGCTTGCATGGGTTTTCTCCAGGTGTTCCAGTTTCTTCCCACATCCTAAAGATGTGCTCTTAGGCTGATTGGCAGACCAAATTCTCCCTAAATTGTCTCAAATTTGGTTTCAATCCACAGATCTATAAACATAACCAGGGATCACGGGTAGAAGTGGGAACATCGGGGTGGCAGGGCAGGCTCGTTGGGCCGAAGGGCCTGTTTCCCGTGCTGTTTTGCTCTTTGTTCTTTGATCTACTGAGGTGGGATTTGAACCTGGGGCCCCAGGGGATGATCCTGGGTCTCAGGCTTACTAGCTCAATGACAATACCATTAAGCCACCTTTTGAAGTACAGTCACTGATGTAATTTAGGAAACCTGGCGCAAACCCCTGCAAGCAGTGCTGTGAAAAGAACCAGATCACCACTTGTTGAATTTGGCTGAGAGATAAGCACTGGCCAGGATATCAGGCAGAACTAACCCCCCTTCCCCCCAACTCATCTGCATCCCCCTCCCATCCCAGCCCCACATCTTCCCAACTCAGTAATCCCTGCTCTCCCTCAAAAAAGAGTGTCACAGGATCTTTTACAGCCACCTTAGAGAACAGGCAGGGTCTTATTTTTAATATCTTGTCAGAAAGATGGCATCTCTGACAGTGCGGCACTCCTGCAGTACTGAAAAAGGAGTGTCCAGTCTTCACTTTGTGCTCAAGTCGCTGCAATTGGAAGTAAACGCTGTCTTTACAAATAATAGTTAACTTGTGTTTATGCAAATGTGTACAAACAGGTAGCACAGTGGCAAGTGGTTAGCATTGCTACCTCACAGGAGCAGGGAGCCGAGTTCAATTCTGGCCTCGGGTGACTGTCTGTGTAGAGTTTGTACATTCTTCCCATGTCTGCATGGATTTCCTTCAGTCCTCCAGTCCAAGAATATGTGGGTTAGGTTGACTGCCATGGTAAATTGCCCCTTAATATCAGGGGGGATTAGGTGGGTAAATGTGTGGCGCTATGGGAATAGGACAGGACCTGGGTAGGATAGCTGTCAGTGCAGGCTCAATGGGCCAAATGGCCTTCTTCTACACTGTAGGGATTCAATGATTCTACAAAAAATAAGATTAAGTCAGCGGATTTAAAGAAAAATGTAGTTCTTTATCTTCTCTACTTGAAAAATGGTCTTGTTCAAATCAAAAGAGCAGAAGATTTTTTGGAGTCTGTCTTGTCACAGCAACCTGTATGTATAATGGAACTGGTCTAATCATTAGCAAATGTCATTATTATTTCCAGCTTGTACCCCCTCAGGAGACACACAAACATATAAAAGCAAGCTTAAATGCCGATGTTTGATTATGATAAAAGTTGCACCTGATCAGCTGTGCATAAACATAGAGACAGAATACTGGAATGAGATAGAGAATCTGGTGAACTGGTGCAACTACAATAATCTCTCCCTCAATGTCAACAAAACAAAGGAGATAGTCACCGACTTCAGGAAGTGTAAAGGAGAACATGTCCCTGTTTACCGGGATGAAGTAGAAATAGCCAAGGGCTTCAGGTTTTTGGGTGTCAAGATCACCAACAACCTGTCCGGGTCCCTCCATGCTGACACTATAGTTAAGAAAGCCATCAATGCCTCTACTTGCTCAGAAGACTAAGGAAATTTGGCAGGTCAGTTATTAATTTTACTAAGTTTTACAGATGCACCATAAAAAGCATTCTTTCTGGTTGTATCACAGCTTGATTTGGCTCATGCTCTGCCCAAGACCGCAAGAAACTATAAAGGATCATAAATCAACCACCCATCCATTGACTTTGTTTACATTTTCTACTGCCTCAGAAAAGTAGCCAGCATAATTAAGGACCCCATGCACTACAGACATACTCTCTTCCACTTTCTTCCATTGGGGAAAAAGGTACAGAAATCTGCAGTCACGTACCAACGGGTTCAAGAACAGCTTCTTCCCTGCTGCCATCAGACTTTTGAACGGACCTACCTCGCGTTAAGTCAATTTTTCTCTACACCCCAGCTATGACCCTAACATAATATTCTGCACTCTCACCTTTCCTCTTCTATGAAGGGTGTGTTTTGTCTTTATAGCAAGAAATCTCAAAGCATGAGGTTAAAGTCCAACAGATTGCTTGGAATCATGAGCTTTTGGAGCAGTGCTCTGAAAGCTTGTGATTTCAAATAAACCCGTTGGACTTTAAGCTGGTGTTGTGAGACTTCTTATTGTGCCCACCCCAGTCCAACACTTGTCTGTGTAGCATGTAAGAAACAATATTTTTCGCTGTATGTTAATACGTGTGACAATAATATACACATGCACACACATAAAAAGTACACAGAAACAGGCCATGTGAAGGGCTGTAAACAGACTAAAAGATAAACAAACAGCAGAACCTTCTCTGCTTCAAATATCATTCCATAGTTTGTATGTGCTCTCATTGATAATTGCAGCAGCAATATTGCCCAGAAAACAGTCACCGAAGCTGCTTGAATTCTTGCAAAGCTAGGCACTGCTTAAAAGTGTTCATAAGAAATATAATAGAATGCTACAAACTAGAACATGTATTTGTCAGAGAGGCATAGAATTATGAAGTATTTTCCTGTCTACCCCAGCTATATCCCTTAATCTTTTTGCTTTGATTAGGTCCTCACCTCAGCCTTCTCTACTCTAAGGAAAACAACCCCAGCCTGGCCAGCTCTCTTCTTAGGTGAACTCTTCATCCCAGACAGCATCCTGATCTGTTACTCTTTATGGAACTACACTCCCTTGAAACCTATTAGTTTCTATGTAACACATGCTCAAGCTATTTATTAATGTATATATGACATGTCTGCTCCTCTATACAACTTACTCCGTGTTACGTGTTCTTAGTTATCTTACTATTCACTGTAAATTAAATACTCCTCACTAGCTGTTTTGTATCTGGGATATAGAAAGGAACTAAAACAAAGAATACTGAAAGAATTCTGCAGCATCTGCAGGGAGAGGAAGCACTCAACATTTAGAGTCTTTTTGACTCACTGGGGGGATTTTCTGGCCATGTTTTCCTCAAGGCTGGAAAATCCTACCCAAGGTCAATGTACCTTTGCATGGTGTGTGTCTTGCCCGCTATGATTCCTGTAGTGGGAGGGACGGGAACATTCCACACTTCATCAGAACTGAAGAAGGATGGCTTGGTGGCACAGTGGTTGGCACTGTTGCCTCACAGCGCCAGAGGCCCGAGTTCAATTCCGGCCTCAGTTCACTGTCTGCGTGGAGTTTGCTCACTCTCCCCACCTGAGTTTCCTCTGGGTGCTCCGGTTTCCTCCCACAGTCCAAAGATGTGCGGGTTAGATTGATTGGCCATGCTACATTGTCCCTTAGTGTCAGGGGGTTAGCAGCTCAAATAAATGGAGTTATGGGGAAAGGGCCTGAGTGGGATTGTGATCGGGGCAGACTCAATGGGCTAAATGGCCTTTTTGCACTGTACAGACATTTTGATTCTGTAATAAAGAGAAAGAAAATAATTTGGATTTTGTACTGTAGCTGGGAGTGATTACAACAATCTTAAGAACAGGGGCTATATTGCTGAGTATGGGATAAGGGAAAAGGGAAGATTTAACATTATATGAAATGTATGAGATGTGAAAAAAAGGATTTAAGATATTGAAGAAAGGTCACAGTCTAAAGTTGTTGAACTCAGTGTTAAGTCCTGATGGCTGTAACATGCCTAATCCGAAAGTGATATTTCAAGTTGATGATCTTATATCATTAGTAGGTTATCCAAAAAATTCATTAATGATTTAATGCTAAAAATAGAGTGCTGTACCAATTTTATAGACTGAATGAGATCTTTGCAGAGTGCAATTATGGAACAGGGCTTGCTGTTCAAATACCCAAGAATGTTATCAAAAGCTACCATAAAACTGAAGCATCACAGAGTCATAAAGTCATAGAGGTTTACAGTATGGAAACAGACCCTTTGGCCCAATTTGTCCACACAGCTTCTTTTTTTAAACACTAAACTGGTCCCAATTGCTTGTATTTGGCCCATATCCGACTATACCCATCCCATCCATGTAACTGTCTAAATACTTTTTAAAAGATAAAATTGTACCCACCGCCACTTCTACCTCTGGTAGCTTGTTCCAGACATTCACCACCCTTTGTGCGAAAAAACTGATCCTCTGGACCCTTCTGTATCTCTCCCCTCTCACCTTAAATCTATGCCCTCTAGTTTTAGACTCCCCTACTTTTGGGAAAAGATGTTGACTATCTAGTTGATCAATGCACCTGATTATGTTATAGACCGCTACAACCTCTATAAGGCCAACCCTAAGTCTCCCACGCTCCCGGGAAAAGAGTCCCAGTCTGTACAGCCTCTTCTTATAATCCAAACATCAATGTGCTCCAGCCATGGATAATCGCAGCAAAAAGTTTAATTTTGTCTAACTGTTAACATCACCAATGTCAGGCTGTCTATTGACCCCACCAATTGGAGTACACTCCTAGTCATCTGTTTGCTTTGAAGGGCTTGGATGAGATCACAAATGGAGATATCCTTGAAGGAGAAATCAGCATCAGAAAATTGAGGTTGTTTTCAGCATTCAATCTGCTCTCAAGCATTTGTTTCTTTAGTATGTACAGTTTATGAATTTTCATTAAAGCTCTCCCATCAAACCACAAGCATCATGGTTGACATTGTTTGTGTTGCCTTTCATCAGATAATCATGTGAAAGCAAAGGAAAATAGTAACTAAAACAATGAAGTGTTAGCACTGCCTAACTGACCCAGTCCAATAACCAGCACCTATTGATTCAATCAATCCAATCTTCTCAAGAGACTTGAATGGTTACTGCACAAGATCTACATGCCATAAATTATTGTGGATGCTGTAATTCCACTGGGCTTTGGAAAAAGGTTATCTGGATTCAAAATGACAGCTCTTTTCTCCCCTTACAGATGCTGCCAAACCTGCTGAGATTTTCCAACACTTTCTCTTTTGGTCTATATGGCAGCTCTATTTGTCAGTGATCCCCCAAATATGAAGATGTTTACTCGTAACATATGTTTAACTACGGGCCTCTTAAATTTATTATCTCTTTCAGGTTTAAAGCCCTAGAGAAAATACTTTAATTTCATGTCACTTTTAACATAACCAACTGCAACCTGTCTATTGCCACCGTCCCTCTCCAACTGGAGCACGTCATTTGAAAGCTTTCAAGGATCTGGGGAATGAGATCATAAGTGGAGATGACGCTGAATGAGAAATTGTTTATTATTTGAAGTTTATTTATTAATGTCAAAAGTAAGGCTTACATGAACACTGCAATGAAGTTACTGTGAAATTCCCCTAGTCGCCACACTCTGATGCCTGTTTGGGTACACTGAGGGAGAATTTAGCACGGCCAATACACCTAACCAGCATGTCTTTCAGACTGTGGGAGGAAACTGGAGCACCCGGAAGAACTCCCCACCCACCCACGGAGAGAGTGTGCAGATCTGCACAGACAGTGACCCAAGTTGGGAATTGAAGCCAGGTTCCTGGCTTTGTGAGGCAGCAGTGCTAACCATTGTGTTGCCCCAGAAATACATCTTGACGTACACTTTCTCAGTTCTACTCATTATTCTAAAAACTTGAGTCATATTTTCTCTTATTGGGACTTCCAGTGAGAAAGGACTTGTTTCTTGGAAGCTTTCTTTATAAACCAGTGGCCTAAAGAAGGCCAACTACCACCTACTCAAGGGAATAGGAACGCAGAGGAAATACTAGGAATGCCCATGTCCCAAGAATGAATTATTTTAAAAGAAATGAGATCCTCTACATTTTTGCTCAGAGTCCATCCCACCATCTTTTTCTTGAATCACAGAATCCCGACAATGCAGGAGGCGGCCACTTGGCCCATCGAGTCTGCACCGACAACAATCCCACCCAAGACTTATATCTGGAACCCCCTGTATTTACCCCACTAATCTCCCTGACACTAAGGGGCAATTTAGCATGGCCAATCCACACATTTTTGGACTGTGGGAGGAAACTAGAACACCTGGAGGAAACCCACGCAAACATGGGAAGGACATGCAGACTACACACAAACAGTGACCCAAGGCCAGAATTGAACCCGTATCTGTGTCCACAGTGCTCGCCACCTGTTGTGGGTATTTTTAAATACATGTAGCGGCTGAAAACATTGTCCCCACACTTAAAGATGACAGATAACATTTCTATCACATAATATCAGAGAGTGACCCAAACACGTAACACACTGAAATACATTTTCGGTTTCCTTCCTCTCTGAATTTCTCCCTTCTCCTGCAAAACCAATGGGGAAAGTAGAATCATAAATAGTTACTAATGGGTTAAGCAAGCTGTTCAGAAGAAACATTTCTGTATGAAGTGGTTGGAACTTAGAACTTGCTACCACATAGAGTAGTTTGTACTGCCAATTGTGGTTTGAATTATTGGAGATTTGATCAGACAACATTTACCCAGATGGCATTCAATCATGTGACACCATTCATGTGATGCTTAATCATGATATTAGATCGCGTGACATCTACCCACATTACAGTGCTTTGCTTCAGTTGGTACCCATCCCCAAACTATGAATGAAGTACTTAACAGGTTTTATAGTCACAGATGGAAAACATAATTGGCAAATGAAAGGAAACATTTTTGCTAAAAGCAAATTATAAATAATGGATGGAATTTTCCCATCCCGCCCGCCTGCTGGAATTGTAGCGAGCAGGACAGAGAATTCAGTGGACCGTTCAAAGGTCCATTGACCTCGGGTGGGAATTTCCGACCTTGGGGCACGCTTGGCCGGAAAATCCCACCCAATAATTTTCCAGGGTGCTTTTATTAAAAAATTACACACCAAGCTGTTAAAAATAATAAGTAACACCAAAACAAAAGCTAATCTAATTCACTGATTTCCACAGCCCATTGAAATCCAGCTTCAGTCCTAACCAAAGCTGCCAGGTTCTCTGTGTGTGTCCCTCTTTCTCTCTCTGCCATCCCAGTTTGGATCTTTCTCTCTGCCTTCTTCTCTCTACCCGCCTCCCAGTTGATTTCTCTCTGTTCTTCCCTCCTACTGTGCGTTGCTCCCATAGGGCTCTCAAAAGTTAAAACCGTTGCCACCATCCTCATAAGCCATAAGGAACCTGTTAGGAAAAATGCATAACTTTTTAAAGAAAAGTTGAATATGTGCATGTGTGTGTTAAGAAATGTAAAACGGTTTCAGTTTCATGTGGGTTGTGGTGTGAACTACGCTGCCAGGAAGCAAGAATGGACTCCTTACTGAAAAGTCAAAGTCTTCTGCATTTGTTTGTTTGTACACAAACATTTTAATGAGATTTTACAACCCTTGAAATCATAGAGATGGGTTAAAAGTTTCATAATTCTGGGAATTGCAGGGGTGGATGGGGTAGGAGTGGGGGAATGTGGAAACACAAAGCTGAATAATCTTTATTGTTGCCCAGCGACGGTGAAACAGGGATGTGGGGGCACTGGAAAAAAGACAGAAGTTGAGAGAAGAGCGTTCAGTGATTGTCAGTGAGAGGAGCTCTCTGAGAAGTTAAACAAAAAGGCCACTAGACAGTAGTTAACTGAAGGATTAGATATTAAAATAAGTGAGGTGAGGAGTAAAGCAGATGTGCTATTGGGAGACTCCAGTTGAGGAAATGCATTTGTTTGCTCTGCAGTTGAATTTAAAGCAATGGGGAGTTCAGAGTGAGATCTTGGGTATCTCAGGAAGAGGTACAAGAGGTACAAGAAAAGCATCGAATGAATGCACAGAAACTCATTAAAATAGAACGATTTTCCACTGTGCCAGTCCCACGCAAGAAGCCTTTGTGCCAAACATTGTGTGGTAAACCCTCACTGGTGTATGCATCCATAAAGTTTTTTAAGATTTAAAATTTATTTATCAGTGTCACAAGGTTTGCACAAACATTGCAATTAAGTTACTGTGAAAATGCCTTCATCACCACACTCCAGTACCTGTTCGGATATACTGAGGGAGAATTTAGCACGGCCAATGCATCTAACCAGCACGATTTTTGAACACTAGGAGGAAACGCAAGCAGACATGGGGAGAATGTGCAAGTTCCACCCAGACAGTGGCCCAAGTTGAGAATTGAACCTGGGTCCCTGGTGCTGTGAGGCAGCAGTGCTAACCAGGGTGCTACCCTGTACAGATACTGCTGGAGTAGAAGAATAGTGCAAATTTAGTGTAAAATCTTTCCAGCCTTTTCATCTTGTGTATATAGTTCAGTTTTCTTGATTAATAAATATTTTATTCTGTATGTTAAAAGGTTCATCAGCAGACTCTTGAGAATTTGTTCAGTAACTTTCATCCACAGCTTTGTTAAAGTAACAAATTAGGATCTCTCAAGCCAAGTTTCACTCTGCGATCTGACTAGTCCAGTGTTAATATCCCAGCTTGGGTCAGTGTCTATGCAGAATCTGAGATAGCTGAGAGGCCAGCAAGACCAAGGCAAGTCTTGCAAGTCATGATGGTTGAGATATTGCATGTGGGTGAACTGTTTCTCCCAGGTCAGTGCCCGGGAGACCGAATGTCCATTTCAATAAACTCTTGCTGAAAAGTTGGAGCACAGGGAACGTGAGAGGTAGTTGGAGTGGGTGCATTTAAGAAGCTTTGTTTGAGTTATAAGGGGAGGCTGGATAACTGGGACTTTTTCCCCTAGTGCCTGGAGACTTAGGGGTGATCTTACAGAGGTCTATAAAAGAATGAGGGGCATACGCTAAGTAGATAGTCAATGTCTTTTCCCAACAATAGGGGAGTCTAAAACCAGTGGTCATAGGTTTAAGGTGAGAGGAGAGATACAGTGGAGCAATTTTTTTATTCAGAGAGTGGTGAGTGTCTGGAACGAGCTGCCAGAGGCAGGAGTAGGGCAGACCGAGTGGCCCATTTCTTTACTTTTTTAATAATCATTCGTAGGACAAGGGTGTCACGGCTAGCCAGCATTTATTGCCCATCTCTAGTTCCCCTTGAAGAGTTGGTGCTGAACTGCCTTCTTGAATCACTGATACAACTGAGGGCAGTTGAGAGTCAACCCCATTGCTGTGGCTCTGGAATCACACGTAGACCAGACCAGGTAAGGTCTTCTTTCCTTAAAGGACATTAGTGAACCTGATGGGTTTTTCCAACAATCGACAACGGTTTCATGATCATCAGCAGATTCCAGATTTATTTTTATTGAATTCAAATTCTACTGTCTCTGCCATAGTGGGATTCGAACCCGGGTCCCCAGAACGTGAGATGAGTTTCTGGATTAATAGTCTAGTGATGATACCGCTAGGCCATCACCTCTTGTTACTGTAATTTCAACACAAGGTACTCTCCACTCCTGCAGGTAGCCTATGAAAGTCTGCAGCAATCAGCATGCACGGTAGCTCCGGGAAGCCGATCAGCATGCTACTCTGACACTTTAGCAAAGGTTAAGGATTGCAGCTGAGCGGATTATCACAGGGTTTGCAAGATCTTGCATTCTCTGACTCCATCACGCAGGGAAATCGACCCTCTCTGCACTTAAGTGGCAACATTTCATACAAATTTACGTCTGTCGTCGCATCCAGAAATGAAAAACAGGGATTGGTTTGAAAACTCGACTGGCTGCAGAGAACAATCATTTATTTCTGTGGGTTTTTTTTTAGTTAATTGTAGCATGGTAAAATTGCGATGTCGCATAAATTAAATTGCAATAGGGACGAGAGGAACAGTAACTTATTAATTGTGGAAACTGAGTTCATGCAAGGCATCCGGGGTACTGATCGGACCTCAATATGAGGTCAACAATAGGCAGCATAGTGGTTAGCACTGCTGCTTCATAGCGCCAGGGACCCAGGTTCAGTTCCCAGCTTGGATTATTGTCTGTATGGAGTTTGCATATTCTCCCTGCAGCTGCGTGGGTTTCCTCCAGGTGCTCTGGTTTCCTCCCACAGTCCAAAGATGTACAGGTTAGGAGCATTGGCCACGCTAAATTGTCCCTCAGTGGTTCTGAACAAGCATCAGAGTATGATGACTAAGAGATTTTTCACAGTAACTTCATTCCAGTGTTAATACAAGCCTTACTTGCGCCCTCTATAAATAAATGTTAAACAGAAAAAAAATCTCTTGTGGTGTGGAAGGAAAAACACAATTTCAGGGGTGGGGTTGGTGGGAGGAGGGAGAAAATCAGTTTGCCTATACATCTTCTCAATTTGACTTGATTTATTGTTGTCACATGTATTTGGGATACAGGGAAAATTATTATTTCTTGTGTGCAATACAGAAAAAGCATAGAATACATAGTGGAGAAGGGAAAAGAAGGGTGCAGAATGTAATGTTACAGTCATAGCTCGGGTGTAGAGAAAGATCAACTTAGTGCGAGGGAAGTCCATTCAAAAGTCTGATGGCAGCAGAGAAGAAGCTGTTCTTGAGTCGGCTGGTACATGATGTCAGATTTTATACCTTTTTTTCTGACAGAAGAAGGTGGAAAAGAGAATGTCCAGGGTGTTGGGGTGCTTGATTGTGCTGGCTGCTTTTCCAAGGCAGGGGGAAGTCAAGGGGGAAAGGGTATGAAGGATGTTCATTGAAGCATGCATGCTAATATGTGTAGTACAGGCTAAGGGAACTACAAAGATAGGCAGGAGAAAAAAAAAATCACCACAGAACGAGGTGCAGATGTAGACAGGAAGAGACGTACAATTCAATAAGAGGCAAAAAGAGCACATCGAAACAAAAGCAAATGTGGAGAAAGAGGGAGAGAACTGATCAAGGGAATATCGAGAAACACATAGGAAATGGGCTTTATAGCCCAACATAGACGGAGAAAATAACATCCACAGTCCAAGCTGTCATAGAAAGAGAATTGCACTGTTTGCAAAGAAAAACTCACAGCTTCAACCACTTTTGGGTGGAAACTGCTCTGGATTGCGAACATAAAGCTCAAACAATAAACATTTTCCCTGGGTCATTGCTGACACCAAGACCCTAAAATTACTTCTCGGGCTCAGCCAACACTTACGAAGATCCCCTACAGAAAGAACAACAAATAAGTAAATCACACAAAATCACAGTCCGTCATCATTCCCCTGTTCTCTGATGTGCTCATTAGAGAGTGCAAGGGAGAGCGTGGTACAGCTGCAGCTATTTAACTGCAAGAGATACAACCAAGGGAAATGATGGCAGTTCAGAGAGTTAGTGGAATGTAAAAAAAAAAGATTATTAACATGTTGGAACTGCTTTTGTCTGTTTGGCTGGGTAATGATTTGAGGCCTGGTACTGATCACAGTTTTAAAAAAAAATCTTTTCATGTCTGCGTGTTTATTTATAACTTGCAGTGTCTCTCTGGAGAAAACGTGTTAATGGACAGATCCGTTAATTAGTTGTAGCAACCCCCACATCCCCACCTTCCCCCCACAAGCCCACCCACTCCAGAGACCGAAGGGAGATGAAACGAACAGGAAATGTTTGGAAGGCTAACTGATCACAAACACTTTCCTCCCTTTTGCTGACCCTCATGGTAATAAAACAGTAACAAAACTCTAAATTGCAAGAGGCTGTTCTTTCTAAGGTTTTGCGTATGATGATCCCCACCCAGATGTTGGGTGGAAGAACAGCACCGTGAACTACCAGCAGAGTGGCGTAGTGATTAGCACTGCTGGCTTACAGCATCAGGGACCCGGATTCAATTCCCGACTTGGGTCATTGTCCGTGTGGAGTCTGCACATTCTTCACGTATCTGTGTGGATTTCCTCCGGGTGCTCCAGTTTCCTCCCACTGTCTGAAATATGTGCCAGTTAGGTGCACTGTCCATGCTAACTGGCCCCTTAGTGTCCTGGGATGCTTGGAGAGGTTGGAGAGATTAGTGCAGTAAATATGCAGGGTTACGGGGATCGGGGCCGGGTGGGATTGTGGCCGGTACAGACTCGATGGGCTGAATGGCCTCTTTCTGCACTGTAAGGATTCTATGATTCTAATCTCACACTTGGTTCAATAACAGGCATTATACTTCAGGAAACATGTGGCCTGCAAATTCCTGGCTCCTGAGTGTCAGATTTTTGGAGTGGGAGGCCACTCCAGTCTTGCGCTGGTGAATGTCTCTTGGAAGTTCTCACTCAGCAACTTCCCTTGGACAACTGCTTTGCCCTGGGAACCATCCAAAGTGAGTTCAGATGGTTCTACTAGTTTTATCCTCATAGTTACCTCAAAAGTTAGTAACTTTAGAGTCACTATTTTGAAGTTCAGACCAAGCCCCACACAGAAACCCCCACACTCATGATACCTCAAGTGATCTCCCGAATTCCTTCCCCTCTCCAATTAAGTACTCCACCCACCACAGCATTCCCCAGCCCACCCCTTTGACCTGACCCTCCCAACCAAACTGAGCTCAATTACACAAGCCCAAGTAACCCCTCCACGCAAACAATTTCCTCCAATGTCCTGTTCCCCTCCACCGATGTCAGGCTCTCCCCATTTTGTCCGATCGCCCCCATCACGTACAACTCCCCACCCCCACGTCCAATTCTCCCCACCAATGTGCAAACCCTCCCACATTCCTCCGACGTCCAAACCTTTCAACAACCACCTGATGTCTGAAACTCCCCTCCTGATGTCTGAACCAGCCCCCCCATCCCAAAATCTGAAGTATCCCCTCCAAACTCCTTATGTACAGAACCCTATTCCTCCCAATTCTCAAACCTTTGCCCTCTGATGTTATCCCTCCAATGCCTGGACTCTTTACTCCCACCCCCCCCAGTGCTCAGAACCCTTATCGTACTAATGCCCAAAACCTCTCTCCCCACTCCGATACTTGGAACCCTTACACCCCCCCATGATGCCTGGAACCCCCCCTTCCCCTGATGTCGGAACCCGCCATCTCCATATCTGAATCTCATACCCCTGTTTCCCCCACGCCCCAGCTGATGTCCAAACTCTCACCCCCCTATATCCCTTTGACATCTCATTATCTTAGAAACTTACTTTTCTCCTTTCAACGGGACCCTTTAAACTTACTTGCCCTGTGACAGCTGGTACTGTAACAAGGGGGTAATGGTCATCCTCCCCGCCCCCCCACTCCATTTACATCTCACCACTGAGCCACGGGCCTGTTTCACTTCTCAAATCTCCCCTGGTCTGAGTCAGCAAGGTCGGAAGAGACAGGCGCTTTGAAATGTAAGCGCGGGTCAGTCGGTACAGAGTGGCAGTCAGCTGCAGATGGCCACTGCAATGAAGTTACAGCCTATAGAGTTGGGCGTAAACCTCTTGACCTTATTTCAATTTGTTTCCACTCTAACTCACTGGACTCCATCAGAAAGACTGGAGATTTAATTACTACCATAATTTAAAGACACCTTTTTCTCTATCCAGGGGATTTGAGTGATATTCTCCCACCCCAATACATTTCATCTTGAACCTCAAAGTATGTCAGGGAGATGGCTACTGCCCATTTAGCCTTCATGGATGTAAATAAAAGTGGTGGAGCCTCACTGAAATGAAAGTGCCAACCATCTCAAATGCAAAAGTTGTTCCAATTTTCATAGCAATTATAAATCCCTAACGTGCAGAAGGAGGCCATTCAGCCAATCGAGTCTGCACTGACTCACTGATCTCCATTCCATCACCATAACCCCATGTATTTACTCGACTCACCTACACACCTTGAGAGGTTAAGAGGCAAATTAACATGGCCAATCTACCTAACCTGCACATCTTTCAACAACAAGAGGCAACTTAGTATGGCCAATCCCCTACACATCTTTGGAGTGTGTGAAGAACCGGAGCATTTGGAGGAAATCCAGTCACACACAAACATACTGGGATTTTATGCTGTCCCTATTTCACATGAAATACATGCAAACCATGTACAATGAAATGCATGCAAACCATGCATGATAACTTAATCTGTTTCGTACACATAATATTAATCATCTCTGGTAAATTTCACACCTGCACAGTTTTATGGCACAGGAGGAGGCCATTCTGCAGATTCACTGACAGAACCCTCCAACTGGGCCCCCTCTCTTGTTCTTTCCCAAAGCCCTGCATTCTTTTTCTCAAGTACATATTCAATTCCTTTTTGAAAGCTTCTACCAATCCACAGCCAAGATTCAGGTTATTCTGAGCTGGGAGTCGGGGAAGGTAAGGGGCCGGGGTTCAAGAGGACAGGATGGATGGTTGCACCCGTCTCACCCATGGGACCCCATGAAGGAGTTCCACCCTACATTCCCTCAAATTATATCAGACAACAACCTAATGACCAGCCCGGTGGCACAGTGGTTAGCACTGCCACCTTACAGCACCAGGGACCTGGATTCAATTCTTGGCTTGGGTCACTGTCCGTGTGGAGTCTGCACATTCTCCCTGTATGTGGGTTTCCACCAGGTGCTCCAGTTTCCTCCCACAGTCCAAAAGATGTGCTGGTTAGGTGCACTGACCACAGTAAATTCTCCTTCAGTGTGCCGAACAGGTGCTGGAATGCGGAGATGAGGGGATTTTCACAGTAACTTCATTGCAGTATTAATGTAAGCCTAGTCGCCACGCTAATAAACTTTTAAACTTTTTTAGCTGATACGGGACCTGTATGCAAGAATGTTAAGTGTGCAGGACAAAGCCCACACCCCAAATCTCCCCATCGCCCCTCACTCCTGTCCCACAGACCTCCCCCCACCAAATCTTGCCCGCCATCAATCTGCGTGGCTAAATTTACTGGTTTTCCCACATGGCACAGATCTAATTCATGCACCCTTCACCACGGCAAAGTGGCACAAAGTAGCCATTTATTTACATCAATTGGTGGGTACTGGTTAGAAGGGCTATCTGCTGGAATCTACGCACCCTGTCCTCTCCTCTGAGGCAGGGGGAGGGAAGTGCTGCAGCTGTGCGGTGGGATGAGTCCTGCACTCCAGTGGAGAGGGAGCATAAAATCCAGCCCATGATGAAATAGTTAGCCCACACACAGTGTCTAGTTTCACACGTATACAGGCACCCGGGAAAGGTTATTCACGGATACTTGATGCCCACTTGGGCATGATGTTTATCTTATTATGACGGATAGGCACCTACTGTGCAAATGAACAAAAAGAGAAATGAAGAACTTGCATTCAGTTGGAGAAGGAATTCTTTGAAAAGCTGCCGATTGAAGAGCCTTGGGATTTTTTTTTGTCTGCGCTGATGAATGAGAGTTGCCGTTACCATCGCTGGGCAACTCACCAACTCAAAAGAAAAGGGGGAAAGAAATCTATAAGCACAATACATTTACAATAAAATACATCACAGACAGTGAATTAGCATCTCCAGTAAGACCAAAGGAAACTCTCCAAGAAACCATAAAAATGCAAGCAACAGAAGACAGTTCAACAAGGTCACAACAATTATTATAGAGCAGATAATGTGCCAATGCATCTGGAAGAATCAGCTATTGATATAATAATGGGCACTTTACCCTGCTCTCAGCTGGAAGATAGTGGATATGAGTAACCTTTGTCTACTGGTGACAAGATCTCCAAACGGCCACATTGTCAGGCAGTGGCAAAATGCTTTAATTACTGAAGTTATTTACTTTTACTGCAGCAGTTTATTTACCGATCAGGTTTTTGACTGACTTCAGATTACAAGGAGGCTCGTGCTGACTTATTAGGAGATGTAAAAATGCACTGGATCAATAATTGTAAGACAGATCCTCCGGTTCTCATGAAAACATCATTGCTTCTTCTGTGGTGATTAAATGCAGCAGCTCCCTTTCTGCTTTCCTAAACAGGTTTCAGTGATTAGTAACTACCTGGATGCATTTTCCTAATACAAATATCAATATACATTTGCCTTCCTACTGCTCAGTCCTCCCCCAGCCTCCCGAGTCGCTCTCCATTTCCCTGGCTGTAAGAATGAGTTCCTGTCTTTCTCCTTGTCCACCATTTTAAGATAATTAATAAAAGAACCTGAAGTGGAAGGGAGTGATGTTGGTTGGGGGCAGACAAGGAGAAATATCTTCATGCAACAAGTTGTTATGATCAGAAATGCACAGTTGGACCAGACTTTGAATCATGGCATAGTGGTTAGCATTGCTACCTCACAGCACCGGGTTCATTTCCTGGCTTGCATCAATGTCTGTGTGGGGTCTGCATGGGTTTCCTCCAGGTTCTCTCCATATCTGCATGAGTTTCATCTAGGTTGCACAGAAACCCTACAATGCAGAAGGAGGCCATTCAGCCCATTACCTCCCACAGTCTGAAAGACATGCTGGTTAGTTGTGTTGGCCATGCTAAATTCTCCCTCAGTGTATCCGAACAGGCGTCGGAGTGTGGTAACTAGGGGATTTTCACTGCAACTTCACTGCAGTGTTAATGTAAGCCTACTTATGATAGTGATAAATAAACTTTTAAAAAAAACTCGCAAAAGGATATTGGGTACGTGCTTGAAAGATTTAGCAGGTTATGGGGAAACGACAGAGGTGGGTAGGGGATAGATCTTGCAGCTGACACCATAGGCTGAATGTCAGCACAATGAATCTTGAACGACTCTCTGATAAAGGTAACGCTGATTTCCCATCTAGTGTTATCCCCTCCTACTTGTGCTGTTTGGTCCCCTTTGTCCCTCAGTGGTGATTCAGTCATCCTCAGAATGCTATTTGGGTAGATGTAAGATGTTCAGGTGCAAGTTCTGGATGGAGGGAGCTCAGTGCAATGACCCCAGGCGGTTTACCCACACCCTTGTTGAAAGCAAGAGCGTGAACCTTGGAAGGTCATGGCGGCAGCAATCATTTTCTTCTTCCCCCGCCAGTCGGTTAATCAGGATTTCTCAGCCTGTGAGATTGTTGTTTACTCTGAGTATTACTTACAAGCAATTTTAATTAGCTTTAATACACGATAAACAGATGCTGCCCTTTTGTTTTGAAATAAAGATCAAGGGGGAAATTGATCACATCAAAGGAAGTGGTGCACTAAAAGGAAATTGATTCAGACGTCTCATGGAAGCCTCTTCTCTCTCTCCACCTCCCCCTCACTCCAGGCCAAGAAATTGGAGATATTTTCGACATGTGCAGTGCTAAGAGTGGACCCTAGCATTCAATTCATCATGACCACATGCATTTAACTCAATCACTGTGGAAACAGCACATGATACATAACACATCAGGAAACAGAGCTTCTTCAATAAGCAAAACAAAAGAAAAGGTATATTAAAGGAATTAGAGCAGAAAGGTCACATTATCTTTCAATTCCAGGCATAGTTGATATCATTGAGTTCTTACTCCCTCATTTCAACACTGGGTAGACTGAGGGACCATTTTATTCATAACCCAGTCAGCAATAGCATGCTTTGGACATCATCTTCACCACTCACCCACACTAAAATGGACACTATTCAGTCAACCTGAAATGTTATTTTTGCCCCTCTCTCCCCACAGATGTTGCCTGATCTGCAGGGAATTTCCAACACTTCCCTTTCTTATTTCAGATTTCCAGCATGTGCAATATTTCACATTTGCAGAAGGTATTCAAGTTTGATTTCTTGCTCAAGCTTCAGCTAAATGACAAACCCCAACGCCCGCCAGTCCCTCACTGAAGTGCCTACTTCTCCAACATTGCTCGTTTCCATTACTACATCTCCTGCTACCACAACCAAAATTCTCATCCGAGTCTTCATTAGCTCATGGTTTAATTCCTCTAACACTTTTCCTACTGGCATCCCGGTGCAGCACGATGGCACAATGGTCAGCACTGCTGCCTCACAGTAACAGGACGCAGGTTAGATTCCCACTTTGGGTCACTGTCAATGCAGAGTTTGCATGTTCTCCCCATGTTTGTGTGGGTTTCCTCCAGGTGCTCCAATTTCCTCCCACTGGATGTGTGATTAGGTGTACTGGCGATGCTAAATTGTCCCTTAGTGTAGAGGGATGTGGAGGATAAATACTTGGGGCTAAGGGGATAGATACTGAGTGAGATTGTTGTTGGTGCAAGCTCGATGGGCCAAACGGCCTCCTTCTGCACTGTAGGGGTTCTATGATTCTATAATCCCAACTTTTGCTTCTCAATGGCTGTACCTCTTCCAAAAATTGAATACTCACATTTTATCCCACCAATCCTATCTTCACCAACCTTCAGAAGCTCCTCAAACCACAAGCATTTCAACATTGTGATCCTCATTCTCCTTTACAAGTTTGATCAATGTTTAATGCCTCCTTAACATGGCACTCTTCTCCAACATTACTTCTCCTTGAAAGCTCTCCACTTCCAAGCATTTATTCTGTATCCATCTATTCTGTATTCCCAACCCCGCTGCAATTTTCCCTTTACTACTAATGCCAAAGTCTTCAAAATCACACTTGTGATGTGGACATTCAATGCCAATCCACCTTGCCTATTTCTCCCCCCATTTTGAAGAATCTCCTCACAATCTGATAGGCCATGCTCTCTTTCACCATCTTCTCTAAATACAGTCCCTTCCACTCCATGCTCAGGTTCTCGATGTGACGAACTGCCTTGGGACATCACAGCAATGCACATTAACATGTTGTTTAAAATAAAGCCTCAAGGCGGCTTGCTATGGAGATGAGTTGGAGGAATGATTGACAAGTCACAGGAGAACAGATTCAAAAGGGCAACTAAAAACCTGGGTCATAAAAATGGCTTTTGATAGGTTTTCTCAACAGAGAATGGGGAAGAGCTTCAGGAAGAAGCTCCACATGGTGGTGCCAGGGTATTTGAAAAATATTCTACGATTCCATGAAAGGAAATATTTCACATAGGTTTCTGATTTGAAATGTACTGCACCACCTTACAAAAACACAAAGCAACATGCAACTCTCCCAAAACCCTGCCCAGCATTACAATCTTTTCACGGATATAACAAACGGATATAGAACTGCATGATAAACTTGGTTCACTGAGCACACAACCCCAGCTTTTCATCATACCATAACAAAGAGGTTCAATTCCAGAGGAGTAGAATTGGAATGCAGTGAAATTAGGTTAAATTTAAATATAAACTTGGTAAGATCACACTTGGGAGTGGTATGCAGCTCCTGTCTCCATATTACAAAAAACAAGAAGACTGGAGTATTATGTATGTGAGAATAAGAGGATGGGACAAGTGATTCAAGACATGGGATGGTCTGCCCAGGAAACTGCCCCTACAGCTACTTGACAGCGAGAGTGAAAGGAGCACAGTTCTTCAATAAACCCTACTGTCCCAGTGACATGTTTTTTGGTGTGGCTTCTTTGGAGATAATCCCACCCACCCCCTGAGAAGACAAACCTCACTTAGTGCAAGCAGGTATGAGACCCTGGACACCATTTTATTGGTGGCAACCAACAAAGTCATTCTAATAGAAGTGGCCATTGTGGAGGCTGTAGATAGAAGGCGAATGAGTCTCCATTTGTGTGCCATGCCGGGGACAGGCAGGTTGGCCTGGAAATCGGGGGAGCACCATCCACTGATACTATAGGCATGTGCCACCATTGGCACTGCAGGATACCTCTAATGTGCCCCCTGCACACCTGGTAATCTCAGATTTTACATGAAGGAGGTGCAAAAAAAGGTTGACAAGGACAATACAGAACTGACAGATTATAACTACCAGGAAAGAGTGAAAAGGCTGAGAATACTTTCTCTGGAACAGAAAAGAGTTAAGGGATGAACTGATAAGAGATTTTTTAAATTGTGAATTCCTTGATGGGGGAAATGAGAAGTTCTTTCTATTTGTAAGAGAGACCAGAACTACCTTGCCATAAATATATGAAAGTCACTCATAAATCCAATGGGGGATTAATGAGAAACCTCTTTAAGCAAAGAGTGATTAGAACATGGAATTGGTACCAAATTTGGTAGTTGAGACACAAATCAGATCTCTGCAAGTCACAAGTCAGGAGTCTATTGGAATGATGTCCACTTGCCTGGTTGAGTGCAGTTACAACATTCAAGAATTTGACACCATCCAGGACAAAGCTGCCTGCTTGATTGTTACTCCATCCACAAACATTCAAGGCCCCCCTTGAATGCAAAAAAATCACCAAGGATCCTTAGACAGGACTTTCCACTATCATCTAGACCACTACTATCTAGAAGGACAAAGCAGCAGACACATGGGAACACCATTACCTGGAATCTGACCTTCAACCCATTCGCTGTCCCGACTTGGAAATGTAGCACATTTCCTTCACTATCACTGGGTCAAAATTCTGGCACTCCCTCTCTATATCTATCTATCGCTATCCATCCCAAGGGATGATGATGGTTTCCTTCATTTCGTTTATTTTCTGATAGTTCTGTTTTGGGGGTTTGATGTGCGTGTTCTGCTGTGGCTGTATAAACCGATCCTTGACAGGCACTGCTTTCCGCATACCTGGCAGGCGAGATCTGCTGTGGGTGTTGGAGCGGGAGTTTCACTGTGGCGTTTCCTATGTCGTTCTAGTGCTGCTCCTCTGTTCTTTTTTCCTATATCGTCGACGCTCTTTCTTGTGATGGTCCGCCACTGTGCACGGTCTAGGGCCTTTTCTTCCCATGTTGATGGGTCGATGGCAGCTTTTTTGAGGCTCCTTTTCAGAGTGTCTTTGTATCGCAGCCGCTGACCTCCTTGTTTGCGGGTGCCACTAGACAGTTGGCCATACATGATGTCCTTGGGCAGTCTTCCATCCTGCATTCTGGCTACGTGTCCTGCCCAGCGCAATTGGGCAGACATCACCAGGGCTGAGACAGCTGGCATTTTAGCTCGGGAGAGAACTTCAGTATTAGTTATTTTATCTTTCCAGGTAATTCTCATCAGAGAGCGTAAATGTCGTTGTTGAAGTTGGTCCAGCTGTCGAAAATGTCTTTGGTATGGACACCATGTCTCACAACCGTAGAGCAGTGCAGACATGACTACGGCTCTGTATACTTTGCACTTTGTGGCCATCTTGATGTTCTGTGACCAGACACGACTTTTTAGCTGTCCAAAGGCAAAGCAAGCTTTATTTATTCGCAATTCAATCTCCATGTCCAAAGAGGCGGAGGATGTTATCATGCTGCCCAGGTAACAGAAGTTGGTTACTGAATTAAGACTTGTGTTATCGATGAGCACAGATCGTTCTTCACGATTTGATCCAGGAACTGGCTGGTGCAGAACCTCGGTCTTTTTAAGATTAATTGTTAATATGAAGTTTTTAGCTGCACTGGCAAAGCGGTTGGTGATCGCTTGGAGATCTTCGAGAGTATGGGCTACTAGGGCACAGTCATCAGCAAACTGAAGCTCTCGTACCACTAGGTCCCTTACTTTTGTTCTTGCCTTCAGTCTAGTGAGATTGAGAAGACCACCATCAGTCCTGGTTTGTAAGAAGACACCTGAATCTGATGACTCTAATCTGGCATCTTGGATAACAGCAGCATAGAATAATCCGAAGAGGACAGGAGCTAAAACGCATCCCTGTTTAACGCCATTTCTGATTGGGAATGGGTTGGAGAGCTCACCACATATGTGGATGCGACCCTCCATGCCTTCATGAAACTGGCGTATAATTTTGCATAAATGTGGAGGACGACCAAGTTTCTGTAGGAGTTTCCATAAGCCTTTTCTGTCCACAGTGTCGAACGCTTTCGTAAGGTCGATAAATGTAACATAGAGATTTTTTCGCTGTTCAACACATTTCTCTTGAAGCAGTCGTAATGAGAATACCATGTCGATTGTGCTGTGACCTGCTCTGAAACCACACTGGCTTTCGGGTAGAACTTTTTCACTAAGATGGGAGACTAAACGTCGGAGGATAATCCTTGAAAGGCATTTTCCTGCAGTTGAGAGGAAAGAGATGCCGCGATAATTATTGCAGTCCTTTTTGTCTCCTTTGTTTTTGTAGATGGCCATGATCGTTGCGTCCTTGAAGTCTTGTGGTATTTCGGCAGTTGCCCATAGCTTAGTGAAGAGGTCGTGTAGGCACGATGTTAGCACATTTCCTCCGTGTTGGTATATTTCAGCTGCGATGCCATCAGGTCCAGCTGCTTTGTTGGGTTTTTGTTCTTTGATGGCTTTGACCAGTTCATCACGGGTAGGTGGAGCGTCCAGCTCGAGTATGCAGGGTCGAGAATGTACCCTATCAAGGGCTTCATCGGCGATGGTCCCTGGTCTATTTAATAATTCTTTAAAGTGCTCCTGCCACCTTTCCATATGCTCCTCCTTATTTGTAAGGATGGTTACGCCGTCTTTGCTCCGCAGCTGAGAGGTGGCTTGTTTTTTTGGGCCATGTACAATTTTGATTGCTTCATAGAAGCTTCTCGAATCATTGCTGTTAGCAAAGCCTTGCAATTCATTGGCCTTTTTCTGCCACCATTCATCCTTCATAGCTCTGAGTTGCCTCTGTAAGACTGATTTCGCATCCATATATGCATGTCTTATGCCTGCTGATTCTGGATGACTTAGGAAAGTTTGATGAGCTGCTCTCTTGTTCTGCAATAACTTTTGTACAGCATCGTCATTTTCATCAAACCAGTCTTGGTGTCTTCGTTTCGTTTTACCCAGGATGTCGTAAGCCGTTTTGTAGACTATTTTTTTGAATGCGTTCCAGTGCTCTGGTATGCTGATCGGTGGATTGTTTGCCAGTGAGCGTAGAGCAGTATCCATAGATGACCTCAAAGCGGTCACATGCTCATGACTTTTCAGTTTGGAAACGTTCAGCTTTCTTGGTGGCTTGGCAGAATTTAATCTGCACGGCAGTTTGACTGCTAGGCTTAACTTTGCCCAAACCATTTGATGGTCTGTCGAACACTCAGCTCCGCGCTTAACTCTGGTGATGCGAACGTCAGAGATGTCTCGTTGACGAGTAATGACATAGTCTATGAGGTGCCATTTCTTAGATCTCGGATGCATCCATGTGCATTTTAACTTGTCTGGCAGCCTGAACAGCGTGTTGGTTATGCAGAGTTTGAATTCCGTGTATAATGTGAGAAGTAGTAGGCCGTTATTGTTGCTATTGCCAGTTCCTTGACGGCCAATAACACCAAGCCATATATGTGATTCCCTGCCAACTCGGGCGTTAAAGTCGCTTAGTATAAGGAGTTTATCAGAAAAAGCCACATTTTTTATGGTGGATTTTAGCTCACTGTAGAAGGCCTCTTTGATTTCGTTGACGTTTGTCATGGTTGGTGCGTAGGCATTAATTATGGTAAGGTGTCGCTTTCCTCCCAGTGGTATTCGCAGGGTCTGCATTCGTTCATTGATAGCAACAGGCAATGTTGGTAGTTTTGCCGCAAGGCTGTTTTTGATGGCTAAGCACACACCGGATTCAATTCGTTCTCCTTCAGCCTTTCCAGACCAGAAGAAAGTGTATCCTCCTTCCTCTTCGCGCATCGCGCCTTCTCCAGCTAATCGTGATTCTTGAAGTGCTGCGATCTCTATGTTATATTCCTTTAGCACGCGAGCAATAAGTGCAGTTCATCTCTCCGGGCGATCTGAATTTGTGTTATCCAGGAGAGTTCGTATGTTCCAGGAAACTACTGTCATAAATTTTCTTTTCATTTTTACCGCAGAGAAATGGACTACCCGCTAGCCGCGGTAGGCTAGCCAGGTTCTTACGAGCGGGCTTTGTTTAGGCCACCTTTTCTAGGCCCTTCCCTTGGCATAGGGTGAGCAGTGCCTTCCTGAATAGGGCTGCTCAGACACAGGGGGTGCTGCCTCACGGGGTTTCTGCTCTGTAACCCGCATTCGACCACTCTCCTCCTGCCGCCTGCATGCAGAATCGTGCCTATGGCTTCCAGCCGGTCAAGCCTGACGCTTTGGCACTCGTCTGTCGCTGCAGGACTTTAAATTGTTGAGGAGCCCCCACTCCTCTGAAGGATACAGCGTGTGCGTGAGTAGATTTAGGTGAGTAAGGAGTTGCACAAGTCCAGACTCACCCTCTCGACATCCCCTCTTCGATCCAGCGGCAAGGTGAGACCAGGACAGCTGGTAGAGGATCAGTTGCAGTGAATGGCCAAAACCATGCTACTATGCAAGGAATGCCCTTCTCGCATTTCACATCGCGTGTGTACTAGACGGCCATTCACCCCAAGAAAGGGTTCATCCGCCCTTTGTAGGTCTTGTTTTTTATCCTACTGGGAGTCTAGTCACCCTCCCCACTCAGGTAAGCCTGGTGAGGTAGTCAGTTTAGTCGCCAACCGTTCGACCATGCAGCGGGTAGTACTGGGATACTACCTAGCCGGGTCGGGAGGGACCGGGAGGCTGTGGCGGGGCCGCGGGGAGGCTGACGTTCGATGTTGTTATCGGCGGGAGTCGGATTCATTCCCTGAGCCACTCTCCGAAAGGGCAACTTCCGGTCCCGCCCTTTGTCCGCCCCTCCCTCTCTAAAGCCACTGTGGGTGCACCTACACCACAGGGATGGCAACGGTTCCAGACGGATGCTCACCACCACCTTCTCATGGGCAACTACAGATGGGCAATAAATATTGGCCCAGGCAGCAGCGCCCTCATCCCGTAAATATATTTAAAAAAAATAACATTCAATGTATGCACTTAAGGTGAAGCTTTACAAATATATGAAGAGGAAAAGAATAAAAGAATGTGTTGACCACAATTTGATGAAATAGATTGGTAGCTAACTAGGGCGACGCAGTGACATAATGGTTAGAATTGCTGCCAGGGAATAGGATTCAATTCCTGGATTGGGTTACTATCTGTACGGAATTTGCACATTCTCCCTGTGTCTGCGTGGGTTTCCTCTGGGTGCTGTGGTTTCCTCCTCCAGTCTGAAAGACATACTGGTTAGGTGCATTGGTCATGTAAATTCTCCCTCAGTGTACCCGAACAGGCGCCGGAGTGTGGCGACCAGGGGACTTTCACAGCAACTTCATTGCACTGTTAATGTAAGCCTACTTGTGACACTAATAAATAAACTTAAACTACTGTCGGGCTGAATGATGCGTTCCTGTGCTTTATGTTTTCCGTCTGAATATATCTGATGACAGTACAAGAATGCAACTTACCACCACGGTTCAGCTTCTATTAGGAATTTATTTTATTTCTTATTTTTTTTTTACTTTCCGGTACTTTGACCCTTAAGGGAAAAACTAACTCGAACGACGATTCAATGTGCCAGTTGGTTCCGTTTTCTATCTCAACTTGACAATAGTCATTAATTAAAGGCAAGTATTTAGGTAATGAGACAACTTAAGGGAAAAAGCTATAAGCTGTTAATAGTCACATCGGAGTTTTGAAGTGATCTCTCTCAGAAACCAACACCAAAGAATGGCTCATTAATTCCATGTAACCATCATCATTGACACTTAACAAACTGATCAGTATTCATTTGACTTATCTCCATTCATCACAAACCTCATGGACTTCAATTTATTCCACCCAATTAGATGCATCTGAACAACACATGCCCCACAGCTTAAATAGTGTGGATCTGAAAGGCAACATAGCCACTGCAACAAGCACCGCCAAATTATAGCCTGTGTGACCTTTTCGGTAATTAGCAGATGTCCCCCATCACAGTTATATAGCCCAACGAACAAGAAAGCTGAATGCCAGCTACATTTAAATTTATTAAGCGGACAGTTAGTTAATTGGGCAGAGCTGGAAGAACTAGCTGATGAGTGAAAGTCGACTGGGAAATATTGTCGTTACTTATTTCTCCCACCCCCTCCATTTTCTCAGAATTTCTGTGCTTAGTCCAGCTCACTCTATCATTTTTATAAATGACCTAGATGAGGATGTAGAAGGATGGGTTAGTAAATTTGCTGATGACACCAAAGTCGGAGGAGTTGTACACAGTAAGGACGGATGTTACAGTTCGCAGAGGGACATAGATAAGCTGTAGAGCTGGGCCAAGAGGTGGCAAATGGAATTTAATATGGAAAAGTGTGAGGTGATTCACTTTGGTAAGAGTAACAGGAGTACAGAATATACAGCTAATGGAAGGACTCTTAGTAGTGTCGACAAGCAGAGAGATCTCGGTGTACACGTGCACAGCTCCTTGAAAGTTGGCACCCAGGTTGATAAGGTTTAAGAAGGCGTACGGTGTGTTAGTTTTTACTGGTAGAAGGATTGAATTTCAGAGCCATGAGGTCATGTTGCAACTGTACAAAACTCTGGTGCGGCTGCACTTGGAGTATTGCGTATAGTTCTGGTCGCCACATTATAAGGAAGACACGGGGGCATTGGAAAGGGTGCAGAGGAGGTTTATCAGGATGTTGCCTGATATGTTGAGAAGATCTTATGAGGAAAGGCTGAGAGACTTGAGGTTATTTTCAATAGAGAGAAGAAGTTTAAGAGGTGACCTAATTGAGTCATGTAAGATGATCAGAGAGTTAGATAGGGTAGACAGTGAGAGTTTCCTCGGATGGTGATGGCTAGCTTTAAATTAAGGGGAGATAGATACAGGACAGATGTCAGAAGTAGGTTCTTTACTCAGACGGTAGTAAGGGCGTGGAATGCCCTGCCTGCAGCAGTTGTGGACTCGCCAACTTTAAGGGCGTTCAAATGGTCAGTGGATAGGCATATGAATAACATTGGAATAGTTTAGGTTAGAGGGTCATTCGATTAGTTCCACTAGTCGGCGCAACATCGAGGGCCGAAGGCCCTGTAATGTTCTATGTTCTATCATGACCTGTGGCAAGTGCAACATAGTGGCACTAGTTAGTGAGACACATGAGTTGGGTTTGCCCAAATGCAACTGGGAAGTTGGTGGAATCCATCTGATTTCCCACAACCGGCCAAAGAGATCTGCAGGTTAGGTGGATTGACCATGGTAAAATTGCCTCTTAGTGTCCCAGAATGTGGAGGCTAAATAGATTAGATATGGTAAAGTTGCCTCTCAGCTTCCCAAGATGTATAGGTTTGATGGCTTAGTCATGATAACTGTATGGGGTAATGGGAATAGAGTGGAGGAGAAGGCCTGGGAAAGATACTCTGTCAGAGAATCGGTGCAGACTCAATGGGCCGAATGGCTTCTATCTGCACTGTAGGAATAAAAGGATTCCTGATACATTGCCTTGCCAGCCAATCGAATGGCAAATTGGCTTTTTGTTAGCTGATTGGATGATTCTTGACTGATAGTCAAGCAGTCTGTTTTCCCCCTCTCTGGTAGGTTTATAATAGAACATTCAAAAAGAAACACATTTTGCTTCGTACCCCAGTGACATTTCCTTCTGCTTGCTCGCAGTAGAGTCCAAGAGTTGATCTTTAATTTATGAATATTACAGGTGAATCCTGGAGGGCTGGTAACCCTAATGTGGTCTAAACTGATAGTGTAAAATCAAAAGGAGGCAATTCAACCAGGTCTGTGCTGGACAAGCTCAGCTTAGCACTTTTCCCATCTATTGGCTTGAGCAGGGTTGGGAAGTTGGCACTTTCCTGGGTTAAAGAAACTGCAGTTGTTTTTTACACAACAGAACTAAAATCATTGACAAAAATTAAACTTCCCTTTCTAAATTCAAAACCCTCCCTGCTCCTCCACCTCTCTCCAGACTCAATCAATCCATTTCTCTCCTGGCTGATCTCCTACCTGTCTATATCAATGGGGATGAAGTGGAAATAATCAAGAGCTTAGGTTTCTAGGTGTTCAGATCACCAACAACCTGTCCTGGTCCCTCCACACTAACGCTACAGTTAAGAAAGCATATCAGTGCAGCTATTTTCTCAGGGGGCTAAACAAATTTGGCATGTCCACTATGACTGTCACCAGTCTTTACAGATGCACCATAGAAAGCATTCTTTCTGGTTGTTTCACACTTGGAATGGCTCCTGCTCTGCCCAAGACTGCAAGAAACTACAAAGGGTAGCGAATGAATCCCAGCCCATCATGCAAACCAGCCTCACATCCATTGACTACACTTTTGCTGCCTTGAATATGCTGCCTTGAAAAATAGCCAGCATATTCAAGGATCCCACGCAACCCAGATATTCTATCTTCCAGCTTCTTCCGTTGGGAAAAAGATACAAAGGTCTGAGGTCACATACAAAACAACTCAAGAACAGCTTCTTCCTTGCTGCCATCAGCCTTTTGAATGGACCTACCTTTATTAAGCTGATCATTCTCTACACCCTATTGCGAATGTAACTCTCTCTTAATATACCCTTATATACTCTAAGAATGGTATGTTTTGTTTGTATAGCATACAAGAAACAATATTTTTCATTGTATGCTCAGTACATGTGGTAATAAAAAACCAAATCAAAGCAAAAATCCTGGTGCCAAAAGACTGCTGCCCATTCTCCAAATCTAGTCCCCACATCAAAAGGATAGAGCGCAGGACCCAGAGGGGTTAGGCCTCAACGAGGTTACAGAGGGGGAAGAGGAATTTGAACACAACCCACAAAGCTTGTTGAAAAGTTGAAGCATCGCCAGACCAACAGGACCAACAGGCACAGGGCTATACATGAGGGTTTGGCATGAGCCAGGATTTGAGCAGTAGATTTTTGGATGTGCTCTCAGGTTTACAGATGATGCAAGGAAGAACCTGGCCAGGACAGTTTCAGAACTCTCAAGCTGAGGAGGTTCTCATGCATTGCTTCGTTACTACCCATAACATGTCAGAAAACAAAACATACAATAAAAGTTGAATGTTATATAAGAGGATTTCCTACAGCCAGGGGACCTCAAGTGGCCAGAAATTATATGCACCACCATCCTTACTGACGAAACTCACATTCTTTTATTTAAAGTTTATTTATTAGTCACAAGTAAGGCTGGCCTTAACACTGCAATGGAGTTACTGTGAAAATCCCCTAGTCGCCACATTCTGGCACTTGTTCGGGTGCACTGAGGGAGAAGCTAGCATGGCTAATTCACCTAACTGGCACGTTTTTTGGACTGTGGGAGACAACCGGAGGAAACCCATGCAGACATGCAGACACAGGGAGAATGTGCAGACTTCGCACAGACAGTGATCCAAGCCGGGTGCCTGGCATTGTGAGGCAGCTGCGCTAACTACTTGGCTGCATCATTAGAAGATCAGGGTAGTGGTGAATATCTTTGGCAACAAGGTATCAAGGGATGATCCCCTCTCCATCACACTACCTTTTGAGGTAAAAGTTAAAAGTTTATTTGTCACAAGTAGGTTTATATTAACACTGCAATAAAGTTACTATGAAATTCTGCTAGTCGCCGCAGTCTGGTACCTGTTCAGATCAAAGACATGCTAATCAGCACGTCTTTCAGACCATGGGAGGAAACCGGAGCACCTGAAGGAAACCCACACAGACATGGGGAGAACGTGCAAAGTCCACACAGACAGTGACCCAAGTCTGGAACTGAACCCAGGTCCCAGTCGCTGTGAAGCCAATTTATAAAAAAAAAAAAAAACGAGGGAATGAAATGAGGCGTAGGACCAATTAAGTAGGGCAAAAAAATTAAAAACTATTTGTTTGCAAATCTTACTCTTTAAATTGAGTTTTGGCTCATTTAGTCTGATCGCTACCCTTCTTGCCTTCTAAAACGACCCATGAGAACATACCTGTGCACTTGTCTACGAGTGCAAGGGCTTTTTTGCTGAGGTTTCCTTCTTCTTAAAACAAAAACACTGGTATGATTGAGGAAACAACCTCCAAAGGGGGCCACATAGTGTGGAGATCAGATACAGAACATTAACAAAATGTAAAACTCATACACCAAGGAGTTGTAGACTTCAAGCATAATACAAGCAGGGGAAAACCATAAAAACCAAAAAGGTGACACAGAAATTGGCAGCAAAAACCAGTACAGTACATTAACTTCAGTTTAGGAAACAAAATGACTCGATTATTGCAAAAACAAGCCTCAGCAATGAAAGCACATGAGGCAGAGGATGCCAACCCTAATCGATATCTATGTTACCTTTCACTAGATTACGTGTATTATTACTTCATCATTCAGCACTGAGTACTAGTCTTTGCCAGTGAAGTTCTCCATCTGACCACGAGGAAACCTGCAGCACAGCATTGATCTTAGAGATTTGTATCTTAAATCCTTACAGAGTGGGAATGTCATTTGGCTCGTCGAATCTGCACTGACAACAATCCCACACGCGGTCCCTACCCCCACAGCCCCACACATCTACCCTACTAATCCCCCTGACACTAAGAGCAATTTAGCACGGCCAATTCACGTAACCCGCACATCTTTCGGACTGTGGGAGGAAACCGGAGCACCCGAGGAGACCCACGTGCAAACTCCACATAGATAGTGACTTGAGGTCAGGATTGAACTGGGTCCCTGGTGTCGTGAGGCAGCAGTGCTAACCATTGGGGCACCCACTGATGTACAACCTTCTATCAGGTTAATATGCCTGTGAAGCAGTTGGGGCAATCTTGACTGCCAGCAGGTGAAAACAATTCAGCCCCAGTAACATTGCGCCGACAGCAACGGGATGAGGAACGTTGACCAGGACTCCAGGAAAATGCTCTGCTTCTGTTATCTGCAACTCAAACTTTTTAGACCAAAAAAGAAATGCTGGAAAATCTCAGCAGGTCTGGCAGACCTGTAAGGAGAGAAAGGAGCTAACATTTTGAGTCCAGATGACCCTTTGTTAAATCTAAAAGGCACAGAAAGTGGGAGATAGTTATACTGTAGGTGAGGGAATGAAAGGTGAATTGTAGCCATCTACCTTCGCTCTCCCTTTGCTTCCCTTTCCACCCTTTTTCTCAATTTTACCTCTCTCACACCCATCTTCCCCCTGCTCCCACATCTTCATCTGCTGCAGCCTCTGATTTCAGCTTCTCTCTCTGCTGTTTGGCCATTCACACCTTCTATTCTCTCTATGCGCTGTCATTAGCATCGCTTAGCTTTTTCCCATGTTTTGTGGCTCTGACTTATCTTTCATTCTCCTGCCTTGCAGTATAAATATCTCTCACTTTCTATGCCTTTTAACATTGACAAAGGGTCATTTGGACTTGAAACGTTGGCTCTTTTTTTCTCTTTACAGATGCTGCCAGACCTCCTGAGATTTTCCAGCATTTTCTCTTCTGGTTTCAGATTCCAGCATCCGCAGTGATTTGCTTCTATCAACTTTTTAGACATTTATTCCTGGGTTGTGAATGTCACTGGAAAGGCTGTATGGCCTAATTCCCTTTTTAATCTTGACTCCATTCTTATAGTTTAAAAAAAAGATTGCCCTTGAGCAGATGGTGAGTTGGCTATTACTGAGTAGCTTGCTAAGCCGTTTCAGAGGGCAGGCAAGAGTCAATCACATTAGTGTGGGCCTGGGGTCATATGTAGGCCAATGGGATAAAGACACCAGATTTCCTCCCCTGAAGGCCATTAGCTTTTTTCCAGCAATCTGGTAGTTTCATGATCATTATTAATGAGGCTAGCATTTTATCGCAGATTTGTTAAATGATTGAATTTAAATTCCCCGGCAGCAGCCACAGCGGAATTTGAACTCACTTCTCTGGAGCATTAGTCTTGGCCTCTGGATTACCAGACCACTAATATTACCACTGTACTGGCCGGACTCCCAGCTATAGATTGAAGCCAATTCAAAATTCTGCTGCCCGTATTCTAAATTGTTCCAAGTTCCATTTATCCAGGTGCTCGCTGACATACATGTTCTGCAGCATCCCAAATTTAAAATAGTCACCCCTGTGTCGTAATCCATCTCCCACTGCCCCCTGACCCACACCCTCATGGCCTAGCCACTCAATATCTTACCAACCTCTTCTAAAACTATCACCTTTCAAGAACTCTGCATTCCTTAATTTCTAGACTAACATGCATGTCTGGTTTTCTACCCTCCCCGTTTTCTCTTTTAGTTTCAGATTCCAGCATCCGCAGTAATCCCATAGCATTCAGTAGGAGCCAGTTATCCTTTGCATCAAAAAAGCATTTTCCGATTTCACTCCTGAGTGTTTGAGGACTCTGGGTCAGTACTCGATGGAGTTTAGAAGGATGAGGGGGATCTCATTGAAACTTACAGAATACTTGTCACAGGAGGCTGTCGGAGCCAGGTCATTCAGTGTACTTAAGACAGAGATAGATATGTTCTTGATTGGTAAGGAGATCAAAGATTACAGGGGAAAGACGGGAGAATGAGGCTGAGAAACTTATCGGCCATAGTTGAATGGTGGAGCAGACTTGATAGGCCGAATAGCCTAATTCTGCTCTTAGATCTTATGATCTAGCCTCAATCTTAAGGTTATGCCTCCTTTATTCTGGAAACTTCCACCCAAGGAATTCATATTTCTTTATCAACGCTGTTGAATCCTATAGTTGTTCACACACCATGATTAGCTTTCCAAATGCCAATGAATACAAAACAAAGTAAATGGCAACATGTCTTCATTATTTAACACCTCCAGTCCAGGTATAAATCTGGTGAACCTGCAACTTTACCCACAGCCAAAATTAAGCATGGTCATTGAGATGGGTCTGGCCAGATTGTTGGTTAGACTTTGGAGATTGGAACTAGAGGGACACAGTGTAGGTACAAGCGTCTATCTTCCTTTTAGGGTAGAGATAAGAGAATTTTTTTTCTCTTCAGTTGCTGTTATAAATTTATATGGAATTCTCTTTCCCAGACAGCAGTAGAGTCTGAGTCATTTAATTTACTTAAGTTTGAGTCAGGCAGGTTTTTGATAGATGCAGTAGTTGGCAGCTGTGGGAGGCAAGTGGGTAGAGTATTCGGTTGTAGCCTGGTCGGCTATGGCCTTATTAAGGAGCATGCTGGACAGGTTGAGTGCTCCTGCTTCTATGTTCCAATATTCCTATACAACTGAAGTATTATACTCTCTCACTTGTGAGTTCCAATTACTAAACACCCTCGTCCTAAAAACCAAAGAAGGAACCAAGGCTAGTTGCAGAACTCATCACAGCAAAGAATTAAAAATATATTTACAGAATCATACAACTCCAAAGGCAGTTCAACTGGCTCTGAAAGAGCTGTCCAATGTTGGGTGAAATTTTCCAGCTATGCTTGCCCCAAGACTGGACAATCCTGCCCGGAGCTTAATGGACTTCTTCATGGTTCTGTCCAGCCTGCTACAATTCCTGTGGCAGGTGGGACAGCAAAATTATGCCCATTGTATTTTTCCCATAACTCTGAAGCTTTTCTGCTCAGACATTTATCTAATTCATGTCTAAAAGCTACCTTTCAGATAGTGCTTTGCTGATCTTAACAATTCATTAAAAACAAAACAGAAATTTGTGATTACTAACTTCACTGAATAGGAAAGTTCTGCCAGTACCATGCCCTAAGAGGACCTTGTCAACCATGGACGTCCATTGGATTGTTCAATGATGATGCTTGGCAAAGTATGGCAGTGGTTTTGCCTTTCCCTTCTGCAATATGGCTGACCAGGAAACTCTCCCACTCTTACTACCTGCTGTCAGATATATTGTAAGGATTTATCTGCTGATAATCAACCTGTATGGGCATGTTATGGATTCACATTCTGGGGTCAACAAGTCCTCAAGAACAAAATCAAGAACATCTTCTTCCCTGCTGCCATCAGACTTATGAATGGATCTACCTTGTATTAAGCTGATCTTTCTTTACACCTAGCTATGACTGTTAACACTAACTACTACACCTTCTCCTTTCTTTCTTTCCTATATTCTCTATGAATGGTATGCTTTGTCTATACAACATGCAAGAAACAATACTTTTCACTGCATATAAATACACGTGACAATAATATATCAAATCAAAATCCTGAAGTGGAACTTGAACTCTGCCAGACAACTGCGCCACAAGACAGCCTGCTCCTTGCTTACTCTCTCAAATACTTGGATTAAGGGAGGCATGGTAATGCAGTGGTGAGCACTGCAACTTCACAGTACCAGGGATCCGGGTTCAATTCCGACCCTAAGTGACTGCCTGCATGGAGTTTGCACATTCTCCCCGTGTCTGCATGCGTTTCCTCTGGGTGCTCCAACTTCCTCCCATTAGTCCAAAGATAGGTTAGCTGGATTGGTTCTGCTAAATCACCCCATAGTATCAGGCCAAATATGTATTGTCATGGGAATAGGGCATGGATGGGATTGTTGCAGGTTCGATAGTCTCCTTTCTGCACTGTAGGGATTCTATGATTTTATGAAAACTACTATTTAATTTCCACTTAACTCTCTCCATTTGAGGAGAACAATACAAGCCTCTCTTGTCTTTGAATTTAACTCTCTCTCTCAGCCCCAATATCTTTCTCCCCTTCTCTTTGGTCTTGACTTCCTTCCTTAGTGTGGTGCCCAGAGTTGGACATGATAGTCAAGCTCAGCCCCCACTGTGATTACTAACAGTGGGCAGCACGGTGGCAATTCCAGCTTTGGATGACTGCCTGTATGGTGTTTGCATGTCCTCCTCGTGTCTGCATAGGGGTTTCCTCCGGGTACTCTGGTTTCCTCCCACAATCCCAGTGTTGTGCAGGGGGGAATTGGCCATGCTAAATTGTCCCTTTGAGTCCCAAGATGTAAAGGTCAGGGGAATTAGTGGGGTAAATATGTGGGGTGACAGGGCTAGGGCCTAGGTAAGATGCTCTGTTAGAGTCCATGCAGACTGGATGGGCCAAATGGTCTCTGCCAAAGATGTGCTGGTTGGTGGATTGGCCATGCTAAAATATGCTTTACATCTTGTAAAGTGCCCCTTTACATCTAGCACATCAGGGTACAAGTTTTAAGTATCATTTCAAACATTATACAAATTCAGAAGTATCCCAATGCAGTCTTTTTTTTATACACTGTATTTACAAGCATTAATCACAGTGGATAACTTACTCCATCGTTTCCTTCAGGGAAATTAACTAAGTAAATACTTGGGGTTACGGTGGATAGTACCTGGGTGGGACTGTTGTTGGTTCAGCCTCAATGGGCCAAATGGCCTCCTTTTGCACTTCAGGGACTCTGTAATTCTAGAAAAGCTTTACCACAAACCTTGTCTGTCTGTACAGTTCCATCCCTCATCAGGTAAATTTTCAGAGCATCTGGGAGGCAGTTTAATTGTTCATTTGCAGAGCAGAAATTCACTTTCATGCTCAGACTGTATTTATGTAACATTAAAATTTTTTACAGCCAAGATTTATACCATCACACCTCAGGTACATTAGGGTCTTGCACTACACACACACAGTCACTTAATTCATAACTTGTAGGAAAAGTCATATTTCAATAAACTTTCCACGAGTATGTGTTGTTGTCTTCATGAAAATATAGAACAGGAACTCAGTGCCTAAGTATCATCATATTTTCAGCCATAAATGCCTGTCATCTCCACAATATTTGTTTTAACTTTTGCCTGGGGATTCCTGACAATCCCAGAGGTACTGTTCAAAGGCGGCTAGAAGTTAAAAAAAGCACTAGTTAAGTAAGAATGCATGCATCGTATATTTCAGCAGGGAAGCTAGTTTGCCGCACTATTGTTCCTCCTCAGACTTCTCTTCAAGGAGCTAAGTATGCTGGATCCTCAAAGTGACTCTGATGATCTTATGTGTGTCAGAACCTAGAGAGTTGAATGTTAACAACTATCACAGAATTGAGGGCACGGGGAGGAGAGCTGCGCTAAGAGTTCGGTCCCAACTCCAACAATTCATATTTTCTGTCAAAGCTCATTGGATGTAGTTGGCACTGCTCCCTCACAGCGCCAGGGACCTGGGTTCGATTCCTGTCTTCATAGAATCCCTACAATAAAGAAGGAGGCCATTCGGCCCATTGAGCCTGCACTGAGAACAATCCCACTCAGCCCTATCCTCTTAACTCCATGTATTTACCCTGATAATTGCCTGACACTAGGGACAATTCAGCATGGTCAATCAACCTAACCCGCACATCTTTGGACTGTGGAAGGAATCCGGAGCACCCGGAGTAAACCCGTGCGAAGATGGCACGAATGTGCAAAATCCACACAGTCAGTGACCTGAGGCTGGAATTGAATCCGGGTCCCTGGCGTTGGTGAGGCACTGCTAACCACGGTGCCACCTCAAACAGTCACTGTCTGTGCAGAGTCTGCACATTTTCCCTCTGTCTGTGTGGGTTTCTTCCAGTGAATCACAGAATCATAGAATCCTACAGTGTAGAAAGAGGTCCTTCGATCCATCGAGTCTGCACCAAACACAATCCCACCCAGGCCCTACCCACATATCCCTACATATTATACCCACTAATCCCTCTAACTTGCACATCCCTGGACACTAAGTGGCAATTTCTTAGCACAGCCAATCAACCTAACCCTCATATCTTTGGATTGGGGGAGGAAATCGGAGCACTCAGAGGAAATCCATGCAGATATGAAGAGAACATGCAAACTCCACACAGGCAGACCCGAGCCAGCAATTGAACCCATGTCCCTGGCGCTGTGAAGCAGCAATGCTAACCACTGTGCTACCGCGCCGCCCAAACCAATGCTCTGGTTTCCTCCCACAGTCCAAAAGACATACTAGTTAGGTGCATTGGCCACGCTAAATTCTCCCTTAATGTACCCGAACAGGCGCCAGAGTTTGGCGACCAGGGGCTTTTCACAGTAACTTCATTGTAGTGTTAATGTAAGCCTACTTGTAACACCAATAAATAAACTGAAAGAAGTGGAATTCCTTGCATCTCTTCTGTATCCCTGGGTGTGTTGAGCTCAGTGGCAGCGCCCTTATTGCGCGCCAGATTGAGATTTGCTCAGGACGCATACCTACGCACAGCCCTGCGACCTTCCTGGTCTGCTCTGTGTCCTCTTGTGCCACACTCATGACTCACGCATCCACTAAACATGGAAATGAAAAACACACATTGTCACAGCACCTCTGTCAATCTTGGGACATCCCAAAGTGCTTCAGCTGCAATCAGGTGATTTTCTGTTGGTTACCTTTGTCATGGAGGAAACTCAGCAGGTATTTTGTACAAGTCTCCCACAAGTAGCAATGCGATCATCATCAAATAATACTTTTGTTATGTCGGTTGAAGGAAAAGGATTGATGGGTGCAGGAACAGGCAATCTGGGCGCATATATTTACAAGTCGCTGAAGGTGATAGGACAAGTGGAGAAGGCGGTTAAAAAGGCATATAAATTCCTGGGCAATATAAATGAGACTTATGGAATGCAAAAACAAGCAAGTTACGTTGAATCTTTATAAAACAAACAGTGGTTCAGCTTCAGTTGCAGTACTGTGGCCAAACTCTAGGCCCCAAACTTTAAAGGAGGATGTGAAGATTTTAGAAAGGATGCAGATAAAGTTTACAAGAATAGCTCCAGAGAGGAGGGTCTTCAGTTACATGGGTAGATTGATTGTCCTCCTTGAGAAGATTGAGATGGGATTGGTTAGAGGTGTTCAAGATCATGTGGACAAAATAAATGGTGAGAAACTGTTCCATCGATGTAAGGCTGGAAAATCAGAGGATTCTGATATAAGATGATTGGCAAAAGAATCAATGGCAACAAGGAAAAACACTTTTATGCAGCAAATAGTTAGAATCTAGAATGCACTGCCTAAGAGCCTAGTGGAGGCAGATTCAATGCGACTTCCACAAGTGAGTTGAGAGAAGAAAATACAGGGCTTTGGGGAAATAGCAGGGGAGTGGGACTACTTGAAATTTCAGAGATCTAGTATAAACATGATAAGCTGAATAGCCTCCTTCTGTGCTGTAATCATTCCATGATTACATAAGGCACTGGGGAGAGCTTTTCAAAACAACGCTAGAGTTATTTTACACCGACCTGAGAGAGCAGGAGCCATCTCAGTTTAATGTCTCACCTGACAGACAGCATCCTCTAACAATCCAGGTGACAATACGGTTTTGGTTGAGAGGCAGAAGGTATCTGAACTACATGGAACAGGTTGGATGAACCCAAGGGTCATTGGCTGCCTGTCATTGTTCTTGTGTAATGTCTGCACACCATTCTTTATCCACACTCTGTTAGCTGATGTCCAAATTAAACAAATGAAATAACATGCAAAAGAGTCTGTTTCACATGTAAAAGGTGACTGTTTCCATTGGGATCCCAAGACTGGGTTACAACACATAGATAAAGGAAAGCAACTATTCAGTTTTTATCATTTTAAAGATCTCAAACAGAAAGGAAGGTGCAGGGAAGCTACTTTCTCTCAGGCTGCAGGATAGGACATGTAGGGGTAAAACCAAGTAGCACTTTTCCATAGTTAAGGTATATAAAGGGTGTCTTGACAAATACAGAAATAAGATAAGAATAGAGCAACATGGTCCCCCAGAAGGATAGGGGGTTTTAGTTCAGTCAGATAGTATGATCGGTGCAGGCTTGGAAGGCTGAAGGGCTTGTTCCTATGCTATAATTTTCTATGTTCTATGTAATCTTTCAAGATGCTAGTAAAGGATAGAAATAGCCTGAGAGTGAAAATACTAAACTGAGCGAAGGTTGGCTATCACAGTATTAGGCAGGAGCTGGGGAATGTAGATTGGGGGAGTGTGGCTGTTTGAGGTAAATCCACATCTGATATGTGGAAGTCTTTTAAAAGTCAGTTGTTAACAATTCAGGACAAGTATGTCTCCGTAAAAATGAAGGATAAAGATGGTGAGATTCAGGAATCCTGGATGAGAAGAGAAATTACGAACTTAGTGAGAAAGAAGAAGGAGGTACATATAAATTTCAGGAAATTGAAAACGGATAAGACTTGAGGAATATAAAGATAGCAGGAAAGTGCTTAACAGGGACTTAAGAGGGCAAAAAAGGGCCATGAAATGTCCTTGGCAGGGAGGATTAATGAGAATTCTGAGACATTTTATGCATATATAAGGAGAAAGAGGGTAGCTAAGGAAAGAATAGGTCCACTCAAGGACATTGACAGGTATTTGTGTGCGGAGCCAGATGAATTGGGTGTAAGAAAGGATCAGCTTAATATGGTAGATCCATTCAAAAGTCTGATGGCAGCACGGAAGAAGCAATTCTTGAGCCGGTTAATACTTGATCTCAGACTTTTGTGTCTTTTTCCAACAGAAGAAGGTGAAACAGAGTATGTCCAAGGTGCGAGGGGTCCTTGATTATGCTGGCTGCTTGTTTGAGGCAGCAGGAAGTGTAGACAGAGTCAATGGATGGGAGGCTGGTTTACGTAATGGACTGGGCTACATTCATAACCCTTTGTAGTTTCTTGTGGTCTTGGTCAGAGTGGGAGTCATACCAATCTATGATATAACCAGAAAGGATGCTTTCTATGGTGCATCTGTAAAAATTGGAGAGAGCCATAGCAGACATGCCAAATTTCCTTAGCCTCTTGAGGAAGTAGAGGTATTGATGGGTTTTTGATTTGATTTGATTTATTATTGTCACATCTATTAGTATACAATGAAAGTATTGTTTCTTGCATGCTATACAGAAAAAGCATATCCTTCACAGAGAAGTAACTGAGAGAGTGCAGAATAAAGCGTTACAGTCATAGCTCGGGTGTAGAGAAAGATCAACTATAGTGTTCATAACTTCGTAACTATAGCGTCGGCATGGAGAGACCAGGACAGGTTGTCAATGATCTGGATACCTAGAAACTTGAAGCTCACTGCTCGTTATTAATTAGAACAAAATTTCAAAACACCTCCATTTGACATTTCACTTTTTAAAAGTTAGTTAACATATAGAGCGGTCTTCACTGGGCTAAAAGTTATCTTGTGCACCCCACCCCCCCCCCCCCCCCCCCCCCCCCAAATATTGTGCTGAGCAACCAGAGAATACACACAGCTGTGGAAATATTCCACAGTTTTATAATATTTTACTCTAAATTTACCTGATCAAAGATGACAGCTTGAGGCTGGTGCCTTATTCATTTAACACAGCAGCTTTGTTGACCCCCCTTCGTCTTATCCACACGAGCATGTCATGCAGAACCACAGCAGGTGTGCTAATCCCCTGTCTGCCCCAGTACCTTAGGGACGCAGACAAGACATGGTAATTTCTCTCACAGTGCCTCAAACCTTTCATGGCACTGTCTGCTTGCAACGAACAATGTTTTCTTATAATTCCACGTAAAAGGGGAGACAAACAAGCACACTCCAGGAAGAGTTTTGTTGGCTACTTTGTGGATAATAAATCAAAAGGCAGTGGGGCCTGCTCACATTCTTCACTCTCAGTAATGCACCCAATTACAACGAAGCCTTTACATAGCACCTGCAGTCTAACATTTAAAACAGATGGTCCAATCATGTGTTTCTTTGCTATTGAACTTGAGGTCATGTACCAATCGACTCAAGAACAGTTTCTTCCCTGCCACTGGACTTTTGAATGGACCTACCTTGGCTAACCCACCAAGAAAGCTAAGGAGGGCTGCATGTGGCATAATGGATAACACTGCTGCCTCACAGTGCCAGGGACTTGGATTCGATTCCTGACTGCACTTTCTCTCAGTGGCTGCGTGGATCTCCTTTGCGTGCTCTGGTTTCCTCCCACAGCCAAAGACGTACTGATTAGGTGCATTGGTCATGCTAAATTCTCCCTCAGTGTACCCGAACAGTCACCAGAGCGTGACGGCGAGAGGATTTTCACAATGACTTCATTATAGTGTGAATGTAAGCCTATCTGTCACTAATAAATAAACATATGTTAAGTTGATCTTTCTCGACATCCTAGCTATGAATTTAACACTACATTCTGCACCCTTTTCCTTTCCTTCTCTATGAATGGTATGTTTTGTCTGCACAGCTCACAAGAAACAATAATTTGCACTGTATCCCAATAAATGTGACAGTAACAAATCAAATCAAATTTGCTTTAACATTTCCTTTATTTCAATCAAATAGTAGATCAGCCGTCACCACAAAGGAATTGGAGTGTAAGAACAAAGAAGTCTTACCCCAGTTAAATAGAGTAAAAACATAAAATGCGGGATAAACACAGCATATCTGGCAGCATCTGTGGAGGGAGAAATACAGTTAGCATTTCGAGTCCATTGATCTTTCTACAGAACTGAAGAGTCGGGACTCAAAATATTAACTGTTTCTCTCTCCACAGATGCTGCCAAGTCTATTAAGTTTATCCAGTTTTTATTTCAGAATTCCAGCATCCGCAGTATTTTGCTTTTATCGCAGTATATAGTTCTGTGAGTACTGTGGACCATTTATGTGTCCATAGGGAATGCAAAAAACCCCCACAAAACATTGCCTCTATTCTCTCTCCACAGCTGCTGTCAGAGCTACTGAGATTTCCAGCTTTTGTTTCAGATTTCCAGCATCTGCAGTATTTTGTTTTTGATACTTGGAATGATTCTCTGAATGAGGGGATTTTCCAATGAGGAACCATTTCGTTGAATAAGCCCATAGCGTTTTGAAGTTAGGAAAATTAAGGGTGATCTTCACAGAATCTCTACAGTGCAGGGGGAGGCCATTTGGCCCATTGAGTCTACACTGACCACACAGCCACCCAGACAATTCCTATAATCCAAATATTTAACCTGCTAATCCCCTGACACTAGAATCAAGTTAGCGTGGACAATCAACCCTAACCCACCCACACATCTTTGGACTGTGGGAGGAAACCGGAGCACCTGGAGGAAATTCAAGCAGACATGGGGAAGAACATGCAAGCTCCACACAGACAGTGATCTGAGGCCAGAAGTGAACCTGGGTCCCTGGCACTGTGAGGCAGTAATGTTAACCATTGTGCAAGTATGCTGCCCATCTTACTGGAAGGTATGGTAGCTACATTTGCTGATGGCACAAAGATAAGTAGGAAAGTATGTTGTGAAGCGGACTTATGGAGGTTGCAAAGGCACATGGGTAGATTGAGTGGACAAAGATCTGGCAAATTGGGTATAAGGTAGGAAAATATGAAACTGTCTACGTGAAGTTGGCAAGTGGACTCGGGTAGAGGAGTTGCCATGGAGAATGCACTAGGGAAAAGTTAACTGCCAAGCTATCCTTTAAATTCAATAAGTCTCACAACACCAGGTTAAAGACTGACACATTTATTTGGTAGCAAACGCCACTAGGCAGAGCCCCGAAAGCTACTAGCGTTTGCTACTAAATAAATCGATTGGACTTTAACCTGGTGTTGTGAGACTTCTTACTGTGTTTACCCCAGTCCTACGCCGGCATCTCCACATCATGACTTTAAATCCAAACCAGACAGCTTGGCTCTGACATATTGTTATGAAGAATGAACCAAAAGTTGTCCCCCAAGCTTTTGTTTGGTTGAAAGATGTAGTCTGTAGACATGCTCTTTCTGTGTGAATTTAAGTAGCTTGGCAGGAAGAATAAAAAAGCAGATTATCTAAATTGCAAGAGACTGCAAAGCTCTGAAATTCAGAGGAACCTGGATGTCCTAATGCATGAATCATAAAAGGTGCAGATATAGCAAGTAATTAGGAAATAGAATGTTATCGTTTATTGAAATAAGGAACTGTACCTAATAGTAGGGAGGTTGTGTTTCATTTGTTTAGAACATTTGGAGTACTGTGTAAAGCATTGGTTTCCTTATTTAAGGAAAGATGTACATATACTGGAATCAATTCAGAGAAGGTTTATCTGATTAATACCAGGACTGGACAAGCTATCAAATGAAGAATAGTTGGGCAAACCAGGCTTTATTCACTGAAGTTTAGAGGAGTGAGAGGTGACTTGCTTGCAACCTTTAAGATCCCGAGGGGTCTTGACAGAGTGGATATGGAGAGGGTTTTTCCTCTGGTGGGAGAATCTAGAACTGGGGAAGACTACTTGAAAAAAAGGTATTGCCCATTTAGAGCAGAAGTGAGGAAATTTTTTTTGTCAGCAGATAGCGAATTTTCAGAATTCTCTTCCTCAAAAGGTGGAGACAGCAGAGTTTTTGAATATTTTAAAGGCAGAGGTGAATAGATTCTTGATTAACAGGAGGGTGAACGGTTAACCGTGGTTGGTGAGAGGTTACAACCAGATCAGCTTTGGTCTTATTGGTTGGCGGAGCAGCTCAAGGAGTCGAATGGCCTACTTCTGCTCCTGATTTGATTGTTCGTTTGGGACCAGGGCTTGATTCCCATCTTGGGTCACTGTCTGTGTGGAGTCTGTACGTTCTTCCCATGTCTGCATGGTTTTTTTCCAGGTGCTCTGGTTTCCTCCCACAGTCCAAAAGAGGTGCTGGTTAAGTGCACTGACCATGCTGAATTCTCCCTCAGCGTATTCGAGCAGGCGCCGGAGAGTGGCAACCAGGGAATTTTCACCGTAACTTCACTGCATTGCTAATGTAAGCTAACTTGTGACACTAATAAATAAAATCATCTCAAGTGGCTGAACAGGATAGATGCTGAGAAGATACTCACCACGTTGAGGGGTCTAGAACTCAGATTGACAACCTCAAAAGTAACTGGTTAGTCATTTTGCACTCGCATGAGGAGAAATTTCAAAAGAGTTATGAGTCTTTAGAATTCTCTAGCCTCGAGAACTGTGGATGGTCAGTGTATTCAGGACAAAGAGCAACAGTTTATTGGATACAAAGAGAATCAAAGGAAATAGGAATAGTGTAGGAGGAGTGTGGAGTTGAAACAGATCAGGTATCACACTGAATGGCACAGAACAGACTTGAAGGGCCGAATAGCCTTCTCCAGTTCCTCGTTCTTATCATTAAACCCCAATCAGTATTTCATTGCACGTAGCCACTTAGGGACCTCCTGAAATTGGGGAAAGCACTATGTCAATATCTTTCTTTCATTGAGTGAGCCTGTCATTTTATGTTAGGCGGCACAGTGGTTAGCACTGCTGCCTCACAGTACCAGGGACCCCGATTCAATTTCCGGCTTGAGTCATTGCCTCAATAGGCAGAGTTTGGACGTTCTTCCCATGTCTGTGTGGGTTCCTCCGTGTGCTCTGCTTTCCTCTCACAGTCCAAAGATGCATGGGTCAATACATAGATATTGTCAATGCATAGTGTAGGTACAGGAGGTTATTAAGATTCATGGAATCCCCACAGTGCAGGAGGAAGCCATTTGGCCCATTGAGCACGCACTTATACCAACCCCACCCAGGTATCCCTAACACTAAGGAGCAATATAGTATGGCCAATCACTCTAACCTGCACTTTTTTGGTCAGGTTGAGTGGCCATGCTAAATTGCTACTTAGTGTCAGGACAACTAGCAGAGTGGGGCTATAGGGATAGGGAGTGGGTGGAATTGTGGTTGGTGCTGACTTAATGGGCCGAATGGCCTCCTTCTGCATTGTCAGGATTCTCTGATTCTCTGTTACCTCCCACCCCTATTACCAAGAGGAGTGACCGCCATCCAATCCAAGGTGACTGTGAATGGCAGGTTGCAAGCCGTCTCTCTCTAATGAAAGCTGGGGGACTGTGAGAATGGGAAGAAATTGTTGGGGAGCACAGTGAGTTGAATTATTGCTCCTTCCCTATTTGACAGAGGCACGGTGGGTGAATTCGCAACACCCGGAAAAATTCTCCGGCGCCTTTGAGTTTGCGTGCGAGGGATCCAAAAAAAGCAGAAACTTCTTTTGAATCAGAAGTTCTTCATTTGCTAAAGTATTCGCTGTACAACTAACCAACCCCACCCCCCCACCCCGGTCCTCCTCACCCTCCCCCACCTCCCACCCCCACACCCATCAAGCAGAGTGGAACTAATGCAAGGGAAATCTGCCCGGCCATTAATTTAAAAGCCAAGTAATCACATTTCAATGCGTTATAGGCTCCGCCAGGGTTTGCAAGGCCAGATTAAATTTTATTTAGGATATAAGTGGTGCTGGCCAGAGACTGAAAGATGTATGGGAGTACAGGGAGATTGTCGAGCAGTTTATTTGATTCTTTTTCAGGGTCGCGGTAAATCTGCCATATGACAATGATGAAAAGTATCTTTTGAGATCCAAGCGTCCCAACTTTGAGGAGGCGGATTGGTACGTTGCTTCCTGCTGTCTATCCATGTCCGCTCCTCCAGCCCCCAGTGACAGTACACGTTGCCAAACTGTCAGTCAGAAAGGCAGCCATTGCCATAACTACAACCAAAACATTTTGCGCTGGATAAAGGGCTAATTACTGCGGATGCTGGAACCTGAAATCGAGAGAGAAAATGCTGGAAAAATCTCAGCAGGGCTGGCGGCATCTGTAAGGAGAGGAAAGAGCTGTTTATCGAGTCCAGATGATCTTTTGTCAAACTTTTTGCAAGTTATGACTCGAAAGTTTATGCTCACCACGAAGGGCCACATTACTTTGTTCTGTGACACAGGAAGGTGACATATGACTGGTGGGAACCCAATTGTTCAAGCTAAAGTTTATTTATTTGTCACAAGTAGGCTTACATTAATACTGCAGTGAAGTTACTGTGAAAATCCCCCAGTTGCCACATTCCGGTCCCTGTTCAGCTACAGAGAGAATTTAGCATGGCCAGTGCACCTAACCAGTACATCTTTCGGACTGTGAGAGGAGCACCCGGAGGGAACCCATGCAGACATGGGGAGAATGTGAAAACTCCACACAGACAGTGACCCAAGCCAGGAATCAAACCTGGGTCCCTGGCGCTGTCAGGCAACAGCGCTAATCACTGTGCAGTCCTATAACGCACACTAAAATCGGACAAGGTCGAAATGAATGCGCTACCCTACGAGGCAAGCTGAACCAACTACAATGTAAACTTTGCCTGGATCTGACATTAAAGCACAGCAATCGTTGTCCCACCATCCCTTACCCCGCCCCAAATAGGATGTCATTCCAGTAAAGGAAGTCCCAGAAACATCCTTCTGAAGTGAGAGTATCCCCTACAATGTCAACATTCATTCATTGCTTTTGGGTTACTTATTTAACTTGTATTAAAGTAAATAATCATATCTGTTCCAATTAGCTGACAGTTCATGGCCCATAGCACATAGATTTTGGGTGAGGGACACGGGAGAGTGGGATGGGAGAGGAGGAGTGGCGGCATGTGAGGAAAAACTATTATTTTAATGCAGTGAATAGTGATAACCAAAGATGTGCGTGCGGGTTAGGTGGATTGCCCATGCTAAATTGCCATTTAGCGTAAGGGAAATTAGCAGGGTAAATACATGGGGCTGTGGGGGTAAGACCTGGATGGGATTATTGTCATTGCAGGATGGGCCAAATGGCCTCTTTCTTCACTGTAAGGACTTTATGACTTGGAACCTGTTGCCTACGAGGATGGTGAAAGTGACAACGGAGAACAATTTTGAAAGGAAATTAGATGGAACTACGGAAGTAAACTTGACGGGGAAGAAGAGTAGGATGAAGTACTGACTGGACTGCTCCAGAGAGAGCTGGCATTGTTTCAAATGCCCAAATGGCCTTCTCTGCCAGAATAGGTTTGCATTTTTTGATGTTTTTTGTGTTCATTCTGTGCTGGGTTGCATGGGAAATCGTGACAGGCTCAATGCTTCTTGTGATTACTGCCTATAGCATTATACCTGAATGGTTCTGTTGTAAAAATAACTACAGCAATCATTTTCATCCAAATAAATTCCATGCATTAACAATTGCCACAAAACTGCCCACAGTAGGGGCTCCCGATACTGGTGTGGAGTGGAATGTTTCCCTCTGCATAAGTGAATTGAACAAGGAGGAAATATTAGCAGAGATGGCTGATCGCAGGATGTTCATGAATAGAGAATAACACAGTGCTACTTGTAACAGACACAGCGTCAGGCCACTTACCTGAGAGGGGCTGGCAATTGGTGTTGGGAGAGGCATAAGGGGGGGTGTGGCAAGGCGGGGGGGGAGAAATAATAAACACGGCTTTCAAAACAAAAACAAAAATCTGCAATATTGACACCCAAGCTCATCAGTGTCACAAGTAATGCTTACATTTACACTGTAGTGAAGTTACTATGAAAATACCCCAGTTGCCACTCTCCGGCACCTGTTCGGGTGCACTGAAGGAGAATTTAGTATGACCGATGCAACTAAAACAGCACCTCTTTCAGACTGTGGGAGGAAACCAATGCACCTGGAGGAAGCTGTTGTAGATGCGCCAAGTTTGGTGGCGTTTAAGAGGTTAGTGGATAAGTATATGGATGAGAAGGGAATGGTTTAGTTAGGAGGGGCATTGCTTTTTATTTTGGTCGGCACAACATCGAAGGCCGAAGGGCCTGTTCTGTGCTGTATTGTTCTATGTTCTATGAAACCCAAGCAGGCATGGGAAGCACATGCGGACACTGCGCAGACAGTGAGCCAAGCCAGGAATCGAATCCGGGTCCTTGGCACTGTGAGTCAGCAGTGCCAACCGTTGTGCCACTGAGCCAGCCCTGAACCCATGAAGAGCCAAAGTGACCACAAGTTGTATCTGTCCATAGCTGAACTGAAGCATAAGTGCTTTGGGTTCACACAAGACAATCTCAGCTCTTTGGAGCAGTTTATCTATGCAGTGTTTTTTGATTTGCAACAACATGTCTGATATGCTCCTTTCCCTCCTAATCGTAAGTCATTTCTTTGCTGCTGTTGGAGTTTGGAACTCCAGTAGTATGGGGCAAGTTGTGTTGCGTCGATTGCCATCATTTCTTCCCGATAAACCAATATTTCCATGTAATATATATTCACTAGCCCACAGCGTTCAATCACTTCAACTAAGAAAACCCAGCATGGAATGCAGTTAATTATTCCTGCATAACCACACGAACTGGGACATCAAAACTGCTCCCAATTAAGGGATTACTTTCATGTATTATTGGAAATAGGTTTATGACGTGCAGCAGGCAGGATGAAAGGTTGCCTGCATGGTTAACATGTGGCATCTGTAGGGACACAATTAGCATCAAGTGCGAGATGGACCAGGACTAAGTGACCTGGGAGTGATTGATGCAGGGAATAGAGGTGGGGGGATGGAGCTTTTTCCTTGTGACTAACAAATGGTGCAAGTGGCCTGTGAGTGATTGATGGCAACAGAACAGGAGAACTTTAGCCTGCACGTAACCTTGCAATAGCTGATCTGGGAGTCATTAATGGAATGGGACACACAGGGTTTTGCTCTGCATCTGACTCGTGGGGAAAGTAATGTGTGACTGACTGATGAGCTACAATCTGAATGTGTGACTGCTTAGATGACTTGGTGCCAATTGGCATAGTTGCATAAACGGCGGCTACACTGCTCACCTCCATTCTGGGCAGTCACTGTCAGAGCCCCTACATTCTGGAATTCCCTCCCTAAACTTTCCTTCCTATTATCTCTCTCTCCTGCCCCTGTTTTATTGAATCACAGAATCCCTGTAGTGCAGAAGGAAGCCATTTGGTCCATTGAGCCTGCACTGATAACAATATAATTCAGGTCTATCCTCTTAACCCTACATATTTATCCTGCTAGTCAAAGAGTCATAGAGATTTACAGCATGGAAAAAGGCCTTTTGGCCCAATTTGCCCACGCCGCCCAGTTTTTATTGCTAAGCTACTCCCAGTTACCTGCATTTGTCCCATATCCCTCAAACCCATCTTATCCACGCAACTGTCTAAATGTTTTTTAAAAGACAAAATTGTGCCCACCTCAACCTCTGTCAGCTCATCGCATACACACTACCCTGAGTGAAAAAATTGCCCCTCTGGACCCTATTGTATCTCTCTCCTCTCATCTTAAACCTATGCCCTCTAGTTCTAGACTTTTTGGGAAAAGATGTTGACTATCTACCTTATCTATGTCCCTCATTATTTAATAAACTTCTACAAGAACACCCCTAAGCCTCCTTTGCTCCAGGATAAAGGAGTTCCAGTCTACTCAGTCTCCTTATAATTTAAACCATCAAGCTCCAGTCACATCCTAATAAATATTTTCTGCACATTTTAGTTTAATAATATCTTTACTATAATAGGATGACCAGAACTGGATATAGTATTCCAAGTGCAGCCTTCTAATGTCTTGTACAACTTCAATAAGATGTGCCAACTCTTGTGTTCAATGTTCTGACAATGAAACCAAGTACGCCAAATGCCTTCTTCACCACCTTGTCTGCCTCTGACTCCATTTTCAAGGAGCTATGAACTTGTATTCCTAAATTTCTTTATTCTATAACTCTCCCCAATATCCCACCATTAACTGAGTAGGTCCGATTCGAAGCAGCAAATGAACATGGCCAATCAACCTAACCCGCATATCTTTGGGAGGAAACCCACACAAACGTAGGAAAATTCCACGCTGGCAGTGACGCAAGGCTGGAATCGAACCTGAGCCACTGCAACTGTAAGTCAGTTGTGCTAACCCCAATGCAACCACTTAACTCTTAAAGCTTACCTCTATTAGTTGTGATGAAGGTCAAATATCAGAAATTTTAACCCTGAACAAAATGCTGCCAGACCTGCAGAGTATTTTCATAGACTTTTCCAGTGCAGAAGGAGGCCATTTGGCCAATCAGTCTGCATCGACCACAATCCCACATAGGCCCTATCTTCATAACCTCATGCATTTACCCTGCTAGTCCCCCTGACACTAAGGGGCAATTTAGCACGGCCAATCCACCTAACCTGCACAACTCTGGACTGTGAGAAGAAACCGGAGCACGCGGAGGAGGCACACGCAGAGTGTGCAAACTCCACACAGGCAAGTCGGGAATCGAACCGCGGTTCCTGGCACTGTGAGGCAGCAGTGCTAACCACTGTGCCACCATGCTGCCATCGGAAACTTACCATTTTGAACAAGCTTTTAATCGCCTTTGCAATATATTCTCATGCGGTTCAGCGATGAATATTGCTTAGCAGCATTCTGTGAAATGCTTTGAGGTGCCTTGCCGTATCAAAAGTGTTACAAAAACACAAGTTGTTACTGCTTCTACCCTGTGCAATAACTGGCGAGGAGTTCGAAGGAGTGTCGTAGAGGGAATTTTACCATCTGTTTAATCGATGGCAGAAATGACTTGGGAGTGGACAATTAAGTGAGCAGCATGCTGCTTCTAGCCAAGCTGTATTGGACCTGGGAGTGATTAATTCCGCACTGCAACAAGAGCTTAAAACCATCCAGCTGACCCTCGCTTGTGTTGGGGAGGGAGGAAACAATGCAGCATGGTGCAGAAGGGAGTTTTACGTCCACATGCTTACTTTCTTTCCATGAATAATATTCAAATTTCACGAATGTAAAATCAAATCGCTTCTAACTATTGGTATAATCTTCCTCTGAAGTCAACACAAGAGAAATATTCTGAACAAACATTTTAAAACTCGAACCACACAACAGCCTAATTAGCACTCTCAATGACTCTTGCAGTATTCAAGAAAGACCTAAAGGGAATACAGCACGTTATTTTATCCATCTGATTAGTTTCTTTACCCAATTAATTTACCAGATTTTTACTAAATTAATTTTTTTTAAAGAATACAATGTATAAGCGCAATACATTACATAATGACAGGCGGGATATGATACATGTCCCATTAGTGGTACTGACCATAACTCACAAGCAAGGTATGAGGGATCCTCTAACTACTCTGCATCTAAATCATGTTGTACCTGATCTGGGAGTGCTCAGACCTGACAAAAAATAGGAAGCTGCTCCATTCCCAATTGAGAGATTGCTTTCATGTTTTTAGTGGAAATAGGTTTACGATGTGCAGTGGGCAGGATGAAAGGTTGCCTGCACATTTAACATGTGGTATCTGCAGGGACACAATTAGCATCAAGTGCGAGGTTGAACAAGAAAAGGGGGATTGAACATGGAAAGCGAACAAAATCACTGTTTGGCTGAGAAACAAAGAGACTTTCCAAAAGGAAAGGAAAGGGTATTTCTTAAAATGCTTTCAGCCTGTGCAGGGGCCAAGTCTGTGACAATTGACGTGAATCATTTCTTCTGTGGAAGTCCAGGGATGCAATAAATTCTGGCTCTGTCCGTGGGGATTGGTAAAAATGTGCTGGTGGACAGACACTGTAGTCATGAGTGCGCCAACTGATGGTAAATTTGGTTTGGCAGGAAGCAGAGGTGATGGGATCCAACTCAAGCCAAGGGCTCAAGAACTTCACATGGTCTTAAAATCCTTGCAGAGCTCAATCTCTGGCCAGATTGAATCTACTGCATAAAAAGAGGCTACTTGACCCATCATGCCTGTGCTGGCACCAGTTATCCAATTAGTTCCAGATCCTGCTTTTTTGAAAAGCCCCTGCTAATGTATTCAATTTGATTTTGAATCACAATTGAATCTGCTTCCAGGCAGCGCACTACAGATTTTAACAACTCACTGCCTGAAAATAATTCTTGGAAATGATCAAGAGATTCGAGTTCCTAGGTGTCTAGATTACCAACAACCTATCCTGGTCCCTCCATGCCAATGCGATTGTTAAGAAAGCCAGCCAATGTCTCTACTTTCTCAGGAGGCTAAGGAAATTTGGCATATCCACTATGACTCTCAACAATCTTTCCAGATGGACCACGGAAAGCACTCTTTCTGGTTATATCACAACTTGGTATGACTCCTGCTCTGACCAAAACCACGAGAAACTACAATGGGTCATGAATTAGCCCAATCCATCACTCAAATCAGCCTCCCATCCGTTGACTCTGTTACACTTCCTGCTCCCTTGGAAAATCAGCCAACATAACCAAATGCCCATGCACCTTGAATACACTTTCTTCCAACTTATTCTGTCAGGAAAAAGATACAAAAGTCTGAGATCACATCCTAACTGACTTAAGAACAGCTTCCCTTCTGCCATCAAGCTTTTGAATGGACCAATCTTATATTAAGCTGATTTTTCTCTAAATCTTAGCTATGACTGTAACACTCTATTCTACATCCTCTCCTTTCCTTCTCCTTTATGTACTCCAAAAAGAGTATGTTTTGTCTATATAGTGAACAAGGAGCAATACATTTCAATATATCCCAATACATGCAACAATAATTTGTTATCAAAATCAAATCAAAATCCTTACTATGTTTCTCTAAATCATTGCTTCTCCCTTGGAATAATCTTCCATCACTGTCCAATGTCCAGCCCCCATGGAAACCAATCCAAGATTTCATTTTGTTAAAAATAAAAGAGGTAAACAAGGATGCAACTTTACAGCCAGGTACAAGCCACAAATGTGCTACATCTGAAAATGGAAAACACTAGCTAGAACATCAAGTTAGCAGCACCATAGTCGAGAACTGGAAAATCATGATCACGCATTTCCTACAGTCTCACAGTCATGAAATCCCCTGAGAAAGACTAAAAGACACATGCAGAGAAGGTCAAAAAGAAACAACAAAGCAGGCAGGTCTCTAGTTCTGTGGCATGTGAATGTTTATAGAATATACTCCAATCTGATCAAGTGATAACCTCTGTGCCACCAAAGAAAAACGCAACAAATTTTTAAAATGGTCAGAAGTTTCTCTAATTTTCCAATCTGGTGTCAAAAGGAAAACTTTTCAAACAAAAAAGTTGGAAACTACTTGAGGGTAGTTAGCTTTAAATGGGCTAAACTTGAGGTGGGAGTGGAAGGTGCATCCCATGCACTTAATATTCTCGTGTAAAGGTTCTGATATCAGCCCGAAAGGTTGTTCTCATGTCCAAATCCACCTCTTGAACCAGTGGTCACAGTGTATGGCTCATGAGGTTAGTGTCAATCTATGACTAGAGACTGTTTCAATGAAGGCAGTGCAAGACTTTCTATTGAGCAGGTGAGGTCACTTCCAAGCTCCCAAGATGGGAGAGAAAGTTTGGAATAAAATGTTAGCATTGCTTAGTTACCAGAAATTTGATCGTTTTTAAGTTACTGTCCCTTTTTTTCAGTCTTTGCTCTTCTTTATTAATACTGCCATTGAGAATCAGAAGCTGCCCAGTGTGAGGATATTGTGCCTTTGAGAAATGTGTCATAATCGTGTTTCCATGCAGGTTTTTCAAACAGACTTCGGTATTTTATTGGTGCCGTGATGTCTGTAACTGGTGACCTCTAATTCTTACTGAAACAACATGATAGACAACGTGTTTATTTTAATTTGGGCTAATGCAGTGTCCTGGGGTTTTATCGCCTTTTTGAATTGTTGGGTGAAGCATGATTGACAGGTCAGGTGATGCCTGGGGATAGTTTTTTTTCCCCACAGAAGAGTCCAAGGTTTCAGTCGGTTTAGCAACTAGCTGGAAGCTGGTGGAGGCAGGCAGCATCCCTGTCTCTCTCTTTCTTTCCAGAGATGCGCTGAAAATTCCAGGTTTTGGGAAGCCTCAGTTTTAATCCAAATTTGAAAGGCCCAATTCACAGCAGGTGTCACAAAGCTGCAAAATTCAGCATCACGTGAACATACTAGTTTTTTATGCCAGATCTATAACGGGGTGTATGTTTGTGGGGATGTTGTTTGATCTATAACCACATTGATAGCTAGTTGTTAAGGTTTATGCTATATCATGCTTGAAGCTTGTAATTGGTAGAAGTTATACTAAGCTTTTTACTACATGTTAACTGTGATCTTAAATAAACTTTGTTTGATAAACGTTTCCTAGCTGGTCACCTGAATCATACCTGGAGTGAAACACCTTATGTTCACCCATGCCAAAATCAAAGTGTTAAATCTAGGATTTAGACTGACTTCGTAAAACACATTGAAGTTTCTGGCCTGGTTCATAATGCGGGGGTGCTGGCATTGGACTGGGGTAAACACAGTAAGAAGTCTGACAACAAGCTTTCGAGGTTTCTCTCTTTGTCAGGTGAATGAAGAGTACTAGCCTCAGACGGAGCATATAACGGCACAGACAGTTTACAGATTACTGATTAGAATGCGAATCTTTACACCTAACCTGCTATTCAAGTCTTAAAGTGGCCAACAATGTGAGTTGAAGGAGCACTGAGCACCTGTGAGTTTACTATCAAATAAATCGGTTGGACTTAAACCTGGTGTTATCAGATTTCTTACTGGTTCATAACACCAGGCAACTGTTAGGTCTCCTGCTAACTGGAAACCCTCTCCTCAGAAGGTTATAAAGGATTAGGGGGATCAATTGAAAATTTAAAACACAACATCGATAGATTTATGTTGGATAAATATTTTAAGAGTAATGGAAAAAAACTAAGTCAGCTGGAGTGCAAGTTGAACCTTGATCTAACCAAATGGCATTGAGGGGCTGACTGGTGTCTGCCTGTTACTAGGTTAGTACCTCCAGCTTCTAGGAAGATTATAAGACTTCCTGAGGTGGGGTGTGGCTGCTTGAACAGAACAATTTCACTCCAATGGTTGGTTAATCATTGCCCTCCCTGGCCATTTGGGGGAATTGCATTGCAGGAGAAATCCTTGGGTGAATTTAGATCCTGCCACTTGGTGAAATGAAAGCCACAGCTTAGTGGGCAGCACTTGCACCTCAAGAGCCAGAGAGCTTCAGATTTATGATTCACTCGAGACAATGGAGCACATAATGTTGGCTGACGTATCAGTACTGAGAGTGTTGAGGTGCCATATCATTGATGATTTGCTCATCCTCTTCCCCATCTTCCCTCTCATGTAAGTGTAAACAATCCCACTATTAGAAAGAGAAGTAGAGGAGTTTTCCCTGATGTCCTAGCTGATATTTATCCCTCAAACAAATATCACTGCAATACAGCTTATCTGGTCTTTATTTCACTGTTGTTTATGGGATCTTGCTATGCATAAATTGGTTTCACGTTTCAACAGTGACGACATTTCAGAAGTACTTTAGTGCCTGTGAGGTTCTTTAGGATGTCCTGAGATATACTGCCTTACACAATTTGTATATATTTCAAGGGTTACTTACTGCCAATTTTATGCCACTTCCGCTTAAGAAGGTAAATGGTATGTTCATCTTTTTTTAACAAGAGCATTTGAGTATTGGAATAAAGATGTCTTAAGATTATTCGTAAAGTCTTGGTGAGATGGCACCCAGAGCATTGCTTACAGTCTTGGTCTCCTTGGAAAAATATTCTTGCCACATAAGAATATGAGAACATATGAACTAGGAGCAGGAGTAGGCCTTCTGGCCCCTCGAGCCTGCTCTGCCATTCAATAAGATCATAGCTGATCTCTTTTTGGACTCAGCTCCACTTACCTGCCCGCTCACCACAACCCTTAATTCTTTTACTGTTCAAAAAGTTATCCTTGCCTTAAAAACATTCAATGAGGTAGCCTCAACTGGGCAGGAAATTCACAGATTCACAAGCCTTTGTGTGAAAAAGTTCCTCTCAACTTAGTCTTAAATTTGCTTCCCTTTATTTTGAGGCCATGCCTCCCAATTCTAATTTCATCTGCCAGTGGAAATGACTTTCCTGTTTCCCTATCTTATCTATCCCCTTCATAATCTTATATGTTTCTATAACATCTCCCCTCATTCTTCTGAATTCCAATGAGAATAGCACTAGTCTACTCAGTCTCTCCTCATAAGCCAACCCTCTCAACTCCAGGATCAACCTAGTGAATTTCCTCTGCACTCCCTCCAGTGCCAGGATATCCTTTTTCAAATAAGGAGACCAAAACTGTACACAGTACTCCAGGTGTGGCCTCACCAGCACCTTATGCAGCTGCAACATAACCTCGCTGTTTTTAAACTCCATCCCTTTATCAATAAAGGACAAAATTCCATTTGCCTTCTTAATTACCAGTTGCCCCTGCAAACTAACTCCTTGTGATTCTTGCACAAGGACACCCAGGTCCCTTTGCACAGCAGCATGCTGCAATTTTTTACCATTTAAATAATAGTCCGTCTTGCTGTTATTCCTACCAAAATGGATGACCTCACATTTACCAACATTGTATTCCATCCAGACTGTTGCCCATATAGGGTGTACAACAAAGGTTCACAAGGCTAATAGAAACCAAAGATGGAATTCTCCTGTCTCTCCTGCTACAGGAATTGAAGCGGACAGGAGGCAGACAATGCAAATGTCCCTTGGCCTCAGGCAGGATTTTCTGGTTTTGGGGCGAGCCCCAAAATCCCACCAATAGAAAATTGAAACCTGTCTCTGCCATTCATTTTGATCAAGGCTGATCATCAAATTCAATTTCTTGATTCCACCTTCCTCCCCATATCCCTGATCCCATTAGCCCCGAGAGTTATGTCTACTTTATTCCTGAAATTACACAATGTTTTGGTCTCAACTACTTCTGTGGTAGTGAATTCCACACATTCACCACTCCCTGAGTGAAAGAATTTCTCCTCATCTCAGTCCTAAAAGATTTAGCCCTTATTGTCAAACTATGACCACAAGCTGGAATTCTACCACCCATATGTCATGGGAATTGGAACATGTGAGAGCCCAATAATGGGACATCCTTTGACCCCAGGCAGGATTTTCTGGTCTTGTATTGAGCAACATCTTAAAATCCCACCTCTAGTTCTGGACTCCCCCACCAATCTTCTAAACTCCAATGAATACAATCCTAACTGACTTAATCTCTCCTCATATGTCAGATCTGCTATCTCAGGGATCAGCCTGGTAAACTTTTGCGGTATTCCGTCATAGCAAGGACATCCTTTCTCACACAAGGAGACCAAAACTGCACACAATACTTCAGGTATGGCTTCACCCATGCCCTGTACAACTGCAGTAAAACATCCCTATTCCTATACTCAAATCCTCTTGCTATGAAGGCCAGCATACCATTTACCTTCTTTACTTTCAGCAACTGATGCACAAGCACTCCAAGGTCTTGTTGAGTATCCACCTCTCTCAATTTACTGTTCAAATAATAATCTGCCTTACTATTTTTGCTACCAATGTGGATAATCTCAGGTTTATCCACATGATATGGCATCTGTCATTCATATTCCCACTCACCCAGCCTGTCCAAATCACGCTGAAGCATCTCTGCATCCTTCTCACAGCTCAACTTCCCACCCAACTTTGTTTCATCTGCAAATTTGGAGACAATATATTTAGTTTCTTCTTCCAAATCATAGACATGTTATGTGAACAGTTGGGGTCCCAGCACAGACCCCTATAGTATTACTATACTATTCGCAATCCCATACTTCTTAGAATGGGAGGTTAGTCCAATAGGGGAAGATGAAATAGAGTGGACCTTCATTCTCTGGAGTTTAGAAAAATGAGAGGTGATCTCATTCAAGCACACACAGTTCTTACAGGACTTGACAAGGTAAGTACAGGGAGGATGTTTCCCTGGTTATGCGCTCGAGAACCAGGGTCCCCAGTATTAGAACATGGGGGTAAGCCTTTTAAGACTGAGGTGAGGAGAAATTTCTTCATTCAAATGGTGAATCTTTGAAATTCTTTGTCCCAAGGGACTGTGGAGGCTCAGTTATTGATTTATGTTCAATACCAAGATTGGTAGATTTCTGCACATTAAAAACATCAAGGAATACCAGGATGGTGTAGGAAAATGGTACTGAAGTAGAAGAACAACCATGATTTCAATGAATAGTGGAGCAGGCTGAATGGCAACAGACTCCTGCAAAATTTCTTATGTTCTTTATTTCTATTCCTTTCCAGATATATCACAGCTTGGTATGGCTCCTGCTCTGACCAAGACTGCATGAAACTACAAAGTGAGCTGAATGTAACCCAGTCCATCATGCAAACCAGCCTCCCATCCATTGACTCTGTCTACACTTCCTGCTGCCTTGGAAAAGCAGCTAACATAATTAAAGATCTCTCGCACCCCAGGAATCCTCTCTTCCACTTTCTTCTGTCGAGAAAAAGATGCAGGAGTCTGAAAACACGTACCAACTGACTCAAGAACAGCTTCTTTCTTGCTCCCATCAAACTTTTGAATGGGCCTATCTCACATTAAGTTGATCTTTCTATACACTCTAGTTTTGATTGTAACACTACATTCTGCACTCTCTCCTTTCCTTTTCTATGAACGGTATGCTTTGACTGTAGAGTGTGCAAGAAATAATACTTTTCACTATATACTAATACATGTGACAATAATAAATCAAATCAAATCAACCCTAGCAACAAGTGTAATATTATATTCTGCATCCTCTCCTTTCCTTCTCTATGAACAGTATGCTTTTTCTGAATAGCGTGCAAACAATACTTTTCATTGTATCCCAATATATGTGACAAAAATAAATCAAATCAAATCAAAATCCACTCCCATGTCTCAAATTCTCAGCATCACTCTTGAGCTTTAATAAAAAGGATTCCATTTTACTGTAATTACTTAAAGAACAGGCTAAAAGCTATAAAAGTCATCTCAAGATGGCTGTAATTAGCATAAGCACCAGCAGTTACTGCCTCGACCTGACACAACCATTTAGCACCATGACCAGATAGATTATGCCCTCATTAAGGTCGGCATGTATCGACTGTTAATGCGCGAGGAAAGATTGGTCTCACGAACCCTGTCCTGACTTAATTCCTTCTTTTCCCCTTTAAATTTTCTCATTCAGGAAGAAAAACTCAAGGAAAGAATTTCAGCATCTCCTTATAATACTGGCAGCAACAGTGGGTCTTTAGCTTTCTAGTGCTGATAATTCTTTAGCTTCTGAGTCATGTATTTAAGCCCTACCACAGAATTTAGACTGACACTCCACTCAGTGAAGAGACATGCATTTCTATTGCACCCTTCATGGCCTTAGGACAGCTTGAAGCATTTTACACTCAACAAAGTTCTTTTGAAGTGAGCTATTGTTGTAATCGTACAATCCCTACAGTGCAAAAAGAAGCCATTCGGCCCATCGAGCCTGCACTGACAGGCCTCATCCCTGTAACCCCATGTATTTACCCTCTTAGTCCCCCTGACACCAAGGGGCAATTTAGCATGGCCAATCCCCCTAACCCCACACGTTTTTGGACTATGGGAGGAAACTGGAGCATCTGGAGGAAACCCATGCAGACATGGGGAGAACGTGCAAACTCCAAACAGTCAACCAAGGAAGGAATTGAACCTGAGTTCCCAGCACTTGTGCGGCAGCAATGCTAACCACTGTGTCACCATGTCCCCCAACGTCAGAAACATAGCAGGTGTCAAGGTCCCACAAATGTCAATGAGTACGTGACCATATAGCCTGTTCGGCCACTTTGGTTGCCGGGTATTTTCCACGATGAAAAGGGGAACTCTGCTGTTCCTCTTTGAAATAATGTCACATGATGTCTTTACATCCACCTGTGAGGACAGACAGCATCCTCGGCTTAATGTTTCTGAAAGGCAGTACCTCTGACAATGCGACACTCCCTCAGTGCAACAATGAAGCATTAACCAAAATATTTTGCACAATTCATAGAATCATATAGTGCACAAGAGGCTCTTCAGCCCTTCAAGTCTGCACCAACGCGTTAGAAACACCTGAACTCCCACCTAATCCCATCTGCCAGCATTTAGCCACAGCCCCTGAATGTTATGACATGCCAAGTGCTCATCCAGGTACCTTTTAAAGGATGTGAAGCAACCTGCCTCCCCCACCCTCCCAGACTGTCACCACTATCTGGGTTAAAACGTTTTTCCTCACATCCCCCTAAACTTCCTGCCCCTCACTTTGAACCTATGTCCCCTTGTGACTAACTCTTCAACTAAGAGAATGAACCTATGTCCCCTTGGGACCTGGTCACCTCCTCAGAAAATTCAATCAAATTTGTGAGGCACGACCTCCCTCTGACAAAGCCATGCTGACTATTCCTGATTAAGCTTTGCTTCTCCAAGTGGAGATAGATGCTCTCTTTCAAAAGTTTCTCCAATAGTTTCCCTGCCACTGATGTGAGACTCACTGGTCTGCAGTTCCCTAGTTTAGTTCTACAACCCTTCTTAAATACAGGAGTTACATCAGCTATTCTCCAATCATCTGGCACCTCCCTTGTGACCAGAGAGGAATTGAAAATTTAGGTCAGAGCCCCTGCAATCTCCTCCCTCATATCCCACAATTCATCTGGACCTGGAAATTTATCCAATTTAAGGCTGCTGACACTGCCAATACCTCGTCTTTCCCTGTGTCAATTTGACTAAGGACCTCACAGTTCTTCTCCCTAAATTCCATACCATCATCGCCATTCTCTTGGATGAAGGTGGATGTGAAGTATTTATTCAACACGCTACGACGTCCGCTGGCTCCACCCACAGATTGCCCTCTTGTCCCTAATGGGCCTTACTCTTTCCCTAGTTATCCTCTTTCTATTGAAACACTACAGAAAGTCTTTGGAATTTCCCTTTTTTTTTTAAATCAGCCAGAGCTTTCTCAAATCCCCTCTTTGCATTACTAATTGCTTTCTTAAGTTCCATCCTGCACTTTCTATCCCTCACCAATGCCACCACTGATTTGCTTCCCTTGTACTTTTTAAACGCCTTTGCTCCTTATTGTATCCTGAATATCTCAGGTTAACCACGGTTCTGTGGGCTTGTTATTCCTGCCCATTAGCCAAAAGGGAACATGCTGGGCTTGCACCCTCCCCATTCCTTTTCTAAATGCCTCCCACTATTCTCCTGTAGATTTTCCCATTAGTAACTATTCCCAGTCTGCCTTGGCCAGATCCTGTTTTATTTTATTAAAATCTGCTCTCCCTCAATCCAAAACCTTTTTTTTTGCATCTTATCTATTTCCTTGTCCATAACATGTACTACATTGTGATCGCTGTCGGAACAATTTTGCAAACAACTAAGTTTCCAGCCAAAAAGCTTTCCCTTTTCTGAAATGCTTCTTCCAGTTTATCTGTGAGATTGCAAAATTTGGTTGATTCCCAGTATGCAGACACCATGGCTGCTCGTAGGGGAGGGGGTGATGGCCTTGTGGTATTATTGCTGGACTATTAATCCAGAAGCTCAACTCATGTTCTGGGGACCTGGGTTCAAATCCCACCAAATTTGAATTCAATTTTTTTTAAATCTAGAATTAAGAATCTACTGAGGTCAGTGAAATCACTGTCAATTGTAAGAAAAACCTATCTTGTTCAGTGGATAAAAGCAAATTATTGGGGATGTTGGAATCTGAAACCAAAATAGAAAATGCTGGAAAATCTCAGCAGGTCTGGCAGCATCTGTAAGGAGCAAAAAAGAGGTCATCTGGACTCAAAACGTCAGCTCTTTCCTCTGAGATTTTCCAGCATTTTTTATTTTGCCATCTGGCTTACTAGTCCTTGAGGGAAGGAAATCTGCCGTCCTTACCTGGTCTGGCCTACGTGCAATTCCAGAGCCACAGCAACATGGTGGACTCTCAACTGCCCTCTGAAATGGCCAAGCTAGGCACTCAGTTCAAGGGCAACTAGCGATGGGCAATAAATGCTGACAGTTATCAGTGTTCAGTAACTGCCGTTCAATCACTGAGCTGCAGAACCCAATACACCAACATCCAAATAACCCATTCCAGTCTTTGAGGCCAGTTTTATAAAACAAATTAAAGGAATTTTGATAGAACAGATAGGGAGAAATTGTTTCTGCTGCCAGTGGGGTCAGTATCCTGAGGACACAAATTTAAGAAAAGTGGCAAAAGAAAACACTGGGGGAGGCTAACCAAAATTGTGTACTGAGAGTTATAATGGTCTGAAATGCGCTGCCCAAAAACATGTTGGAAGCAGATTCAGTAATAACTTTCAAAAGGGAATTAGATATATACTTTTCTTTCGATTTATAGGGCCACGGGACAAAAAGCAGTGGCATGGTGGCACAGTGGTTAGCACTGCTGCTTCACAGTGCCAGGGAACTGAGTTTGAATCCTGGCTTAGGTCATTGTCTGCATGGAGTTTGCACATTCTCCCTGTCTCTGTTGGGTTTCCTCCAGGTGCTCCAGTTTCCTCCTACAGTCCAAAGATGTGTGGATTGGCCATGTTAAATTGCTCCCTAATGTCCGGGGGACTAGCTAGAGTAAATGCACGGGGTTATGGAATTGTGGTTGGTGTAGACACCATGAGCCAAATGGCCTCCTTCTGCACTGTAGGATTCTATGCATTGATAGCTGTACTGGAGTAGTAGCAGAAGTACAATGGGCCAAAAAACCCTCCTGCTGTGCTGAATGGCACTATCAACGTCAAATCAAACCTGCAGGGCAACCAATACTTGCTCTCTATTAAAGTGAAAGTTGTGGGCCTAGTAAAGGAGATTTGCAAGGGTGCTGCCAGGAAAATTTTGGAATTTTGAAAATTTGGGAAAATTTTAGCTATGAGTAAAGGTTGGAGAGGCCAGGGTTGATTTCCTTGCAACAGAGGAGACTGAAGGGTGATTTAATTTAGGTTTATAAAATTATGATATATAAAGCAACTAAGAATTACCCCTATTTACCTTGGCAGAAGGGTCACAAACCAGGATGGGGGACATAGATTGACATTGTTGTAGAAGAATTGGAGGGGAGATCACAGAATCCCGACAGCGAAAAAGGGGATCATTCAGTCCATTGAGTCTGCACTGATTTTCCAACAGAGCATCTTACCCAGGCCCCTACACATTTTGGGACACAGAGGAGCAATTTAGCATGGCCAATCCGCACATCTTTGGAGAGTGGGAGAAAACCGGAGCACCCAGAGGAAACCCACACAGACATGGGGAGAATGTGCAAACTTCACACAGACAGTCACCCAAGGCTGGAATTGAATCTGGGTCCCTGGCACTGTGAGGCAGTAGTGTTAACCACCATGCCGCCCTTAATGAGGGAACAGTTTTCTGCTCAGAGTTTTGGAGGGGGTTTAAATTCTGTGCCTGAAAGGCTATTATGAGGTAGAAATTCCCATCACATTTAGGTAGTTTGAATACCCACAGTGCAGAAGGAGGCCATTTGGCCCATTGAGCCTGACCAACAACAATTCCACCTCAGGCCCCATCTACATAACCCCATTTATTGACTCTGTTAATCTCCCTGACATCCCCGTAACATGAAGGAGCAATTCAGCACAGCCAATCTACCTAACCTATCTAGGGATAGACTATAAATGCTGGCCCAACCAACGATGTACATGTCCCACTAATAAGTTAAACGAATCATAGAACATGTGCCATTATTTCCAACATTCTGAAATCCGATGAAGCTTTGGCTAGTGCTGTATAGAAGGCGCTCAAAGCACTAGCAGCCTCTAGTCAACAAAGTGGAAGAGTAAGTTATCAGTCTCAGTTCAACCGATGAGCTACAGAACTCAATCCTCCAACATCCAAATAACCCCTTCCAGTCTTTGAGGCCATTTTTACAAAACAAATTAAAGAATATGAGGAGTTTTGATAGAACAGATAGGGAGAAATTGTTTTTGCTGCTAGCGGGGTCAGTAACCCAAGGACACAAATTTAAGATAAGTGGTTAAAAAAAAAGAAATTGGAGGAGGCAAGACAAAATTGTGCACTCAGTGTTATGATGATCTGGAATGTGCTGCCTAGAAACATGCTAGGCCGAGTGCAGAAAAGTGAGATGACATTGGGGAACTCTTTCAGCGACCAGTACAAGACAAGGTGGACAGAGTGGCCTCCTTGTGTGTCATAAATTTTGTAACGCTCCATGATTCGATTTGAAAGGTGGAAGCTTAAAGAGGATTGCAAACGTTTTGCCTGATCATCAAAAGATAAGCAGGGAAAAGAGCAGCATTATGTTGTTAGCTTTGTTTTCTATACCAGAGTTCTTCCTCATCCATTCATTTGGCTGGATGCCACAGGAGAGGATTTGTAAAGGTGAGCGCTGTAGATAAAACAAAGAACAAAGAAAATTACAGCACAGGAACAGGCACTTTGGCCCTCTAAGCCTGTACCGGCCATGCTGCCTGTCTGAACTGAAATCATCTACCTACGTCCTTCTATTCCCATCCTATTCATGATGCCAAAACGTTGAATGTATTCAAGAGGCAGCTGGATTTGGCACTGGAGGCGAATGGGATCAAAGGCTATGGGGAAAAAGCAGAATTATGCTATTGAGTTGGACGACCAGCCATGATCATGATGAACGGCGGAGCAGGCTCGAAGGGCCAAATGGCTTCCTCCTGCTCATACCTTCTATATTTTTATGTATTTATCAAGATGTCTCATAAAAGTTACGATGAGGGCAAGGATAAGCTTTGGGGAAAGCAGTGGGCAATTTCTGTTGCTCCTAGATCTTCAGTGAAGAGAGCACTTGAAGAGAGCCATTTTGTCTCTCCCATTCCTCCTGCAGTGTAATTGCTTTGACATTTCAAAGAGGACTGAGCATTCCACACAAAGGTGGAGCCAGCAGAATTTGGAGAGGTAGTAATTTCTGAAAAATGCTGGTTCGTTTTGTTGGCTGTGGGTGGTGGGGTGTGGGAGGGGACATTAGCAGGTCAGCGAACAGAACAGCAAAATGAACCATTTATGGAAATAGCAGGCTGAAGTTCAAATTATTTCAGTCTGAAAAAGTCTTTAGCTAAAGGCTGAACTACTTAGAAAATTAATTCATAAAACAGACAAGACCGCAGGTAGTGCCATGAGAAAATTGTTCCTTGGGCAGTGGATTCCAAGTTATTATTACTTCAGTGTGCTGCCTGACTCACAGCTCACTCACAATGAAACTGGTTGGAAGAGTCACTTCAGTAATATTTATAACTTTGGCAATTTCTTTTTGTGTTCGTCAAGTGTGGCAACTTTAATATTAGTGAAGTGTTCAAAAGATGCTTTATAGAGAGTAATCAGACAAAACTTTGACTGCCAGAACATGTAAGGAGATTAAATCATAGAATCCCTGCAACGCAGAAGGAGTCCATTCAGCCCATCGAGCCTGCATCAACAATAATCCCACCTAGGCCCTATCACCATAACCCCATGGATTTATCTTGCTAATACCCCTAACACTGGGTGGTACAGTGGCACAGCGTTACCACTACTGCCTCACAGCACCATGGATCCAGGTTCAATTCCAGCCTCAGGAGTTTGTACATATTCCTTGTGTCTGTGTGGGTTTCTCCGGGTGCTCCAGTTTCCTCCCACAGTCTGAAAGACATGCTGATTAGATTGATTGGCCATGCTGAATTGACTCTAGTGTCAGGGGATTAACAGGGTAAAATATGTAGGGTTACGGTAATAAGGCCTGGGTGGGATTGTGGTCGGTGCAGACTCAATTGGCCAAATGGCTTCCTTCTGCACCACAAGAATTAAAAGGTTTTATCATTCTAATGGGCAATTTAGCATCGCCATTCCACACGTTTTTTGGAGTGTGGGGAGAAACCAGAGCACCCGGAGGAAACCCACGCAGACATGGAGAGAACGTGCAGATTCCGCACAGTCACCGAAGGCTGGAATTGAACTCAGGTCCCTGGAGCTGTGAGGTAGCAGTGCTGTGCCATCCGGCTGCCCCACAAAAGCTAGGTTTTCAGGGATGTCGTGTAAGAGGAGAGAGAGAGAGAGAAAGGTGGAAAGGGAAGAGGTTTAGGGAAGAATTTCAGAGCCTGATGTCCAGTCTGTGGCCAGCAATGGAAATGTGAAGGAAAAGAGAGATGGGCTGGAGGTTAGGAATGAAGGAGTTCAAAGATGTTGGAAGGCTGAATGAAGTCAGAGAGATAGGGGAAAGTGAGTCAGCGAAACTGAGAAATTTCCATTTGCGGAACCGAAACCTAGGTTTTAACTTGACCCTGCCCAGAAGGGAGGGCCAGATGTCCATCTTGCATCCTTTCAATGATTCAAAATGGAGAGTAAAATCAGAGAGTACAAAACATGGGTCTGATCTGAACTAACACCATTCCCACCTGGCGAGGTAGCTGATAATTGGGACTATGATATTATTCTGACAATAAAAATAAAGATCAAACTGCATCAGTTAGATACTTCTTGCAAACTTCGATTTGCAAATTGTGAGTGGAAGTGGGAAAGAGTGTGATTTATTCCCACCTGATGTGAGGTGAGGTGATCCTGCCAACAGTTTCATGAGTCAACTATTTTGGGCGGATGAGAGTGAAAACGTATTGGTGAGAGCGAAGAAGTGAAAAGGTGGGAGGGAGAGTGGGGGACTGAGAGAGAGGGAGAGATGGACAGAGAGAGAGGGAGGGAAGGAGAGAGAGAGTGAAAGGGAGAGGAGGGGCAGAGAAAGAGAGGGCACGCAGGAAAGAGAGAGAAGGGGATAGAAAAAGGGAGAAAGAGAGGGAAGGGGGGGGGGAGGAGACAGAGAGAAAGAGAATTGAGGGAGCCAGAAAGAGGGAGGGAGAAGTGGGATGTGATAAGAGAATGTGAACAAAAGAAAGAGATCTAGAGTGAACAATATTAAGCAAGGCAGGTATCTCAAGGGAAACTGTACAAGATAACACACATTAGAAAAAGAGCTATAGAAAACGCACAAGCGAGATAGAGTGAACATTGCAGAGAGAATAAGAGGGAAAGAGTGTGTACAAGCACTCCAATGGGTGTCACCGTTTATTTACAAGGCAGAACTTGATGGAATTCTGGGGAAGTAGGCCATGTAGGGAGGGTGCTGCCAATGAGGCTAAAGTACAAATACTGGGTTGCAGGTTTGTCATGAAACTGAATTTCTCTTCAGTCCTAATCCCCTATACCTCACTGTGCCAAAACCAGTGTTATTTCCTTTGTCTCAGTTATAACAAATGTCTCTTTCAAACTCCTTCCCGAGTGACTGAGTTCCACAGCTGGTTAGACACAGCCATATGCATGAGTCAATCTCAATGACTAAGTAAGGTTGGTTGTTCATTTATCCAGTTATGTGACAGACAGCACAACTAGGTGTTAAGATAACAATGATCACTCCTGAGAGTAACCAGAAATTCAAAACCAGAAGAATACCTTGGGTAAGGAAGTGAAAAAAGATCTAAATAGCATATAACACTCACATTATCTATCCCAAAACCCTTGTGCAAAACTCCCACCAACGTTTACAGATGCATCATAGAAAGCATTCTTTCTGGCTGTTTCACAGCTTGGTATGGTTCTTGCTCTGCCCAAGACCGCAAGAAGCTACAAAAGGTCATGAATACAGCCCAATCCATCATGCAAACCAGCCTCCCAACATTGACTCTGTCCACATTTCCCACTGCCTTGGAAAAACAGCCAGCATAATTAAGGACCCCATGCATCCCGGACATTCTCTCTTCCACTTTTCCATTGGGAAACAGACACAAAAGTCTGAAATCATATACTAACCACGCAAGAACAGTTTCTTTTCTGCTGCCTTCTTACCTGTCAGACTTTTAAGTGGATCTACCTTGCAGCAAATTGATCTTTCCCTACATCCCAGCTATGACTGTGACACTACATTCTGCACTCTCTCCTTTCCTTCTATATGAAGGGCATGCATTGTCTGTACGGCATGTAAAAAACAATACTTTGCATATTGTCCCAATATATCTGACAAGAATAAATCAAATCAAATCCTTCCACTGAAAGTTAAATCTGAACTCTGGTACTTTGCAAACCCCTTCTGATTACTTTGACTCCTATATATATATGTGCCCAAGGAATCAGAACCAAGCACCAGTACATTTTGCCAGGTTATTTCAGAACATGTGTCATTACCCATGGGAGACAGAGAGCAAGGCAAATGGGGATTTGCATTGATTTGGCATCTTTCACAACACTGGGGCACTGAAAATGTTTTACGGTCAATGCAAGGTTTTCAGACGCACCACAAGACTATACGATATAGGAGCAGAATTAGGCCATTCGGCCCATCGAGTCCGCTCTGCCATTCAATCTGGGCTGATAAGTTTCTCAATCCCATTTTCCCTCCTTTTCCCCGCAACCTTTTATCCCCTTACCAACTAAGAATTCTGTCTTAAATGCACTCAATGACCTGGCCCCCACAGTCCTCAATGGCAATGAATTCCACAGATTCACCACCCTCTAGCTGAAGAAATTCCTCCTCATCTTGGTTCTGAAGGGTCAAACCTTTACTTTGTGGTTGTGCACTCAGATCCTTTTCTCTCCTACTAATGAAAACACCTTTCACACGTCCGCTCTCTCCCGGCCTTTCAGTATTCTGTAACTTTCAATAAGATCACCGCTGAAATGATGTTCAGAGTGCAGTACTGAGGGGTGCTACATTGCAAGTGATGCTGACTTTCAGATGTAATGTTAAATGGAGGCTCCATTTTCTTTTTTAGGTAGGTGTAAAATACTCCACTGAACAACTTCAAATAAAAGCACAGATCACCATAATATCCTGGCCAATACTGATCCCCCCAACCATTCTCAATAACAAAAGACCATCAAGTCATTATTACACTGCTGTTTGTGGGGTCTTGCTATGCATGAATTGGTTGCCACATTCTCTGCATTACAGGGGAGGCAATGGCCTAGTGGTATTATCATAGGACTATTAATCCAGAAATTCAGCTAATGTTCTGAGAACCTGGGTTTGAGTTCCACCATGGCAGATGATGGAATTTGAACTCAATATAAAAAAATCTGGAATTAAGAATCTACTGATGACCATGAAACCATTGTCGATTGTCGGAAAGCCCATCTGGTTCACTAATGTTCTTCAGGGAAGAAAATCTGACATCCTTACCTGATCTGACCTACATGCGACCCCAGAACCACTGCAATGGCGTTGTCTCTCAACTACCTTCTGAAATAGCTGAGCAAGCCACTTAGTTTGAAGGGCAACTAGAGATGGACAATAAATGCTGGCCCAGCCAATGACGCTCATGTCCCATGAGTAAATAAAAAAATGGCAATAGTGCCAACACTTCAAAAATATTTCACTGGCTATGAAAGACTTTGGAACATCTTGGGATAATGAAAGTCCCGATATAAAATGCGAGTTTTTTCTTGCAGAGCAGACGTTGCTCTGTGTGCTGCGTGTGTCACAACTTTATGGTGCTTCTCTCAGAAAAGCAAAGCTTTCAGACACACAGTAGTAGGGAGTAAGGAGTGCTTCTAATTGCATACTCTGTGATGTACTCTTTCAGTTACTTGATCACTTCCTCCTCCTTGGGAATTAGCATTTGAAAAATAATTGTGCAACACCTGAAGAAGGGTGGGGTAAGTATCTGCACCTCAGCACTTAAACTTGGCAAGAAATCGGCATCAACAATTAAAAACCAAACTTGGAAAAAAAAAGAACAAATTTTGGCTGCACCTACTGAACTCTGGTCATTAAAAATTGGGACTGGTTCGAAGTGGGCTGGGAGCCTGGGAAATGGACTTCGTTTTCAATTCTCATTGCCTGATTGACCAATGCTTGACTTAGTAATGCCACTGGGGAATCAAAGCTCGTGAGGAGTGGGAATGGCCAATAAATCGTCGTAAAATATTTGATCTGCTTAAGGAGGTTTTGTAGGTTTCTTAATCTGAACTCATAGGACTAGCTGCAAATTAGAATTTGTGGAACATAAGAACGGAAATAGGCCATTCAGTTCCTCCCTCACCACAAACCTATTCCCTTGTTCAGTTAGAAATGTTTCCTATATCTTAACTCTATCCCTTCAGTCCCATATCCCTTAATACCCTTGCTGAGTACAATTCCATAAATCTCAGTTTTGAGATTTCCAATTGACTCCCAGAATGGGATTTTCCAGCTGTGCTCGCCCCAAAACCAGGAAATCCCATCTGAGGTCAATGGACCTTCCCATGGTTTGCCTCTCACCTGCTACGATTCTCGTGGCAGGAAAATTCCCCAATAGCTTTCTGGAGGATAGCATTCCAAATTTGCTTTGCTCTTTGTGTGACGGAATAATCCCCGAACAGAATAAGCTCCATTAAATACCTGAGCATGGCTCCAAATCCTTTCCTCTTAGCTTTCTTCTCGTTGCTCTCGTTTTCCTTCTTCTTCTCTTTGTCTTTGTCCTTTCCTTTCGTTTTCACCTTCTTCTTCTCCTCTTTCTTCTTCTTTTCTTTCTTTCCCTTGCTGTCTGAGTTCTCCACTTCCTCAAGCTCAGTGGTCCCTTGCAAGGCAGATTCACTGCCTGGGGTCTCGTGGCCTGACTGGGAGCTCTCATCAGAATCTGTTGCCGCAGATTTAGAAAAAAAATGTATAAGTGTATAGCCATTTTTTAAAAATATATTTTCTATTGCTTCCTGATTCTCCCATCATTTATATCATTTTCTATATATATATTCTATACATACAGAATATAAATTTATCAAGATGCACTGCAGCAACTCACCAAGCCTCCTTTGACAGCAACTTTCAAACATACGACTGTTTCCATCTAGAAGGACAACGGCAACAGATACTTGGGAACATCACCATGTGCCATATCCCCTCAAGTGCCAAATGTAGGGAGGTGATAGCAGCGCTGTCCTATTGCTTGACTATTAATCCAGAAGCTCAGTTAATATTCTGGGTATCGGGGTTCGAATCCCACCATGACAGATGGTGGAATTTGAATTCAATAAAAAAAAATTCTGGAATTAAGAATCAACTGACATCCATGAAACCATTGTCGATCGTTGGAAAAGCCCATCTGGTTCACGAATGCCCTTATGGGGAAGGAAATCTGCCATCCTTACCCGGTCTGGCCTACATTGATTCTTAATTCCAGACATTTTTTATTGAATTCAAATTCCACCATCTGTCATGGCGGGATTCGAACCTGAATCCCCAGAACATTAGCTGAACTTCTGGATTAATAGTCTAGCGATAAGGCTATGAGGTCTGGCCTACATGTGACTTCAGAGTCACAGCAATGTGATTGACTCTCAACTGCCTTCAAGCAACTAGGGACAAGCAATAAATGCCAGCCAGCCAACGAGGCTCATGGCCCATGATTTAACAAAATATATCAAAGTATAGCCTCCACATGACATTTATCCATCCAAAACCAACTGCATGGAAGGTAATTAATTGTCCTCCAATTATCCTATTTTTGAGTCAAACTATCTGGGTAGAAGACCTCTTCTAGAGACTTGAGTACTTATAGACTGACATTTAGTGCAGTACAGTGTAATTTTGTCACTGAAAGAAAAGTGACCAAAGTGTTTTGAACTATTCAACATCATTTTACTTTGTTTTTTAGCCCCTTAACATTTTTTTGATTCAGTTCGGATATTAACTTATGACATTACAGTTCTTCAAATTTTGACAATCGTCTTCATCAAGATTCCTTGGCAGTACAAGCAAGAATGTTGAAGCTCATAACACTCAAAATAAACTCATCAGACAAACATCTCTAAAAACACGCACGCAGAGCTCAGTGCCTGACCTGGAAGAAGGGGTTCAATGGTAACTGAAAGATCCAACTGTGTGCAATTTGACTCACCGGGGTTTACTGTTATTAAAAAAAACTCAATGCACCGAGTTGGTGCCGAGTTTTAGAACAGATATGTATCTGAATCCTCTGCTGAACATTTAAATTGCATAAAACACACTCGAGATTGGTTTCTGCCATGACATCAGCAAAAAGATTAGGCTGTGATCCAGCTGAGGAGATTAAATAATGTGATAGGGTACAAAGTATTTCATCGAATTAACAGTACAGTCAGAGGACATTCGGGCCAACTGTTTTTTTTTATGTCCATACAAATCTCGAGCACTCTACTTCATCTACTTTTAAAAACAGATCCTTCTATTGCCTTCTGCCTCATGCACTTAATCTGGTGAACTGATGTGACAATAATAAACTTTCCCTCAATGACAGCAAAATGAAGGGAATAGTCATTGACTTCAGGAAATGCAGTGGAGGACATGCCCCTGTCTACATCAACGGTGATGAAGTGAAGATAATTGAGAACTTCAAGTTTCTACGTTTCCAAATCAACACCAACCTGCCCTGGTTCTTCCATGCCAACACCATAGGTAAGAAAGCCCACCAATGCCTCTACTTTCACAAGAGACTAAGGAAATTCGGCATGCCTACTATGGCTCTCACCAATTTTACAGATGGACCATGGAAAGCATTCTTTCCTGATGTATCACACTTGGTTTGGCTCCTGCTCTGACCAAGACCATAAGAAATTACAAAGGGTCATGAATGAATCCCAGTCCATCACGCAAACCAGCTACACTCCCTGCTGCCTCAGGGAAGCAGCAAAGATAATCATGCACCCCCGACATATTCCCTTCCACCTTCCTCTGTCAGGAAAAAGATACAACAGCCTGAAAACATGTACCAACCAACTCGAGAACAATTTCTTCCCTGCTCTGATGTTTGCATCAACCACTTCACGCGGTAGCTGATTCCATAGTCTAACCACTCTCTGAATAAAGAGAGGGAAGATTTCCTCTGATGTGGAAACTCAGAACAAGGAGGAATAACTTTAGGATTGGAACTTTGAAGTTGGGATAATTCTAGGAACCACCATTTTACTGAAAGCATATTGAAAATTTGGAACTTTATTTCCGGTAAAACTGTTGAGATCAGGTCTTCGGAAGTGTCAAAACCTAGACTGATAAACCTTTAGTTAAGAGTGCTGTGGGATGTGGAACCAAGGCACGAGATACTGTGGTATAAAGGGTTAACAGCAGGAATATGCTGAGATAAGATGGAGAGGGTGATGTATCAGTAATGCCAGTTATTCATATGTTAACATCTTGAGAGAGAGGTTGGAATACCATTCCCAGGAGTTATATGACTTCTGTTTCGATGCATTACGAATAAAGAAAAGTACCTGGTTGAGTACTCGGCATGTCATGACATTCAATGCTATAAGCCAAGTGCTGGTAGAAGGGATTAGGTGGAAGTTCAGATCAGAGTCAGAGTATAACCACAATCTGTCTCAAAATCAAGTATCACACTTCAAGTCCACAGGTCAGGAGGACTATATTAGAACAGGAGTGATTAGATGGATGAACTGCAGAAGGCCTGAATGGCCAACTCTGGCCTACAACTGTCCTAATTTGCAGAGCAAAAGGCAAAGGTCAGGGAGTGAGACCGAACAGATCGTCTTTCTGGGCTGAATGGCCCCTTATGTGTTCTGTATCATCCAAAGATTATAAAAGAATAGTGGAGTTCCAAATTTGGTGGGGAGGGTGGAGACAAGGCAGAGTTGCCAGAAAAGGAACCACGATTCGTCAAAAGTGGAAAGAACCATATGAGATAGATAATTTTATCCAGGTAAGCATTTTTCACCCACAGGGTGGAGATATTCCAGAACACGCTGCCTTGGGAGGGTGGTAGAAGCAAGTTACCTCATAATCCTTTAAAAAGTACCTGCTTAAGTACTTGGTGCATCATAACATTCAAGGTTACGGGCCAAGGTGGGATAAGGTGGAAGTTCAGGTGTTTCTCGTGTGTCGGTGCAGATTCAATGAGCTGAAGGGCCTCTGACTATAGAATCCTTCAGTACAGGAGGCGGCCATTTGGCCCATCGAGTCTGCACCGACAGTAATCCCACCCAGACCCTATTCCCAAAACCTCATGTGTTTACTGTAATTAGTCCCTTGACATGAAGGGGCAATTTAGTGTGGCCAATCCAACTAACTTGCCCATCTTTCGACTGTGGAAGGAGACTGGAACACCCAGAGAAAACTCACGCAGATAAGGGGAGAACGTTCAAACTCCACACAGACAGTGACCCAAGGCTAGAACTGAACCTGGGTTCCGAGCGCTGTGAGGCAGCAGTGCTAACTACTGTGCCGCTCTCCTGCGCTGTACGATTCTATGATTCTGCTTTTGTAAAGAATTTTGGAAGGGGATCAAGTTGGTTCCCAAGAGCTGTTGAGCCCAGGACTGTCCTATGGAGTGAAAATGCAGAGCAAGTTTCAGAAGAAACATATAGACAATTTGCAGAGATGGGAGCCATCCCAACAGTCAGTGTCACTGCCTGATCTGGGTGTGCCACCAAGTAGTGTTGTCGTTTGTTTAAGGAGAGAAGTGGCTGGTTTGCTAATAACAGGTCAGTGTGCTGCTCCCAATGAGGAGACAGTGGAAAGTAACGTGATGGTACTAGCAGTGAGTCCTATTGAAGCAAGGCCAACCGGAACTACCTCTGCAGCTGGACTTCATCCAGTTGAGCTGCGTCGCTCCCCGAGAAACAGAAAGTCCCCTGACAGTCTGATAAACTGTTAAAAATGTTGATTATTGTTAATGTTTTGAAAATTGCACAAGTTATCAATGTATGTGTAATAAGAAACTTAAAGGGGGAGGGATGCAGTAACTAACACCTTGAAGAGGGCATACATCAGAAGAGTCACATGACCTGATTGCCCAATGGGGAACTAGCGAGGGGACCTCAAGGCAGAGGGTGGGCTTTTGCAGTCAGCTTGACCCCTGAGCTGGAAATGCAGATATCGATTATCATGCCCTGTATATAATTATAAATAGTAATAAACTTGTTGTTATTTGTTAGCCAATTGGTGCTTACCCCTGACTGCATTTATTACTGGAACCACTTTATTTATTATGCAACTGCAATGTACATAACTGATACACAGGATCCCTTCAGATGGAGGCCATTCGGCCCATTGAGCCCACACCAATAATAATCCCACCCAGGCCCTGTCCCCACAGCACCACACATTCACCCTAGCTAGTTCTGCTGACACTAAGGGACAATTTAGCATGGCCAGTCAATCTAAACTGCATATCTTTGGAGTGTGGGAGGAAACTGGAGCAGCTGGAGATTTGGGCCTGAGTGGGATTGTTGTCAGTACAGTCTAGATGGGCCAAGTGGCCTCTTTCTGCTCTGTAGGGATTCTTTAATTCTATATGACCACCTTCAAGAAAAGAAGGGGGAGGAAAAAGGGATCAAAAGTAATTCAAGGTGCATCTTTAACTGGTTTCAACAATTAAAGGATTATGCGCCTAAATGAAGCTTAAACCGCTTCAACAAAATGCACCTTATTAAATCTGCACAGTATCTATTACCATTACACTAAAGATTCGGCTGAATGTATAATGCTGAGATAATATAATTCCATGCTTCAATGTTATTGTTGGGTAATCACTTGAAATTCTAATTTGGCTTGTCTGAGAGCAACAGGAATAAATCATTAAAAAATCTGGATGCCCCACAATGGCTTGCTCACTCCATTCAACAGGATCATGCTTGACCTATCTTGGTTCCAAATCTCTTAATACCCTCGTCTAACAAAAAAGTCTATCATTTGTTGGATGCTGGAGGGATGTTTTTAGATTTTGTCCACAAGTTGTGAGTGTCGCCGGTGACAGCAATGTTTTTGATCACCCTTGAGTGAGTGAGACTCAGCAGGTCTGGCAGCGACTGTGGATAGACGGGCAGAGCCAATGTTTTAGGCCGCTGGCTTTTCATCAGAACCAGGGCCAAGATTTTCAGGCTGTGTCCTGGCAGAGTCCAGCAGACTTGCTGCCACTTCACGCTCCAACAAGCACTGGCTGGCCAGAGAGCAGGATTTCTACTCTCATCGGGCAGGCTTCCGGTCAATTAGATCCGTCGGCGGCTCCCCAGTCATTCCACAGCAGAGCCACAATGGCCAGAAGGGGGACTGTGCCTGGCTGTCTGGAACTTGGGTGGCACAGTGGTTGGCACTGCTGCCTCACAGCGCCAGGGAACTGGGTTCAATTCCAGTCTCGGGTGACTGTGTGGAGTTTGCATTTTCTCCCCATGTCTGTGTGGGTTTCCTCCCACACTCCAAAGATGCGCCATTTAGTTTGCTAAATTGCCCTTTAGTTTTAGGGGATTAGCAGGGTGGGTGTTATTGTGGTCAGTGCAGTCTAGATGGGCCAAATGGATCTTCTGCACCGTAGGGATTTTGTAACTCTATGAACTAATTGCTGGGACCCAGAGGAAAGTGGCAAGGGTCAGGTGTGGAGTAATCGGGGTCACAAAAAGATAGGGCAGGGGATGGTATAGGCAGCTCGGCCACCAGGAAGCAAAGTTGACGAGAAACTGTCTCGGCACATGCCAGTCAGCCGAGCCTGTGGTTGGATGGGCTGAACTGGTTAGCGATGAGGCTTCCACCAGAGCTACAACCAATCCCAAAGAGGAGGCAGAGACAGCTCACTGATCCCCAGCCAGTTTAGAGATGCAGAGGGGCGGGCAGGGTGCAGCAATGTTGGGTTTTGGCAGATAAGTTTATTTGTTATTTATTTGTTTATCTACTGGTGTCATAAGTAGGCTTGCATTAACACTACAATGGAATTAATGTGAAAATATTCCAGTTGCCATACTCCAACGGCTGTTTGGAGAATTTAGCATGACCAATGCAACTAACCAGCAGATTTTCAGACTGTGGGAGGAAACTGGAGTACACAGAGGAAACCCACGCAGACACAGGAAGAACGTGCACACTCCACACAGACAGTGATCCAAGTTCAAAATCAAACCTTGGATCCGTGGAGCTGTGAGGCAACAGTACCAACCATTGCGCTATCTATCTTCTGGTTGGGTAGGAAAAAAGGGGAGAGGTTACAACCTTAGGGGGCCGGGGCGGGTGGTGTTACTATTTTGGGAGGGAGGGGGGCTGTCCTCAAATGCCCTGAAGATGGTGACCCCGTTCATACCCCATTTTTGAAATTTAAAAAAATAATTGGCCTGCCTACTTCCTCATGACTGCCCATGCGAACAGTATTATGGCATTGGGCAACTGACCCTTGATTATTTAGTTAAATATAATTGACGGGCTGCCAATTTTAGCAGCTATCCACCCACCCTGTCATGGGGGTGAGCTCGATGGTGGGCAGGAAAGTGATGGGGTTGGTACTTGCCTTACTTTATGAGCCACCTCTTTACCCCTCTTGCCCACAATATGCCTGGAGGGGGACACATGAAATCCATGCTCAAGCGGAAGCAAGATATTCTCATGCACTATTTGAAGGAGAACAGAACAGTTCTCCTTTGTGTTCTGGCCAACATTTAGTCTTCAATGAACACTTATAAAACAGATGACTTGGTGTCACACAAGAACTAGGAGCAGGACTAAGCCATCTGGCCCCTTGAGCCTGCTCTGCCATTCAATAAGATCATGGCTGATCTTTTCGTGGACTCAGCTCCACTTACCAGTCTGCTCACCATAACCTTTCCTTTACTGTTCAAAAATTTATCTATCCTTGCCTTAAAAACATTTAATGAGGTAGCCTCAATTGCTTCATTGGGCAGGAAATTCCATAAACTCTCAACCCTTCGGGTGAAGACATTCCTTCTCAACTTGGTCCTAAATTTGCTTCCCCTTATTTTGAGGCCATGCCCCTTAGTTCTAGTTTCAACTGCCAGTAGAAATAACTCCCTGCTTTTATCGTATTTATTTCCTTCATAATCTTTTATGTTTCTATAAGATTGCCCCTCTTATTCTTCTGAATTCCAATAAAAATAGTTCCAGCCTACTCAGTCTCTCCTCATAAGCCAACCCTCTCAACTTAGGCAACTTCTCATCTCCTTGCTGTTTGTGGCATCTTGTTGTGACAATTTGGCTGCCGTATTTCCCAGTGTTACAATAGCAACTATTTCACAAAGGTACATAACGAGTTGTAAAGTAGTCTGGGACACCTGAGGTCATGAAACATGCTATGGAAATGTGAATTTTTCTTCTGCACATTGGGCTGTATCTGATCACAGGTAAGAAAAGCCATGGTGATCTAATCAAATGAGAGTCCTTCACAAATCTGACAGGAAATCATTGATTGTGAACCAATTCACCACGCAAAAGAAAAACTGCTAGTTTATTAATTTCTTTAAATATTCTTCATCACATTCTGCAACCTCTCCTTTCAATATTTGATATTTTGCAATGGTGGCACTGTCCAAATAGTGGATAAATAATTTAAAAAATCATAATGGAAGGGCGCTGACATGGGATTTGTATTTCCACAATACACTTTACTTGGCTTTACAAGTGGGAATAAAAATCCTATTTCTTTGTCATCCAGAATGTTTTCTGATTTTAATAACTGTCAAAGCTCTATAAATAAGTAATTGGGTTTGTTTATATTTTACTTTTGAAGGGGAGTACTGTGAATATTGAGGGACATTTAATATTCCTGGTTTATGTCATATGAGCTACTGGCCACCTTCTCTTCAGAGGGGTTTGCCAATTGCTTTTATAAATGGCCTTAATGTAGCTATTAACTGCTGAATTTACGCAGGGCTCTCTCGGCCTCAGATGCAATTCCTATCATTGACAGGTCGCAGAGCTGATGTGAACCTGCAGCTCCGTAACTTGAAGACGCGTCAGAAATTTCAATAGCCTCTATGCTTAGACATTCGAATCAGTTGCTATACAAGGAGAAAATGATATTGTCTCCACATCCACATACTCAAAGTCAGCATAATCAAGGACTAACACTCGCCACCCAGACATACTCTCTTCCATCTTCCTTTGGGAAAAAAATACAAAAGTCTGAGGTCACATACCAACCGACCTAAAGAACAGCTTCTTCCCTGCTGCCATTAGACTTTTGAATGGATCTACCTTATACTAAGCTAACCTTTCTCTACACCCTAGCTATGGCTCTAACACTACATTCTGCACTCTCTCCTTTCTTCTCCCTTATGTGCTCCGTGAATGATATACTTTGTCTGTACAGCACGTATGAAACAATACTTTTCATGGAATCCCAATACGTGACAATAATAAATCAAATCAAAATATCTTAACTATGACTGTAACACTATATTCTGCGCGCTCTCCTTTCCTTCTCTACTACGTACTTTATGAATGGCATCTGAGAAGGCATGAATGGAACTGAACACTGCTGTCATCAGTGAATTATTCTGGCCTCAGGAATTCGTGCAGTGATATCTGAGATGATAGAACTCTCACAACCACAACCATTTTCCTTTGTGCTAGGTGTGACTCCAACTACTGGATAACTTTCCTCCAATTCCTCCTGAGTTGAAATTTACAAGGTTAGGGTACCAAATCAGAAACCCAAAAAATATTATGAAGCCAGATTAGACTCTAACAATTTTTCTATTTTGGCATCAATGTGAGGATAAGATGTTTTAGTCCAATTGTGATTCCACTGGCAAACCAGGGAGCTTTTCCAAAACAAACTTCATTTAACAACACTCCTTAACTATAACAAACGCATTAACTTAACATTCAACAACTGACCAATACTTAAACATGGCAAAATACAATTATTAACTGGTAACCTATCACTGTTGGTTCCAAATAAGCAATATTACTCTTAAAGAATTAAACCCCTCTTTAAAATTAACTAGCAACAGGCATTCTTGCTTTGACTTAAGTTAACAGATTCAGAGCTGTCAAAAAGCCTCTGGAAAGAAAGAGACACTTCTTTCTTCCATCAGCTCCAAGCAGCAATTGCTTTTGGTTTAAAAATGAAAATGAAACTGCTCTTTCCTGCAAACTTACCTCCTCCCATTAACCACATAATTGTCAAACAAACCTAACCAAAGCTCACATGCTTCTGCATAGCTAGTCTAAAATCCTAAGAGAACAAAAGCAAACAAGAGGTCTGTTAACTCCACAAACTAAGATATTCCAAGCTAAAATCAGTCAGTATTCTGCACTCTTAGCATCTGCTGCCTGTTTTCCCAAAACAAACTGACTGATAACAAAACACTGCCTCTGAAAGCATCACCACCTTAAAATATAGCAAAATAGCACAGTACCATCACATGCTGCATTGGTGAAATGCTGTCTTGATATCAAGGGCAGTCACTCTCAACTCATCTGATGGAAGCCAAGCTGAGCTTCAGTGAGCAAATAACTGGTGAGTTAGTGCCATTTACTAACACTGTCAATCACACCTCTGATCACTGTGCTCATGATTGAGAGTAACTGATGGAGTGGCAATTTGCTGGATTGGATTTGTCCTGCTTTCCATGGACAAGGCATTTCTGGGCAACTTCCCAAAATGTTGAGTAGATACCAGTGTTATAGCTATACTGAAAGAATTTAGTTAGGGCCGCAGTTAGTTCTGAAGCACAAGGCTTCCGCACCCCAGCTGAGACGTTGTTAGGATCCATAGCCTTTGCTGTATCTAGTGCCTTTAGCCATTTTTTGATAACACTATTCATTTATTAGTGTCACAAGGCTTACATAAACATTTCAATGAAGTTACCGTGAAAGTTCCCTAGTCGCCACACTCCGGCACCTGTTCGGATACACTGAGGGAGAACTCTGCATGGCCAATGCACCTAACCAGCATGTTTTTTGGACTGAGGAAGGAAACCCACACAGAAACAGGAAGAACATACAAACTCTGCACAGACAGTGATCTGAACCTGGAATCGAACCCGATTCCCTGGTGCTGAGAGGCAGCAGTGCTAACCACAGTGCCACTGTTGGCATTAATTAAATCGCCTGAAGACTGGCATTTGTGATGTTGAGAATGTCAGGAGGAGGCTGCAATAAATTTTGACTTATTTGATTTATCACAGTCACATGTATTAACACACAGTGAAAAGTATTGTTTCTAGCACGCTATACAGAAAAAGCACACCATTCATAGGGAAGGAAACAAGAGAGTGCAAAACGTAGCGTTACAGTCATCGCTAGAATGTGGAGAAAGATCAACTTAATGTGAGGTAAGTCCATCCAAAAATCTGACAGCAGCAGGGAAGACGCTGTTTTTGCATCGGCTGGTATGTGACCTCAAACTTTTGTATTGTTTCTTCACAGGAGAAGGTGAAAGAGAGAATGTCTGGGGTGTGTGGGATCCTTAATTATGCTGGCCACTTTTCCCAGGGTTGCAGGAAATGTAGGCAGAGCCAATGGATGGGAGGCTGGTTTGTGTGATGGATTGGGCTACATTTACAGCCTTTGTAGTTCCTTGTGATATTGGTCTTGGAAGCCATACCAAGCTGTGATACAATCAGAAAGAATGCTTTCTACGGTCCATCTGTAAAAGTTGGTGAGACTCGTAGCTGACATACCAAATTTCCTTAGTCTTCTGAGAAAGTAGAGGCATTGGTGGTCTCTCTTAACTATAGTGTCACATGGAAGGACCAGGACAGGTTTTTGGTGATCTGGACACCTAAAAACTCAAAGCTGTCAACCATTTCTACTTTGTCCCCATTGATATAGAAAGGGGCATATTCTCCTTTACGCTTTCTGAAGTTGATGACATTGATGGAGAGATTATTGTAGCCACACAGTTTGCAGATTCTCTATCTCATTCCTGTAACTGTCTTGTCATTGTTTGAGATTCGACCCACTATGGTTGTGTTGTCAGCAAATTTGAAAATTGAACTGGTGGGGAATTTGGCTGCATGGCTATAGATCATCCACCTGATCCTTCTGACTGAAGATGGTTGCAAACATGGATAGCCTCTTGTTTTGCTCTGATATGCTGGGCTCCACCAGCTGAAGGATGGAATTTTAACTGAATCTCCTCCTCCCACTGGTTTTACAAATTGTCTACCACCATTAACAACTGAATGTGCAACACTAAAGGACAATGATTGCTTAGCATTGTCTATGACATTTTCTTTCTCCTGTTTAGCACTAAAGTTGTCTCCCTCCCTGCCACCCCTCGCCTCGCTCTCCCTCCCCGCTGCCCCTCATTCTGGGTGTACCAGATGCTGTTTCTGAAAGATTGTCTAGCACTGTCACACTGAACTAGAGTGATGGCAGAGTGAGGCATTTGCTGACCCATGAGGTTACAGACTGTGGTGGAACACAACTTCACTGCAAAGCTCCCAGAACAGGGGCCCGGGCTCAATTCCAGTCTTGGATGACTGTCTATGTGGAGTTTATGCGTTGCGTGGGTTTTCCTCCAGTCTCTTCCCACAGTCCAAAGATGTGTGAGTTAGGCGAATTGGCCAGGCTAAATTGTCCCTTGGTGTCAGGGGATTAGCAGGATAAATACGTGGAGTTACAGGAATAGAGTCTGGGTGGGATTGCAGTCGGTGAGACTCGATGGGCCAAATGGCCTCCTACTGCACTGTAGGGAATCTATGATTCTAATACGTGGGTTAGGATAAATGGCTAAATTGTCCCTTAGTGTCGGGGGAATTAGCAGGATAAATTTGCAGGGTTATGGGGATAGTCCCTGGGTGAGATTATTGTCAACACAGGCTCGATGGGCCAAATGGCCTCCTTCTGCACTGTAAGGATTCTATGAACACCAAACGAATGTCCAGTTTTGAGCTGCTATGTCTGTTCTAAATCTATACCATTTATTTCCGTGAAATTGGCGGGTGTCCTGAATCTGAAGACAGAGCTTCATTTCACAAGTGGTGGCTGTGGTCACTCTTATCAATATTGACATGAACAGATGCAGATGACATCTACGACAGGTACATTGGTGAGGAAGAGTTGTTATTTAGTGTTAGCTCTCTTAATATAAAACCTGCCACAGGCCCTTTCTGGTGGATATAACCTTTAGGACTCAACCAGCTCGATCTATAGTGGTGCTACCACGCTACTCTTGATGATGCATATTGAAACCTATCAGCCCTTGCTGCTCTCAGTGCTTCTTCCAAGCAATGGTCCATGGAGGAACAATTATTCATCATCTGAGGGAGGGTGATTGGTGGAAATCAGCAGGGGGTTTCATTGCTCATGTTTGACCTGATCTCACAAGACTTCTTGGGGTCTGGGGTCAACGTTGAAGTCTCCCAAGACTACTTAATCCCTCGTGTATACCACTGTGCCACCACCTTTGGTGGAACAGGACATATCATAGAATGGTGATGGAGAAGTCTAGGAGATATAATTTTGTAAGTGTGACTCTGACAGGCCATGGTCTGTGGGACAGCATTCCAAATTTTCACACAAGGTTTCAGATATCAGTTTTCCAGAATGGACTGGCCAGGGTGCATCTTTGTGCGGAGGTTGAAGTTGATACTCCTACCGCTTTTATTCATCTTCTAAAGCAGTTTGAGATAACCAAGTACTTCGTAAAAGTTATTCCAGAGGGGAGTACAGAGTCAACCACGTTGTTGTGGCATCTAGAGTCACATGTGTGCCAGCTTGGGAAAAACAGCAAACCTTTCATGGTATCTGGAGTCAAATGTATGCCAGGCTGGGTAAGCACAGCCTATTTTTTAGTGACATTAGTGAACCAGATGACTTTTTACAACAAGCCAGTAGTTCTATTATCACCATTAATGAGTTCAGTGTTTGATTCCATTTTTATTGAATTTAAGTTTTGCCAGCTGCCTTGGTGGGATTCAAGTTCATGTCTCCAGACCATTAGTCCAGGCCTCTGGATTACCAATCCAATGACATTACCAGTATGCTAACATTACCTGTAGTATGTAAGTTTATTTATTAATGCCACAATCAGGCTTACATTAACACTGCAATGAAGTTACTGTGAAAAAAATGCAAGTCGCCAAACTCCGGGTGCACTGAGGGGGAATTTAGCATGGCCAATGCACCTAACCAGCACATCTTTTGGACTGTGGGAGGAAACCAGAGCACCCAGAGGAAATGCATGCAGATAGGGGGAGAATGTGTAGACTCCGCACAGATAGTGACCCAAGCTGGGAATCAAACCTGGGTCCCTGGCGCCATGAGGCAGCAGTGCTAACCATTCTGCCACCGTGCCACCCTTGTCATGATACTACGCTGCCATTACCGAGAGTATATAATTGCATATAGCCTGAGAAAGGATTCAGGCAAATCATAAACCACATAAAGGAAGAGACAATGGCTACAGCACAAGGTAAGGACTCTGGAGGATTATAAACCACACAAAAGAAAAAAAAAAATCACTGTGTATTAGCTCTGCTACAAAAAATTAATTTGTTGTGACCTTGTCTATAGATTTTTAAAAAATTAATAGCAGCAATGTAGAGTTGAAATCATTGTGTCTGTCATATAAACAAATGTTAGCTATTACACCACAAGCGGTTTATTATAGGGCTGATTTTCATGAATATTGAAAACCTACAACTCAAAAGAAATGAAACTGCTCATGAGATACCAGTTTTTCCTCATGCGTGAAATAAGCCAGTAATCAACTGCTAGTGATATGAAGGAGGAGAGGAATGGTAAGATAAACCATGTCTATAACTTGCCTTCAATGAGCCAAGCTGCCTTTGTGATGTATACACTCGCTATTTCAATAGCACGAATCTTTGGCTTGGCAATTGAAAAATAGTTTCCATGTTAAAATATATCTAGTGAATCATGGAGAAATTAATTACTACAGTAATACAGGAATTGCAAACTTGCCCTTGATAAAAGTTCTGGACCTGACCCAACCATGTCCTTCAAACAGCCCTCTATTCAATGTCTATGTTAGCCCGAAACTGCAAATTATTAATACTGGTGCTCAAGCATAAAGGCAGCATCTTCTCACCTTGAACTCTCCCAATGTGAAACTTTTCTGTGAGTGAAATGAGCCTTGCATCGCAGGCAAATGAGGCAGTGAATTTTGCTCCACCAATGTGGGGCAACATTGCTGCCTCACATGCCAGGGACCCCGGTTCGATTCCAGTCTTTGTTGACTGTCTGTGTGGAGTTTGTACATTTTCTCCACATCTGTGTAGGTTTCCTTTCTGGGTGCCCTGATCTCCTCCCACAGTCCAAAGATGTTCAGGTTAGGTGGATTGGCCGCGCTAAATTGATCCTTAAGCTGGAATTTTAATGGCATGCCCACACAAGGCTCATAAGATGATCATACTAAAGGCCATCAGAGAATGCCATTCTGCAAGCATCTGGTAAGATTTAAAATCTGGTAAGCCTTAGTGTCCAAAGATGTGTATGGTAATTGACCATGCTCAAAGAAAATACCCCTTCGAATCTGAAGGATTAGCAGTGTCACTACGTGAGGTTATGGGGATAGGACCTGAATGGAATTGTTGTTGGCGCAGGCTTGATGGGCTGAATGGCCTGCTCTTGCACTGTACGGATTCTGTGAATGTCTTACAAACAAAGAGATGAATGACCAGACAATTATCCCACTCTTTCCTCTTGCTTGCAGTAATGTTTTGTGTAGAATATTAAGTTGGCAACAAGTGAATCAGAGATGTGAAAGGAGGTAATTTGGCCCATTCTGCCAACACCAATTCCACTCCATGCTCTTTCCTGAATGTCTTTTTATTTACCAGTATATTGCTAATTCACTTTGAAATTTACTATTGAATTTGCTTCTATCTTTCTTTCAGGAATTGCATTCTAGATCATAAAGACTTATTGTGTATAAAAGCTTCTTTTCATCCTCTGACTATTTCCTTTTGTCAATTACCTTCAAACTATTCCCTTTGGCAAATGGCCCTCTCTCCAGCCTCTCCTTGTCTAGCCTACCGAGATCCTTTATGATTTTGAATATCTCTATGAAATCTCTTTTTAACCTTCTCAGGTATAAAATGAAAAATTCCAGTTCTTCCCATCTCTCTACATAACTGAAGTCCTCTATCCGGCGTGCCTGTCAGGTAATCAAAAAATATTGGGAATGCTCAGGTGGTTTGGCAGCATGGGTGCGAAGAGAGAAATAGAGTCAACAGCCAGAATTTGACAGTGAATTGAGGGTGGGCTGGGAGGCACAGTGACTAGCACTGCTGCCTCACAGCTCCAGGGATCCAGGTTCAATTCCCGGCTTGGGTCACTGTCTGTGTGGAGTTTGCACATTCTCCCAGTCTGTATGGGTTTCTTCCGGGTGCTCCAGCTTCCTTCCACAGTCCAAAGATATGTGTATTAGGTGCATTCGCCATGCTAAATTACCCCTTAGTGTCTCAGACCACCAAGATTAGAGGGTTTAGCGTGGTAAATATGTGGGGTTACAGGATGGGGCCTTGGTGAGATTATTGTCATTGCAGTCTCAATGGGCCGAATAGCCACCTTCTGCACCATAGGGATTCTACGATTTTACATGGGGATGGGGTGTAAAATCAGATAAGCTGTTGAGGTGGGAGTTATGGGTGGGGGAGGAGGCATTATGTCTATCGCCCTATCCATAAGGTATTTTACCAGCAGCAGGTTGCGTACAGACCACCCTGCCTACCCACTCTTGGGTCGATTACTAGCCACTTGAGGGCCAGCAATGGTGAGGGATGGTCCCACCATGGCGCAGGACTGCAAGGTAAGCCTGCCCAGACTGGCTGTGGGAGCAGTCGCACCTGCTTAAACCCTCACCTAACCGTCCATATGGATTCGAGCTCTGACCTACCAGTTTGGCCTCCCAAAGAATTGGCCTCCTCTTCAGGAACTGAGCGTAGTTCAGTCAGATGCCACTGCTCCTAGTGGCATTCTTGGGACTGGAAGAGCTACTGACCAACCTGAGGGGCCAGCAGCTCTTGCAGGTGAGACATCCTTCCTCATGGGAGCAGAAGCCATATCCTAGCTAGTTAACTGCCCGATATTTATAAAATCAGGTTGGGTCTTTCCTGGCCAACAGACATAGGCTCACCCCTGACCTTTTGGCCATTGGTTGAGGCCTCAGCCTCTGCATAAAATTCAGGCAAACATTTCAGGCTTAATGGTCAGTTGTGCAGGGTTTCACATTTTGGTAAATCTATTCTGCACTGTCTTCGTGGTCTCATCACCTTCTCTGAAGTGTGGTGCCCAGAATTAGACAGGAGACTTGAAGCCTAACCAGAGATTTTTAAATGTTTACCGTAGGGGTGGCATGATGGTGCAATTGTTAGCACTGCTGCCACAAAGCACAGGGGATCCAGGTTCGATTCCAGCCTTGGGTGACTCTTGTGCAGCTTGAACATTCTCCCTGGTGTCTCTGTGGGTTTCCACTGGGTGCTTTTTCAGTTTCCACCCACAGCCCAAAGATGTGCAGGGCAGGTAGACTGGCCGTGTGAAATTGCCCTTTAGTGTCCGAAGATGTGCAGATTAGATGGATTGATCATATTAAATTTCCCCTTCATATCCAAAGATATGTAAGTTAGAGAATTAGCAAGGTAAATGTGTGGGGTTACTGGGATGGGGCTTGGATGGGATGCTCTGTCAGAGAGTCAGTGCAGGCTCGATGTGCTAAATGACCTCCTTCTGCATTGTAGGGATTCTATGATGATAACCTTACTTGCTTTTGTACTCTCTGTCTCTCTCTTGGCAAACTCAAGGATCACATTGTGCTTATTAAAAACCCTTGTTGTTGAAAAAATTGTGTATGTGAGTTACTTCTGTTCATGCACTCCCTTGAAATTGCCACCTCCTCACTGCCCCTCCTCACTTTTCCTTCCAAAACTCGTTAATGAATTCCCTTCTCTTATTTGAACATTGGCGTTGAATCTAATAACACTATCAGAATAGGAAGAGAGGACAATGGTTTGTAATTATAAAAAGGATACAGAGGCACTGGAGAGGATGCAAGTATACTTTATAAAACAATACCGGAAATACAATTTTACCCGAAAGGAAAGGATGAACTGCCCACTCACTTTTCTCTTGAGATAAGAGGTTGAAGGGTGACCCAACAGAGGTCTTTAAAATTCCAAAAGTTTTTTTTTATATAGGGTAGGTGCAGGAAGAGTGTTTCCACTTGCAGGGAAGAGCAAAATAAAGGCCTTCAGTACAAGAGCTAAGACTAAGAAATCAAATAGGGAATTCAAAGGAATTTTTAAAGTATTCCTGGGAAGTCTTGCAGTGCAATGGGAAGCATCACTGCCTCTGAGCCAAGTTTTGGGTTCAAGTCCCACTTCAGGACTTGATGGCCACAGCAGGTGTGGTCATAATAATGTGATTCAAACAGTTTGATTACCTGTCTGTAAATCCCTCCAGTACACCCAATGGCAGGCGGTAACAGAGGGAGAGTTTCCTGGTTAGCGGTTCTGCAGAAGACAATGGCAAGTCACTTCAATACTTTGCCGAACATAAGCATGAGCCAATCCAATTAAATTCCATATTCACCATTGTCTTCTTAGGGCATGATACCTGGCGGCGTTGGAATTAGTTAACATAGGGGGTGAATAATATGGATGCATTTAAGGGGAAGCGTATAAGAGATAAGGAAATATAGCAGTACACCCTCAGAATTAGAATCCCTATAGTGCAGAAGGAGGCCATTCAGTCTGTCGAGTCAGTTCCAACTTTCTGACAGAGTATCTTACTGTGGCCCACCATCTCACCCTATTGCGTGGCTAATCCATCTAAACTATACAGCTTGGGAAACTAAAGGGCAATTTTGTATGGCCAATCAACCTAACTTATACATTTTTGAAGTCTGGGAGGAAACTGGACCATCTGGAAGAGGTTTTTAAGTTTACCTATTAGTATCACAAGTAGACTTACATTAACACTGCAAGGAAATTACTGTGAAAATCTCCTAGTCGCCACACCACTGCATCAATTCAAGTACACTGAGGGACAATTTAGCACAGCCAATGCACCTAACCAGCATGTCTTTTGGGTCTGTGGGAAGAAACCAGAGCACCCAGCGGAACCCACGCAGACACGGGAAGAACATGCAGACTCCACACAAGACAGTCACCCGAGGCTAGAATCGAACCTGGATCTCTGACGTTGTGAGGCAGCAGTGCTAACTACTTTGCCACCGTTCACAGTGATCAGTTGAGGAAAAATGGGGGGAGGCTCCAGATCAAGTGGCATGGAATGTTTGGGGTTAGGTGGCCCACTTCTATATGGTTCTAAAGTTTACTGTCTCATTTGAGGAACAGAAACACTTCCCTTCACTTATAATTTCAACTTGCTCTAAATGGACTGAATTAACAGTGCTGTGGGGTTGAATCCCAACCACGATTTTGGCATTCGTTTTTAAAGATAAAGCATTGTTAAAGCTGTCAGCAGTATCTAAGGAAGATGGGGAACAATATAATATCATGTCTGAAAGGTACAGGAGAGATGCTGAGTACCAAGTTTAAATAGGAACACGTTGTACTGCAATTTCCAATGTGTTGTGATTGCAGGCAGGTTTTATTATCCTTTATTACAATAAAATAGTGATGAGTCAGCAGTAATATACTGGGAGCAGCAGGCGAAGCAACAGCCAATGTAGGATTGTCAGAAAGATATGGGAGAGAAGAAGGCACATTCATCTTTGGGAGTGTTGACTATGAGGAGAGGGTGAATAAACTAGGATTGTTTCCACTGGAAAGACAGAAGCTGAAGGGAATCCTGATAGCAGTCAACAAGTGATGAGACACATAGACAGGGTGATGACCAGTTGCTTTTCCCCAGAGTAAAAGTGTTAATTACAAGGCAGCACTGGTTCAAGGTGAGGTGGGGCGGGGGGGGAGAGTTTAAGGAGATATGCAAGGGAGGTATTTCATGCAGAGAGTGGAGGGTGCCTGAAATGCGTTGCCAAAGGAGGTGGTGGAAGCAGGCACTTAGCAACCTTTCAGAGGCAACTGGAAGGGTACATGAGTCGGGAGGGAATAGAGGGATGCAGTCTGAGTAAGGGCAGAAGGGTTTTCTTTAGTCTTGTTAGGCCATTGTGATTAGCACTGGCTTCAAGGGCCAAAGGGCCTGTTCTTGTGCTGTACTTTTCTTTGGTTTTTGAATGTTGGAAATGGATTCAGTGGAGTTTTCCAAATGGAACTGACGGATAAGCAACTGAAGGAAAAAAATAATTTGCAGGAAAATGACAGAGTTTTTTGGTGGGGGGGGTGCGGTGCGATGTATGGATGGAGTGGAACTAGATATATGTCTCTTTCAAAGAGTCAATGAGGGCTTGATAGGTTGAATGGCCTCCTTTGATTTGATTTATTGTCACAAGAATTGGTGTACAGTGAAAAGTATTGTTTCTTGCACACTATACGGACAAAAAAAAACCATTCACAGAATACATAGGGAAGAAGGAAAGGAGAGGGTGCAGAAGACATGCTGGCCTTGGACAGGGTCCAGAAAAAGTTCACGAGAATGATCCCTGGAATGAAGAGTTTGTTGTACGAGGAACGGTTGAGGATTCTGGGTCTGTACTCATTGAGAGTTTAGAAGGATGAGGGGGGAATCTTATTGAAACTTACAGGATACTGTGATGTTGGGAGAGATTGGACGTGGAGAGGATGTTTCCATTAGTAGGAAAAGCTAGAACTGAGGGCACAATCTCAGACTAAACAACGATCCTTTAAAATAGAGATGAGGAGGAATTTCTTCAACAAGAGAGTGGTGAATCTGTGGAACGTTTTGTTGCAGAAGGCTGTGCAGGCCAGGTCATTGAGTATCTTTAAGACAGGGATAGATAGATTCTTGATTAATAAGAGGATGAGAGGTTATGAGGAAAAGGCAGGAGATTGGGGATGAGAAAAATATCAGCCATGGTTGAATGGCGAAGCAGACTCAATGAAGCGAGTGGCCTAATTCTGCTCCTATGTCAAATGGTCTTATAATGTTACAGTCATAGCTAGGGTATAGAGAAAGATCCAATTAATATAAGGTAAGTCCATTCAAAGTCTGATGGCAGCAGAGAAGAAGATATTTTTGAGTTGGTTAGTATGTGATCTCAGACCTTTGTATCTTTTTCCCAATGGAAGAAGGTGGAAGAGAGTATGTCCAGGGTGTGTGGGGTCCTTGATTAAGCTGGCTACTTCTCTGAGCTGGTGGGAAGTGCAGATAGAGTCAATGGATGGGAGGCTGGTTTGTGCGGTAATCAATCTACGAGCCTATCGGGAAAAATTGAACTCTCTCCCACAAAAGGCTGATGAGGTTGATTGAAAATTGCAAATTGGGATGGATAGATTTTTAAGTAAAGGTATCAAAATGAGGGCGGGTAACCAGTATTAAGATCCAGATCAACCGCAGTATAATTGAACAGCTGAACAAGATCGAGGATCTGAAAAGTTTACTCCTGTTGCCCTAAGTGCAGGTGAATGATGAAGTTTGTGTAATTAGGAGTCTGCACAGAAACATGCCATGGTTCTCATTAGATATAAAACAAAACAGCCATCACAAGTTAGGAAGCTAGAAAGAGAATTTATGGTCCCAAAGTATTATTTGTTGATATGCTGAAACTTTTCTGGGCTACAAGCTTGCACCTCAAAGACAGACTAGATACAAACAAGAAGCGGAAGTTGGCCATTCAGCCCCTCAAGCCATTAATATGATCATGGCAGATCTGAGAGTAACCTCAAATCTGGATCCCACCTACCCCCGATAACACATCACCACCTTGCTTACCAAGGACCTATCCAACTCCAAGTGTGTTAACAGTCAGGTTCAATGTTTAAATGGAGGAATTGGAAAGGTACGTTTCCTGTTAGGTTGTGTACTGAATTACGACAAACATTACTGGCATCACAGGCCATGAAGAGCCCAGGATAAAACACACAGGAGGAAAAATACTCTTCTACAATGTGAAGCTGGACTACAACAGACCAATTAGACTACTAACAAACAATATAGAATATTGAACGGAATACTTGCCGTCATCGGGGATTTCTGGTCCATCGTAGGACTTGTCAATGGCAGCCCTGAAGCTCTCGTTGCAACCCCGACCACGGACCATGTGGGGTCGGGGTCTGTGGAAGGGGAGCTCGTTCTTCCTGACCTCAGCGACGGCTGTTTGCAAACTCTCGAGAGAACTAGATTTCTTCAAACCCAGCATGGGGCCCACATCATTCCCCGTGGAGTCTGGATGGCAGTCGGAGAGGGGGAAAGGGGAGAGAAAAAGGCAATATTTAACATATGTAATGTAAGATTCAGGGTCATTATTGACACCTCTGTGCCAGCTGATGAGTTGGAAGTGGGTCGGAATTTAACAGCCAGATCAACAGTTGTACAGTTATTGTACAGGAAAGAAAGCATTCTCATCACTCAGTGAACAGAGTCTATTTAAAGTGCATGTGACACAAAACAGTGTCTCTTATAGAAAAAAAACAGAAAAATGCTGGAAAATCTCAACAGGTCCAGTACCATCTGCAGGGAGAGAGAAAACAGCTGACATTTCAAATCAAAATGACCCTCTATCAGAGCTGAGAGGAGGAGGAGGGGAGGGGAGGAGGAGGAGGGGAGGGGAGGGAGGAGGAGGGGAGGGGAGGGAAGGGGGAAGGGAGGAGGAGAAGGGAGGAGGAGGGGAGGGAGGAGGAGGGAGGGGGGAGGAGGGAGGGGAGGGAGGAGGGAGGGGAGGGAGGAGGAGGGGAGGGAGGAGGAGGGGAGGAGGAGGAGGGGGAGGAAGGGAGAGGGAAGGGAAGGGAGGAGGGGAGGGAAAGGAAGGGAGGAAGGGAAGGGAGGGAGGAGGGAGGGAAAGGGAGGGAGGAGGGAGGGAAAGGGAGGAAGGGAGGGGAGGGGAAGGGAGGGGAGGGGAAGGGAGGCCCGAAAGGAGGGGGAGGGAGGATAGAGAAGGAGGGGAAGGGAGGGAGGAGGAAGGGGAAGGGAGGGAGGGAGGAGGTGGGGAGGGAGGAGGAGGGGAGGGAGGAGGAGGGGAGGAGGAGGGGAGGGAGGAGGAGGGGAGGGGAGAGGGGAGGGAGGAAAGGGGAAGGGGGGGGAGGGAGGAAGAGGGGAGGGGAGGGGAGGAGGGAAGGGGGGGAGGGGAGGAGGGAGGGGAGGGGAGGAGGGAGGGGGAGGGGAGGAAGGGGAGGGGGAGGGGAGGAGGAGGAAAGAGGAAGGGGAAGGGAGGGAGGGAGGGGAGGGAGGGGGGAGGGAGGGAGGAGGGGAGGGGAGGGAGGAGGGGGAGGGAGGGGGGGGGGGGAGGGAGGAGGGGAGGGAGGAGGGGAGGGAGGGGGGAGGGAGGGAGGAGGGGAGGAGGGGGGAGGGAGGGGGGGGAGGAGGGAAAGGGAGAAGGAGACTTGGCTCCTCGTTCCTCTCAGCTCTAACAAAGGGTTCATCTAGTCTCGAAATGTTGGCTCTCCTCTCTCTCCAGAGATGCTGTCAGGCCTGTTGAGAATTTCCAGCATTTTGCTGCTTTTGTTTCAGATTGAGCACCCATAGTATTTTGCGTTTATGTAAACAGTGTCTCTTGCTCTTTTGGCTTTTCACCTTGTTACATGTGCTCGCTAAAGTGCTGGTTGATCACCCTTCTCTCCCATTCTAATCATATCAATCATCATTCTTGGATTTGGTGGGTGGTTGGATTGCCAGATGCCCTTCCTGTGCTCTCCATTTATCTGGATCCATAAAACTCACACTAGCTTGCCTGCACCACTGGCTGGATTCTTGTATGGTCAACAAGTCCCAAAGCAGAACATGGACCTGAAGCATTCTGCCTCAGAGGCAGCACTACGACTGCCCGAGTTTCAAGACCCTATACCATAAAAAAGTAATCTATCCAAACTATAGGAAACAGAACTATAGCCAAAACTACAGAAATGCTTCCGGCAAAAGCAAAATTATTTATCCAACGTAATGTAATGACAGATTAAAGTCCAACAGGTTTATTTGGAATCACGAGTTTTCAGAGCACTGCTCCTTCATCAAGGCTCACCTGATGAAGGAGCACTGCTGTGAAAGCTCATGATTCCAAATAAATCTGTTGGACTTTAATCTGGTGTTGAGAGACTTCTTACTCTGCCTACTCTAGTCCAATGCAGGCATCTCCACAAAATGCAATGCAAATGTTCTGTACAAATGCAAATCAATTCTAATCACTTGCAGCAGTGTGCTTGCCAGGTGTGAATGATATGGTAAATTACTCAATGTTCTCCATTCTAGCCAGGAAAGTGATGTTTCAATATGCCGTCGCCATTATCAGCTATCTCATTTTTCCCTCCAAGAGTACATATAGTAATCCAAATGTTTTCATTACATGAACTTTTATCCACAAATTGCACTTGTTAATCAGAATTGTCTGAAGCATTTCTGTCCAGTCTATAATGATCCCCTGCCCACCCACACACTATGGCGCAATCCTCAGCGGCAGGGGGTGTGTGAGGCATGCAAAGCCCCATAGATATCAGCAGGACTGGAAGATCCCACTGCTGGCCAACGGTGGGCTACCTCTGCTGCTGGAAAGTAAGCCGTGGAGGGGATCAGGAAATTACACCCATTGTTTTCTTGAGTGTGCACTATTTCTGGACTTTCTAGTCTGATCAGTCAAAAGTAACATTTTTAAGGTGGGACTGTAAACCAAAATCCCATCTTTAGAAGGTAAAAGATCCATCAATACTATGTGCCAGGTAAGTTCCTGCTTATCTCCAGGCCAATATTAATCTCTCAACCAATGTAACTTCAACAAATTATCTTTTTCTTATTCAGCTCTGGGACATGGTCATCGCTGGCTGGCCGGCATTTATTGCTTACCTCTAGTTACTCTAGGAAGTTGAGAGTCAATCACATTGCTGTAACTCTGGAGTTGCATGTCGGCTAGCCAGGTAAAGATGTCAGATTTCCTTCCCTAAAGGACAGTACTAAACCAGATCGATGTTTCCTGACAATTGACAATGGTTTCATGGTTATCAGAAAATTTTTAATTCTAGATATTTTTTATTGAGTTCAAATTCCATCATCTGCCGTGGCAGAATTCGAACTTGGGTCCCCAGAACATTAGCTGAGTTTCTGGATCAATAGTCTAGAGATAATACCACTTGACCACTGCCTTACTGTGTGCAATTGGGAGATGACTAAAAAAGACTCAGAGATAAAACTGGCATTTTATTCTCTGCTTAATCCTTTTGGAACAGCAGGCGGGACATTAAGAAAACTTGCTTGAAGTATTGACGATGCAAACATCAAAGTTTTACGATTAATCTAATTATTCCCGAACATCCCCTGCCAGAGATCCATTCAGTCTGCAGCAAATTAAATGAACATACAATTAGTGTGTGGTTTTCCAAGGCTAGTCAATAAAATAGACTACCCCAATCTACAAATCGTGATACAGGACAGCAACATTCGTATACAGATTGCAAGACACTTTAGCTGCTTCGCACCCGCCGGGAATAATAATCAGTGATATACTCAATAGGGAAGCTCACATAGACTATAATTAGACATGGGTTTATTGCATTCTAACTCAGTGAGTTATTCATACTCACTCCTTTCTCTCCTTATCACTTGGGCATGCCAGAGGTGGGGTGGTTGTGGTGGGAGAGAGGAGGCTGGTGTCATAGTCGTGAGGGGGTGGGGTGGGGAAGCGAGGAGTTACATTTCCTTGCTTCCAAGCAACATTCTTGAAAACCGTGGGCGACACGGTAGCACAGTGACTAGCACTGTTGATTCACAGCTCTAGGGGCCCAGGTTCGATTCCCGGCTTGGGTCACTCTGTGTGGCGTTTGTACGTTCTTCCCATGTCTGCGCGGGTTTGCTCCGAATGCCCCAGTTTCCTTGCACAGTCTAAAAAATGTGTGGGTTAGCTGCGTTGGCCATGACAAATTGCCCCTTAATATCCTGGAATGTGTAGGTTAGAGGGATTAGCAGGGTAAATGTGCGGGGTTGTGTGGATTTGGCCTGGCGATACAGTCTCTATGGGCCAAATGGCTTCCTTCTGCATTGTAGGGTTTCTATGGTTTCTACGAAAAAAAGCCTAATGCCATGAGCACACATGTGAAAACTGATTCCGGGATCAGAATTTTCCCATCCCACCCACCATAGGGATTGTAGCGGACAATGCATAGATCTATTGACCTCGGGCAGGATTTTCCGGTCTTGGTTCGAGCGAAGTCAGAAAATTCCACCTCATGATTCTGAACAATATCATTGAAAGTCAGCGTCCAAGGGGAAGCGATGGCCTAGTGGTATTATCGCTAGACTATTAATCCAGAAGCACAGCTAATGTTCTGGGGATCCCAAAATGCATGATCAATTCTACACAATATTTCTGAAGAAGAGTTGCACAGACTTCAAACGTTGGACGAGATTCTTCGACCTCCCAGTCATGTGCCTCCTGGCAGCGGAAGACGCCATGCTGCTCACTGGTGGCAGAATTCCCCAGTCCTGTCACCAGCAATAGGACTTCCCATTGATATCATCCCGGGAATCTCACAGGCAGGGATGCATTGTTGGCAGGATTGGAGAATCTCGCAGGTGTGAATGGCCGGAGAATTGTTTAGTTTGTTTATTCATACATGGGACCTGGGCATTACTGGCTAGGCCAGCATTTACTGCCCATCCCTGAGGGCATTTAAGAACCAACCACATTGGTATGGTTCTCAAAGAACAAAGTACAACACAGGAACAGGCCTTTGAGCTGCCAAATCTATGCTGATCATGATGCCCTAACTAAGCTAAAAAAAAACCTTCTACCTTTACTCAGTCCATATTCCTCTATTCCCTCTCCATTCACGTACCCATCCAGATGCCTTTTAAATGTTGCTAATGTGCCTGCTTCCGCTACCTCCTCTGGCAGCGCATTCCAGGCACCCACCACACTCTGTGTGAAACCGTTCCCCCGTACATCTCCCTTAAACTTCCACCCCTCTCACCTTGAACCAGTGCCCCAATTGTAATTGAGTTGAATGACATGTAGACCAGACCAGGTAAGGATGGCAGATTTCCTTCTCTAAAGGAGTCAGATGGGTTTTTAACCACAATCAACTATGGTTTCACAGTCATCATTAGACTTTTAATGAATGCAAACTTCACCATCTGTCATGGTGGGATTCGAACCAAGGGTCCACAGAGCATCACCCTGGTCTCTGAGCTACTAGTCCAGTGACAAGACCATTATGCCACCGCCTCCCCATTAACATTGCTTCACCGTTCACAGATCTGTTGAGTTTAACCAACGACTTCTGTTTTTATTTCAGATTCCAGCATCTTGCTTTTATCTTGCATTAATTTAGCAGCATTGTAATTTGTTTTTTTAGTCTCTCTCCATCATGTGGAAGGCAATCAATGAACAAGATAGTCCGTCCAGTCACTGTGTGTTATGATGTGCTCACCAAAGGTTAAACAATCACTGAAGTTTTATCTGAATTAAATGCACAATTTATTGCCAACAATAACAACAGAAATATCATATGAATTTAAACTTCACACTAACTTCCCCAAAGACATTTTGATATATAACTTTTTATTAAACTTGCTGCATTATTCCACCATCTCCCTGCTCCAAGATTCCTTTACTGTAATCGAAGTTTCACATTGAAATTGAGAATGTGGAGATAAAAACGTCACTCAAATAAATGTCAATTACTTTCCTTTACAATCATCACCAAGCAGTCTATACTCCCTTATCTGAAACTACACTTCCTCCTCCATGATGCTCATTCATAATATCAGGAAAAAAACAGCAAGCTATTTTTCCTCTCTCTGAAAGTTGCTGATTGATTTCACTTAGTTGGCTGAGTTCTACAAAATTCTTGGGAGTAAAGTATGGCTGAGGGAGAGTGAGAGGGTAAGAAAAGAAAGCAGGAGAAATAGAGACAAAGCCAAGAGGGTAAAGTGAAAGTGGAAAGGATCAAGATACAGAGGGAGAGAGTGCAAGCAAGAGGTATGGGTAGAGCGAATGACAGAAGAGGAGAGGACAAACAGAAAGGGAGAGAGTGAGGGGCAGAAGCGTAAGAGCAGAGGGGAGAGGGGAAGGAGTGGAGGTGAGAGTGAGGAAGGATGGAGGCAAGATTGGGAAGAAGCAGAGGCGAGAGTGGGGAAGGCCAGCGGCGAGAATGGGGAAGGGTGGTGGAGGCAAGACTGGGAAGAGGTGGAGGCAAGAATGGAGGGGAGTGGAGATGTGAGTGGGAAGAGGTGGAGGTGAGAATGGGGAGAGGTTGAGATGACAGTGGGCAGGGTGGAGGCAAGAGTGGGGATTGATGGAGGCAAGAGTGGGGAGGGGTGGAGATGAGAGTGGGAAAAGGTGGAAGTAATGGGAGGGACAGAGGCAAGAGAAGTGATGGCGAAAGTAGGGAAGGGATAGAAGCAAAAGTGAGGAGGAGGAGGAGGAAGAGGCGAGAAGGGGAGAGGAAGAGGAAGAAGGCAAAAGGGCGGGGGCAGGAGAGAGGGCAAAGGGGAAAGAAGTGGAAGCAAGAGGGGGAAAGGGAAGGAGGTGAGAGCAGAGAGGGGTGGAATGAAGAAGAGAGGAGCACGGGCAAGAAAGAAAAGGGGTGGAGTGAAAGGAGAAGTGATGGGGCAAGAACAGGGAAAGTTGAGGGCAACAGCAGAAGGGGGAAGATGAATGGTTTGAGGCTGGAGGGGGAAGGGGTGAAGATGAGTGTGGGGACATACAAAGATCAGGAGTTGGTTGGCTATTCAGCCCCTGAAGTCTGCTCCGCCACTTAATAAGATCATGGCTGATCTGACAGTAATGTCAAAGCTGCGTCCTGTCTACTCCTAGCCCCACAAATAACATATCACCCCTTTGCTTACCAATAGTCTCTCTACCTCTGCCATAATAATATTTAAAGTATCTACTTCCAATACATTTTGACGAAGAGAGTTCTTTTTTTAAATTCATTCATGAGGTTTGGGTGTCGGTAACAAGGTCAGCATTTGTTGCCCCGTGCAGTGGAGGGGGGGGATACCGGCCACAGAAGTTAACAAACAGTGTGAGGGAATGCAGCAAGTCTGTGGCACGGGGATGAAAGAACTGACAGTGCTCGAATAAAAAGGCAATGTAAGTCACTGAGATAAGAAGTTCCCTTCAATTTGTGCTCTGCTATCAGCTGGTTAGCCTCACTCATCCCAAGCCAGAGAAAATTTGTCTTGATGTTCCCAAGTATCAAACAATATGCGAAACTTCAAAAAAACCCTCAATGAGTAATGGGATACTCTAAAAGAATTGCAGCATAGTTATATCGGAAACATCATTCAATTTCTGGTAATGAGGTCAGCTGTATATTGTTTAATTGTATTAACATAAAAATATAGCCACACTGAAGTTCAGAAATGTTTTCATTCAGTTTTGTGGGCTTTCTTATTTTTTGCAACCTGGATTCATGGACAGTTTTCAAGCAACAGCTCAGACTTTGACAAATGATAAACTTGTTGGGAAATAATGCACCTGGTACAGATTAAGCAGAAACATGATCGGTTTTGGTTTATGTGTATATGAAGAAAGAACTGTTCCTTTTCCCTTTCTTCTGCCCACAGTACTGTTGACAGTGAGTCAACTGAAGACAGAGTTGACCTGGGCATGACACCACTGCCGCACCAAACGACCCCAAATGTAAAAAAATAAAGTTGCATTTCCAAGCATCGCCGGACGAAGCTGCTGCTGGTATCCTGGGATTTCTCCATCGACAGAGCGGGAGCACCTTCACCACAGGGACTGCAGCAGTTCGAGGAAGCTTGCCACTTAGAATCATAGGCTCCCCACAGTATAGAGGGCCCATTAAGCCTGCATCAGAAAAGGGCAGCACGGTGGCAAGCATTGCTGCCTCACAATGCCAGGGATCTGGGTTCAATTCCAGCCTTGAGTCACTGTCTGCGTGTTAGCGCATTTTCCCCGTGTCTGCGTGGGTTTCCTCTGGGTGCTCCGGTTTCCTCCCACAGTCCAAAGACGTGCAGGTTAGATGGACTGGTCACGGTAAATTGCCCCTTAGTATCAGGGGGGCTAGCTAAATGCATGGGGTTATGGGAATAGCATTTTTGGGTGGAACTGTGGTCGGTGCAGGCTCGAAGGGCCGAATGGCATCCTTCTGCACTATAGGATTCTATGAATCTCACCCAGGTTCTATGTGTAACCTCACATATTTACCATGCTGACACTAGCGGGTAATTTAGCATGGCCAATCCACCTAACCTGCATATCTTTGGACTGAGGGAGGAAACTCAAGCACCCGGAGGAAACCCACGCAGACACGGGAAGAACATGCAAATTCCAGGCAGTGACCTGAGGCGAGAATCAAACCTGGGTCCCTGGCGCTGTGAGGCAGCAGTGCTAACCACTGTGCCACCATACTGCCCTCTTAACTGCTCATAACACGAGTTAAGGCTAGCCACTAAAAAAAAGGACTTGTAACTCTATAGTGCTTCTCATTATCTCATGCCATCTCAAAGTACTTTACAGCCAATGAAGTATTTTTGTAATGTAGTCACCATTGTAATGTCGTGCAAGAGAAGTGCTGTCCTTGCCATATCACAAGAATGAATTACAAAAATTGGGTTCAGTCAATAAGAATAGTTCTTGTTGTGCAGCGTCAAATTTGGGAATGGGGGTGGGAGGCTAAATCACATTCATCTCCAAGATTTTTTTTCTCCATTTGCTGGCAACCAAACAAGAATTTATGGAACATGAGCACTACTGTTAGTGCAAGAAACCAACCGAGTTTGACACTGAGGAATGGATTCCCAGTGCAATTCATTGCATTGAAAAGGGTGGACCACCCACAGAAAGAGAGACAAAAATAAATTCAAGCAATAAATGCAGATAATACTCAAATGGCTGTGGAGTTTAATTCTAACCCTGAACTAGTAACGGCTCAGTCTCTGAGCTATAACATTGGCAGGCTTCAGAAGAAATGACAGAGTGGGGGGAGGGTGGGATCCTGCACTCAGCAGGGGGTGATGGAAAGGCAGAGCAACGCAGATGATTTACATTCCAGCCACACGCAAAAAAAATCAAAATTATGTCTTATTTAGCACCCACATGCCTTGGAAACCGAATCTCTCTTTGTGCTGGGGCTGAGCTTGGCGCCATTTCAAAAACACATTGAAAATCAAACTCTGAACAACAATAACTTTGAACACATGTTGGCGTGGAGCAGATGTCTGGCTTAACAAGTCCCACAGTCACTTCATGTGTCACAAAAAGTTATGGGGAAGGTTAGTATGCACAGATGTTTTGAGAGGTTTATGCCTCTTTTGTTACTCTCACTGCAGCGACATACTTAAAAAGTTAAAGGCACAACTACTAAAATTTGCACATGCATCGGTGCTTGTGGCACACGACATTAATGGAATGGTCACAACTCATGGGCTTTGGACTGTGGGGAAGGAAACCACAGAGACACGGGAAGAACATGCAAACTCCAAGCAGTCACCAAAGACAGGAATCGAACTCAGGCTCCTGGCACTCTGGGCAGCAATGCTAACCATTTGTGCCATCCTATATTATGGATGACATTGTTCTCCAATCCTACTTTAACACTTGCTATGCTGCAAACCCTTGCACTATATAATAATGACCTCCTGATCGGTTTTGGGGTGTTGATTAAGGAATGAATAGTGGTCCAAACCATAATTCTTCACAAGTTGGCAATCAGGATAGTACAAGGGCAGCAGTGTAACAGACAAGTGCGAGACAAAGCAGAAATATAAAAGAATAACAAGTAATTCTCCTCGATATTAGTCATGGCTCAGTGAGGAGAGTATATAGCTCTGACTCATAAGGATGTGGGTTCAGACTGAACTCCATTGTTACAGGCCATAACTGTGTTCTGGTACTGATGGGGTTTAGAAGCATTAACTGAGGAAAAAGGTCACATCAGGTTCCATATCATTATTTTAGTAGTTGTGCCTTGACCACTATTCATCCCTCAATCAACACTTCAAAACAAATCAGCAGATCATTATATAGTGCAAGGATTTGTGGCATAGCAATGGTTAAAATGGGATCGGAGAACACTTACCATCCATAATATGGGGCAGCACGTTGGTTAGACTACTGCCTTGCAGGGCCAGGGGCCTGAGTTCAATTCCGGCTTTGAGTGACTGCGTGGAGTTTGCACATTCTTCCCATGTCTGTGTGGGTTTCCTTCCCACAGTCCAAAGATGTGCAGGTTAGGTTGACTGGCCACGACTAAATTGCCTCTTAGTGCCCAAAGATGTGTAGATTAGATAGGATTAGCCATGATAAATGTGTGGAGTTATGGGAATAAGGTAGTGGAAAGAGCCTTGGTAAGATACTCTGTCAGAGAGAGTCAGTAAGAAGTCTTACATCATGACCAATATCAACACTGCACAGAGAGTCAGTGCAAACTCAATGGGCCGTATGACCTCCTTCTATCTGTAGGAATTCAGTGTTGCAGAAAGACATATGTTAGTAGACGGGAGACAGAGTTGTATGGAAGATATGGATAAGGGGAACCAGTAGAGAGATGGATTTGAGACCAGGGAGATATCGTACATGATCTGATTGAATGGTGGAGCAGGCTCAAAGGACAAAATTTGCCCACTGCTGTTCCTATCTCCTGTGCTCCTTTGGAGAGACTTAAGTGAAAATCACATGAGGTTAACTCCTAGTTTGGGCAATAATTTGTACACACGTTTATATAAATGGTTATGTGTTACTCATAAACTCTACTGTTCAATCTTACAAGCCTTGGAACCTCTTTGTGAGGCTCACTGAACACTTATAACAATTATCACAGTGTTATTTGTTGCACTCTGCCATGTACAATTTGGCTGTTGCATTTCCTGCATTACAATTGTGACTACAAAAGTAATCAAAGAAACCACAGAATTCCCAGAGTGCAGGAGAAGACTATAATGTTTTAACTGTATTCGGGGTTGTGGCTATTAATAGAAAGAAAGAAACGTGGTTTTCACATGTGAATTCAAAGTAACAACACATATTTATTCTGGGATCTTTTGCTTGTGCAGAGAGAAACCGAAATTGAAACAGCAGCCTGTGCAAACACCCTAATGGCTCCACCATCAAATCATGTGATCAGTCTTAGAACAACCTGCAACCCTTTTAAATGTATAACATCTCTCCCCCTTTACTTCTGTGATCGTGACCGCAAATTACTATGATGTTATACATAGGATCAATAACACCCTAGTCACAGTACTGTGCATCATTAATCATTATACACAGTCAATAAGAAAGTTGAGCAGGAAATTCCTCTTTTGCTGTATATGATGTTCTAGAATGAAGTTGTCTATGACCCTAGAAGTATGATTTGGAACTTCAGTAAACACTTTTTCTTCTAATTCCATATCAGTTTCACTTGGTTTGGTAGCAAAGACTGTTACCAGGTGACTCAAATTCATCTAAGTCTTCCATAGTAGTATTTACAACTAGGGACTGAAGAAGTTGCTGCTTCTGGAGATGATTTGGAGAAATCGTTTTGAGATGACAACAATTGGTCAGAATGATGTTGCTAAACTTGTTCGTCTTCAGTTTGAACCATGAAGGAAATTGGATCTGTTTTTGTTAAAACTGTGGTTGGTACTCATTTCTCACTTATGATTACACACTAATCTTTGTTGAAAAGAACATTGCTTTGCCCGCATTTCTTGTCTAGCAAGTTGAGATTGTTGTTGATGTTCTACTATCTCTGAAGTTTCTGGAGGTAACCACAAATCAAACTCAGATCCCAGCTTTCACTTTAAGTATAGTAATACAGGTGAACTTTGGGTAGTTATGAGTAGTATTTTTATAAGATGCTAAAAAGCTGCTCATATGATATGATAATGAACCTTCTGCTCTTGAAGCTTTTAAAGAATGATTCAAAGACAGTATGAATCTGTCAGCCAATCCATTGGTTGATGGATCTTACATGCCAAATATCAATTACTTTGAGGTTATTCTCAAATTCTGGTGAACAATTATCGCTAATAATCTGTTGTGGTTTTCCAAATCTTGCAAAATTTACATCACATTTTTCAATGTTTTGTTCAGGTGTAATAGATTCCATGATATCAACTTCTGGCCACTTTGAGTGAGCATCAATTATGACTAAATGGACCAGCAAAATCTACATGCAAATATTGCCAGGGAATTTTAGGCCACTCCCAAGAGTGCATGGAAGACAATGATGGCGTATTTCGTGCATAGGATTGATACTGTCCATTTTTTCTTCAATCTTAGTGTCCTGACGTGACCACCAAAAATGTGCTAATTTTTTCATCCAGACTATACTAGAATATCCATCATGTTCAAGATCTCCTATATGCAGTTTAGGAGGAATAATCTTTGGATTCCCCACAACGAACACCCAACTTTGGTCAGTCAATTCAAGGTTTCTTGACATACATCCTTTCAAATCAGAATGTGAACGATGTGTTCTTGCTGTCATTCCTTTGAATACTAAATCCATGAGCTTTCCCATGTCACAGGCAAGTGATGTACCAGCAAACAAAAACTTTCTGGTTGACTATTAGGGCACACAGTGACACAGCAGTTAGCACTGCTGCCTCACAGCACTAGGGACCCAGGTTCAATTCCTGGCTGGGGTCACTGTCTGTGTGGAATCTGCACATTCTCCCTGTGTCTGCGTGGGCTTCCTCCTACATTCTGAAAGATGTGTCGGTTAGGTGCATTGAACCGAACAGGTACCAGAAAGTGGCAGCTAAGGCAATTCCGCAGTATCTTCATTACAATGTAATGTAAGCCCTACTTGTGACGAATAAATAAATTTTTAAACTTCATTAGGCTTTATCTTGTGTTTCACTTGAACTCCTTTCATTGAGCCAAGCATCTCTCAAATACTGACATTGGCCAATCTATTGAATGCATTCCAGTTAAGCTTTTTATCTTTCAACCATGTCCTCCCAAATAGAGCTGGAAAATTATTATAGAAAACATGGAGAAGTAACTCTATTGTTTGTCCACTCAACTCTACATTGACCATGGTGCAATCTTTTAATTGCACAATGTCTTCTGTGAACGTACTTAAAATCACATCAGCAGTTTAAAAAGAACATGCTTCAACTTCTGTTGGTATGTATCTAAGAAATTTTTGCAATGTGACACATTTTGCCACAATTCTTGCACTAACTATCCTTGTTCCAGCATTCATTTACTGAATGGTTCAATTCAGCACATCTGCCACATGCTCGTTGCTGCTTTGACTTCCGACAGGCAGTTCCCAACTTGTGAAGCATCTTTAGTAGCCAGTTTCACCAATGCAATGATTTCTACGCTGTCAAAGCATGTTCAGTAAGTAATTTTCTTTAGATAGCCTCATTTTGGAGACCACAAACTACACAATCACAAAGAGTATCTTCCAAGGGCTCACCAAGCTCAGAATGTTGTGCCAGTTTTTTTAAGATTGGCATAAACTGAGCAATGCTTTCGCCTTCCGTTGGATTCCTTATGCACCTATGATTATGCAGTCAAATTCCTCTCCAATTTGATTTTCAAGTTTGCTGACGACACCACCATAGTGGGTTGGATCTCAAACAATGACTAGACAGAGTACAGGAATGAGATAGAGAATCTGGTAAGACAACAATAATCTCTCCCTCAATGTCAACAAAACAAAGGAGATTGTCATTGACTTCAGGAAGCATAAAGGAGAACATGTCCCTGTCTACATCAATTGGGACAAAGTAGAAAGAATCGAGAGCTTCAAGTTTTTAGGTGTCTGGTTCACCATCAAGCTGTCTTGGTCCTCCCATACGAACATCATAGTTAAGAAAGCCCACCAACATCTCTAACCTCTTAGAAAACTAAGAAAATTAGCATGTCAGCTACAACTCTCATCAACTTTTACAGATGCATCATAGAACACATTCTCTCTGGTTGTATCACAGGTTGGTATAGCTCCTGCTCTGCCCAAGACCACAAGGAACTACAAAAGGTGGCGAATGTAGTCCAGTCGTCCATCACACAAACCAGCCTCCCATCCATTGACACTATCGACACTTCCTGCTGCCTCAGAAAAGCAGCCAGCATAATCCAGAACCCCATGCACTCTGGATATTCTCTCTTCCAACTTCTTCCTTCGAGAAAAAATTACAAACATCTGAGGTCGAAATTGATCCCGAGTCCTTGGCGCTGTGAAGCAGCAGTGCCATCATGCTGCCAAAAGGAAACTCTTTCATTCTTTTTACTGGAACACAATTCCAATCACAATTGGAACACAAAACACATTGTGCTTTCTAATGTCTCTCCAAAGGCCATTCTTCATACTAGAACCTTCATAATTATTTCAGGAGTTTTAGAAGAGACAAGGTAAGACAAAGAGGAACAGTATTTTGTTGTGTTGCTCTAACCATTAAGGTGTGGGCAGACTTGATGGACCAGGTGGTCTTTTCTGCCTTCAGTTGTGAACGTTCAGAACATGTCAACAAAAACTACATAAACGCAAGTATATACTGCATTTTTTAGAGCTAAGCAGAGAAATGCCACAATATTTTGGAGCTGACAGAGAGCAGGGGGAGTCTGAGGCACTGGCTGAAGACCTGTGAGAGCCTGACTTCATCTTTCCATAGAAAGAACCACCACATCTTGTTCCACTCAGGTATTTGGCATGTGAAAGGGCATGCCTTCCTCAAGCACATGCCTTCCCCAATGGTGTGCCTTCCAACAGAATCAAGGAACCTGAGGGGCTGAATTGCTGCTTGCCCAGAACCACTGGCCTAACATAGATCAATCCACAGAATGGCAACACCATCGAGTAGACATTGGGAAATCAGCAGCGCAGAGATGGGTGTGGAGATTGGCTCTCAGTGGGCTTTCCCTCCCCATGCCAAGATTCTCAACTGGGGGCCAAGTGTGTTTGAACGAGGAACACTCCATTCTTCCTTCCCCCTCCCTCTCCACCCCAAAGCGACCGGCACCAAACTCATCACAGGGCAAGATTCCACTCAATATCTGTGATAAATTCATTGCCATCTCTTTATCTGGCCAGTTCCCTGATCCATGAGGAGCCATACCAGCCTTCCACAACTGCCTCAAAGCACAAGTAAGCACAACCTTTCACGACTTAGAAGCAGAAAGGACTTATTTTCAGCAAAGGTTTCACCATCAGGAAAGCATTTAAAAGCCAAACAGTATTTTAACCATTAATAAGATTCACGTTCTTTGTTTTGTTCCATCCAATTATGAATAATTTCTGCACAGGTAACTAAACCAATGTTATCACGGCACCGGCTTGAATGGCTTATTGACTTTATTGGTGTAAAGCAACTGGATTATCGTCAGCCTGGGAGCCATTACCTCGGCATCAGTGACGTGTGTTAATTCATCTTCCTTACAATTTCAGCTCAATAACCCTGAAAATGCCAACAAAACCCTGCTCTTCAAGTAACAATGAGCCAAAGTGGACAAAAGGGTGCCAGACATAATTATAATTTGCACTGAATGGTTGAATTTTCAAAAGAATTTTTAGGACAAGGATTTTCTTTTCACTCACAAATTTCTTTTCAATGGCTTCCTCGTCATTATCATAATGCCTCTTCTGTTGAAATGCGAGATAACCTGGATGGCGAACAGCTTTGTGACTACTATTAAGAGGTCATCATTCAACGTGGCCTATTAAACTTCCACATCACCGTTTATATATTTTAATTCCACATGGCCCTCTGGTTACCAATTCCAGTTGGATGTATTCCTGGAGGTTTTGGCATGAGGCCTACCTCCTTCAGCTGTCCCTCACCACGTTTTTGCCATGGGTTAACTAACACGCTCATCTTGCCACACCAACTGTAAATGGAAAATATTCATCACTCAATAATAGTTGACTGCCCTCATCTCCAGTATTCATCTCCAATCTTTTTTTAAACCAAGTGTTCAAAGAAAATGAAAAGAAAGTTTTTTCAGGAATCAAGATGCTTGTGGCGTCAGCTGTGGCTCAGTGGGTAACACTCTCCACCTTATTCAGAAGGTTGTGGATTCAATCCCCTCACCCACCCCACAGACTCAAGCACAATATCCAGGCTGATATTTACAGTGCAGTACTGAGGGAGTCCCATCTTCCCAAAAACATTGTAGAATCATAGAATCCCTATAATGCAGAAGGAGGCCATTTGGAGTCGGTACTGATTTTCTGACATAAGATCCCACCAAGGTACTTTTCTTGTAACCCCACTTATTTATCTCATTAGTCCCCTAACCTACACATCTTGGGACACAAAGGGGCAATTTTACCATGGCCAATCAACCTAACCTGCACATCTTTGTGCAGTGGGAGGAAACTGGAGCACCCAGAAGAAACCCACAGAGATATAGGAAGAACATGCAAACTCCACACAGTCACCCAAGGCTAGAATTGAGCCCAGGTCCTGGGAACTGTGAGGCAGCAGTGCTACCGACTGTGTCACTGAGCCACATGTTAAACCAACACCCTTTCTGCCCTCTCTGATGGTTGCAAAAGATTCTGCAATTTTTTGATAAAGAAAACAGTTATCTATGTCAAAATTCTCAACTAACGTCATTAAAAACAAGGCTATGGACCAAGTGCTGGAAATTGGGGTTAGAATAGATAGGTACTTGATGGGAAGCAAAGACATGAGGTCTAATGAGGTCTTATGAGGAGAGGCTAAGGGATTTGAGGTTGTTTTCATTAGAAAGAAGGCGGCTAAGAGGAGACCTTATTGAAACATATAAGATGATTAGAGGTTTAGATAGGGTGGACAGTGATAGCCTTTTTCCTATGATGGAGAAAGCTAGCACGAGGGGACATAGCTTTAAATTAAGGGGTGGTAGTTATAGGACGGATATCAGAGGTAGGTGCTTTACCCAGAGGGTGGTTAGGGTATGGAATGCCCTGCCTGCGGCAGTTGTAGATGCGCCAAGTTTGGTGGCGTTTAAGAGGTTAGTAGATAAGTTTATGGACGAAAAGGGAATGGTTTGGTTTGGAGGGTCATTGCTTTTTCCTAATTTGTCGGCACAACATCAAAGGCCGAAGGGCCTGTTCTGCACTGTAATGTTCTATGTTCTATGATGGGCCGAAGGGCCTCTTTCTTTGCTGTAAAACCCTGTGACTCTAAATGCTTTGGTCATCACCACACTGTTGTTTTGGAGTTTGGCCCTGATTTGATTTATTATTGTCACATGAACTAGCATATAGTGAAAAGTATTATTACTTGCGCACTATACAGACAAAGCATACCGTTCATAGAGAAGAAAAGGAGAGAGTGCAGAATATAGTGTTACAGTAAGCAGCTAGGGAGTAGAGAAAGATCAAATTAATGTGAGGTAGGTCCATTCAACTTAGAATAGATAGGTGCTTAATGGCTGGCACAGATATGAAGGGCCGAAGGCCCTATTTCTTTGCTGTAAAATCCTGTGACTCTAAATGACCTGGTCATTATCACGCTGTTGTTTGTAGAACTTGGCTCTGTGCAAACTGGCAGCATGTCTTCAACGTTACAACACTGACTACGCTGCACAAGTACTTTTTTATTCATTGATGGGGGCTTTGCTCACAGGTCCACCTTCGAGAAGGTGGTGATGAGCCACCTTCCTTCTCAAATGGCTGCAGTCCATGTGGTGAAGGTGCTTCTATGGTGTTGTGAACTTAACTCAGCAACAATGAATGAACGGTGATGTATCAATATTTCCAAGTCATTATGGTGCGTGACTGGGAGGGGAACTTTGAAGTGGTGGTATTCCCGAACGTCTAGTGCCCTCATTCTCCTGGGTGGCAGAGATCTTGAGGATTCAACAATGGTCATGCAATTGCATATTAAGTGGAGATGGTTAGACTCTCTCTTGCTGGGGATGAAGAATGTAGCCCAATTCATCATGCAAACCAATCTCCCATTCACTGACTCTGTCTATACTTTTCATTGCTCCAGCAAAACAGCCAGTATAATTAAGGACCCTATGCTCCCCAGACATTCTCTCTTCCACATTTTTCCTTTGGGAAAAAGATACAAAAGTCTGAGGTCACATTACAACTGACTCAAGAACAGCTTCCTCTCTGTTGTTGTCAGACTTTTGGATGGACATACCTTGCATTAAGTTGATCTTTCTCTACACCCTAGTTATGACTGACTGTAACACTACATTCCGCACTCTCTTTTTTCCTTCTCTATGAACGGCATGTTTTGTCTGTATAGCGTGCAAGAAATAATACTTTTCACTGTATACTAATACATGTGACAATAATAAATCAAATCAAATCAAAGCAAGTCAATGTCTGATACTGATTAGTCCAAGCCTGGATTTTGTTCAGGTCTTACTATACACCGGTACAAGTAGTTTCAGTATCTGTATGGTGCTTTGGGAGATCAGGAAAGGTGCTAGAGAAATGCAAGCCCTTTTATTGCATTTGCTAAGACAATGAACTGAACACAGGACTGAAGATGGAGTCGGTACCCTCAACTTCACTGATCATAGAATCCTACACTGCAGGAGGCCATTTGGCCCATGGAGTCTGCACCAACCACAATCTCACCTAGGCCCTATCCCCCTAACCCCATGTATTTACCGTGCTAGTCCCCCTGACACTAAGGGTGAAGGTAGCATGGCCAAACCACCTAACCAGTACATCTTTGGACTGTGGGAGAAAACTAGAGCACCCAGACATTGGGAAAACATGCAAGCTCCATATAGACAGTGATCCAGGCCAGGAATTGAATCTGGGTCCCTGGTACTGTGAGGCAGCAGTGCTGCCATAGTCATAATACTGTCACTGGTATCCACTTTGTGCTCTGGTTCCTGTGGTGACCACTGGTCACGGATGGCCTTAAGCAGAATCAAAAGACGCCAAGTGCTCTTCCTCCAAGGTCACCTGGTTGCAGGCAAGGCCACTGAGAACAGGTACTCAGCCAGAGCATCCAACATAGATCAGAACATGGTCACCTTCACCAGGCTCATCCAGAATGTTACCAGGAATAAAGCCAACCTTCCCTGAGACTCAGAAGAGGTCAGGAATGTGCTTTAATTGCAGCAGGATGCTGTATGGGTCAGTTCATAGCCAACTTACTAAATTTATTTTTTATTCATTCGTGAGACATGGGCATCGCTGGTTAGGCCCGCATTTATTGCCCTCCCTAGTTGCTCTTGAGAAGGTGGCGATAAGCTGCCTTCTCGAAACAGTGCAGTTTACATGCTGTGGAGTTGACCAACAATGCCATTTGAAAGGGAATTCTGGGATTTTGACCCAGCAAAGGAACAGCGACATATTTCCAAGTCAGGATGGTGAGTGGCGTGAAGGGGAACTTGCAAGTAGTGATGTTCCCATTTCTCTGCTGTCCTTGTCCTTCTAGATGGAAGTGGTCATGGGTTTGGAAGGTGCTGTCTAAAGTGAATTGCTGCAGAGCATCTTGTAGATGGGACACAGTGCTGTACTATGCGTCGATGGTGGAGAGAGTGGATGTTTGTGGACGAGGTCCCACTTAAGCAGGCTGCTTTGTCCTGGATGGTGTTGAGCTCCCTGAGTATTGATAGAGTTGCACCCATCCAGGCAAGTGGGGAATATTCCATTACACTCCTGACTTGTATGTTGTAGATGGTGGACAGACCTTGGGTAGTTAGGAGGTGATTCACTGACTTGCCAGGAACAAAAGGGAATTAATTCTGTTGCCAGCCACGATTAGCAAGTGCTGCAGTTACTCCCAGTTTATGATGAAAAAAATTTTTATTTAAAAAAAAAAGTGCTATTTAGAACTTGCAATAATTTCCTCAGCCTAGTTAGCACCAGTATGATTAAGAAAACTACGACATGTTTCCAAAAAAAAGGGCACCATAATTTTTTAAAGTGTTTGGTCCTCAACACAAAACAAAATTTCTTACAATTGCTTCATGCAGCTCATTATTTTAACAAGTTCCATGGAAAATAAATGCAGTAAGGGGCCTTGGAGGAGGTCTGGGAAGGTCAAGCCATCTTATAATTGCATCTCACTGACAAATCTTTCCCAGTGTGAAGTGTGCTGCGGCAGAGAGGTGTCAAACTCGAGAGAGAGAGAAAACATTCTTCTCATCATGAAATTTACAATCACAGACAACGAGAATCTGCAGAGACAAGGATCATATTGCCAAGTGGTGCACGTTTGACGTGTTACACTCACATCAGTCCCACTTCTGATCAATCTGAAGTGTTTGCCATACAAGACCACATTACATCTTGTAAGGAAGATGCAAGATAATAATTTCAGAACTTAGAATCAATCTGACTACCAGAAATATGAGTCAACTATTTGCATTTGTATAGTGGCTTTGTCATAATAAAATGTCACAAGGCGCTTTACCGGGGCATTAAAAACATAATATAACTGAACCAGAACAGGGGGTCTGAGGCCAAATGGTCAAACGCTGGGTCAAAGAGGTAGGTTTTAAGGACCGTCTTAAAGGAGGAAAGCGAGGTAGAGAGGCGGAGAAGTGTGGGAGAGAATTCCAGAGTTTGAGGCCTCGGCAGCTGAAGGCACAATCACCAGTGGTGGAGAGCGATTAAAATCAAGGATGTTCAAGAGGCCAGAATTCGAGGAGCACAGAAATTCTGCAGGTTAGGGGGCTAGAGGAGATTGCAGAGGCAGAGGGCTCATAGAGCCATAGAGATATACAGCACGGAAACAGACCCTTCAGCCCAACTCATCCAGGCCGATCAGGTTTCCTAAACTGGACTAGTTTTATTTGCCTGCATTTGGCCCATATCCACCTAAACCTTTCCAATCCCTATGTACCTGTCCAAATGTCTTTTAAATGTTATAACTGTATCTGCCCCCACTACCTCCTCTGGCAGCTTATTCTGCACTCTTCCCATTGAAAGATATGCTTTGTCAGTAGAGCACGCAAGAAATAATACTTTGCACTCTATGCTAATAAATCAAATCAAATTAAATCATTCCATACATGCACCATATGAAAAAGTTGCCTCTTGGATCTCCTTTAAACCTTTCTCGTCTCACCCTTAACCTATGCCCTCTAGTTTTGGACTATCTCACCCTGGAGAAAAGACCTTGGCTATTAACCTTACCTTTGCCTTCATGATTTCATAAACCTCTATAAGGTCACCCCTCATCCTCCGATACTCAAAGGAAAAAAGTTCCAGCCTATCCAGCTTCTCCTTATGATTCAAACCTTCCAGTCCCAGTAACAATCTTGTATATCTTTTTTGCACTCTTTCCGGTTTAATGACAACAAGGATGAGAATTTTAAAAAACAAACGTATTACTTAACCATTAGTCAGGAGTGTGATGAAATATTCCCCACTTGTCTGGATGGGTGCAACTCCAACAACACTTAAGAAGCTTGACACCATCCAGGACAAAGCAGCTTCGCTTGATTGACACCACATCTGCAAACATTCACTCCTTCCACTACCAACGCTCAGTAGCAGTACTGTGAACTATCTACAAGATGCACTGCAGCATTTCAGTAAAGATCCTTAGACAGCACCTTCGTAACACACAGCCCCTTCCATTTCAAAGGATAAGGACAGCAGATACATGGGAACACACCACCTGCAAGTTCCCCTCCAAGTCTCCCAGTCAGGAATCAATGCTGGGTCCATTGTTATTTGTCATTTGTATTAATAAGTTGGATGAGAATATAGGGGGCATGGTTAGTAAGTTTACAGATGGCACCAACATTGATGGCATAGCGGACAGTGAAGAAAGTTTTCTCCAATTGCAATGGGATTTTGATCGATTTGGCAAGGTGATGCATTTTGGTAGATTGAACCAGAGCAGGACTTATTCAGTTAATGGTAGAGCGATGGGGAGAGTTACAGAACAAAGAGATCTGGGGGTGTATGTTTATAGCTCCTTGAAAATGGAGTCACAGGTGGACAGAGTGGCGAAGGAAGCATTTGGCATGCTTGGTTTCATCAGTCAGAACATTGAATACAGGAGTTGGGATGTCTTGTTGAAGTTGTACAAGACATTGGTAAGACCACACTTGGAATATCATGTACAATTCTGGTCACCCTATTATAGAAAGGATATTATTAAACTAGAAAGAGTGCAGAAAAGAATTACTGGGATGCTATCTGGACTTGATGGATTGAGTGATAAGGAGAGGCTGAATAGACTGGGACTTTTTTTTCTGGAGCACAGGAGGCTGATGGGTGACCTTACAGAAGTCTATAAAATAATGACAAGTTAAATAGTCAGTACCTTTTTCCCAAAGGTAGGGGAATCTAAAACTAAAGGCCATAGATTTAAGGTGAGAGGGGAGAGATACAAAAGTGTCCAAAGGGGCAATTTTTTCACACAGAGTGGTGAGCATCTGGAACAAACTGCCAGAGGTAGTAATAGAGGCAGGGATAATTTTATCTTTTAAATAACATGTAGATAGTTACATGGATATGATGGGTATAGAGGGATGTGGGCCAAGTGCAGGCAATTTAGATAGGGGTTTAAAAAAAAGGGTAGCATAGACAAGTTGTGCTGAAGGGCCTGCTTCCATGCTGTAAACCTCTATGACTTTATGACTCTAAGCCACTCATCACCCTGACTTGGAATATATCAGCCATTCCTTTGTAGTTGCTGAGTCAAATCCTGGAATTCCCTCCCTAACGACATTGTGGCTCAACCCACACCGAGTCAAGCAGACAGCTCACCAACACCTTCTCAAGGGCAACGAGGGATGGACAATAAATGCTGGCCCAGCCAAAGGTCCATGTCCCACAGATGAATAAAACAAATTCAGGCTTAGGATGCACATCAGTCATCTAATGAAAACTTAACCTGCTCCATGATTATTTAATTCCTGTATAATAATTTAGGATGTGTTGGTAAAATGGCTGGAATAACTCATGAAATAATAAGTGTGTCTCTTTTAGCGCATCCACTAGTCCCCATCTCTGAAAGCTCCTCCAGCTCCACAACTCTCAACTTTTTTATTCATTCAAGGGGTTTGGGCTCTGCTGCCTAGGCCAGCATTTATTACCCACCCCTCATTGACCTTGAGAATGCCCTGAGCTGCCCTCTTGAATTGCTGCAGTCCCTAAGATGTCAGTGCACCAACACTGCTTTTAGGGCAGGAGTACCAAGATTTTAACCCAGCAATGGTGGGCGCACAGTGGACCATGGTTAGCACTGCTGCCTCACAGCACCAGGGATCAGGGTTCAATTCTCGCCTCGGGTAACAGTCTGTAGGGAGTTTGCACAGTCTCCCCCTGCTTGCGTAGTTTCCTCCATGCTCCAGTTTCCTTCCCCAGTCTGAAAGAAGTGCTGGTTAGGCCATGCTAAATTGACCCCAGATCAGGGATAGTAGTAGGGTAAATATATGAGGTTATGGGAATAGGGCCTGGCTGGGATGGTGGTCAGTGCAGACTCGATGGGCCAAAATAGCCTCTTTCTGCACTATGAACGGTGAAGGAATTCTATGAACAGTAAAGGAATGGTAATATATTTCCAAGTCAGGATGGCAAGTGGCATGAAAGGGAACTTCCAGGTGATGGTTTTCCCATGTATCTTGCTGTCCTTGTTCTTCTAGGTAGAAGTGATCCTGGGTTTAAAAGGTGCTGCCTAAGGAGCCTTGGTGAATTCCTGCAGTGCATCTTGTAGATAGTACACACTGCTGTTATTGAGCATCAGTGGTGAAGGGATTGAATGTTTGTGAAGAGGTGTCAACCAAGCAGGGCTTCTTTGTCCTAGATGGTGTCAAGCTTCCTGAGTTTTGAAGCTGCATTCATCCGGACAAGTTAAAGAGTATTCCATCACAGTCCTGACTTGTGCCTTGAAGATGGTGGACAAGCTTCGGAAGGGGAAGTGGTGGTCAGGTGGTGAGTTACTCACCATAAGATTTCTAGTCTCTGACCTGCTCTTGTATCCACAGTATTTTTATGGCTAATCCAGTTCATGTTAATGGTAAACGCCCGCCCCCAAACTCCCCGGACATTGATAGGTGTCAGGATTCCCCTGATTCTGATAACATCCTTGATTTTTTAATTGCTCGGTGACAAGTTGCCCTCTACTGTCTAGGCCTAAAGCTCTGGAATTCCTCCTTGAGCCTCTCCACTGTGGACTCCCTCCTCCTTGAAGAGACTCTCCTGCACTAATATCCCCTACATGCTCAGTGACACATCATGTTTGATGATATTCTAATGCAAATGCAAGTTGCTGATGCTTTGTGAGAAAACAAAACACTCATAAAGCTCTTTGTTACATCATTCATAATATTCCAAGCACTTCAGATCACAGTAACAGCTTCTCGCACCTTTAACACTGTCAAATTTCTCAAGGTGCTACATCCAATTAATTACTTTTTCAGATGCAATTCTTGTTGTTATGCAGGCAGAAGCAGCAGCCATTTTGCACAACCTGAAGTTGCACAAAGAGCACTGAGGCACAGGATCAAGGTGTGAGGAAGAAAATTTAAAGGAGATGTGCAGAGGAGGTTTTTCACATGGGAAGCAGTGGGTGTCTAGACGCGTTGTCAGAGGAGGTCATAGAGGTTTACAGTATGGAATCAGGCCCTTTGGCCCAACTTGTCCATGCTGCCCCTTTTCTTAACTACTAACCCAGTCCCAATTGTCCGTGTTCGGCCCACATTCCTCCATCTTACCCATGTAACTATCTAAATGCTTCTTAAAAGACAAAATTGTATCCACCGCGACTACTACTTCTGGCAGCTTGTTCCAAACATTCACTAGTCTCTGTATGAACAAACTGCCCCTTTGGACCCTTTTGTATCTCCCCCCTCTTGCAGATCCACAGCAGATGCCACTTCCTGGCCCTGTACTCAATAAGAGATCTGACAATACCAATTTTAAATCCAACCGATTTATTTAATAGTAAACTTATGTACTCAACCCTGGAACACCTAGATAACCCTGGAACAAATAGATAACAACCTATTTATTGGCTGCAGCTCAGCCTTTAACACTATTATTCCCACGAAATACCATAGCCTGGGCCTCAGCACCTCCCTCTGCGACTGGACAGTGAACTTCCTAACTCACAGACATTAGGAATAGGCAACAATACCTCTTCCACGATCATCCTCAACACCAATGCCCCCAAGACTGTGTTCTCAGCCCCCTACTATACTTCTTATACACTTATGACTGTATGGCTAAATTCCTCTCCAATTCGATTTTCAAGTTTGCTGACGATGCCACCATAGTGAGTTGGATCTTAAACAAAGATGAGATAGAGTACAGGAATGTCTTAAAGAATCTGGTGAACTGGTTGGCAACAATAATCTCTTCCTCAATGCCAACAAAATGAAAAAGATTATCAACTTCAGAAAGCGTAAAGGAGGACACGTCTCTGTCTACATCAATGGGGACGAAGTAGAAAGGGCTGAGAGCTTCAAGTTTTTGTGTGTCCAAATCACCAACAATCTGTCCTGGTCCCCTATGGTGACACTATAGTTAAGAAAGCCCACCGACGCCTCTACTTTTTGAGAAGACTAAGGAAATTTGGTATGCCAGCTATGACTCTTATCAATTTTTACAGATGCACTATAGAAAGCATTCTTTCTGGTTATATCACAGATTAGTATGGCTCCTGCTCTGCCCAAGATCACAAGAAACTACAAAAGGTCATGAATGTAGCCCAATCCATCAAGTGAACCAAGGCAACAGTTTAGGGCAGTTAACTAGCCTCCCATCCATTGACTCTGTCTACACTTCTGTTGCCTCAGCAAAGCAGCCAGTTTAATTAAAGGCTGCACACACCCCGGACATTCTTTCTTCCATCTTCTTCCTTCGTGAAAAAGGTACAAAAGTCTGAGTCATGTACCAACCGATTTAAGAACAGCTTCTTCCCTATTGCTGTCAGACTTTTGAATGGACTTATCTTGCATTACATTGATCTTTTTCTACACCCTAGCTATCACGGTAACATTACATTCTGCATTCTTCCATTTCCTTCTCTATGAAGGGTATGTTTTGTCTGTATAGGGCACAAAAAAACAATACTTTTCATTGTGACATAATAAATCAAATCAAATTAAACCCATGCCTTTAGTTTTAGGCTCCCCTATCTTTGGGAAAAGATATTGGCAAACTAGCTGATCTATGCCCCTCGTTATTTTATATAAGATTGCCCACCCCTAAATCTCCTACACTTCAGGGGAAAAATCCCCAGTCTATCCAGTCTCTCCTTATAACTCATACAAAGCTGATGAAAGCAGGGGCAACAGTGACATTTAAGAAGCATTTAGATGGGTACATGAATAGAGAGGGAATAGTGGGATGTGGATCAAGTAAGGGGAGAAATTTTTTTTAAGTTTAGTTTGGGCATCATGATTGACATGGACTTGGAGGGTCGAAGGGCCTGTTCCTGTGCTGTACTTTTCTTTGTTCTTTATGAATAACCAGTTAAGCTATCTACTGGGTGGCGTTGGTTCACAGGCGAATATTGTTCGGGGAAGAGAATTCCCCAATTCCCTGCTCTTCTTCAAATGGGGTCGTCACATCCACCTGGACAGCTGGTTGGGACCTGGCTTAACATCCCCTCTGAACAACAGTGCTTCTGGCAATGCAACAAAATGCTGCACCGAAGTATTGACTAGATTATGTGTGATATTTGGTGAGAAAAGCTGTGGATGTAACTAATTGAGCTAAGTGTACAATGAACCCTAACTCTGACAGAAAAGCATTCAATCCCAAAGATTTGAGTTATTGTTTAAATTCGCCTGCCTACATTAACTAGCAATGTTAGCCTTACCCTGCTGAATAAACAGGACATTCTTACAGTTATGCAGCAAGTAATCTTTCACCTGTTAAACCCTAACCCTGTTGAATAAACAGCAATGCACCGACACAAGGCCAGTAACCTTTACTTTGCTGGATACACAAAATCAGTTGCACAATGAATGATCCGTATCACACTAAGCAGCAACATGCAGCTTTAAGAGAGGCAAAAAGGATCTTTGAATCATGGAATCCTACAGTGCAGAAGAAGGCCATTGAGTCTGCACCAACCACAATTCAACCAAGCCCTATGTCCACAATCCCATGCATTTACCCTAACTAGCCTTCTGACACCAGAATTTTTGTGGTCAATTGGTGGCACAATGGTTAGCATTGCTGCCTCCAGGGACTTGGGTTTAATTCCTGACCTCAGGTCACAGTATGTGCGGAGTTTGCATGTTCTCCCAGAAGGTTTCCTCTAGGTGCTCTAGTTTCCTCCTACTGTCCAAAGATGTGTGGGTTAGGTTGCTTGGCCATGCTAAATTGCCTGTAGGTTAGAGGGATTAAATACGTGGTATTGCAGAAATAGGGCTTAGGGTGGGATTGTTGCTGGTGCAGACTCAATGGGCCAAATGGCCTTCTTCTGCACTGTAGGGATTCTTCTTCTTCAATGCACATAACCTGCGAATTTTTTGGAGTATGGGAGGAAACCCTCACAGACACGGGGAGAACATGCACTCTCTGCACAGACAGTGAGCCAAACTGGGAATTGAACCTGGGTCCCTGGCACTGTGAGGCAGCAGTGTCAATCGCTGTGCCAGCAAGCTGTCCTTAGAAGTGAACCAAGGCAACAGTTTAGGGCAGTTAACTAAAAATGAGTCAAACAGGCAGGTTTTTAAGAGGAATTGAAGGAGGAGAGGTGGTGATTGAGAAGTTCAGGGAGGGAATTCCTGAGCTGAAGGCCTTGATGGCTTCAGGAACAGCTTTCAATGATGGACAAAGAGAGTGGGAAGCACACCAGAGGGCATAGTTGGAGAAAAGCAGAGATCTTTGAGTGTTCTATAGCTAAGAGGGTCTCAGAGATGGGGAAGCTGGTGATGGAGGTTGGGAGGGCGGACAATTAGGCATTTTGAACAGAATAACAATTCTGAAAGTCACACACAGGTTGGTTATGATGTAAACCAGATCGCTAAATATCAGACGGGGTGTGTGTGAATTGGGATACAGGAAGCAGAGATTTGAATGAAGTGAAGATAATGGAGGGTGAAAGGTGGAAAGCTGGATGGAGGAAGCACTGGAATAGTGTGATTGAGTCTAGAGATGGCAACAGCATGAATGAGGGTTTCCAGCGCTTGATAGGGTGAGTCAGGGATGGAAGTAGGAGTCTTCTTGATGAGGTTTAGATGTGATCTCCTTCAGCATTCAGCAAATAAACCCTCCTTCATTAAATAAACAACAAACCCACACAGTCACCTTGCCCAGATAAATGAACAAAAGTCCCCATAATTGCACATTTAAAAAAAAATCCTGGTAAAACAGGAACCCCACGCAGTGTGAGTAATCCTTCTCCTGACAACCGGCATGGAAACTCCACAATTGCACAGTACACACAGTGATGAGCATTTTAAAACACTGGTGAACCGAAAATAGATTTTTCAACTTTGTTATTCTTGACATGTGGCATGATTTCTTGAAAGCTTTCAAACTCACGTCATTAACCAGTGAAAAAAAAACGCCTTTAGTTAATGCCAAACTGACGAGACCTTGCTCCCTGTAGGGTATTGCAGCTGTAAGATGCATCAATTTGATGTAAATTGAACCCACAGACCAGATGCAAATAAGGGCCTACTGCACAATCCCATACTGGCAAAAGAAATAAGGCAGGGGGAGTCAACCATCCAACTTCTCAAAAAAATTTGATATTCGCATTCTGAAGCACTTGTTAATTTTGGGTTTAAATGGGATGCTTTCTGGCTCTCATCATGATCAAATTTTCATCGCGATGTACATTGTACACAACAACCAACATTCATTTACTGTCTGATTTAATCATAAGACAGTCACAGGTCCCTGCTTCGATTGGCTCGCAGTGGTCTATTCATTTTTTTTGTTCCAGTCAACATCAGGAGAATTGAATGCAGAAGCTCAGAGCCCATAGCATCAACTCAAATTTACAGCGGAGATTAAAAAACCCCAGGCAATTTTATTATGTCAATAAAATATAAGAAAATGAATAATTAGCAATAACGTAGCTGGCTTATATTGCAGTCTTGGCACTGACAACTATATTACTTGAGCCTTTAATATTGTAACTACAGCATGATTGCACCAAGGGATATTCCACACCTCCACAGCAACAGGCAGAATCTTTAAATATTTTGCAAAAAAGAAACTTACAAAACCCTCTTTCTTCACTTAAGAAAACTACAAGCGAATTGGACTGAAAATAATAGGTTTTCTCATCAAAAGTTATTAAACATTTATTTAAAACAAAAGTCTTTTCACTTTCTTTAGCATGCATTTTCTATTATTAAAGAAATTCTTGCCAGTGAATTTTTAATGATCTGCCTTATGAAGGAGTGACGGAATAAAGTGTGGTGCAGTTAGCCAGGATTTTCGTGGACCAATGGAATATGATATGATGGAAAAACGAGGTGTGGTATTTACCGACAGCTTCCACTATTCCTCAACACTGATATTTCAAGAGCGAAATCTGCCATCAACTTGGGGTCAGAGGGGTGCAGAGCAGGGTGGAGGGGCAGGGGTTGCCATGGATTTTCAGTGGAACCTGAAAGTACAGTCTTCTCAATATTTAATGGCGGGGCACGTTCTTTCAAAATGAAGGAGATGGTCATTGATTTGAGGAAGCATAGTCAAGGGCACGGCTCTTTTACATCAATGGGAATGAAGTAGAAATGGTCAAGAGCTTTAGGTTTTTAGGTGTCCAGGTCACCAATAGGTGTACCAGATCACCAATTTGTGATCGGCGCAACTCGTGGGCCGAAGGGCCTGTTTGTGCTGTATTGTTCTATGTTCTATAACTTGTCTTGGTCCCTCTGCACTGACACTATAGTTAAGAAAGCCCTTCAAAACCTCTACTTTCTCAGAAGACTAAAGAAGTTTGATATGTCCACTACGACTCTCATCAACTCTTTACAGAAGCAGCATAGAAAGCATTCTTTCCGGTTGTAGCACTATTTGGTATGGCTCCTGCTCTGTTCAAAACTGCAAAAAATTACAAAGGGTCATGAACAAAGTCCAGTCCATCATGCAAACTAGCCTCCCATCCATTTACACTGTCTACATTTGCCACTGCCTCGGAAAAGCAGCCAGCATAATCAAGGAATTTTTAAAAATAAATAAATAAAAATGCACTTAAAATGGAAGCACACAACCTCCTCGTAAGACATCATTGGCTGACCCGACTCCCAAGAGCAGGATGGTTGCCCCATCCCATCCCCCTCTGTTGAACCTGAACATCATGGTGGCACAGTGGATAGCACTGCTGCCTCTCAGCTCCAAGGATCTAGTTTCGATTCCCAGCTTGGGCCACCGTCTGTGTGGAGTTTACACATTCTCTCCATGTCCACATGCGTTTCCTCCGAGTGCTCCAGTTTTCTCCCATAGTCCAAAAGACACGTTGGATGCACTGGCCATGCTAAAGTCTCCCTCAGTGAATCAAAATAGGCGCCAGAGTGAGGCGACTAGGGGATTTTCATAATAACTTCACTGCAGTGTTAACGTAAGCCTACTTGTGACATTAATAAATAAACGTGGGGGTTTTGGAGATCAATCGGGATTGGCTTTGAGAACTTTTAATTTTTCAACCTTATCAACCTTTACCCACCCAATACCCATACATGCTTGGGATTAAAATTCATCCCTGGATATTTCGCTATGAAGAAAAAGCTTAACTCAAAAGATGATCAAAAATGAACGATAGAAGTATCACTGGCTCCCATTCAGCTAGGTAGCCCTCACTGTTATGATTGCTGGTGGTGGAAAATGAGGAAGCAGTTGGCCTCAGTATCCTGAGCTCAGGTTCCACCCTCTCATTCTCTTGCTGATATAGGCAATGGTATGAACACTGAGAGCCTGGAGCAAAGCTCAACTGTGAGATGTCTTTTTCCCAAAACTGACCGTCATCACGATGCAGGTTCCTGCTTGAAGAATAGCTGCAAATATCCTAATGCTTTAGCCAGGGGCTGACCACAGAAAGTACTCAGGTTTAATGGTGCAGGATTGGCTAACCTCAACTGAGAGGAGAGCCAAGACTGCTACAACTGATCTCTTTGGGCCAGATCATTGAGCTGAAAAGAGTAGCAAGGCTCCCATTCTTCCATGCTGGAAGACGACTTTGCTCACTTGTCACTGTTGGCCAACACCCAGAAATGTTGGGCAACACTCCTTTGTGTGAGGTAGCTCAGGGTGATTTCCAATTATGGAATCTCACTACGAGAATGTAACAGATTTACAAAACCGGCAAACAACAGAAGAGGGGGATGGCTATTAAGATATGGCAAGCCTTTCAGCACCTGCTCAAACCAACAGGAGTGAGCGTATCTCAGATTGAAATTGAAAGAAATAGGTCAGTAATTCTGCTCACCACCAACTGGCTCTTATACAATTTCCAAATTGTGTTTTTTAAATAAAATAAAAGCCTAAACATAGGATTGTTTTACTGACAAAGAAAGCCTCTCCAGGAAATTGATTACTATCACATATATTGGAATACAGTGAAAAGTATTGTTTCTTGTGCGTTATATAGATAAAACATTCTGTTCATAGAATCCTACAGTGCAGAAGGAGAGCATTTGGCCCATCAAGTCTCCACTGACCACAATCCCACCCAGGCTCTATCCTCATAACCTCATACACACTTACCAGAACTGGCCTCCCTGGCTTAGGATCATTTTATAATGGTCAATCTAACTAACCCACATATCTTTGGACTGTGGGAGGAAATCAGAGCACCCGGAAGAAATGCAGACATGGGGAGAATGTGGAAACTCCACCCACAGAGTGACCCAAACCAGGAATCGAACACGGGTTTCTGGTGCTTTGAGGCAGCAGTGCTCACCACTGTGACATCATGCCATCACAACTGCTCATGCAGTACAAGGGAAGGAAAAAAGGAGAGAGTATAGTATATAACGTTAAAGTTTCAGCTAGGTTATAGAGAGAAATAGTAGCGGAACAAAGTGCCTGTATAGAAGTAGATGAAGGAGAAAACAGGAGGATCGACTGAAGTAGTAGCCTGTTCATAGATGGACATACCACATTATGTAATGGTAAGGTTATGGTGGACACTCAGAGTCCTCGATATAATTTTCAACTGGGTAAAGTCACAGAATTATGAGGGAGCAAATAGCGCTCAACATAGAGAGTAGGGAAACTCTTTTACTGCGTTATAACCCATAATACATAGGGGGACGGTAATGGCCTCAAGTTATTATCACTAGACTATTAATCCAGAAATTCAGCTGATGTTCTGGGAATCCTAGTTCAAATCCACGATGGCACATGGTGAAAAGTGATTTCAATAAAAAAAGATCTGGAATTAAAGTGATGATCATAAAACCACTGTAGATTGTGGAAAAAAATCCATCTGAGTTACTGATGTCCTTTAGGGAAGGAAATCTGCCATCCTTATCTGGTCTGGCCTACATGTGATTCCGGAGTGACAACAATGTGGTTGACTCTCAACTGCCCTCTGAAATAGCCTAGCAAGCCACTCAATTCAAAGACAATTAGGGATGGGTAATAAATGTGGGCACAGCCAGCAAAAGCCTTGTCCCATAGATGAAAAAACACTTGACACTCCCGATTAGGTAAAACTTGCCCCATTACACATTAAAAATTAAATATCAGCCTAACATGGTTAGCAGTGGCTCAATTGTAGTACTTTCACCTGAGTCAGAAGGTTATGGATTCAAGACAGTCTCCAAAGCCTTGAGCTGAAAAGCTAGTGTGGCACTCCACAGTGCAGGACTGCAGGAATACTGCTCCATCAGAGGTGCTTTTCAGGTCAGCCATTAATTTGAAGTCCTCTCAACTGGATGTAAAGAGAACTCATGGCACTAAATGAAGATGAAAAGAGGTGGTTCTTCCCAGTGTCCCAATCACTCTTTCTTCCTCATAGAACCATAGAAACCACAGTGCAGAAGGAGGCCATTCCATCGAGCCTGCATCGACAACAATCCCACCCAGGCCCTATTCCCATAATCCCACATATTTACCCTCCTAATTGCGCCGACGCTAAGGAGCAATTTAGTATGGCCAATCCACTTAACCTGCACATCTTTGGACAGGGGAGGAAACCAGAACACCCAGAGGAAACCCATGCAGACACGGGGAGAACATGCAAACTCCACACAGATCCAAGGCTGAAATTTAACCCGGACTCCTGGCGCTGTGAGGCAGCAATGCTAACCCCTGTGCTGCCCCAAACCACACCACTGTAAAAAAGACAAAGCATTCAATCATTATTATATGGCCATTTGCTGGTCTTCATTGCATGCAAAGTGGCTGCCATATTTCCTATATTACTGCACTAACTGTCCTTCTGAAAAGGAATGGGGGTGAGTTCGCTGGAGACATCCTAAGAAGCTACAGTAATGCAGTTCTGTGAAATACATGAAATAAATGATTTTGATCAGAATTGGATTCACTCCCTCAGTTCTGGCAGAAGTTGCAACACTGAGCTTCATTCAATTTGTCTCTGCCGTCTGTACAGGGTTGGGGAGTTGGAACTCACCAAATGCACGTATAACAGAATTACATGATCCAGCAGTTTTACAGTTCTATTAGGAAGGCCCAATTGACAGGAATGAGCAATCTGAAAGCAGCGCTGGTCCAACAGTTTTCTCATCCCCTTCCTCTCTCAGCAACAGATTCCACTCCATCAAGTCATGACAGGTACATGTGTCAACTGATCAGTAACCGAGAAACCTCTGCATATCCCGACATGTGATTGTGGCAAATACAGCAGTGAGATTCAAACCTATTATTCTGCAAATCCCTCTTGCTTGATAGACGAAATACCTCAGATTGCATTGCAAGACAATGCATGACATGACATTACACAGAATTGTAATATGTATGAATTTTACATACACCATTTGGCCCGATAATTGATGCTGAAGTTTAAGCTCCATATGAACCTCCGATGCCCGGATTTAACTTACCCATATCAACATGCTCTTGTTCTCTCATCATGTTATCTAGCTTTCACTTTAATCCATAAATCCTTGCAGTGCAGAAGGAGGCCATTTGGCCCATCAAGTATATGCCAACTCTCTGAAAGAGCATCTGTCCCAGGGCCTTTCCTCCATGCCCTATCCCCATAACCCTCCAACATTGACCAAGGCTAATCTACTTAACCTATTCATCTTTTGGACACTACAGGCAATTTATCATGATGAATCCACCTAACCTGCACATCTTTGGATAGTGGGAGAAAACCGAAGCACCCAGAGGAAACCTGCACAGATGTGGTGAAAATGCGTGAGCTCCACACAGAGAGACACCTAAGGCCAGAATCACACGTGGGTCATTAGCACTGAGAGGCAGCAACGATAACCACTCTGCCACCATGCCAATCTATATCCAAAGTTGTGCAGACTAGGTGCACTGGCCACGCTAAATTGCCCCTCAGTGTCGGGGGATAAGCCAGGGCAAATGCATGGATTATGGAGATAGAGCGTGACTGGGATTGTGGTCGGAGAAGACTGAATGGGCCGAATGGTCTCCATCTGCATTGTAGGACACAATGCTCTTCAGTCATCCCCTCCTTGTGGCAGTAATTTCCAAATAAAAAAAAACCCATGTATTAAAGAGTAATCCACGCAGAAAGTATCACAAACTCCTGGCAAAATGAGGATTGACATTAAAAAGTTCTTGACCCCCAAATGTTCCCTTCTAATAGCGATAATACTTTCTCAATTTTTGCTCATTTTGCTCAGTACATCACTATTCACTATCGCTTGACTTTTCCACCCTTGTAAAGTCTAAATTGCAGCTCCCTTCTTTCAGCGTTGAGCCCTGACAGTGGGAATGTCAACTGATCTGACAGATGTAGTGCCTCTATGTAAGCACCGGTCCCAATGGAACATGTAGAAACTGAATGCTCCAGAATCTTACGTAAAGTTTAACAAATTCTGTTCAGCACTACATCGTCAACAATAGAATTCATAAAAGAAACCAGTTCACCTGGGCATCTTCTTCGTCTCTCACTTCTTATCCTTCAGCCTAAACAACTATTGCTTTCTTCACTTAGCCCCGAGAGCAAGATTGTTCTCATCCAAAAAGTCAGAAGATGAAGGATAGAACCAGAACATACACTCATAAGAATTTGTTTACAGAGATACACATTACAAACATGCACTTCCAAACCCAAAAGGCATGGTGGCATAGTGATTAGCATTACTGCCTCACAGCGCCAAGGGTCATTGTCTGTGTGGAGTCTGCACGTTCTCCCCATGTTTGCTCCGGTTTCCTCCCACAGTCCGAAAGACATGCTGGTTAAGGTGCATTGGTCATGCTAAATTCTCTCTCAGTGTAGCCAAACAAGTGCCGTAATATGGCCTCTGGGAGAGTTTCACAGTAACTTCATTGTAGTATTAATGTAAGCCTACTTGCGACTAATAAATAAGTTTTATTTTAACTTTACAGTTCTGTAATCAAATTCAATATCCTTATCCCAACTTACCCCCCGCCATCCGCTTTGATCCCTTTAACCTCAAGGGCTGTATCTAATTTCTTCTTGAAATCAAACAATATTTTGCCCTTTCATCCTGATTTAACCCAGTGTGAAACAGTCACTGTTGTTCTGCCACTCTGGTGGTCTGACACTGAAACAACAATTCTCCCTCTAAAATTCAACCATGCTTCCAGATTCCAAACCAGAAATGTCTCTCCTGGCACCACATCCAAATTAAAAGTCGGCAGTAGTAACCTTGAGTGAAAGCTTCCGCATGGTCCAGAAGGAGAAACATTTGAGTGGGATGGAGTGGATTAACGGTTAAAAGAAGCACAATTGTTATGTTGCTGATTTTGGAATCTCTACGGAGAAACTGCTTCAATTGAAGGAGAGCCTGCCAGTGGAGGCCAACTCGAGGGAGGACGCAATTTCATGTAATACAACCCTTTCCTTTGAGCTTGAATCAGGAATACAGATTTAAAGTTTCACATTCAGTATGTAACTAAAAGCAGAACCTGAAGTTCAAAGTAAGCAATGCATCAGAAGTATGCCAATGAGCAGATTGCTGCCCTCGATATCAACAAGAAAATCGGGTATAGCATTACTCGGTTTTAAGAAAACTGCCAAAAGAGCCAGAGGAGATGAGATGAGAATATTTCTTATACAGCAAGATATTACAATCTGGAATTCAGATCCCCAAAAGGCAGATTCAACAGTGACTTCCAAAAAGGAATTGGATAAATACTTGAAAACAAAAATGAAACAGGGATATCAGGGGTCATCAGAACTGGCTCGGTCATAGAAGACAGAGGGTAGCAGTAGAAGGGTGTGTTTCTGAATGGAGGACTGTGACAAGTGCTGGGACCTTTGCTTTTTGTAATATATATAAATGGATTGGAGGAAAATGCAACAGGTCTGATTAGTAAGTTTGCGGACGACACAAAGTTTGGTGTATTTGCGGATAGCGATGAGGACCATCAGAGAATACAGCATGATATAGATCAGTTGGAGATTTGGGCAGAAAGATGGCAGATGGAGTTTAATCTGGGCAAATGTGAGGCATTTTAGAAGATCTAATACAGATAGGAAATGGCAGAATCCTTAAGGGTATTAATAGGCAGACAGATCTGGGTGTACAGATACACAAATCACTGAAAGTGGCAATGCAAGTGGAGAAGGTAGTCAAGAAAGCATACGGCATGTTTGCCTTCATTGGCCGGAGCACTGAATTTAAACATTGGCAAGTCATGTTGATGCTTTATAGAACCTTAGTGAGGCCACACTTGGAATATAGTGTTCAATTCTGGTCACCAAACATTACCAGAAAGATGTGGAGGCTTTGGAGAAAAGATTTACCAAGATGTTGCCTGGTATGGGAGGCATCAGCTGCACGGAGAGTTTGGAGAAACGTGGTTTGTTCTCACTGCAACGACGGAGATTGAGGGGCGACCTGATAGAAGTCTACAAGATTATGAGGCGTGGACAGAATGGATAGTCAGATTCTTTTTCCAGGGTGGAAGAGTCAATACTAAGGGCATAGGTTTAAGGTCCAAGTGGCAAGGTTTAAAGAAGATGTACAAGGCAAGTTTTCTTATAGAGGGTGATGGGTACCTGGAATTTGTTGCCAGTAGAGGTAGTGGAAGCAGATATTATAGTGACTTTTATGGGCCGTCTGGACAAATACATGAATAGAATGGGAATAGAGGGATAGTCCTTGGAAGTGTAGAGGTTTTTAGATCAGTTGACAGCATGCTCAGTGCAGGTTTGGTGGGCCCTGTTCCTGTGCTGTAATTTTCTTCATTCTTTGACATCAGGAAAAGAGCAGGGAATGGAACTAATTGGGTAGCTCTTTCAAAGAATCCAAGTTGAATCAACATCTCTGCTGTAGGATACAATGATTATTTGTAGTACAGCATAGACAGAACATGAAAAGAAAAAATTAGATACAGTTCTTGGTAAGCTCAAGAATCAAGAATTCTTGATTCAAGAATCAAGAAGTATGGGGGGAAGGTGGGATCAGGATATTAAATTTGATGATTGGCCATGATCAGAATGAATGGCAAAGCAAGCTCGTAGGGCCAAATGGCCTACTCCTGTTTCTATTTTAAGTTTTAAGTTTATTTATTGGTGTCACAAGTAGGCTGACATTAACACTAATGAAGTTACTGTGAAAATCTTCTAGTCGCCACACTCCGAGTTTGGGTATACCGAGGGAGAATTTAGTATGGCCAATGCACCTCTCCAGCACTTCTTTCAGACTCTAGGAGGAAACTGGAGTATCCGAAAGAAACCCACCCAGACACAGAGAGAATGTGCAGATTCTGCACAGACAGTGACCCAAGCTGGGAATTGAACTTGAGTCCTTGGCGCTATGAGGTACCAGTGCTAACCACCGTGCCACTGTGCTGTGAAAATAATTGTACAGAGATGGTATCAACAATTATGACAACAATGGAATGTTAACATTCGAGATTAGCAGCAATTAACTCTATGATCAGAGGGAAGGAAACCAACAGCAAAGATGAATAAGAACTAGCATTTGCAAGCTTCACTCAAAGTGAGTGAGATATGACAGATGTGAAGAAAGAAAAACTTGCATTAATACAGTCCCTATCTCAGCCACAGATGTCCCAAAACACATTAGATAGAATCATAGAATCCTACAGTGCACCAACCACAATCCCACCAGGCCTTACCCTCCTAACCCCATGCATTTGCCCTAGCTAAACCCACTGACACTAAGGGTCAATTTAGAATGGCCAATCCACCTAACTCCCACATCTTTTGACTGTAGGAGGAAACTGGAGGAAACCCACACAGATGTGGGGAGAATGTGCAGACTCCGCTCAGACAGTGACCTAAGCTGGGAATCGAATCCAGGTCCCTGGCGTTGTGAGGCGGCCATGTTAAGCATTGTGTCACCATGCCGCCCAAGTAGTTTTGAAGCGTACTGACTGTTGCAAGTAACAAAATGAGGAAACCTATCTGCACAGAAGCACACATAAAACAGAACTGGACAAATGATCAGGCCATTCGATGAATTGTTGAAAGAAAAATATACGCCCGAAGATCAGGGGTGACTCCTCAGTCCTTCATCAATGCAGTGTGGTGGAAACTTCTCCATCCACCTGACAAGACTTTGGTTTAACATCTCAAAACTGCCCTTGTCAGATGCAGCTGCAACTACTTACGGAAGACTGAGAACTGGAGCATGATAGACATCTCTGACCAGTATTGGTGCCAATATTGCTGTACTCCCATTGTACTCTACTGGAGTGTGAGCTGAGGCTGTACACCCAAGTCTCTAGTGCAGAACTTATACTCTATAACCTTTTGACTCTGAGGCAAGCGTGCTACTGATTCATCCATGACTGACACCTAGATACAATATATCAGCAAATGGTACAAAGCAGTTATGTACGTTAGAGAGAGAGAGAGAGAGAGAGAGGGGATGGCAAAAAGAGCGAGGAAAGATTCATAAAAGGCCATGCACAAATCGACGTATAGAGAAGATATGTACGCAGATTGGGACAAAAATACTAAATGACTTAAAATATTGGGCAGCATAGTGGCACACTGCTACCTCACAGCTCCAGGGACCCAGATTCAGTTCCATCCTTGGCTGACTGTGTGGAGTTTGCACATTCTCCCCATGTCTGCGTGAGTTTCCTCCGGGTGCTCTCGTTTCCTCCCACAGTCTGAAAGATGTGCAGGTTAGGTGGATTGGCCATGCTAAACTGTCCTTTAGTGTACCAAGATGTGGTGATTAGCCACGGTAAATGTGTGGAATTACAGGGATAGTGTGGGAAAGAAATAAAAATTACTGCATGGAGCTGTGCAAAGCTTCCAATCCCCACATCAGCCCTGTGCTCCCAGATGCTCATGTATACAAATATTATGATACTTTGTGCATTCCTTTACCAGCCTCTGCCACAATAACACTGTTTATCAGTAATAGCTCTAATGCCAGATGGGAGGCCAACAGATCCTGCAGAGGAATTGCCAGGGTTACCAACAAATGTTTCTGACGTCCTCACTGACTGATGAGTAATTGCATTGTCGTGGGCAATAAACAATTTTAAACAGACGCTGAACAAATAAACAGCAATTGTTTTGCAGAGTTTGATCGTTCAAGACCCACACAGGACTTGCATAATCTGGTGCAGCATTCGGCATTTAGGTCAGATATTAAACTGAAGCCTTGTCCAGTGGCCACAAATGGCAGAGGAGTTCTCTCCTCGAACAAGACCATTGCCAAATACAGATTGATTGATTATCTCATTGGTGCTTGTGGGAATTTGCTTCACACCTTGTTTATCCACAATACAACAGTGAATTCATTTCAAACACCACTCATTAATGGTGGAGGACTTTGGGACAGCCTTAGGATATTAAACAGACTATATAAATTTCCTCTTTCTTTTGACTCAGAACTTGAAAGCCTCCCAAATGATGTGATGACCAGAGCACTACAACAACTTTACATTTACACAGCATTTTTAACAAAGGTATAAAATATTCCAAAGTATATCAGAGCAGCACCATCAAACCAAATTTAACATCACGTTCTACAGCAAAGTTTTAAGTTTACTTATTAGTGTCACAAGTAGGCTTACATTAACATTGCAATGAACTTACCGTGAAAATCCCCAAGTTGCCACACTCCAACGCCTTTCATGTACACAGTGAAAATTTAGCATGGCCAATACGCCTAATCAGTACGTCTTTCGGATTGTGAGATGAAACCACAGCACCCCAAGATAACCCATGCAGACATGGGGGAGAACGTGCAGATTCCATACAGTCAGCGAAGGCTGGAATTGAACTTGGGTCCCTGGTGCTGTGAGGCAGCAGTGCTAATCACTATGCCACCCCATTATATCAAATGCAATGTTGGCCTTTATAGCTGGGGGAAAGAATATAAAAGTAGAGAGGTACTTTTGCAGCTATATATGGTACTGGTGAGGTCGCAGCTGGAGTACTGTGTGCAGTTTTGATCGCCACATACAAGGAAGGATATATTGGCCTTGAAGGGAGTGCAGAGAAGGTTTATTAGGCTGATATTGGGGATGAGAGCGTTGGATTATGAGAGACTGAATACGCTAGGTTTGTACTCTTCGGAGTTTAGAAGACTGAGAGGGGATCTTATAGAGACATATGAGATAACGAAGGGGATGGATAGGGTAGAAGTTGAGAGACTCTTACTGCTTAGCAAAGAAAGCAGGACTAGAGGGCACAGTCTCAAGATTGGGGTGGGGGTGCAGTTCAGATCGGAGTTGAGGAGGAATTTTTTCACGCAAAGGATAGTGAATCTTTGGAATTCTCTGCCTGATGAGGTGATGGAGGCTTCCTCACTGAATATGTTCAAGTCAAGAGTGGATAGGTTTTTGATTGACAAGGGAATTAAAGGTTACGGGGAGAAAGCGGGAAAGTGGTACTGAACCACAAAAGATCAGCCATGATTTTATTGAATGGCGGGGCAGGCTTGAGGGGCTGGATGGCCTACTCCTGCTCCTATTTCTTATGTCTTTATATAGCCCATTTGGCCAAAGAGATAAGTTTGTGGAGAAGGAGAGAGGTGTAGAGGAGTGGAAAAGTTTGGGGAGTGAATTCCACAACTTAGGGTCCAGGTGGCTACAGTACCACCACAGCCAGTGAAGAGGCAAAGAAAATTACTATGGCTTACTTCTATTCATTTAAAATATTTAAATTCAAACGAGCTGATAATTTAAATTTGCTTAACTTGAATTATTGGATAATCAAATGTCAGGTCACCCCACAATTTGAAATAATCAAGAGGCTAAAACAATTTTAGCACAATTTACTGTGTATTGTACTTCACTGTTTTGGCTCTATACCAAATTTATTTGATTATATTTGACTTTCTGAGGTTGTGAAAGGAACTATCTCAATGCATGCCTGTTCTTTTCTTTCTTTTCATTGTCTATGTGCCTGGGAGCAGAAGTATATATGTTTTAGTAGTACAATGTTATTATAGTAATAAGGTTTCCCTGGCATCTGACTTGGACCCTTATTCCAGCATTAGGGGAATTTTGTTACAGCGTCGCAAGTATTTCAACCCGAATTCTTCGGAACAAAAAAAGAATGGCTGACCAGGGAGTATAGATTTCTCCCGGAGCTGCCAACAGATGAAAGGTCAAAAGCAAATGCCTGAAAAAGAGTAGCTCAACAAATGCTGTAACAGATTAACCCAGCAAAAAATGTGTCATTTTATTGGAACGCAGCCCTCTTCCTTTCACAAACTGTACACTCAGGCCTCCAAGCTATTGGCAATGCAAAGGGACACATTATTAGGAACAGCAGATTCAAAAATGTAAACTCTCATCAGAGCCCTTGCCAAATCCAAGGTAGCCCGTTACAGGATATGCTTCATACAAAGTAACTGGATCAATATCAATGGTGATAGCATGAATTCCCCCTTCAAGAGGGACCTTTTCTGTTATTTGTACTGGAAATTCTTATTTGCACTGGAGAAAAAGACTGCAATTCATCCTTTTGGTAGCTTCACACTCAAGATATCTTTAACTGAAGAGGTAACACTGAGAAGGCTAAAGGAGGCTTGGAAGATTATCCAATAAACCATCCAATCATCAGTCAGAGAAAGTGTCCATTTTTGACCCTCCTGCTGCCCACATTTGCCTCACAGGATACATGCAACATTGGTAAGGCCAACATTTGGGGATCATCCTCAACTTCCCTCAAGATGTTGGCTGCAAACCTGAGCCCCATGTGCAAATTGTCACTGGATACATAAAATTAGAGAAATGAATATGTGGCTCCAAGGCTGGTTTGGGAGAAGAAGGTTCCAATTTGTGAAGCACTGGCACTAGTACTGTGGGAGAATGGGGGTTATACCATTGGGATGGTCCACACCTGAACAAAACTAGGACCAGTGTTCTTGCAAAGCCTACAACTGGGGAGATAGAGAGAGTTTTAAACTAAATAGTGGGGACAAGTGATCAAATGTAGAAAGATGTGATATATTAAAGGATAAAGATGTGGGAAAGAAGGAAAACAGTGATATGGGAAATCAGGGTTGGAGAATGGCAGGAAGGGACAGTTAAAAAAATCTTATTTTAGATGGTGCAAAGATAAAACTAAAGGTTTTGCATCTGACTATGCGGAACATTCATAACAAAGTAACCAAACTGATGATGCACATTGAAATAATAAATATTCATGTGGCTGCAGGATGACAAGGATTGGATCCTGCCTATTGAAGTGTATTCAAGAAAAGAAGGAAACTAAATTAAGTTGGAGGGGTAACAATGTTAATCAAGGATGGAATTGATGCAATCATTAGAGACAACCTTGGTGCAGGGGGTCAAGATGTAGAATCAGTTTGGATTGAGATGAGGAATAATAGGGTAAATGAGTCACTAATGGGAGTGGTTGAAGGCCCCCTAACAACAGCCATGATATAGAACAAAGTATACAAGAAAAAATATCAGACTCTTGTGACAAAGTGCTTGGCAATAATCATGGGCAACTTTAATCTATATATCAACTGGAAAAAATCGAATTGATAGTAGTAGCCTGAAAGTAGTAGAGTGCTTTCAAGATACTTTCTTACAGCAGTGCGCTCTGGAGCCAACCCAGAGAGAGATGGTATTAGACTCGGTATTGTGCAACGTGACAAAGTTAATGAATGTCTTTAAGGTAAAGGCCTATAGGTAACAGCAAAAGCAGTAAAATTGAATTTTACATGTATTTTGGAAAGTGGATGAATGTGTCTAAGATTCATACTTTAAACTTAATTAAGGGCGAATTTGTGGGCATGAAAGGCATGAAAGCTGAGCTAGATAAAGTGAACTGCAACACTAGGCTTTAATACAGACACAATGGCAGACATTTAAGGGGACATTTCAGGATATTCAATTCCTATTATAGAGGAACAAATCTAAAGGAATGACACCCACCATCCATGGTTAACTAAAGAAGCATCAAAATGATGGAGCTGTGGACTGACAAGTCTCCAGGTCCAGATCGGCTTTATCTGAGGGTCTTAAAAGAGATGACTAATAGGTAGATGTTAATTTTCCAAAGTCACTAGATTCTGGAAAGGTTCCATCAAACTGGAAAATAAGAAATACAACCACTCTCTTCAAGAAAGGAGGGAGACAGAAAACAGGAAACTTCAGGTTAATTAGCTTGATGTTTATCATGGGGAAGGTGTTAGAATTGTTCATTAAAGAGTTTATATAGGTGGACACTTAGGAAAACTCAAAAAAATTACAACAAGTCAGCATGATTTTGTTCAAGGAAAATTACATTCAACTAATTTATTAGATTTATTTCAGCACGTGGCTATGGTTAGAGGGGACTCTATAGATATAGAGTAATTGGATTTCCTGCAGGCATATGATAAAGTGCCATTCAAAGGTTATTGTGGAATATAAAAGTTCATGTGTAGAGGGTAACACATTAGCATGATTCGAGGATTGGCTGGCTGGAAGAAAACGGAGAATATGCACAAATGAGTCTTTGTTCGACTGGCAGGATGTGACAAATGGAATCCCGCAGGGATCTGTGCTGGAGCCACAAACTTACAAAATTGATATTAATGACTTAGATGAGGGGAGTGAACATAGAACATTACAGCGCAGAACAGGCCCTTCGGCCTTCAATGTTGCGCCGACCAATTAGGAAAAAGCAATGACCCTCCAACCTAAATCAATCCCTTTTTGTCCATAAACTTATCTACTAACCTCTTAAACGCCACCAAACTTGGCGCATCTACAACTGACGCAGGCAGGGCATTCCATACTCTTACCACCCTCTGGGTAAAGAACCTACCTCTGACATCCGTCCTATAACCACCACCCCTTAATTTAAAGCTATGTCCCCTCATGCTAGCTTTCTCCATCCTATGAAAAAGGCTATCACTGTCCACCCTATCTAAACCTCTAATCATCTTATATGTTTCAATAAGGTCTCCCCTTAGCCGCCTTCTTTCTAACAAAAACAACCTCAAATCCCTCAGCCTCTCTTTGTAAGACCTGCCTTCCATACCAGGAAGCATCCTGGTAAACTTCCTCAGTACCCTCTCCAATGCCTCCACATCTTTCTTATAATGCAGGGACCAGAACTGCACACAATACTCCAAGTGCGGCCGCACTAGAGTTTTGTACAGTTGCAACATGATGTTGCGGCTCCGAAATTCAATCCCCCTACCCATAAAAGCTAATACTCCATATGCCTTCTTAACAACCTTATCGATTTGATTGCCAACTTTCAGCGATCTATGCACATATATATCAAGATCCCTCTGTTGTTCAACACTATTAAGAGTCCTACCATTAGCCCTATACTCTACACATTTGTTATTCCTGCCAAAGTGAATTACCTCACACTTTTCCGCATTAAACTCCATTTGCCACCTCTCGGCCCAGCTCTGCCACTTGTCCAAGTCTCTCTGCAAACTATAACACCCCTCTTCACTATCTACCACTCCTCCGACTTTGGTGTCATCCGCAAATTTACTAATCCATCCTTCAATACCCTCATCCAGATCATTTATAAAAATTACAAACAGCAGGGCCCCCAAAACAGATCCCTGAGGTACACCACTTGTAACCGAACTCCACGATGAATAATTTCCATCAACCACCACCCTCTGTCTTCTATCAGCTAGCCAATTCCTAATCCACTTAGCTAAATCACCCTCAATCCCATACATCTGCATTTTCTGCAGAAGCCTTCCATGGGCCACCTTATCGAATGCCTTACTAAAGTCCATATATACCACATCAACTGCCTCACCCCCATCCACCTCTTTGTCACTTTTTCAAAAAACTCAATAAGGTTAGTAAGGCACGACCTACCCTTCACAAAACCATGCTGACTATCCCCAATCAATTCATTTCTCTCTAAATAACTATAAATCCTATCCCTAATAATTCTCTCCAATACTTTGGCCACAACAGAAGTAAGACTCACTGGCCTATAATTCCCTGGAAGGTCTCTCTTCCCCTTCTTGAACAATGGGACCACATTCGCTATCCTCCAGTCCTCCGGAACCACACCCGTAACCAACGACGACCTGAAGATCAGAGCCCGAGGCTCTGCAATCTCCTCTCTTGCCTCCCAGAGAATCCTAGGGTAAATCCCGTCCGGCCCAGGGGACTTATCTAACTTCAAACCCTCAAGAATATCTAGCACATCCTCTTTATCTACTTCAATACTTTCCAGTTTGCAACCCTGTATCCCAGTGTTCTCCACAACTACATTTACATCTCCCTGCGTGAATACCGAAGAGAAATATTTATTCAGTGCCTCTCCAATCTCTTCAGGCTCCACGCACAACTTCCCACTGCTATCTATGACTGGCCCTAATCTTGCCCTAACCAATCTTCTATTCTTAACACATCTAAAGAAAGCTTTAGGATTTGGTAGCTAAATTTGCAGATGACAGAAAGATAGGTAGGAAAACATGTTGTGAAGAAAGACAAGGAGTTTGCAGACGGGTATAGATGGGTTAAATGAATGGGCAAAATTCTGGCACTTAGAGAATAATGTGGGAATGTGTGAAGTTATTCACTTTGGCAGGAAGAAAACTTATTTAAATGGTGAACAACTGCAGAATTCTGAGGTGCAGAAGAACCTAGGTGTTCTGGTGCATGAGTTACAAAAGATTAGTAATGCAGGTACGACACATAACCAAGAAAGCTAATGGAATACTATCCTTTGTTATGAGAGGAACTGAACATAAAAGTAAAGATGTTATGCTTCAGTTATACAGGGCATTGATGAGACCACATCTCAAATATTGTGTGCAGTTTTGGTTTCTTTATTAATGGAAGGATGTAAATGCATTGAAGGTAGGCGGTTCAGAGAAGGCTTACTCGCTTGAGACCTGTAATGAATGGGTTGTCTTATGAGGATAGATTGATTAGGCTGGGTTTGCTTCCACTGGAGTTTAGAAGAATGAAGAGTGACTTGACTGATGTATATAAGATTCTGGACAGTCGCGACAAGATTGGTGTGGAAAGGATGTTTTTTCTTGTTGAGTCCAGAGTAAGTAGGCACTGTTTTAAAATTAGAGTACACCTAGATAGGACAAAGATGAGAAGTAGTGTTTTCTTTCGGAGGTTGTGCAACTTAGGAACGCTTTGCCTCAGAACGTGATGGAAGTGGGGTCATTGGATATTTCTAAAGCAGATGTTGAGGCAAGGAAACCAAAGGTTATCAGGAATAGAAGAGAATGTGGAACTTGAAACACAAACAGATTAGCCACGATCGAACTGAATAGTGAAGCAAGCCCAAGGGGAGGAATGGCCTATTCCTGCTCCTATTTTGTATATTCCTATGCCCTTCAAGAAAGTATCAACCTTTTTACTGTTTTGCCATCTATGCAATTGGAAAGTATTCCATACACATTGCTTTTCTTCCTTCTCATAGAATCCCTACAGTACAGAAGGAGGCCATTCGGCCCCTCGAGCCTGTGCTGACAATGATCCCATTCAGATCCTATCTCTGCAGCCTTACATATTTACCCTGCTAATCCCCATGACACTAATGGACAATTTAACATGGACACACATGTCTTTGGACGGTGGGAGGAAACCACAGCACCCAGAGGAAACCCATGCAGACATGGGGAGATTGTGCAAACTCCACGCAGACAGAATTCGAACCTGGGTCCCTGGCACTGTGAGGCAGCCATGATAACCATTATGCTGTTCCATTGTTACTTCAATGTTTCTGTTATAAACGCCACAGAGTGACTGACCACGGGCAGCCCCTCGCCCTTCTCATCACAGGAAAGCTAGAGTGCTTGTGACAGACTTTTCCAGATGGTCAGAAGCACACTGCTCCTCTCACCATCCCCAGCTATAAATACTTGAGGATGGGTTGTAATTTCAAGCAATAGGTGAGGTGAGGAGTTGAGCTCTCGCGTTTAAACTGTGGGTTGAAAGCCAAAACAATAAAACCACTGGGACATCTGGTGTGCTCCCTTGCTTTTAGTTCTAAATTGAAAAGGGCGAAGATCACTCTATTGAGGAACTTCCAAGCCAGTTCCAGTCTTTATAAAAAAAAAGAGCTTGCTCTGGAGAGAAAAAAAATGCAGTAAATCTCTTTGTCAAGTCAGCTGCCACGCTAAATCAACAACACATTTCACCAACATCAGCATCCCTTTTGAAAAAGCCAAAACAACGCAAAATAAATTGGCAGATTTCTTACGGTTCAACATCTGAAAAAAAATGTACAGCTGCTGGAAGGGAGGCTGGTGTCTTAATGAGGTGTGGTTTTCTGTTAATAAAAATGCGTGACGGTTAATCTGGAAGAGAAGGATAAATGACTGACTTTTTCCCTGATTGGAAAGTCAAAGTGTAGGAGCACGTCAAAAAAATATATAGCTGGAACTGCAGAATACACGAGGCTGTTGCCATCTCCTCAACAACTGCATTCCGCATGCACGCTGCCAAACATTAAGGTCTAATCTATCACAGGGAAACTAGAGGAATCACCGGCATTAATAACACAGCTCTTCGCTTGCAGGGATGGACGGCGTAACTGAATCCAGCTGCTGCTCACATACTGATCTAATTCCAATTCTTTTAGGTTTCTCTAACAAGACGTATTTCTAGAAAATACAGAATGGATGGCAGCAGGGAGTGAATTACACAAGTGTAATCTAATTGAAGTGGGTTCAGATGGCATTGTAATCTCAGAGAGTGAAGCTTCAGCACAGTAATGAACCTCACCTGAACGTACATGATTAAATTGCAACTAAGATGTTCTTCCTTACTTTCAGTTTCCATAGATGTACATATATTTATGTACCTACATAAAATACACTGGGTGATGTGAAACAATGATTTCATCTATAATTCTCAATGTTCCCAGTTGTGCCACTCTTGATCTTTAACACAGCCTGGGGTCTCTGGAGTAAATGGGTACTGTCTCTGAAGAACTCATGATGAAGAACTCTACAGGTTAGTTCCATTCAATAATAACGACACCACCAAGTGCCTGGCAGACACAGAGGTCCCAGTGCCTGATCTCTGAGCGGGCTCGACACACTGCCAGCAGCACTACTGAACAGACGCAGTGGAAGGGGGTTTCCCTCCCTTTTTGGCGTGGCGTCACCCTGGCTGGTCCACAAGATGCGGACGCGAGCATCCTGAGGTGGATGGGATGCCGAGGTCTAAAGTGGAGGTCAAGCAAATGCAAAACGTATTTTGACGAGCAAAACTGAAAAAGCAAAGTCACCGATGCTAGCGCACTGGGGAAGCTGTTTGCAGTTATGTGGGATTGCATGGAATTTAACAGCACAGAAACTACATTGTTCATGCCTCATTCGAATCATTTCACACTCTACTTCATCTAACCCTATTAACATATCTTTTGATTCCTTATTCTCTCGTGTATTTATCTGGCTTTCCATTTAATGTATCTGGTCTCATCTGCTCCCTATGGTAGCGAGTTCCACATTCTAACCATTCACTGGGTTAAAAACACTGCTTCTGGATTCATTACTGGTTTTATCTTATTTTTGTGGCCCCTATGTTTGACTTCCTCCACAGTGGAAATGTGTTTTCTATATTTACAATATCAACGCCTACCGAATTTTGAAGACTTTATCAGCATTTTCTTCTTCCAAAGAAGAAAGACCCAGTCTGCTAAATCCTTCTTCTCTATCAAGGGGAGGTGATGGCCTAGTGGTATTATTGCTACTGCATTATCCAGAAACTCAGCTGATGTTCTGAAGACCCTGATTTAAATCCTGCCACAGATCGTAGAATGTAAATTCAATATATCAAAAAAACCTGGAATTAAAAATCTGCTGATGACACTGAAACCATTATGGGTTGTCAAAAAGATCTATCTGGCTCAGGGGTGTCCTTTACGGCAGGAAATCTGTTGTCCTTATCTGGCCAGGCCTAAGTGTGATTCCAGAGCCACAGCAATGTGGTCAACTCTCAACTGCCCTCCAAGGACAACTAGGGACAGACAACAAATACTGGCCAACCTGCAATGTCCACGTCCCACAAATGAATTAAAACAAAATCTGTTTAGAATTCTTATATAATACATAAAAAGGAAGATGATTGTGATCTTCAAGGATCAGTCGTCTCAGCTCCAGGAGTTCCTCAAGATAGTATTCAGGACCCAACAACCTTCAGCTGTTTCATCAATGACTTTCCTTCCATTTTATTGGGTAGCATGGTGGCACAGTGGTTAGCACTGCTATCTCCCAGCGTCAGGGACCCAGGTTCAATTCCTGGCTTGGGTCTATCTGTGCGGAATCTGCACGTTCTTGCGTGTCTGTGTGGGTGTTCTCCCATAATCCAAAGATGTGGTGGGTTAGGTTCGTTGGCCATGCTAAATTGTCCCTTAGTGTTAGGGGGACTAGCTAGGGTAAATGCATGGGGTTATGGAGATAGGGCCTGGGTGGGATTGTGGTCAGTACAGACTCAATGGGCTGAATGGCCTCCTTCTACACTGTAGGATCCTCTTATTCTATGATATGGACGGAAGTGAGAATGTTTATTAATAACTGCACAACGTTCAAAGCCATTCGTGACTCCTCAGGTACTGAAGCATTGTATGGCCGAATGCTGCAAAACCTGGCAATATCCAGGCTTGGACTGACAACTCGCAAGAAACATTTGTGCCACACAAGTGCCAGGCAATGACCATCTCCAACAAGAGAGAATTTAATTTCCCCCTTGTCATTACCATCACTATCAACATTGTGGGGTTACTATTGACTAGAAACTGAACTGGACTGATCATTAAAAATTCTAGCTACAAAGGCAAGTCAGAATTCAGAATACAGCAGCAAGTAACTCACCTCCTGATTCCCCAAAGCCTGTCCACCATCTACAAGGCACAGGTCACAAATGTGGTGTGGTGGAACATTCTCCACTTGCCTGATGAGTGCAACTCCAACAACATTCAAAAAGCTTGATATTATCTGGGACAAACTTGATTGGCACTCCATCCACAAACATTCAATCCCTCCACCACCGACAAACAATGGCAGCAACGTGTATCATTCACAAGATGCACTGAGAAACTTACCAAGGTTCCTTAGACAGCATCTTCCAAAGCCACGACATGTGCCACTTAGAAGGACAAGAGCAACAGATAACACATGGTAACACCATCAACTGTAAGTTCCTCTCCAAGTCACTCAGCATCTTGACTTGGAAGTATGTCGCCATTTCTTCATAGTCACTGAATCAAAATCCTGGAACTCCCTCCCTAACAGCACCGTGGGTATACCTACATCTCGGACACTGCAGCAGTTCAAGAGGGCAGCTCACTACCACCACTTCTCAAGAATACTGAGGTATGGGCAATACATGCTGGTCTAGCCAGCCATGCCCACATCTGACGAATGGATAAAAACATAGTAATCTTTTATGCACCTGGTGCAAGCCCAGCCTCTATTTGTTGATGAAACGAATCACATTGGTCAGAATTAAACTGGACCTCCAAAAGGATTCCATGCTTCTGAGGCTATTATTTACATTAGAATTGAAGACCCGAGTATTTCACAGAACGGAACCATTATTGTGCATTCCAGTTCATTACATCCAATGGGATCGCACTGTAAAAATATCAACCAGCAATTTGAAGGGATTCAAAGGTACAATGTGGCCTGTAAATCTCCTGAACTTACTGTTCCATTTACACTCTGCCAATTGCTTCATACAAACAGCATTTTGTCTGGCAGATTATTCTTCTACAAACCATGATGATTATTTTAATGAGTTTTAAAAATTTTAATGCAATGTCAATTAATCTCTCTGGCTCAGAACACAAACAACTTAAAATATGGAGGTCTCATATTAACTCTCCAAGAAGAATTGAAAGAATATCAAACACTGATTTTTTTTTGCATTTCTTTTCTGTTTTTCTCTCTCTCTCTCTGTGCCCATTTTCCGTAAAGTCATCCTTCTCCACCATTCCAGTATCTTTTTCTAAGTCTCCTTAGACTTCCATTGCTCAAAGAAATAAACTTGTTGGTTTCTCAGGTAACAAATGCTCTTTTTTGCCCTCACCCCCTCATTTGCAGTTTGCATCTCCCACAAGTTATGGCATTAAAAAAAAAACTGGCACAGTAGCGCAATAGTTAGCCCTGCTGCCTCACAATGCTAGGGAGTTCAATTCTGACCTTGGGCCAGTGGCTGTACGGAGTCTGCACGTTCTCCCCGTATCTGCCTGGGTTTCCTCCGGGTGCTCTGGTTTCCTCCCACAGTCCAGAGGTGTGTGGGTTCGGTTGATTGGCCATGCTAAATTGCCCCTAGTGTCAAGGGGGTTAGCGGGGTAAATATGAGAGGTTACACGTATAGGGCCTGGGTGGTATTGTGGTTGGTGCAGACTCAATGGGCCGAATGGCATCCTTCTGCACTGTAAGGATTCTATGATTCTTCTATGATGACGTCTGTTTGGAGTTTGCATGTTCTTCCCATGTCTGCATGGGTTTCCTCCCACAATCCAAAGATGTGCAAGGTAGGTGGATTGGCCACATTGAATTGTCCCTTTATGTCCAATGATGTGTAGGTTACATGAATTAGCCATGGTCGATGTGTGGAGTTAGAGATATAGAGTGGGGGAGAAAGCCTGGTTAAGGAGCGGACGAGGGGTGGATCATGGAAAGATCCATTGGGCAGGATTTTATGGTTTCGGAATGAGCAAGGCAGTAAAAGCCCCCCCAGTCTACTAGGAATTGACAATGAAATTGACAGGCTCAATGGGCTGAATGGCCTCTTCTCCGCTGTAGGGATTCAATGATTCTATAAAACAATAGATGCAGAGAGAAGTCTTATGAAAGGGCATCACCTGGCTCCAACAAATCCAGCTCTTTATTATTTTAACTTTGCAAATAAATTAGCTGATCAGTTGTACATAAGAAGAAATCAATATCAAGTATGCAATGTGGAAATCCCATTGAATGAGTTTTATTGGTTGCAAAGCAAGACAGGTCAAAGTGCTTCTGTTGGCAAGATACCAATCAGGAACTAATAAATACAAGAGCATCAACACCCTATTTGGTGGAGAATTTTAATCGCTCTGTACTGGAAGTGGAGTATCATTTTGGCAGCACCCACAAGCAGCACAACATGACGTGCTTTCTTAAATAGATTATGAGCAAAAAAAAAATTTGCCTAATAAAGTTACAGGGACAGTGATGTCCCTTTGATAGATTACGCTGTGCACTGATGAGAAAGGGGAATATGGATCACAACGTGATGCGCTATTAAATGGATATTACTGCCTCAATGGGGAGCTTGTGACAGGATCAGTGCCTGAAACCGACTGCTCCGAAAACTCAGCTGCTTTATCCCCCTGTCGATCACAATAGGAAGTTTGTTCTGTTGCACAGATTTTACATTCTTGCTAACGATTTTTCCATCTCCTCGAGGAACATGGCAAGCAGGGGAATGTCCTAGAATGAAATGAAACATTATCTAACCCCCCCCCCACCAACCCGCCACTCCCAGCAGATGTAATAAAATGCAAGTTACCCTCTCACTTATTAACCACCAGTTAATCTCTGGTCTAACGCTGTTTATATTAGCAATCGACACAGACATAAAGTGCGTGCAGATTTAGACTGTATGCGAAAATACACAAAACAGGGGCTCCATAAAAACAGAATACAAATGAGCAATGAAGCCACAACAGGGTATGTTACCACAAATAACAGTACACTCCACAGTACAGCAGTGGCAACATGCTTTTTTAAAAGAATAATTAATTGACATGAAGCACTTTGAGACATCTGGTGGTCGTGAAAAGCATGATATCAATTCAAGTCTTCCTTTGTGCTTTTTATAGAATTGTAGAATCCCTACAGTGCAGAAGGAGGCCACTTGGCCCATCGAGCATGTATAGACAACAATCTCACCCAGGCCCTATCCCCCAACCCCTACATATATATCATATTATCCCCCCATCACCCAGGGGCAATTTAGCATTCGATCAAACTAATCCACACATTTTGGAATATCGTAGGAAACCAATGCAACCAGGCAGACGCAGGGAGAATGCGCAGGTCAGCTGAGGTCGGAATTGAACCCAGCTCCCTGGCGCTGTGAGGCAGTAGTGCTAACCAACCTCCAACGAGTCAGCTGCTGTTTCTTTTTAACACCACAACTTGTTGGAAATGCAAACTGCAAATGACATGGTGAGGGCAAAAAAGGGCATTTCTTAATTTCAGATTTTTTTAAATATAAATTCAAATTCCACCATATGCCATGATGGGATTTGAACCAAGATCCCCAGAACATTAGCTGAAGCTTCAGGATTTATAATCTAGCAATAATATCACCAGGCCATTGCCTCCCATAAGATCAGTAAGATCATGGCTCATCTGCTTGTGGTCTTAATTCCACTTTCCTGCCTGGCCCTTCTAACCCTGGATCTTGTCAATCAAGAATCTGTTTAATGAAGCCCCGAATAATTTTAATGACCCAACCTCCACTCCTCTCTGTGGACGTGAATTTGAAATACTAAAGATCCTTCAAGAGAAAAGATTCTTTCTCAACTCAATCTGAAATGGGAAAGATGTATAATTTTCAAACCACATCCCCTCGTTCTACATTGCCCTCATGAAGAGAAGCACATTCTCAGCATCAACCCTGTCAAACCCCTCAGAATCCTATAACATTCTGTGGGATCACCCATCATTTTTCTAATCTTTGCATCAGTAGAAGTCCAACCTTTCTTCATCAGACTACTCCTTAATCCCAGGATTCAGCCTAGTTTGAACTGGGATGGTTATTGATTTGTTATTGTTGCAGGTATTGGGATACAGTGAAAAGTATTGCTTCTTGTGCATTATACAGACAGAAACATACCATTCATAGAGTACACGGGGAGAAGGAAAGGAGACGCTGCAGAATATAATGCTACAATCATAGCTGGGTGTAGAGAAAGATTAGCTTAATACATGGCGGGGGGGTCCATTCAAAAGTCTGATGGCAGCAGGGAAGCAACTGCTTTTGAGTTAGTTGTTACGTGCCGTCAGACTTTTATATCTTTTCCCCAAGGAAGAAGGTGGATGAGAGTACTTCCAGGATGCATGGGATCCTTGATTATGTAGACTGTTTCTCCGAGGCAGCAGGAAGTATAGACGAAGTCAATGAATGGTTGGCTGGTTTGCGTGATGGACTGGGCTACGTTAACAATCTTTTTTAGATTCCTACAGTCTTGGTCAGAGCAGAAGCCATACCAGGCTGTGATATGCTGAGGTATGGTTAGTTGAAGAGCTGAAAACACTGGAGACGATGGCAGTCTCATATTCAATCTTCCTTCTCAAATCCCACTTTGTTCCCTCCCTCCCATTTACTGATGACAGTAACAATACCCTCCATTTACAAACTGTAGGTGACGTAAACATACACTGCTTATTCCCAGCACCACGTCCTCAACCCTGTGTCTTTCTCCACTCCTTTCCAAGAATTGCAACCTGGTCAGGCCAGTATGGAAGCAGCTGGAGCACAGTAGCACATCACTCGATTTCACTTGTGCAGCCAAGCTCCGGATCTGACACGCTGTGTCATTTAGAGAATAGCACAAAGGCAGGATTTTACACAAGAGGAGATGTCTTACAGGAGTAGCCTGCAGTGAAGCCAGCGGATAGGGACAAACACGGGTATCGGCTGGCCAGAGGTCGAGGTCATGTGCAAGTCCTGCTGCAGAGAACCAGGTAAGCATTTCAATGGGGCAGCCTGCAGAAGGTGGTTGATGTTTACTAGCAGCGAGGGGAACCCTGCGATCGATGTTGAACATGGAGGAGTCAAACAACAACTTGGTACAGGGCTTCGCACAAGCTTGGAGCCTATCCCATCCTGCATGGAAGCGTGACCAACTACTTTTAGAATCAATGCAACAAAGAGATCAACCAGCTACTAAATGACGGCACAGGTGAGGGCTCTATCCTGTTGCTTATAGTGTGCATAGCTGCGTGAGGTTAAGAGGGGTCATTTGCTGGAGTGATTGGGCGTAGCAGACATCATTTTGGATGCCAAATACAACAGCTGATGTGGTTCCAAATTTCCCTCGGCATGATTCAATGCCACAATATCAAAGGAAAGAAACCTGGCTAGAGGTTTGACTTCTGTGCCTTGGATTGTGGCAAGAGGATATTTTATGAAGATTTTAAAAAACACAATAGTTCAATAAATTAGATTGACTTTGAGTGAAGACAGATTAAACTGAACAGTGGATCAATGAGGGTGAATTACTGCAAAGATGAACCTCTCGGTGTCTTACCGTATTGATGCGTTGCCAGAGATCCAACATTGCTTTCATCTGCCACTGGGGAAGAAACAAAGAAAGAACATTTTTTAAGTTATCTCACAGTACCTTTTGATTTGATTTGATCTATTATTGTCATATGTATTGGTATAGAGTGAAAAGTATTGTTTCTTGTGGACTATACAGACAAACATACGCTCATATAGAAGGAAAGGAGAAAGTGCAGAACGTAGTGTTGCAGTCATAGCTAGGGTGTAGAGAAAGATTAACTTAGTAAGTCCATTCAAAAGACTGATGTCAGCAAGGAAGAAGCTGCTCTTGAGTCAGTTGGTACGTGACCTCAGTCTCTTCTGCCCTTTTCTTCAACCGTATCTCATTTGATAGCAGCAACCCTCACCTCTGAGTCAGAAAGCTATGGGTTCAAGTGCTATTCCAGAGACTGGTGTATAAACTATAAGCCAGAATGCGAGCAGTGGGAATGCAGCACTGTTAAACTTTCAAATGAGATGTTAAACTGAGGCCCCATCTGCTCTTACTGAGGGGACATCAAAGTTCCCATGGCACTATTCCAAAGAATAATAGTGTGGTTTTCCCCTCAGCATCCTGGCTAATATTTAATTCCCTGACGCACTACCACAATAAGTGATTGGGCCATTACCACACTGGACACAGCAAGGTCTGACAAGCAGTAATTTGGTTGCTGTGTTCGTTACATTGATGGTGGCACAGCACTTAGCACTGCTGCTTCACAATGTCAAGGGCCTGGGTTTGAATCCTGGCTTAGGTCACTGTTTGTGTGGAGTTTGCACATTCTCCCTGTGTCTGTGTGGATTTCCTCCGGTTGCTCTGGTTTCCTCCCACATTCTTAAAGATACGTTGGTTAGGTGCATTGATCCAAACATGTGCCAGAATGTAGCGACTAGGGCAATTTCACAGTAACTTCATTGCAGTGATCATGTAAGCCTTACTTGTGATCAATAAATAAACTTAAAAGTAATACCTTTACAACGAGTTGTAACAAGTGTTGAAATTTCCTGAGGTCACAAAAAGTGCAGTGACACAGTGGTTAGCACTGCTCCAGAGATCCGGATTCGATTCCCTGCTTGGGTCACTGTATGTGTGGAGTTTGCATGTTCTCCCCATGTCTGCATGGGTTTCCTCTGGGTGCTCCAGTTTCCTCCCACAGTCCAAAGATGTGGGGTTAGTTGGATTGGCCATGCTAAATTGCCCTATATTGTCAGGGAGATTAGCAGAGTAAACATTTGGGGTTGCAGGATTAGGGCTTGGGTAGCACTGTTGTCAGGGCAGGCTTGATGGGCTGAATGGCCTCCTTCTGCACTGTAGGGATTCTATGATGATACATGCTAATCTTTCTTTCCACATTGGATGACAGAGTCCACCATGCTCATTGCCTCCCCACGTCTCCAAGCCTCTTTCTCATCTGCTCTTCAACTCTAATTCATCGTAACATCCGATCTTAACTTCACCTCATTCAGTACTCCTGACATGTTGCCCATGTGTGCCAAGCAAAGTTGCCCTCAGACATTTCTTTCTTCCTGATTGCTTCCACCGCAAGACAGACATTCAAGGAGTAACCCTGGAAAGTGGTTTTTCACAGCTTCCCCCTTCATATTATCTTTTATTAATCAGACAATTTGTAATCATCTGATCATTTTTACCCCTTGGGTCAGATTCCGAGACACATCGAGAACTGCACCCACTTACACACTAACACTAAGGCTTAGTTTTTACATTTGCAGATAGCACACACACTTAAATATTAATGTAAACAAACAAATTCAGTGATTTATGCTAATCAGAACAAGTAACAGGTAACTTCATGAATTATTCAGTGTCCACAGATTATATTTTCACTTTGATGCAGTGTTAAATGTGAAATTGTATTTTGCAGTTGCAATACAGCACTCTGGCAACCGCTGTCAAGGGGCGCCAGGGAAGTTTAAAATTGCACACCAGTTTCACAAATCACACCATGCACAAAATCACCTGCAGTCACCTCAGTTGTCTTTGTTTTTTTGGTCTCCTCACACCCACTCCCAACCTCACTTTCACAGAGTTGCGTAGGATTCATAGCACGGAAACCAGCTCATTCCCCAGTGTTTGTGCTCCACATCAGCCTCCTTCCAACCACCTCCACCTAACACAATTAGCACACCCGTCCACACAAAAGTCAAAAGTCTGACGTCAGCAGGGAAGAAGCTGTTCTTGCTTCGGTTGATAATGTGATCTCAGACTTTTGTACCTTTTTCCTGGTAGAAGAAGGTGGAAGAGAGCATGGCTGGGGTACATGGGGTCCATGATATGCTGGTTGCTTTCTCTCTCATGACCTTTTCCAGTTTCCTATTAAATGCATCTGCGTTATTCTCCATAATAACAAATGTTTAGAGTATAGGGCTAATGGTATGACTCTCAATAGTGTTGATGAACAGAGGGATCTTGGTGTATATGTTAATAGATCCCTGAAAGTTGGCAGTCAAGTCGATAAGGTTGTTAAGAAGGCATATGGAGTCTTAGCTTTTATTGGTAGGGGGATTGAATTTCGGAGCCGCAACGTCATGTTGCAACTGTACAAAACTCTAGTGCGGCCGCACTTGGAGTATTGTGTGCAGTTCTGGTCCCCGCATTATAAGAAAGATGTGGAGGCATTGGAGAGGGTACAGAGGAGGTTTACCAGGATGTTGCCTGGTATGGAGGGCAGGTCTTATGAAGAGAGGCTGAGGGATTTGAGGTTGTTTTCGTTAGAAAGAAGGCGGCTAAGAGGAGACCTTATTGAAACATATAAGATGATTAGAGGTTTAGATAGGGTGGACAGTGATAGCCTTTTTCCTAGGATGGAGAAAGCTAGCACGAGGGGACATAGCTTTAAATTAAGGGGTGGTAGTTATAGGACGGATGTCAGAGGTAGGTTCTTTACCCAGAGGGTGGTAAGGATATGGAATGCCCTGCCTGCTGCAGTTGTAGATGCGCCAAGTTTGATGGCGTTTAAGAGGTTAGTAGATAAGTTTATGGATGAAAAGGGAATGGTTTAGGTTAGAGGGTCATTGCTTTTTCCTAATTGGTCAGTGCAACATCGAAGGCCGAAGGGCCTGTTCTGCGCTGTAATGTTCTATGTTCTAATGTCCACACACTAAACACTCTCTTGATAAAGAGGTTTTGCCTGAGGTTATTATTGGATTAGTGATCAACTTATATATGTGTAACATCTAGTTTAGGACTTTTGCACTGTGGAAGCAATTTCTCTGCCTATTGAGCACTTCATAATTTAAAGGTTCCCAGAGTAGATTCTTTTCTCAGAGTAGATATCCCCAATTCAGTCTTCTGTGGTAATTATTCACTCTCAGCTCTGGTATGTTTCTTGCAAATCATTTTTGCACCTTCTCTAGTGTCTCTACATCCTTTCTGTTGTACAGGGACTGGAATGGGATACATACTTGAAGTGCGCCATTCTTCATCTGCAACTGTAATCCTTGACTAGGGACATAATCAGGTCAGTTCTAACTCTTTCTTGTCTTAATACACTAAGAAGTCTCACAACACCAGGTTAAAATCCGACAGCTTTATTTGGTAGTAAACGCCACTAGCTTTCAGAACGCTGTTCATTCATCAGGAGAGTGGAGAAAACTCTCCACTCACCTGACGAAGGAACAGTGTTCCGAAAGCTAGTGGCGTTTACTACCAAATAAACCTGTTGGGCTTTAAGCTGGTGTTGTGAGACTTTTTACAGTGTTTACCCCGGTCCAATGCCGGCATCTTCACGTCTTTTTTGTGTTGATAGAGTCAATGGATGGAGGGCTAGTCTGTGTGATGGACTGGGCTACGTTCACAACCTTTTACAGTTTCTTGGAGTTTGGACAGAGCAGAAGCCATACCAAGCTGTGATACAACCAGAAAGAATGCTTCTTATGATGCATCTGTAGAAGTTGGTGAGAGTCGTAGCAGACATGCCAAATTTCTTTAGTATCCTCAGAAAGTACAGGCATTGTGGGCCTGTCAACCGAATCAGCTTGATCAGAAAACAAACGGAAATGTTTCTCATCAGTAAATTCTGGCAATTTTGAAACATACAACATCATTCACCGGTGCCTGAAAGGACTCGGCTTCCATCCGGTTGTAAGGAGATTGAAATCCCTAATTGACAAGGAAGCTCCTCAGAGCTCACCTCCAGGCCTGAAAATCAATCCAATTGTGACGCAGGAAGATCTTTGTGCAGGAACAGATTAATTTGCTATTACCTGCAGCAACAGACCCCAAAGCAAGGTGAGCGAAAGGGGTTGGCAGCAATAATCCTTTCGGAGTCACCAAATTGCCGATTAAAAGCAGCCACAGATGCCCATGGCCTCGCAGGCAAAGCTAAACTGAGCAGCCCCACATTGTTAGCGGGGATTTACTTCAGCTGAAAATGTACTTACAAGTGGAGATATCTGATCATGCAAAGAAGATAAATGGGTTTTATTTAACATTTGCTGTAAATCTAGAGTTCCATGCACAGTGAAATGCTGGAACTGGTTTATTAACCAGGAACACAAAAAGATATCGCTGTTCTGGGAAATGCTTACAACCACCCAAACTGATGCAGAATATTAAAACCTCAGTAATAAAATCTAAGTAATACCAAGTATTTAGCTGCAATGCAACTGACTCAAACTGAGTGGGTTCCATGATGTATCTAACACTGTGTGGGAGGTATTTCATTAGTTTAAAACATATCACAGACTGTGTTCAACATTAATGAAGACAGAGTTTAAAATCTCTATCATTTGTAAATTACCATGTAAGTAGGTCACCAGTGCCCCTTCCAACCTCCGTACAGCTGAGCTCATTATGTGAACGTTGCCCAGTCCATTGCGTACACCAGCCTCCCATCCAGTGAATCCATCCACACTTTCCATTATGTCAGGAAAGCAATCAGAATAATCAAGGACACAATGAAATCCAGACATATTCCCTTCCACCTTCTTCCATCAGGAAAATGATACAGAGGTCTGGAAACACATCCTTAAGGACAGCTTCTTCCCTGCCATCATCAGGCTTTTGAATGGACCCACCTTACATTAAGCTGATCTTTGTCTTCACCTTACCGTTAACTTGCAACACTATATTCTGCACCTTATCCCTATACTCCATTAACTCTGTTTTGCCCCTTGTTGTTTCTTAATTCGACCCATAGAGATTACAACTTTACTTACGTGATATCATTCCTCAATTTGTATCAATATCATCTTTAATCAACAATGTAACTCCACCACCTTTTCCTTTCTGTCTGTCTTTCTTAAATCACCAAATAGCCTTCAATGTTCAGTTCCTATCCTTGCTCACCATGCAGCCATATTTTCACAATGCCAACAATATCATACCCTTTTACGTCCAGCTGTGTAACTAAATCATCCATTTTGTTTTGAATGCTCTGAGCATTCAGGTACAAAAACTTAAGGTGAGCACTTTTAACATTTCTTTTCCCATTGCTATTTTTTACTCGGTCCTTAAGTGATTCTAACTCTTGATTTCTCTGCCTTTCACAAATAGCAAGTTGGTCTTCTTAGTGAAACGATTTGAGTATTGGAATAGTGATGTTTTGCTGCAATTGCATAGAATGTTGGTGAGGCCATATCTGGAGTATTATGTGCAGTTTTAGAACATAGAACATAGAACATTACAGCACAGAACAGGCCCTTCGGCCTTCGATGTTGCGCCGACCAATATAAAAGCAATGCCCCTCCAAACTAAACCATTCCCTTCTCTTCCATATACTTATCAACTAACCTCTTAAACGCCACCAAACTTGGCGCATCTACAACAGCTGCAGGCAGGGCATTCACTCCCTAATCACTCTTTGAGTAAAGAACCTACCTCTGATATCCGTCCTATAACTCATACCCCTTAATTTAAAGCTGTGTCCCCTCGTGCTAGCTTTCTCCATTCTAGGAAAAAGGCTATCACTGTCCACCCTATCTAAACCTCTAATCATCTTATATGTTTCGATCAGGTCCCCTCTTAGCCTCCTCCTTTCTAACGAAAACAACCTCAATCCCTCAGCCTCTCCTCATAAGACCTGCCCTTCATACCAGGCAACATCCTGGTAAACCTCCTCTGTACCCTCTCCAATGCCTCCACATCTTTCTTATAATGCGGGGACCAGAACTGCACACAATACTCCAATTGCGGCTGCACTAGAGTTTTGTACAGTTGCAACATGACGTTGCGGCTCCGAAATTCAATCCCCCTACCAATAAAAGCTAAGACTCCATATGCCTTCTTAACAACCTTCTCGACTTGACTGTCTACTTTCAGGGATCTATGCACATACACACCAAGATCCCTCTGTTCATCAACACTATTAAGAATCCTACCATTAGCCCTATACTCTACACATTTATTATTCCTGCCATCGTGCATTACCTCACACTTTTCCACATTAAACTCCATTTGCCACCTCTCGGCCCAGCTCTGCAACTTGTCCAATTCTCTCTGCAAACTAGAACACCCCTCTTCACTATCTACCACTCCTCCGACTTTGGTGTCATCCGCAAATTTACTAATCCATCTTCAATACCCTCATCCAGATCATTTATAAAAATTACAAACAGCAGGGGCCCCAAAACAGAACCCTGAGGTACACCACTTGTCACCGAACTCCACGATGAATATCTCCCATCAACCACCACCCTCTGTCTTCTATCTGCTAGCCAATTCCTAACCCAATTAGCTAATCACCCTCTATCCCATACATCTGCATTTTCTGCAGAAGTCTTCCATGGGCCACCTTATCAAACGCCTTACTAAAGTCCATATATACCACATCAACCGCCTTACCCCCATCCACCTCTTTAGTCACTTTTCAAAAAACTCAATGAGGTTAGTAAGGCACGACCTACCCTTCACAAAACCATGCTGACTATCCCCAATCAATTCATTTCTCTCTAAATAACTATAAATCCTATCCCTAATAATTCTCTTCAATACTTTGCCCACAACAGAAGTAAGACTCACTGGCCTATAATTCCCTGGAAGGTCTCTCTTCCCCTTCTTGAACAATGGGACCACATTCGCTATCCTCCAGTCCTCCCGAACCACACCCGTAACCAACGAGGACCTGAAGATCAGAGCCAGAGGCTCTGCAATCTCCTCTCTTGCCTCCCAGAGAATCCTAGGGTAAATCCCGTCCGGCCCAGGGGACTTATCCAACTTCAAACCCTCGAGAATATCTAGCACATCCTCCCTATCTACTTCGATACATTCCAGTTTGCTACCCTGTACCTCAGTGTTCTCCATAACTACATTTACATCACCCTGCGTGAATACCGAAGAGAAATATTTATTCAGTACCTCTCCAATCTCTTCAGGCTCCACGCACAACTTCCCACTGCTGTCTATGACTGGCCCTATCTTGCCCTAACCAATCTTCTATTCTTAACATATCTAAAGAAAGCTTTAGGATTCTCCTTAATCCTATCAGCCAAAGTCTTCTCGTGTCCTCTCTTAGCTCTCCTCAATTCACTCTTTAGCTTCCTCCTGGCTAATCTATAGCTATCCATTGCACTAACCGAGCCTTCAAGCCTCATCCTGACATAAGCCTCCTTTATCCTTTTAACCAGCAAATCAACTTTTTTCGTACACCAAGGTTCTCTTACTCGACCATTTCCTCCTCGCCTGACAGGGACATACTTATCAAGGACTCGCAGCAGCTGCTCCTTGAATAATCTCCACATTCCAGATGTTCCCAGTCCCTGTAGTTTCCTAGTCCAATCTATGCACCCTAATTCTCTCCTGATGGCCTCATAATTACCCTTCCCCCAGCTATAACTACTGCCCCCAGCTTCATGCCTATCCCTGTCCATCACTAAGGTGAACGGAACCGAATTGTGGTCACTATCACCAAAATGTTCACTAACTTCCAAGCCTAACACCTGGTCTGGCTCATTGCCCAGCACCAAATCCAATGTAGCCTCACCTCTAGTTGGCCTATCTACATACTGAGTCAAAATACCTTCCTGCACACTTTGTACAAAAACTGACCCCTCTAACGAGCTAGAGCTATAGCTATTCCAATCAATATTAGTAAAGTTAAAGTCCCCCATAACAATTACCCTATTACTTTCACTCCTGACCAGAATTGACTTTGCAATCCTTTCCTCAACCTCTCTAGAACTTTTAGGAGGTCTATAAAAGACTCCCAACAGGGTGACCTCTCCTCTCCTGTTTCTAATCTCAGCCCATACTACCTCAACAGACAAGTCCTCATCAAACTTTTCTGTCACTGTGATACAGTCTTTGACTAATAATGCCACTCCTCCCCCCCTTCCACCTCCTTCTCTACTCCGACTAAAGCATTTGAACCCCGGAACCTGCAACATCCATTCTTGTCCCTGCTCGACCCAAGTCTCTGAAATGGCCACAACATCGAAGTTCCAGGTACTGGTCCAAGCTGCAAGTTCCTCCCCCTTATTGCGAATACTCCTTGCATTAAAGTAAACGCATTTCAAACCATGCCCTACCCCACCCGTATGCTGCTGTGTTTTACAGCTTTCCTCTATGACCCCCTTACTCTCATCCCTCTTAGCACCCCAACTACTTAGGATCCCACCCCCCCCCCGAATCAGTTTAAAGCCCCCTGCATAGCCTTAGCAAATTTTCCCCCCAAGATATTAGTTCCCCTCTGGTTCAGGTGTAGACCATCTCTCTTGTAGAGGTCCCACCTATCCCAGAATGAGTCCCAATTGTTCAGGAACCTGAACCCCTCCCTCCTGCACCATCCCCGCAGCCACGAGTTCAAACATTCCCTCTCTCTGTTCTTCTCTAAACTATCCCGTGGCACAGGCAAGAGTCCAGAGATAACCACTCTGCCAGTTTTGGCCCTAAGCTTCCACCCCAACTCCACAAATTTCTGTTTAATATCCCCTTCCCTCGTCCTTCCTATATCATGTGTCCCTACATGAATTATGACTTGGGGCTGACTCCCCTCTCCCTTAAGAATCTTAAAAACCCGATCTGCGACATCCTGGACCCCAGCCCCTGGGAGGCAACACACCAGCCCTGATTCACTTTTATTACTATTTACTCTCCTATCTGTCCCTCTAACTATGGAGTCTCCAATTACTAGGCCCAATCTCTTATTCCCCCTCCCCACCTGAGCATTCTCAGCAGGCTCACCCCCAGAGACCTGCTCCCTTTGGTCATCTCCAGTTGATTCTTCCTCAACTGTAGCCTCCAAGACAGAAAATTTGTTTTGGAGGGGAACAGCCACAGGGGATTGTCTACCCGATTGCTTCTTACCCCTCCTCCGAATAGTTATCCAAGAATCACTTTTAGGAGTGACTATCTCTTTATTACTCCTGCCAATATCCTCCTCAATCTCTCGAATTATCCTGAGTTCCTCTAATTCCAGCTCCAGCTCCTTAACACGATCCTCAAGGAGCTGCAAATGGGCACACTTCCTGCAGGTATAATCAGCATGAACACTACTGGTGTCCCTCACCTCGTACATACTACAGGAGTTGCAACGTACTGCCTGCACTGCCATCCCTGATACTTTAATTTACTTTAAGGAGAGAAAAAAACTTCCCACACACTTTTATTATTAGGTTAGAGGAGGGGGGAGGGTGGGATACTCTACCTGTGTAGAGTGTCGGGTTTCCTCTCTGGACCAATTTATAGAGACAGAGAAAACTACAACTACCGGCAGCCTCCTAATGACGACTTCTGGTTTCTAGTTAGTTTAAATAACTAACTAGTTTTGGTGTCCTTATCTGAGGAAGAATATCCTTGCTATAGAGAGAGGAAAGCAAAGGTTTACCAGGCTGATTCCTGGAATGGCAGGTCTGTTGTATGAGGAGAGACTAAGTTGGTTAGGATTATGTTCACAGGAGGTTAGAAGAGTAAGCGGGAATCTCATAAAAGTTTATAAAATTCCGACAGGGTAGATTCAGAAAGAATGAATCCAGTGGTGGGGGAGTCCAGAACCAGGAGTCATAGTTTGAGGATAAGGGCTAAACCTTTTAGGACTGAGGTGAGGAGAAATTTCTTCACCCAGAGGGTGCTGAATGTATGGAATTTATTACTATAAGAAGTAGTTGAGGCCAAATTGTTATGTGATTTCAAGAAGAAATTAGATATAGCTCTTGGGGCTAAAGGGATCAAGGGATATCAGGGGGCAATGGGGGAGGGGGAATCAGGATATTGAATTCGATAATCAGTCATGATGAAAATGAATGGTGGAGCAGGCTTGAAGAGTCAAATGGCCTACTGCTGCTTCTAGTTTCCATGTTTAATCGCCAGAGTGCAGGAGGCCACCATTCGGTCAACCAAGGCTGCACCAAATCTCTGACAGAGCATCTTACTCAGGCCCCATCCCCATAAGCCTGCATACTTACCCTATAATCCCCCCACCCCACACATCTTGGGACACTAAGGGACCATTTAGCATAGCCAATCCACCTAATCAGCATGCCTTTCAGACTGAGGGAAGAAATGGGAGCACCTGGAGGAGATGCAATCAGACATGGGGAGAACGTGCAGATTCCGCAAGACAGTTATCCAAGCTGGAATTGACCCTTGGTCCCTGGTGCTATGAGACAGCGCTGCCAATATGCCACCCCTAAGCTGAGACTTGAACAATAAGTCAAACAACCCATCATTTGGGCAGGTTTAGAATCAGCTACTGGAAAAGCAGTGTGTCAAGAAAAAAAGATATGTAAGGAACAAAAAATAAAATAAATGTAATTTATTACTTACAAGTAGGCTTACATTAACACTACAATGAAATTACTGTGAAATTAACCTAGTTGCCACAGTCCAGCACCTGTTCGGATCAATGCACCTAACCAGCACCCAAAGGAAAGCCATGCGGACACTGGGAAAACATGCAAACTCCACACAGCCAGTGACCCAAGCCAATGTTAACCACTGTGTTATCACTGTGTTTACACCCTTGTGTAAAATGTGTAATGGGGGGAAATTTCAACAAAACTTGTCCATTCGGAAATTGATGGTCTTATGGAAGAGGCAGTGGCATCGTGCTATTGTCACTGGACGAGTAATCCAGAGACCCAAGGTAGTCCTCTGGGGACCCAGGTTTCAAACCTGCCAGGTCAGATGATGAACTGTGAATTCAATAAAAATCAGGAATTAAAAGTCAAATGATGACATGTTGGATTGTTGGAAAAACCCATCTGACTCCCCAGTGCGCTTTGGGGATGGAAATCTGCCATCAGTTTGGCCTACATGTGACTGCAGACCCAGAGCAAAAATCTGTCCTGTGAAATAGCCCAGCAAGCCTCTGAGTTCAAGACCAATTAGGGGTGGGCAATAAATGCAGTCCTAGCTTGTGACACCCACATCCCATGAATTAAGTGAAGGGCAATCTGGCTTGTCCCTCTGTTGAAATTGGTGAGCAGTAATATTGCTCCAACATGAAATATGGGAACAACATAATTTAGCACCCCACAGGGGTGGGTTAAAGTGATCCCAGACTCAGAGAAAATGCAATCTCCATATTCAGGCCTGAACAACCCAGTAAGACCATTTATTGTGCTCAGCCCCTTCCATCAAGTGGCTGCTTGTTGCCTGATATTTATGACCACCATTTATATCTGTTAAAATCTATGGTATTTACAAAAGTGTCGCCGTCATTGACATCTCTGAGCTCCCAGGGGTCACTTAAAATGTTAGAGATTGCAAGCAAGAAAATAACCAGAGAAATGCCAAAGCTCCTGTCTAAACACTAGCCCGGGCATTTAATAGCCATGCAAACATTACTGAGTCAAATTGGACATGGCGTATCGAGTGAACTGCCTGTCCTGGTTCCGTGCAGGGACGGGTATTGTATTTTCTTACTCTCAACTAGACATGCACTTCAAAGAAGTGATTAAGAGAAAGCACTGGATCATAAATCAATGTCCAAATGTAAGAGTTCATCTGCAGAGTGCTGCCCTAATGACTTACAGCCAGTATTGAAACTCATAGTATCTGACCAGACACTTGAACTCACAAAGGAATGCACCTGACCTACTGGATTTCGCCGTTCTAAGTAGAGAAGTCGAACCTGCATCAGATGTTCTTTGCCTCAGTGGCACTGGCCTTTCCTCTCAAGTATGTCTTCACATAATTAAAAGCGAAAATTAGCTCACAATTGAATTCTTCCCCTGTCCACAGCCTCAAACAGTTTCCTCCACCGATTCCCTTTTCCTTTTCCAGAACCAGTGGTTTGCAGGGGTAAGGACGCAGGAACAGGCGCTCTGCCTTTGAGCGTGTCCCATTATACACACCATCCTGACTTGCTCATGTAATCACCATTTCTTCTTCATCACAGAGAAATACAGAAAAGAGAAATTGGAGTAGGTCATTCAGCTTTTTGAACCTGTTCCATCATTCATTTTGATCATGGCTGATCATCAAATTCAATATCCTGATCTCGCGCCCCCCCCCCCCCCAATATCCTTGGTCCCTTTAGCCCCAAGAGCTATGTCTAATTTTTTCTTGAAAGGGAGAGCAAGGTGGCACAGTGGTTTGCTCTGCTACCTCCCAATGCCAGGGACCTGGGTTCGAATCCGCCTTGGATCACTGTCTATGTGGAGCCTGCACGTTCTCCCTGTGTCTGCATGGGTTTCCCCTGGGTGCTCCGGTTTCTTTTCAGAGTCTAAATGACATGCTGGTTAGGTGCACTGACCATGCTAAATTCTCCCTCAAACAGGTGCCGGAGTGTGGCAACCAGGGGATTTTCCCTGCATGAATATAAGCCTACTTCTGACAATAATGAATAAATCCTCTCACTGGTAGGGAGAAATTCAAGAACTTTTACCCACTATGTAGGGCATTGGTGAGGCCACACCTGGAATAGTGTGTGCAGATTTCGTGTCCTTATTTAAGGAAAGATGTTCTTGCTATAGAGGGAGTGCAGTGAAAGTTTACCAGCCTGAGTCCTGGGATGGCAGATCAGTCATATGAGGAGAGACTAAGTCGATTGGGATTATACTCATTGCAGTTTAGAAGAGTGAGGGGGATCTCACAGAAACTTACAAAATTTTAACAGGTTTAGATAGGGTACATTCAGAATGACTACAATTTTTAAATTTTATTTATTAGTGTCACAAGTAGGCTTACATTAACACTACAATGAAATTACTGTGAAAATGCCTTAGTTGCCATACTCCAGCACCTGTTTGGGTACTGATGGAGAATTTAGCACGGCCAATCCATTGAGCCAGCATGAACATTCCCGATAGTGTGAGAGAATCCAGAAGTAGGGTTCATATTTTGAGGATAAGCGGCAAACCTTTTTGGACTGAGGTGAGGAGAAATTTCTTCACCCAGAGAGTAGTGAATCTGTGGAATCCACAGAACGCAATTAAGGCAAAAATGTTGTGTGATAGATCAAATGGCATACTCCTGCTTCTAGTTTCTATGTTTTTACGAGTAGAAATTGTTTCATGTAAAGAATTGCTTGAGTCCAGGATACACTACTAGGAGTTGTTGGAAGCAAGTTTAATAATAACTCTAAGGAGGAAACTGGAGATATGTTTAAAAGGACAAGTTTGCAGAGCTAATAAGGGAAGGACAGTGACGTGGAATAAACTAGAAATTTCTACTCAAGAGCTGGTGTATGAAACAGGTAGAAGAAATTCCATGGTTCCACCAAGTAAGGTTACCTCTACAAATACATGACAGGATTGTACAGGCATATTGTTCTATTAAGAATTTGAAGGATTAACAATGACATGTATATGCAAAGGTTTGTCCATCAAACGCCACCACAATGTCCAACTTATACAGCATTTTCGTATATCAGCATGGTGACCAATGATTGTGGTTTCCTCGCAGTGTAGAGAACACCCATTATAATTAAGTCTGAAATAAGTCGAGCTCTAAGAATTCACAGAATAATTACAGGGAATCAGGTCTAACAGATTATAGGAATAGTGGCTGCCTTCAGAAAGCAAGGCAGCTGCGAACAGGCCACTCAAAAGGTGAAAGCAGCACTGTTCAACGCAAACTGCAACGGGAGGTCAGTGCTGCACCTTGGAATAACTTTGGCACGGTGGTTAGCACTATTGTCTCACAGCATCAGGAACCCTGATTTGATTCCAGGTTTGGGTCACTGTCTATGGTGAGTCTGCACGTTCTCCATGGGTTTCCACCAGGTGCTCCGGTTTCCTCCCAGAGACCAAAAAATGCACAGGATAGGTGTATTGGCATACTAAATTCTCCCTCAGTGCACCTGACCAGGCAACGGAGCGTAGCAACTAGGGGATTTTCACAGTAACTTCACTGCAGTGTTAACATAAGCCTACTTGTGACACTAATAAATTTTTAAAATTCTCAGCATCTTCCTCTAATCCCAAGTCTTCCATGGCTGACGTGGCATGGGAAGTATCGCTCTTTTCTAAGCTTCCACTCTGCACATTTCATGAGATGGTCGCCCTCAGGAAATTCCCTGACAATGGCCAGGAAAAAATCCATCAGAATTTTTTATTTTGCTTATTACCTGCCAAAGCCTAAAAGTATATGCTAGAAGGGATAGAGGGGCACACTGCTAATCCTGTGAATTGCATGCTGCATTTTGACCTAGTAACCAAGTTTGATCTCACAAAGTGACCCAAGGACATTATAAGTCAGTGACACACAAGGACTCAGTGGGTCACTTTTGTGCTATCAAGGAACTCCGAATGAGTTAATCATACATTTCTTTTTCCTAGCCTTTTTCCTAGGATGGAAAAAGCTAGCACGAGGGGACACAGCTTTAAATTAAGGGGTGATAGTTATAGGACGGATATCAGAGGCAGGTTCTTTACCCAAAGGGTGGTTCGGGAGTGGAATGCCCTGCCTGCAGCAGTTGTAGATGCGCCAAGTTTGGTGGCGTTTAAGAGGTTAGTTGATAAGTATATGGAAGAGAAGGGAATGGTTTAGTTTGGAGGGGCATTGCTTTTTATATTGGTCGGCGCAACATCGAAGGCCGAAGGGCCTGTTCTGTGCTGTAATGTTCTATGTTCTATGTTCTATACATAGCAACCTGCATCCCAAAATTTCCTGGATTTCTCAAGCACAGTGGCTGGAAGACCCATTGCACCCAGGGTTCCCACTCAGTGGTCTTAGCAAGCAATGGCAGAGTTCATTTCTGGATTGTAAAAAAGGGGCATGAGATTGTTTTGGCAGATAAGGCAAAGGAGACTCCAAAGAGCTTCTAAAAGTACATAAAGGGCAAAAGAATAACTAGAGAGAGAATACGACCTCTTAAGGATCAACAAGGTCATCTATTTGCAGATCCAAAAGGGATGGATAAGATCCTAAATGAATATTTCTCATCAGCATTTAACTGTTGAGAAAAGCTTGGATGTTAGGGAAATAAATAATGATGTCTTGAGGAGTGTACATATACCAAAGAAGGAGGTGCTGGAAGTTTTAAAGCGCACCAAGGTAGGCAAATCCCTGGGACCTAATGAAGTGTATCTCAGGATACTGTGCTAGCAATGAAACTGCAGATCCCCTAGCAGAGATATTTGAATCGTCAATAGTCACAGGTGAGGAGCCCGAAGATTGGAGGATAGCAAATGTTGTATCTTGGTTCAAGAAGAGTTACAAGGAAAAGCTTGGGAACTATAGGCCATTGAGCCTCACTTCTGTAGTGAATAAATGGTAAGAAGGTATTTTGAGAGTCAGGATCTATAGGCATTTAGAGACATTTGGACTGATTTGAGACAGTCAGCATGGATTTGAGAGTGGAAAATCATGTCTCACAAATTTGATTGCGTTTTTTAAAGGGATAACCAAAAGGCAGTGTAGTTGATGTTGTCGACATAGACTTGGGCAAGGCCTTTGACAAGGTACCAGATGGTAAGGTGTTGCGTAAGATTATATCTCACGAGATCAGGATGAGGTAACCAAATGGATACAAAATCGGTTTGATGACAGAAGGTGGTTGCAGAAGGTTGTTTTTCAAACTAGAGCCCTGTGACCAGCAGTGTGCCTCAGGGATCAGTGCTGGGTCCACTATTATCAGTCATTCGTATTCATGATTTGGATGAGAATTTAATAATCATTGTTAGTAAGTTTGCAGATGACACCAAGATTGGTGATGCAGTGAATAGCAAAGAAGGGTATCTAGAATTGCAATAGGATAGTGATCATTTGGGCCAGTGGGCTGATGAATGACAGATGGAGTTTAATCACAGAATCCCTACAGTGTAGAAGGAGACCATTCAAACCATCGAGTCTGCGCCGACCACAATCCCACCCAATCCTTATCCCTGCATTCCCACTTATTCACCCTCGCTAGCCCCCGACACTAAGGGTCAATTTAGCATGGCCAATCCACTTAACCAGCATGTCTTTCAGAAACCGGAGCACCTGGAGGAAACCTGTGCAAACATGGGGGAGAACATGCAGACTCCTCACAAATAGTGACCCAAGCTGGGAATCGAACCTGGGTTCCTAACGCTGTGAAACAGCATTGCTAACCACTGTGCCGCCATGCCACCATTAATATAGATTGAAGGTAGCTCAGGCTCCTGCACCATACTTGTGAAGCTCCATTAGTTAATTTAGATAAATACAAGGTGATGCATTTGGTTGATCGAACCAGGGCAGGACTTACTCAATTAACGGTAGGGCATTGGGGAGAGTTATAGAACAAAGAGATCTAGGGGTAAATGTTCATAACTCCTTGAAAGTGGAGTCACAGGTGAACAGAGCATCGTGAGTGTCTGGAACAAGCTGCCAGAGGTAGTAGTAGAGGCGGGTACAACTTTGTCTTTTTAAAAGCGCTTAAACAGTTATATGGGTAAGATGTTTAGCCCAGATCTTGTTTGATAACTGTTACTTAGCACATTGCACTGTGCAAAAGAAACATAGAATCCCTACAGTGCACAAGGAGGCCATTCGGCCCATTGCCCTGCACTGTTAGCAATCCCACGGGGGCTCTATCCCTGTAACTCTCACTTATTTACCCAGCCAGTCCCCCTGACACAAAGGGCAATTTTGCATGGCCAATCAACTTAACTTCTTTGGAGTGCGGCACCATATAAATGCAATTTCCTGTTGTCAATCAGAGCCAATTTCCAGTACCCATTATTATATAAAGATACCTTTTTAGCGTGGAGTCTAACAGAAATGAGACTGTGCAGGAAGGATCTTGCCAGGCTGGTGTGATTAAACCTCTAATACATGGAACTTAATAATCATCATCCAGCAAAACTCCCCTGTGAATTCTATAAAGACCACACTTCACTGTGATATCAATGCAGTCTGTCCCCAACTTCAATCAATGTCACTTTGGTGTTACTCTTAACTATCATTAACACTACTTTCATCTTATTAAGACCACAGTATAGATTACAAGAAAGCTACAGATGGCAGGAGGAGTACAAGGATTTAATTTAATTCTGGGGGTTCAGATGACATGTATAATCCACTCAGTTTTGGCACGTTAAATGACAATAGGGTGCAAACTATTTTTAATTTATCTTCTCCGTGCTCTGTTCATTTTAATTGGTTATGTGAGTGACAGGTTGGATAGCTGGCTCTTACCCAAATCCATGCTCTTTGAGCCGCTGATTTTGCCAGGAGACTGATGCTTGATAGCATTGCTGGCCTGAATTTCTGTGACCCCAGCCGTCGGACTACGGTGCACCAGCTCTGGAGCAGAGCTGAGGTCAGAGCTGTGGAGAGGGCAAGAGTTAGGCATGAGTAAATAATTATACTTAAGATTGGGATTTTCCAGCCACACTCACCCTGAAACCGGAAAATCCCACCCCAGCTCAATGGACTTGTCCATGGCTCCCGAGGCAGGTGGGACAGTAAATTTTGCCCCAAGGTATCTGTCCACTGCCTCATGCCAGATGGCAGCACTGTGGTAGTTACAAACTGCACGTGTGGGCCACAGTCTTGATCAATGAACGCTTGATCAAATAGAATCCTACAGTGCAGAAAGAGGCCACTTGGCCCATCAAGTCTGCACCAACCATAATCCCAATTAGAACTATCCCCAGAGCCCGATACATTTACCCTAGCTGATCCCCTTGACACTAAAGGGCAATTTAGCACGGCCAATCCACCCAACCAGCACGTCCTTGAGACTGTAGGAAGAAACCCACGCAGACATAGGGAGAACGTGCAGACTCCACACAGTCAGTGACCTGAGCTGTGAATCGAACCTAGCAGCGTTACCCACTGTGTCACCGCGTTGAGCCACCGTCGGCCAATTCCTCAGTGGGCAGAACTCCTGCCTCTTCAGTAGAAGGTTGCGAGTCCAAATCCCGCTCCAGAGACTGGGGCCAGAATTTTCTCACCTCACTGGGATTCTCCATTCTCGATGCTGTGAATGGAGGTTGCGATGAATGCCAAATTCTCTGTTCTCGCTGGCAGTGGGGATTGAGGGGGTGGGGGGGGAGCGGCACTGTAAGTGGAACGACGCAGACAACACCAGAGAATTCCAGCCTTAAGCACAAAAAGCACTCTCGGGAGAAAATGAAACAAATGCTTGGCTTGTATGCTATTATTGATAATAACCCTTGCGGAGACAGAATAACAACTCAAATGATGCCTAGTGGCGCAAGGGTTTGTCTGTAGCTCAGGAATGTTCCTAACGTTCAGTCAAATGCTTACTCCCAAGGATTACTCAATCTCATGGCATAAATTATTAACAGGCACAATCTTGCAGTGACAAATACTCTGAAAACACAACAGCACATCAGTCACTCTGCAGAGACGGTGACGTGGCTCGTAACTGGGTAGCACATGTGCTAGGCATTTCTATTATTCATTTTCTCCTTCCTCAGTTTTGTCCAATTAAGAGTTAATGCTGACTTCCAAAGCAAACTGTCATCAATTATCAACATTTAGTTCCAAAGTGAAGTTTTCATTGCTTTCTTCTGAGCATATGTGTTCAATATTCATGTCTCAAAGGATGTCAGTTGTAACAGATTATTGGGTCGTTATTGTTTGAGGGATCTTGCTTTGTATAAACTGGCTGCCACGTAAAATCATAGAATTCCTACAATGCAGAAGGAGGCCATTTGGCCCATCGAGTCTTAACCAACCACAATCCCACCCGGGCTCTACTCCTGTAACCTCACATAGTTATCCTGCTAATCCCCTTGACACTAGAGTCAATCTATCATGGCCAATCAACCTAACCTGCACATCTTTGGACCGTGGGAGGAAACTGGAGCATCTGAAGAAACCTACACAGATATGAGGAGAACATGCAAACTCCACACAGAGGCCAGAATTGAACCCCAGTTCCTGGTGCCCTGTCAGCAGCGCCAATCACTGTGCCACTGTACACAGTTTTTCTAGTACAACAGTGATGGCATATCGGAAATACTTTCGTGGGTTTACCTGACATGGATGAAACTATGATCATGCAGGTGGTTCACCAGGACTTACCTGGCAGGGTGACCTATCAATGGCCAGATAAGCTAACCTCCCAGGCTGGGGTACAGTCAATCAATGATGAGGGTATCTGGTGAGGTTCAACCGAGGTAACACTTGATGAAATTTTTCAAAGCCTTCTCAGCCTTTGGGCAAAGATGAAGTGTCAGATCGAACCCAAGATGGGGTAAAATGCCTCATCTTATCAACATGGATCTTACTTGATCCTCTCATGGGGACCATGAATTGGTTCACTCATGTCCTTTAGCGAAGGAAATCTGCCATCTGCACCTGGTCAGGCCTACAGAGTTACAGAATGTGGTTGACTTTTAACTGTCTTCCAGCAACTAGGGGTGGGCAATAAATGCTAGGCAACCAACAATGTCCACATTCCACAAATGAATTTTAAAAAATCAATTTGAATTTGGTTTTTTGGGTGGAATAAAAATTCAAAAAGGGAAAAACAGATTTGGGGACAGCTTGAGATCATGAAGGGTGCTACATAAAGGCAAGCTTGCTTTGTTTTCTCCTAGCAACATGACAAGCTAAATTAACATCAATCAAAATTGAATTACTACCTCGAGCAAGCTATAGTTATGCATTTCACCAAGTTAATGACCAGGTCTAACTTCTGGTTACAAACCTCTTATCTTCACGAAAGGACCACATTTTGTACACTCCCACAGCCTCCTCTTCTTCAGGATGTGGAGGTACCGGGGGTGGAATTTCACGCTGTCCGTCATCATTCGCTGAAAACATAAACAAACAAGACTGTAAAACAGTACTCTGGAAACTTGAAAATCCAGGAACAATTTTGTTCATGAGGCTCCGCACAGCTAGACTGAGTGAACCAGTGGAGTGGGTTACCCTCAGCAGAAAAAAAATGTAGATATAAAGTAACAGACATGATAATTATGTCATATCACATGGACACGTTGCTCGGAGGCAAGAAAAGGGCCTCTGAAAATGGTCTAACCCATAAACCATTGTGGATTGCTAGAGAGTTATAAAACACCCGTGTTCTTGGGGAAACACAGAACTAGAAGCAGGATCCTGCTCCACCATTTATTTTGATCATGACTGATCATCAAATTCAATATCCTCATTCCCTCTTCCCCTCTTATTCCTTGATCCCTTTAGTCTCAAGAAATATTGAAATCACACACTTTGGTCTCATTTACATTCTGTGTTAGTGAATCCCATGATGTGGAGATGTCAGCGTTGGACTGGGGTAAACATAGTAAGAAGTCTTATAACACTAGGTTAAAGTCAACAGGTTTATTTGGTAGCAAAAACCACTAGATTTCGAAGCGCTGTTTTTTCATCAAATAAAGACTTGCATTCCAACCATTATTTTGTAAATTGAGCTTGTGTCTTTATATGCCCTGTTTATGAACTGAAATCCCACTCACCTGATGAAGAAGCAGCAGCGCTTCGAAAGCTAGTGGCTTTTGCTACCAAATAAACATGTTGGACTTTAACCTGGTGTTGTGAGACTTTTACTTAGTGAATTCTACACATTCACCACTCTCCAGATGAAGAAACTTCTCCTCACCTCTGTCCTAAAAGGACCTATCCTCAGACTATGATTCGAAGTTCTGGGCTCCCCCACCGTCGGGAACATTCTTTCTGAATCAACCCTGTCTAATCCTGTTAGAATTTTATAAGTTTCTATGAGATCCCCTCTCACTTTTCTAATCTCCAATGAACATAATCCTAACCAATTTAGTCTCCCCTCAAATGACACACCAGCCATCCCAGGACCGAGGTTGATAAACCTTTGCTGTACTCCCTCTATAGTAAGGGCATCCTTCCTCAGGTAAGTGCACTAAAACTGACTACAATATTTGATCCCTTGAAAAGAACTGCTTTCAGGGCATTTATGAAAACACTGACGTACTCTAAATGGAGCAAAGTGCCGGGGATGGAAGAGATTGTGACAATATTAGCCAATGGAAGCTGTGAGATGGCACAAATGTGAATGTGAAGAGGGCAGTGAAGACCCAAGGCTTGATACAATAACCAATACCTTGTATTATCTGAGATAACTATCTTGGAAGCAGTTATGGTGTGACAAATGATGATGGTGATGGATGCATTTTCATGTTTTGTCAGGGCGTGTGTCTCTTTGGACTTCTCTATGTGAGGTTTGCCCACTGTAAGTGAATGTGCTTAATAGAAGTGGCTCAGTGACCGCAAATGATGCTTTGATAATTCAGGGAATGCAAACCAGTGCCATATGAATGTAGGCTAATTCTGTACTTTCCTGCTTGCTATTGCTGAGTACTTGAAGCAGACAGCAGGCCACTTGTGCCAAGGAGTGCGCTTGGCTGAGAGTAATAAGAGTGTTATTGCAAGGTTAAGGACCAGCAATGATGAGGATTGCAAGGAACACAGTAATTTTAAAAAAAGAAAATCAACCTATATAGCTGGGAATTTGTCCATTTTCTAATATTCATAACTCAATTCAGTTGCGTTCTCAAACTGAATGAGGAACTGGACGAAGTTGATCGGGTGGTGTGGTTGAGAGAAAAAGAGAAGGCTAATACCTAGAGAAATTATTCTGATTTGGTCTTAAACCAACTTAACAATATGAACTTTAATGAAAATTTACTTAAATATTTCAAAATTCTCACTGAATATATATTCTGTTGACCAGCAAAAACTCCTTGAAAAAACTGAATCTGTGGACAACTAAAGAGATTAAAATTAATCTCTTTAGTTTGTTAGAGAATAAATTAGGGAGCCTAAAAACCACCAAATCCCTTGGATTTAATCCAAGGATTCAAAAAATGATGGCAGCAGAGATAGAGGATTGTAAATCTTTGGAGTTCTGCTGAATGTTCAGATCATGGATCATATCCAAGGTTAATCTCAAAAAATTTCAACATACAAGGGAGTCAAGGGTCAGATTGAAGATCAGCCATGATCTTATTGAATGGTGAAACATGCTGAAGGGAGGTGCATGGTCTATTCCTTGTGATTTTATGGGAGCGAGGCTTCCTCTTTCAATATCTCCTAATGGTAACACAGTCTTCAGATAGGAACAGTAAAGCATGGAGGAAGAGACAGCCCTGTGGGCCATCAAGCATGCTCTTCTCCATACCTACCTTACTCTCAAATCTATCTCATGTATTTTGTTCATAGGTAAGGTCTCTGCCTACCCCCAAAATCCAGAAAGTTAGGGAGGAATTTGGAAACCTTGCCCGCCACTGCTGGATCTGCCAAAAGTCAATGGACTTTTATACTTGACTGGTTCTTTTCCCCAGTGAATAATTTCTGTTTGGCCAGCAGTTCAGGAATGATAGCCTTGCTGAACTAAAAGGATCGGCAACGAATGGGGCAGCATGGTGGCACAGTGGTTAGCATCACAGCTCCAAAGACCTGGGCTCGATTCCTGGCTTGGGTCACTGTCTGTGCGAAGTTTGCACATTTTCCCCATGTTTGTGTAGGTTTCCTCCAGGTGCTCCCACTTCCTCCCATAGTCCAAAGATGTGCGAATTAGGTGCATTGGTCATGTTAAATTGACCCTTAGTGTTCCACAGTGTGTAGTTTAGAGAGATTAGCAGGGTAAATTGTGCGGTTATGGGGATAGGGCCTGGGTGGGATTGTTGTCGGTGCAGACTCAATGGGCAGAGTAGTCTCCTTCTGCATTGCAGAGTTTCTATGACTCTATGACTCCATGATTGTATGAATGGGACCACTCGTAAACTAACAGTCTGCAATTTGTAAGCTTTTAGTACCTAAGATTCTTCCTCTTTATAAAACATTGCATGTAATTCAGCTATCAATTATTTAGACAAATAAATAAACAGGCGCCGGAATTTGGAGACGAGAGGATTTTCTTATATACTTAATTGCAGTATTAATGTAAGCCTACTTGTGACACTAATAAATAAACCTAAAACTTCAACAAATGCATCGTAAACTTGCTGCATGAGAGTTCATGGCTGATGTGTGCCTTCACTCCATCCATCTGCCTTGATTTTGTCATTCTAAATCATCTTTAATCTAATGAAAATCTATCAATCCCAATTCAGAAATTTTCAATTAACCTCCGAGCTTCCACAGTCTTTTGAGATAATGAGAGTTTTCCAGGGACGGCACAGTGTCTCAGTGGTTAGCACTGCTGCCTCACAATGTCAGAGATGCGTGTTCAACTCCAGCTTTGGGTAAAGTTTGTGTGGAGTTTGCATGTTCTCCCCATGTCTGTGTGGGTTTCCTCCAGGTCCAAAGATGTGCAGGATAGGTTGACTGGCCATGCTAAAATGCCCCTTAATATCAGAGGGAATAGCAGGGTAAATTTGTGGGGTTTTGGGGATAGGACAGGATTGTGGTCAATGCAGACTTGATGGGCCAAACGGCCTCCTTCTGCACTGTTGGGATTCTATGATTCCACTCCTGCTTTGTGTGAAGGAATGCCTCCTGAAATCACACCGAAATAATTTAGTTCTGATTTAAGCTTACGTCCATTATCAAAAAAAATTGCGGGTGGAATCTCACCAAAAAAATGGCAAAGGGCACGATCTTACCGCCTGTTTGCAGCACGGTCCCGCAGCAGCAAGATCAGAGGATTTAGCGGGCAGCCAAATCTTCATTCACTGCAGTGGGATGGGAAAATCCCATGGTAAGATTCCAACCAAAGTGACTGAGAAACCAGTGTGTTCCTCTCCAGAAAAACTGGCAGGTTTTCTCTCCAGATTCCATAACACTTTGTCAATAAAATGCAGGAGGGCAGGTTTCACGTTGTCATTTGAAGAAAGACAATGGCAAAATCGGTTCCACAGAGAACTTTTTAAAGGGCACCTTTATAACCTTCCACCCACCTCAACTCGGGGGTATCAGGGTAAAGAGGCTCGATTTTTTGGCTTTCCCCGCTGGTGGGATCTTCTATTCATACGGAAGGTGATCCACCCCAACACCTGTCTCCCCCTCATCTCCAGGTTTCCCTGATGGCGAGGTAGGCGAGCCATACAAAATGCCATAGATTTCGACGGGACTGAAAAATGCTGCCAGCAGCCAATGGCGAGCTGCCTTCACTGCCAAGGTGAAAGTCCTAGTCCTCGTCTCTGTACCCTTCCTTTGTAATCTAATTGTGTTGGTGACAATGAATTTGTTACCACCGTGCCAGGAGCTTACCTATTGTCAACCTCTCTCGGAAACCAGATGATGGGGTGTGCCACTGGCTGGTACCATTACTGCTGCGGGTGTTGTGCATCTGCACCCCACTGACCTCCAGATGATCCTAAGAACACAAAAGACATTTGTCCGGCATTAATCAACTTGCATGGAGCTCATTCACTCAACAATGCTGACTTTGAGTTAATTCTGTGTGATATCCAATAGTTACACTGCTAAATTTTTGGAAGCACTCAATTGCCACAGCATGTAGAACACAAGCCATCATTTTTCCAAACCCAGGAGAGAACCCCCTGTCCACCAATCCTATCCCTCTTTACAACAATGCTGACCCATATCAAGTTTACTTGAACCAGTGATTCACATTTCCATAGCAACCTGAGTTGAACGGTTAAAAAAAATCTCTTCGGAACATTTTTCGATTGATTGTTGATTGAGTTCTTCTCTTGATGTAATATGAGGGAATATAATATAATGGTAATATAATATGAGGGAAGGAGACAGGAAGAGAGGGGGAGAGAGGATAGCGAGTAAGTGGGAGAAAGAGAAAATGGGAGAGGGTGGGGCCAGGAAAGCGGAATAGGATCAGCGAGAGAGGAAGAAAGGAGGAGTGAAAGAGTGACAGAAAGGTAGGAATCATACATTTATAGCTGAAAGAGGCCAAGAAGCTGCACTGACAACAATTCCGCAAAGGCCCTATCCCCGTAACGCCACGTATTTACCCCACTAATCCCGCAGACACTAAAGGACAATTTAACATGGTCAACCTACCTAATCCACACATCTTTGGAGTGTGGAAGGAAACCTGACCACCCGGAAGAAACCCACACAGACATGGGGAGACGGTGCAGGCTCCACACAGTCACCTGCGGCCAAAATCAAAACCGGGTCCCTGGCACTGTGAGGCAGCAGTGCTGACCAACGTGCCACCCTGCCGCCCAGGAAGAGGAGGCAAAGAAGAGAGGGGGGAATGGAGGGAGTGAGAGAGATAAAAGAGAGGGCAGGAGAGATAAGATGGAAAACCAACAGAATTCAGAAAACAGAAAATGGGTTATTATCAAACAGACCTATGAAGCAACCACACCCCATGAGAATGATCCTGACTAACATTATCAAAACACAGCTGGTTTGTTGATCAGCTTCCATGTGGAATTCCTACAGAAAGGCGAGTGCATAAAACTGACAGAGCATTGGGAGTAGGAAATAAACACATATGTGCCTGGGATCTACCCAAAGCAAGCATTTACCATTCAAGATACATATCCAGAAGAGTTTAGAGAAGTGACTGATATGTTTAATCAAAGTAGCTGACATGTGCAATAGTCTTTGGTTAGAGGAGGCTAATTATTAGTTAAATTAGAGCAAGGAGCTATTTTCTTTTCCAAAACTAAGCATTAAGTACAGCATGACCAATTACGGTCCATCGTGACGTCTTCATCTTAGTTTCAAAATAAATAAGTTACGTTTGTCCCTACGATCCAATGACTGCAAATTTTTTTTTAATCCCATTGCCCCATTGGTTAATAAATATAAATCTCAGTTACACAGATAACCTTCAGTCAAACCCACAGTCACTTGGTTAAAGACATTACCGTCCGCACCCAGTGATTATTCACGGGTGTTGCTCCTGGAATGCCTGGAACAAAAGTGCAGGGTCAGAAAAGCTAGCCAAAAGAGAATCTAGCACAGAGGGCCATTCAGCCTGCTGAGCTGCCAATTAATCCCTCTATCCCGGTCAACCACTGCAGCACCTGAAGTGTTTCCTTTGAGTGTTATTCAACTGTCTATTGAAAGATGTTGTTGAGTTTGCTCTTCACCAGCCATTCAAGTTGTGCCTCCACCCACGACAATTCACAGCATATACTTTATTTTTAAAAAATAAACTCCTCATCTCCCCTCTGATTCTACTGGCAATCATCCTCCACTTCTGTCCTCCTGGTTAATAAAAGAAGGGGATTCTCTTTAACCAAAGAGTAAACATTTGGCCCAACATTCGATCTCATCGAAAGTTTAGAGGATTTCCATGATTTCATTCTCTGGCTCACTGGGAATTTTTCTGCAAAAATGTTTTTTCTAGAATTCTGTTTTAAACAGCATTTCGCCATGTTACTATCTGCAAATATCTATTCCTTCTCCCATTAACCCTGCCACCTTTGCTCAGTCCCTCCTGGTGGCCATAACTCATGATCAGGCATTATGATGGTGGCACGATGGCACAGTGGTTAGCACTGCTGCCTCACAGCGAGATGGACTCAGGTTTGATTCCCTTGGATCGGTGTCTGCACGCTCTCCTTGTGTGGATTTCCTCCGGGTGCTCCTGTTTCCTACCATAGTCCAAAATACGTGCAAGTTAGGTTTGATTGGCCACGCTAAATTGACCTTTAATGTCAAGGGAATTAGCAGGGTAAATGTGTGGTGTTACAGGGATAGGGCTTGTTTGAGATTGGTGTCGGTGCAGCTCAATGGGCCAAAAGGCCTCTTTCTGTGCTGTAGAGATTCTATGACACAGTCGCATGGTCATGGGAAGTCAGGAGACCCATCACCTTAACACATTAACTTGGAACCTATGACTAACACTTTGGCCAGAGGCCAACAGCATCATGAAAGCATGATATCATGTCTGAGATCAGCTATCTCAGCATGACTGGGAACTGAACTGACACGTTCTCTGATCTGTATGTTTCGGCAGCACTTTCCCAGATAGCATCTTTTCTACACCATACAGAGGGAGCAGTGTACTAAATGAACGTCTAAGTAACGGTTGTGGTGTCCCACCAACACCTTTCAACTATCTATTTTTAGATAGTTCCCAATGCATGGCAATTAACCAGAGGAAAATTGCACTTTTGGATATTGGCTGTGCAAACCCTTACTCGTGAAGTTCCGAGATGGGGTTATCCATCACAACTCAAGGGTGGCCCCTCAATCTGACCTGGGTCAGCTTGGAAGTTGCAGCCCGATAAAACTAGAATAAAATGCTATCTTCAATAAAATCATCTGGTTCTTTCCTGCGTTTCAGTGGAGCATACCTGCCATTATTTCCTGGCTTACCTTCAGTGGACTCCAAGCAGCCCACTGAAATGGTACAGCAAACTGCGAAGAGAAAAGTACGGAGGCTGCACAAACTCCACATGGATTTCCAGAGTTCATGAAGATGGTTCAACACCACTTTCTGATGGTAATGAGGGATGGGCAATAAATGCTCACTCTGCCATTGTTGCTTACACCCCATGAGTGACTTTTTTTTGCAATCAAGCCTGCTGCTAAGTTTTTAGCTGTGGCTCAGTTGTTAATACACTTACCTCAAAGTCAGAGGTTATGACTGCAAGTTCCAGCCTAGAGACCCAAACACAACATTCCAATGAAACACTGGGGGAATGCTACACTGTCAGGCAAGCTATCTCTCAGACCTTTCAAAGAAGACCAAGAGTTTCCTCTAGTAATCTGGCCAATATTTATCTCTCAACTAATTCTTAGCATGGAGTATTTGCTTATCTGCCAGTTGCTCTTTGTGTTGTGGGAACTAGCTGCTATTTTACCAACATTACAACAGTGACTGCCCTTCAAAAGTAATTCATTGACTGCAAAGGTTGTAGTTTGACCTGAAGTCATAAAGAGCACTATAAAAAAAATGTGGGTCATGTTTTTCATTCCTCATGAGGTTTGAATAGGTCAAATTAAATTTTTATTTGATGAAACTTAAAACCAATAGCAGGTGTTTTTGGGTATTGCAATTGGCAATTTCATAATTAGAGCTACTGGATTCTGGTGTCTGAAAGGGTCAAATCTAATTTTTATCATGTCAGGTTTCTGAATGATGATGTTGTGTAATTCTGCCCACCATTCCATGGCTTTCCTTACTGCTTTCAGCACCTATTACACCAGATCTCTTCACAAGGTGGGACTCACCTTTCACAACCTTGTCCACCTTCCTCAGAAGCTGCCTATGATCCTGAGCATGCCACCACATCCACACAAGAGTCAGTGGCTGTAAGGCTTTCACAGCTCTTCAGCTAATCACTCACAGACGGCATGGTGGCACTGTAGTTAGCATTGCTGCCTCACAGTGCCAGGGACCCAGTCCAACTCTGGCCTCGGATCAGTGTCTGTGTGAAGTTTGCATGTTCTCCCCGTGTGGCTTTCCTCCAGTAGCTCCAATTTCTTCCCACACTCCAAAGACGTGTGGGTTAGGATTGGACATGTCAAATTGTTCCTTACTGTCAGGGAGATTAACAGGATGGGGTTACAGGGATAGGGCCTGAATGAGATTGCTGTCAGTACAGGCTTGATGGGCTAAATAGCCACCTGCTGCATTGTAAAGATTCTATGATACTGGGGAGGGCAGCGAAGGCAATGGAGGAGGGAGTCTTGAGACTGTGCAGAGTTCTCAGCACAATAAAAAGTCGATTCATTGACGATATCAAATTTTGTCTTTTTGATTTTGACTTAATTAATTATTGTCACGTTACAGTGAAAAGTATTATTTTTTGCATGCTATACAAACAAAGCATACCGTTCATAGAGAAGGAAAGGAGAGGGTGCAGAAAATAGTGTTACAGTCATAGCTAGGGTGTAGAGAAAGATCAACATAATATTTGGCAACAGTTATGGCTTCCTTGAAAACCAAAGCCATTTTTATCCTAAAACTATTTTAATTGATTTGCAAGAGAACCAATGCCTAGCACTTGCAATGCTGAATCCAGCTCGCATCTTGTAAAAACGGATTTGTTAAATCTACAGGAATTGAAACGACAGCAATAGAAAAGAAGCTGAAGGTTGGATGTCATGAAGACTTACTGCACTTTGCGATGATAGGTAATTCCAGGGAATCCATCAGACATTGCTTATTACCTCATTTGGTGACTACATTAGCAGATATGAGCAAGAAATGAAAAAGAGCATCCCATTTTTCATTTCATTCTGAAGAATCCAGTTCAATGGTGCATTGCATTCTTTCACCTCCACTTCATTACATTCCAGGGTTTAAACGTGACAACTTTTTTTTTTGCTTGATAGAGAAATCAAGGACATTTTTTTTTTCAAAACTGCAGAAGAAATCCAGCAGTGAAAAGGTATCGGTTGTTTAATCACCAGAACGGCAAAAGGGATTTTGCTGTACAGAGCTGACAGGAGCAGGCAGATGTCATAACAATAGAAATCATAAGGGGGAAATGAGAGGGAAAAAGAAAATCCTACAAAAATAAAATGATGGTTCTCCAAGCTTCTCATTTTCACGAGGAAAGAGTTTGTGGTTTCAAGCCTAGAAGAAACACCAGCATCATTAACAGGCTTAACACCGTATGTTTTTTCAAACTTTTTTTTACTCCGTCCTTAAAGATCACGAAGCCAATGCTCCGAATGGACCGGGCAAACCCAAATCCATTCCTTGCTTGCTCCAAAAACCAAACGCAAAATCCAACTGAAACAAATTCAAGGTGCCCATAAAAGATGCAAGCTAACAATACAAGGCATTGCCTCCCATCTTAGGCTTAATCTGATGCCTGAACTTAGCCAAAAGATCGAGAGATTTAACATCATGTTGTTATTTTTGGCGCAATGCTCTCTTGATCACCTATGCCCTATGTTCCCTTCCCTAAAACTCCCTTCTTTTAAGATGTTCCTTAAAATCAGTCTCTTCAAAATCTTTTGGTTTGATTTGATTTATTATTGTCGCATGTATTGGCATACAGTGAAAAGTGTCGTTTCTTGCATGCTATCCAGACAAAACACACCGTTCATAAAGAAGGGAAGTAGAGGTGCAGAAAATAGTGTTACAGCCATAACTAGGGTGTAGAGAAACATCAGCTTAATAAATTGTAGGTCCACTAAAAAGTCTCAAAGGAGTTGTTTTGAGTCAGTTGATACGTGATCTCAGACTTTTGTATCTTTTTCCCGACAGAAGAAGGTGGAAGAGAGTATGACCTGACTTTCGAGTCTACATGATATTTTGTCAAAGCTTTAACAAAGTGTCATCTGGTCTCGAGACAACAGCTCTTTTCTCTCATTACAGATACTGTCAGACCTGCTGAGATTTTCCAGCATTTTTTCTTTTGGTTTCAGATTCCAGCATCTGCAGTAATTTGCTTCTATGGAAGAAAGTCTGTCTAGGGTGCATGGCTTCCTTGATTATGCTGGCTGTTTTTCCGAGGCAGCAGGAAGTGTAGACAGTGTCAATGGATGGGAGGCTGATTTGTGCGATGGACTGGGCTACACTCACAATCCTTTGTAGTTTTTTTTTCACAATCTTTGGACTCTTGTCCCAATATATCCTCACATGATCCACATCAAACCTCGATTTGAATGATCCCCTGTGAAGCCACTGGTGGTGACGGTCATTTTACCATGACGAAGGTGCTACATAAATGCAGGTCATTGTTGCTGCAATGGATGTAATAGAAGAATTGCTTTTGCCAACTTGGAAACTATGTAAATATCACAGTTAGCCAATGCTCCCTTGGGCAATGATCATTTTTTTATATATTACTATTCAAAGAACTTTTCTACATCTTGCTGGTTTTAGTTATGATGTGCAGACGGTTTGAAATGCTTCATTCTGTTACAGGTAAATTGCTCTGGAAGTAGACTGAGACAAGAAATGAAATGCGCACCAGGAGGTTATATATTAGTTTTTTTTTAAATTGAGTCTGCTGTTCTGCGCGTGCAAATGAAAGTATTCGTTAAACAACTACTTTGCTTTCATGGAGTGCCTTCACCCTGAAAACTAATGCCCCCACGATGTTTCACAGAAAGCTGTCAGAGGAATTCTTTGCTGAGAAAGATGGAGATCAAGAACAATGACCACAAGTGTGGCCAAAGAGATGAAGCTAGACTTAGGGAAGGAACCTAGACTAGGTTGGGGGGAGCTGGTGGGGAGGTGGGGGCGGTGGTGGTGGTGGGTGCTGTCTTGCGGTCAGAGAATTTGGAGAGACAGATTTCCCGGAAGTCCCGCACTGACTCTAAGGGATGAACCATGGAAAGGTCTATTGAACTCAGTGGGATTTTTCAATTTTCTAGGTAACAGCCATGTTGGGCTAAAAGCAGAGTGTCTGTCGGTGGGGATGAGGTAGCAGTAGCTGAACCAGGTTAGATTGCAGCTGGCAAGGGCAGATGACACTCAGGGTGAGAAGATTTTTATTTATTCAAGGGACATGTTCATAGCTGGCTGGCTAGCATTTATTGCCCATCCTTAACTGCCCTTGAACTGAGCAGCTTGCTGAGCCATTTCAGAAGGCAGTTGAGAGTCAACTACATTGTTGGAGTCACATGTAGGCCAGACCAGGTAAGGACAACAAATTTCCTTCCCCAAAGGACATAAGCGAATCAGATAGCTTTCTCTAACAATGGCTTCATGGTCATCAGTAGATTCTTAATTACAGATATTTTTTATTGAATTCAAATTCCATCATCTGCCGTGGTGGGATTTGAACCCGGGTCCTGGAATGTTAGCTGAGTTTCTGGATTAATAGTCCAGAGATAACACCTCTAGACCAAGGCCATCCCAAATTAGTTGGATAGCCAATGAGCTGTGATGATGGGTGCATGTGGTAGAGTCTACTGCTAAGCCTATTGGCCCTGGAGAAAACACTCCTGCTCCCCCAAGCCCAAAGAATTGCAGTAAAGGCACTTAACTTATAGACGTAGATCGACTCTCCTTTGGCCTGTTGTGTTTCCCAAAGCATGAGCATACTGGCCAATTGTGGTGAAAAATCAAGGTACTATCAAACTGAAGCCTCATTGAAATATTTAAGTGATCAACCTACTTGCTGTCAGAGGATTGGTCACCTGTCCGTCTTTCCAGCTCCATCGAAATCTGAGGTTAGATGGTTTCCAGTCTTGGACTCTTAGCTTCTTACCTGAACCAAACCTACCCATTTTTGCCAGTAAAGAGCTTCCTCTCAATGATTGCATGCAAGATTTCAAAAGGAGAAGAAATAAAGAAGGGATTTAAAAATGAGGACTAGGATTTACATTTAACTTTTTTTCATTCATTTGTGGAACATGGGTGTCACTGACTGGCCAGCATTTATTGCCCATCCATAGTTGCCTTTGGAGAGTACTTGAGGGTCAACCACACTGCCGCAGCTCTGGAGTCACATGTAGGCCAGACTGGGTCAGGATGGCAGATTTCCTTCCCTAAGTGTCATTAATGAACCAGGTGTGTTCATGAGGAGGATGAAGAGCTAATGCCAGTAAATGAGTACAGTAATGGTGAGCAAGAAGGCTGTAGAGAATTGGAGGTTAGCTTGCAGAGAAAACAAGGAACTTGCATTGATATAATACATTCACAACCACAGAATGTCCCAAAGCACTGTATAGCCAATGACTTATATTTGGAGCATAGTGTAGAAGATGCAGTAGCCAATTTACAAACAGTAGGCTCTCACACAGTGATCAGATAATCTGCTTGTCTTTGGGATGTTTGTTCATTAGTGAACATTGGTCATAAATATTGGGAAGAATTATCTTGCTCCTACGCAAACACTGCCATGGGTTTTTTGCTGAGAGGTGGGATAGGAGTGGGATTTGGGGGTGAGGGGGTGGCGGTGGGGGGAAGAAGGTGGTGGTGGTGCAGTTTAATACCTCAGTTGGAACACATCACCTTCAAAAGTACATTGCAGCAAAACATCATTTATTGGGGCAGCACTGCTACACAGGGCCAGGGACCCAGGTTTGCTTCCCGGCTTGAGTCACTGTCTTTAATTTGCTTTATTATTGTCACATGTATTAGTATATAGTGAAAAGTATTTTTTTTTGCGCACTACACAGACAAAGCATACAGAAGGAAAGGAAAGGGTGTAGAACACAGTGTTGCAGTCATAGACAGGAAGTAGAAAAAGATCAATTTAGTGAGAAGTAGGTTAATTTAGAAGTCTGATGAAAGCAGGGAAGCAGCTCTTCCTGAGTCAGTCTGTGCAGAGTCTGCATGTTCTCCCCATATCTGGGTGGGTTTCTCTGCGTGCTCCGGTTTCCCCCTCCACAATCTAAAAGACGTGCTGGTTTGGTGCAGTAGCTGTTTCAAATTTTCCCTCAGTGCACCCGAACAGGTGCCAGATTGTAGTGACTGAGGGATTCTCATAGTAACTTCATTGCAGTGTTAATATAAGTCTACTTGTGACACTAATAAATAAACTTTAAACTGTAAGGCGCTAAGGATGGTCTTGAGCCTAAATGTAAATTATTTTTCTTTCATTCTAATGCTAGCAGTGCTAAATAAAAAAAAAATTACTCCTTTAAGTGGTGTTCAGATACTTCCAAACAATCCTGAACAATAACCATTTCGTTTTTGCCAATTTGTAATTCCCTGTTTACTGGGATGCAGAAGGCTCATTATATTAAGAGGAAGAAAAAAAATGAAATGGGGGTACTAAATAAGAACACTGAACAAGTTAAAGTATCTTTTCCAAAGGCTTTTATTCCATTAAGGCAAACTATTACTAAATTAAAACACTGCCCAATGGGAGAGTAAAAATGTGCCGAGCCAAGCAAGAACACACTCACTTAAAATTCCTCATCATTCTTTGATAAATTACGTGAATCAATACAGTAGCGGCAAATCGGTACTCGCCCTAATTAAAGTATCTGGCTTGTAGAACAGATCAGTCACTGCCCTGTGCATTACTGTCTAAACTAATAAAACCATAAAGGATTGTTTAATGGTGTAAGCTTTACAGACAGAGGTTGTGACGCAACTACAAAAAAGTTGCAGCCTGGTTCCCCCTCCGACACAACCACCATCTGACTAAATTACCATTGATCATGTGAGGAGGCGATGGCCTAATGGTATTAAAGTTTATTTATTAGTCACAAGTAAGGCTTACATTAACACTGCAATGAAGTACTGTGAAATTTCCCTAGTCATCACACTCATGTGCCTGTTCGGGTCAATGCATTGAACCAGCACGTCTTTTAGGCGGTGAGAGAAAACCAGAGCACCCGGAGGAAACCCATGCAGGCACAGTGTAATGTGCAAACTTCACATAGACAGTGACCCAAGTTGGGAATCGAACTGTGGCGCTGTGAGGCAGCAATGCTAATCACTGCACCACCTTGCCGCCCTGGTTTAGACGCTAGACTACCAGTCCAGAAGCTCAACGAATGTTCTGGGGACCCAGGTTTTCAAATCCCACCACAGCAGATGGTGACATTTGAATTTTATAAAAAAATTTCTGGAATTAAGAATCCACTGATGGCCATGCAACTTTTATCGATTGTGGGGAAAAAAAACATCCGATTCACTCATGTTGTTTAGGGAAGGAAATCTGACGTCCTTACCTGGTCTGGCCTACATGTGACTCCAGAGCCACAGCAACGTGGTTGACTCTCAACTGCTCTCAGGCAATTAGGGATGGGCAATGAATGCTGGCCCAGCCAGCCAGCAATACCAAGTTCTACGACTGAATTAAAAAAAAGTACGCCCCGAAACAAAAAAAGTAACTTTTATATTCACTCCATGTAGGGAAATGCAATCAACACGAGGACAGAGGTATCCGCAGGCCTGCAGATGGCCCTGACTTTAAAATATTCACAACGAACCCAATAAAAAGGAGTCTCACTGGTTAGATTTTGGGTTCAAGTTTCCATTTGAAGGATCTGGAACCCCGGAGTTATCAACTAGAAAGGAGAATTCCGATTAGATTCGGAAAAAAAATTAGACAGTGCAACGCAATATTGAAATTGTCCTGATCCCCATACAGACTGATAACCTTTACAGGGGAGACAATGACCTGGTGGCATTACTGCTAGACTATTAATCCAAAATCTCAGCTAATGTTCTGGGGACCCAGGTTCGAATCCCGCCACAATGTCTGCAGACAGGCCCAGACTTTAAAATATTCTCAATAAGAAGTTTTGGCAGTTAGATTTTGATGGATCTGGAACCCTGGAGTTATCAACTAGAAAGGAGAATTCTGATTAGAGCTGAAAAAAAAATAAGGCAGTGCAATGCAGTATTAGAATTGTTCTGATCCCCATACAGACTGGTAACCTTTCAGGGGAGAAGACAATGGCCTAGTGATAGTATCGTTAGACTTAACAATCTAGAAACTCAGCTGATGTTCTGGGGACCCGAGTTTGAATCCCATCATGGCAGAGGGTGGAATTTGAATTCAATCAAAAAAAATCTGGAGTTAAGAATCCGTTGATGACCATGAAACTACTGTCGATTGTCAGAAAAACCCATCTGGTTCACTAATGTCCTTTAAGGAAGGAAATCTGCTGTACTTACCCAGTCAGGCCGACATGTGACTCCGTGCCATAGCAATGTGGTTGACTCTCAACTGTCCTCTGAAATGGCCTAACAAAACACTCAATTCAAGGGCAACTAGAGATGGGCTATAAATGCTGGTTCAGCCAACAACATTCACATCCCATGAATTAATTTTAAAAAAATTGATTTGATTTATTGTCACATGTATTAGTATACAGTGAAAACTATTGTCAAACCAGCATTCCACAGCTGAAAGAATGGCAACAAGGGATGGTCTACAAATGCTGGCTAGCCAGTGATGCCCATGTCCCGCGACTGAATAAAAAAAGATAATATAGGTTTTAAGACATTTAATGTAACAACAGATTAAAAGTACAATTGACTAAACACTATCTTTGTAGGCAACTTATGCTTTAAAACACAGAACGGAATATTCCCTCTTAGCCCAACCAAAAAAATATATTTCATGGATATACTTTACACCGTTCTTTATGGACTTAATTAGTTTCCCAGAATCAATCCACAGGGGTTCTTAGCTCCCGAAGGTTTCTTCCTGTTTCTTTCTTAGACTGGTAATTTGCAATTTAGAACTATCTTTCACTGTGAGGTTTTCGTTGCCAACATCACTAAAAATCTAATTATCTGATCATTACTGCATTACTGTCTGTGGGATCTTGTTGTGTCCTAATTGGCTGCCACATTTTGTACATCTCAACACAGACTATACTTCAAAAGTGCTCCACTGATCGTAAGTTGCCTGACTTCCAGGCTCCAGAGAAGATATAAATTGGCCAGAGGATGGAAATTTGATTTGATTTATTGTTGTCACATGTAATAGTATGCAGTGAAAAGTATTGTTTCTTATGTGCTATAAAGACAAAACATACTGTTCGTAGAGAAGGAAAAGAGGGAGTGGAGTATGTAGTGTTAAAGTCATAGCTGGGGGTCCTATTTTACCATTTTGATTCAAAGTGCTGGGTGGACTTGAAACTGGGAGGGTCTCAGATCTGACTTTTAGGCCTGTTCTCAGGTGCCTCCATATGCACTCTGCCTGAAAAAATATCAGCGATTCCGAACTGTCTGTGGGCAGGATTTATCATTCCAAAAACGCTGCAGCTTCAATCAGAGGCTTCAACAGTGCATGCGCAGTAAAATAAATACTGAAGAACACTCCCCTGCCACATTGCTCATGAGTCGGATAATGCCTCGCCCCTGGACCCCATAGACATTGCCCCACCCCTACAGCATTACTATCCCCCCTATCCCCCACTCTTCTCCCACAGACCGATGGTGGCTCCCTGCAGCCCCCTTCACCCCCACCAATCACATGCAGAGTGGTAGTGGACCCCTCCTTCACCCCCATCGATTACACGCAGGGTAGCTGTGGAAATCCCCTGCCTCACCAGAGAGTGATCTGACCCACCTCCCTCCTACCTCCACCAGAGAGTGATCTGACTCGCCTCCCTCCCACCTCCGCCAGAGAACCATCTGACCCGCCCGCCCTTCTCCCCCACCAGAGAGCAATCTAACCCACCTCCCTCCCCTCCCCTCCCTTGCACCCCCCACCCTCTCCCTCCTCCCCTCAACTGATCTGAGTCAGAGAGTCACCAGGAGCTCTGAACTTACCTCAGAAGCTGCAGCGCCCAAATCGGACCTTTGTGGGCAATGTCTGTTTCGCATCGAATCTGGACGAGCGAATGTGGTGGTAAAGAGGGAAATGCCAGTAAATTTGGGTGCCCAATCCATTAAGTCAATTTAAATGCATTCAAATGTATTTAAATTGCCCTGATTGCCATCATTTTCAGCCACTGGCAAAGGGGAAATTGCTGCGGATTGTGCTACTTGCCTCACACCCGTCTTTACCAAGCTTTTATGCCTGATGGTAAAATGGGGCCAGGAGCGTAGAGAAAGATCAACTCAGTGCGAGATAAGTCCACTTAAAAGATTGGCGGCAGCAGAGAAGCTGCTGCTCTTGGGTCAGCTGGCACGTGACCTCAGACCTTTGTATCTTTTTCCTGCTGGAAAAAGGTGGAAGAGAGAATGTCTGGGGAGCTTAGGGGTCTTGATTATGCTGGCTGCTTTGCTGAGGCAGTGGGAAGTGTAGACACAGTCAATGGATGGGAGGTTGGTTTGAGTGTGGAGGAGTTTGTGCTGCTTGTGATCTTGATTTGGCCCACAAGTATTTTATGGTATGTGGTCTGAGGCACAAAGGCATCAATCCGAAGAGAGATTTGACAAATTAGATTCACAAACATCTACATAAATAGATAAGCACAAAGTTTGAGCGTTCTCGTCGTTCACTCTCAAATTTCACTGTCAAAGTTTTAGTATGCCAACTGTTTTGCCTTCTTCAAAGGTTTTCTGTGGCAATAACTTCGATGTCCCATGCACTGGCAAATACATTGACCTCCACAAGCAGAAATGTGGACAACAGCTGTTTAAAAACTAAGTGAATTTTTTTAAATTACAGAATTGCCATCGGTCCACAGTCATTTTTCACTTCTTAGGGCAGAGGTCCAGGAGATCACAAGAGCCATGCAGAACCAAGCCCAATACTTATAGCAAAACTGTAGCAAGAGGATGTGATATCTAAGAAATTAACATGTACAGTACAGTACCGCCCACATGGTGAGGAAAGAAGGCACATGACTTAGACGTTAAAGCTGTCTAGAAATAGGTAGCAAACATGTAATGACTTAGTATGAGATCCTTTACTCTCTCCATATCATTACCTTTGACTGCAACTACCTAGGTAATTCATTACTGTTAATACAGGCTCCTTTGTGATTTCAAGAGGACTGTTTGATTGTGTCCAAGTAGTACATATTGCAGGTAGCAACAACAGAACAGATCAAAAACATACTAACACAGCTCTCAAAAACGACTTGCAAGATAATGCTTTACCACTTCTACTGTGAAGTGCAGTCCATGTGCAGGTTAAGTACATTGGCCATGATAAATTGCCCCTTAGTCTCTTAGGATGCATAGATTAGAAGGCTAAATATGTGGGTTACGGGGATAGGGCCTAGGTGGGATTGTTGTCTGTGCAGACTTGCCAAATGGCTTTCTTCTGCACTGTAGGATTTCTGTGATTCCCCAAAGAAATCTGGGGAACAGGCTGCAACCAGCAACAGGTAATGCATCACAGTCCAAAAGGCCAGCTCAAACCGAAGAAATCCAACGTGATTTGGAGATTATCCTTGAAGGTGGGCTCTTTCAGTCATCTTAAAGAGTAACCAACATCCAATATATGACTCTAGAATCCAGAAACCCCTCTTTGCTCTTTGCTCAGATTCCACATTTTAAGTTTTTGAGTTGTTTGTTTGTGTCACAAGTAGACCTATGTTAACACTGTAATGAAGTTACTGTGAAAATCCCCTATTTCCCGCATTCTGGCATCTGCCGGTATACTGAGGGAGAGTTTAGCATGGTCGATGCATTTAACCAGCACATTTTTCCGACTGTGTGATGAAACCAGAGCACCTGGAGGAATCCCACGCAGATATGGGGAAAACGTGCAGACTCTACACAGACAGTGACCCAATTGACAGGGAATTGAACCCAGGTCCCTGGCGCTGTGAGTCAGCAATGCTAACCACTATACCAACGTGCTGCCCATAAACTCGCATCATTCTCAGCAAAGCTACAAAAGATATCACAAAATCTTAAAGGTATCATTATATTCTTCCCTTAAGCACTGACCAATAAAAATGTCTAATAGCTTCCTGAGTTATGCAAGAGAAAATTCATTGAACCAAATACTCATGTTATTAATGGTAACCTTGAACTGAAAAATCCTTTTTTTTTGGATTTTTTTTAAACAATTGCAGTAACAAGGTAATAACATTAATGGTGGTTTCGTTATTCAGTCTGAAGCCATGCTTTGATTTCCAACCTCAGAAGATCAATGCTGGGTACACAAGTGACTTGCACACACTAGTCACCCTTGTAGCACTTCAGATAGGAATAAAAATTTGGCTTTTATCATTTTTTTTTTTTAAAGCATTTGTAAGGTAGCAAATGTCTCGTGGTGCTGCGCAGGAAATCAGTGAACAAAAAAGTGACCGCAGGTAACTAAAAGTTTGATCAAAGAAGTAGATTTTTGAGGAGCATCTTAAAACAGGAGAGGGAGGAGGAGAGACAGAAAGGTTGCCTTGGGGCTGAGGCAGCTAAAGGCACAGTCATCACTGGCAAAGAAAAGTAATGATGTGGAGATGCCAGTGTTGGACTGGGGTAAACGCAGTCAGACATCTCACAATCCCAGGTTAAAGCCCAACAGGTCTATTTGGTAGCAAAAGCCACCAGCTTTCGGACAGCTGCTCCTTCGTCAGGTAAGCAGAAGTTCTGTTCACAAACAGGGCGTATAAAGATACAAACTCAATTTACAAAATAATGGTTGGCATGCGAGCCTTTACAAGTAATCAAGTCTTAAAGGTACGGACAATGTGAGTGGAGAGAGGTTAAGCACAGGTTAAAGAGATGTGTATTGTCTAAAAACAAGGCAGGTCGTGAGATTTTGCAAGTCCAGGCAAGTCGTAGAGGTCACAGACAGCGTAACATGAACTCAAGATCTCAGTTGAGGCCATCCTCATGCGTGTGAAACTTGGCTATCAGTCTCTGCTCAGCGACTCTGCAATGTCGTGAATTGTGAAGGCCCCTTGGAGAACGCTTATCTGAAGGTCAGAGGTCTAATGCCTGTGACCACTGAAGTGTTTCCCAACAGGAAGAGAATATTCTTGTCTGGTAGTTGTTGAGCGGTATTCGTTCATCCGTTGTTGTAGCGTCTGCATGGTCTCCCAATGTACCATGCCTCTGGACATCCTTTCTGCAATGCCCTACAACTTGCCTGGGCTTGCAAAATCTCATGAATTGTCTTGTCTGGAGACAATACACATCGCTTTAACAAGCTCTCCATTCACATTGTCTATACCTTTCAGACTTGATTACTTGTAAAGGCTCGCATTCCAACCATTATTTTGTAAATTGAGTTTGTGTCTTTATACACCCTGTTTGTGAACAGAACTCCCACTTACCTAACAAAGGAGTAGCAAATGGCTTTTGCGACCAAAGGAAAATAAGTCAGGGATGTGCAAGATTTTAAGCTCGCATGAAGTTACAGAGCTGGAGATGGGGGATGGCAAGGGTGATGCGGAGCATGGATGACCATTTCAGCAGCAGATAGACAGTGAAGACAGGTAATATTACAGAGCTCCAACTTTGTGATCAAGGTAACATGAGATGGGACATTTTTGAGTTGCTAATGGTCTGGTTCAACCTGGGATACTGTGGGAAGGAATTGGCAAATGGGGGGGGGTGCAGGGGGTGGTCTGACCTCAGGTGGGACAAGCAACTGACAACAGAAGCAGTGGAAAGATTGAAAAAGTTGGTGGGAGGAGTGAGGTAGAGCTGGGTATCATCACCGCATATGGAATCCAATGTTACGTGTTCAGATGATGTAGCAGCAGCGTGTAGTTGGTGGGTGCCAAAAGTAGCTCATTAGTGGGTTTCAGATGTGACAATGCATTCAGAAGAAGATAAACAGGTTGAAGGCATCCCCCTGGTTATGGCTGGATAGCTTGCAAGGAGCAGGCAAGGGCAATCTCATGCAGTTGAACTATGAAGTAAAAGCATTGGAGTGGGATGATGTGGTCACGCATATCTAAGGCTGCTGAGAATTTAAGGAGGAAGAGGAGACATAGTGCAGCATGGCTACAGATAAATATCATTTATGGCATTCATGGTTATTTCAGTACAGTGCTAGACACAAAAATCTGATTGAAGCAGCTCAAACACAGAGCTTTGGAAATTTTACTGCATGAAACTGTCCAATTTAACCTGGCTTCAGATGATAATACCATGAATGATGGCTTAGTGGTGTTATTGCATAACTATTAATCCTGAAATGCAGCTAATGTTTTGGGTTTGAATCCCACCACAGCAATGGTGGAATTAGAATTCAATAGAAAATATCTGGAATTAAGAATCTAATGATAACTGTGATTGTCATAAAAACCCATCTGGTTCAATAATGTCCTTTGGTGAAGGAAATCTGCCATCCTTACCTGGTCTGGCCTACATGTGACTCCAGAACCACAGCAATTTAAAGTTAATTTACTAGTCTTAAGTAAAACTTATATTAACACTGTAATGGAGTTACTGTGAAATTCCCCTAATCGCCACAGTCCAGCACCTGTTTGGGTCAATGCAACTAACTAGCACATATTTCAGAATGTGGGAGAAAACCCATGTGGACACAGGGAGAATGTGCCAACTCCACACTGAATGTGATCAAGCCAGGAATCAAACCCGGGTCCCTAGCACTGTGAAGCGACAGTGCTAACCACTGTGCTACCACAATGTGGTTGACTCCTAACTGCTCTTTGGCAACTTGGAATGGGCAATAAATGCTGGCCAGACAGCATGACCCATGAATGAATAATAAAAAATACTTCAACTAATTTCATTCAAGAATAACCCTGTTGAAGGAAAGTCCCTACAACAGTCTGAAAAATATTCTACCCCAAGGCTTTTTTAGCCAAACCATCTCCACCTGATGAAGGCCATTGAGGTCACTCATTTTCTAACAGGAAGAGAACTTGTTGTGCACATCCAAGTCAGGACCCTACCTCTTGATGTTTTTCCATCCTCCTGGCCACCATCACCTGGATCATTCCTCTGATGTTTCCCTCCATTGACATGGATCGCCGTAACGTTTCCAGAGCCTCGTGGTTGGACTTCTCCAGTAGGTGTTCACCATTCACGGCAATCAGCTGGTCATTCGTCCGCAGCCGCCCATCCTGCAATGACACGGAAAAGATTCCAACGCATCCTGCATTAATTCTGTTCCTCAATTTCCTGCTCTATCCATTGACATTTACTTATGTAGCATCTTTGACAATAGCAATGCAATGTCAAAAAGCAGTCCCTAGGATCATAATTAAATAGAACTTGACACCAAGGCACATAAGGAGAAACTGGACAACATAATAGGTTGAGTCAAAGAGGTAGGTTGTAAGGACAGCATACAAGGAGGAAAGGGAGATATGGGGATGGAAATCCTCAGTTTGGGACCTACACAGAAGAAACACAGCCATTAATGGTGGGGCAATGAAATTCAGGGATGGCTGAATGAGACTTAGTGCAAGTTAGAATGTAGAATCATAAAATCCTTATGATGCAGGAGGAGGCCATCAGCCCATCGAGCCTGCACCGACTACATTCCCACCTAGGCCCTATTCTTGTAACTCCGCATATTTACCCAACTAATCCTCCGACACTCAGGTCAATTTAACATGGTCAATCAACCTAACCTGCACTCTTTGGACAGTGGGAAAAAACCCACTCAGACACAGGGGAAAAATGCAAACTCCACATAGACAGTGAACTGAGACCAGAATTGAACTCGGCTCCCTGGCATTGTGAAGCAGCAGTGCTAACTAGTATATCACTTAGTGTCAGGGGGATTAACAGGATAAACGTGGGTCTATGGAGATAGAGCCGAGGGTTGGATTGTTGTTGGTATAGACTCGATGGGTTGAATGGATTCCTTCTGCACAGTAGGGATTAGAACAAAGAAAATTATAGATCAGGAACAGGTCCTTCGACCCGCCAAGCCTGCACCAACAACACTGCCTGATTTTTAACTGAAACCTCTTACTCTTCCAGTGACCATATCCCTCTATTCCAACCCTATTCATGTACTTGTCAAGACGCCCCTTAAAAGTCATTAACGTATCGTTTCCACTACTTCCCCCGGCAACGGGTTCCAGGCACCCAACTACTCTCTGTATAAAATATCTGCCTTGCACATCTCCTTTAAACCTTGCTCCTTGCACCTTAAATTTATGCCCCCTCGAAATTTCCAGAATCCTTTCCAACCAGCTTACCTTAAAGGCTGCCCCTCCGTGGAGAATGGCCTTAATGAATATGCCAAGATCAGCTCCAGTGTCCTTGGACTTGTTTCCCTTAAGGCTGATGCCCAGTCCAGCAGAGCCCGAGTCGTTGAGCGGGATCTCAAAGGTCAAGTACTCCTTCTTATCATCTCCTGGGAGGTTAAAGTTCTGTTCCCCCTTCTGAAACAGAATAAATGCATTAGAGATTGCAGAAATAACACCAGACCTACAACTGGTTGTCAGGCTTTTGAGAGATTTCATGGTCGGTCACCCAGAATGTTGGTTTTAATATTTTAATCTTCTGCTGTGAATACAGATATGGCTGCCCTTTCGTTCCAAATTTCCAGGTTCAAGCCCAATCCAAAGACTTGTAGAAAAAAACTAGACTGACACTCCAGTGCAAAACTGGGGGAGTGCCGCCCTGTCAGTGGTGCTGTTTTTTTAAGATCTTTTGAGATGTTAAACCTAAGCCACATCGGCCCTTTCAAGGGGATATAACAGATCACAAAGTACTATTCGAATAACAGGTGCATTATCCTGTGTCCTGGCCAATGTTTACCATCATATATACTAATTGGGAGAAGAATTATTGCTACTCAGCTTCTTGATCCTTCTCCACTGTTCAGTAATATGATGGCCGAACTTATTGTAACCTCCCACTTACTTCCAATAACTTTTCACCCTCTTGTTTATCAAGCATCTACTTACCTGCACTCATTGGGTTTCTGAAGAGTGAGAGATGACCTTATTGAGGCACATAGGATTAAAACCACAGAATCTGTGGAGTGCAGAAGGAGGCCATTTGGACCATCGAATCTGCACTGACTCTCCAATACAGCGCCTGACCCAGGCCTGAGTGCTCGTAAGCAAGTCTTTGCTGAGTAAGTGCTGCTTGATCACACTGTTCATGCCCCTTCCTTCACTTTACTGCTGATCGAGAGTAAACTGACCATAAGACATAGGAACAATATTAGGCCACTCAGCCCATCGAGTCTACTCCGCCATTCAATCATCGCTGATATTTTTCTCATCTCCATTCTCTTTTCCCTATAACCTCTGATTCCCTTATTAATCAAAAAATAAGGGGAGATTACTGATGGTGATTAGCCAGGTTGGATTTGCCTTGTCTTTAGGACATAACTGGACAATTTTCCACATTGCCAAGTAGATGTCAGTGGTTGTAGCTGTAATGGAACATCTTGGCTAGGGGTGTGGCAAGTTCTGGAGCAAAAGCGTTCAGTGCTACTGCCAGAATATTGACAGATCCAGTAGCATTTGCAGTATCCAGTGCCTTCAACTGCTTATTGATATCATGTGGAGTGAATTAATGCTGGAGGCCAAGATAGATCATCCACTCAGCACTTCTGGCTGAAGATTGTTGCGCACGCTTCAGTATTATCTTTTGTACAGATGTGCTGGGCACTTCCATCATTGAGGATGAAGATATTTGAGGATACTCATCTTCCAATGAACTGTTTAATTGTCCACCACCATTCTTGACTGGATGGGGCAGGCCTGCAGAGCTTACATCTCTTAGAGGGTAATGAATCTGTGGAATTCTTTATTGCAGTAGGATTTGGAGGCAGAGTTGTTGAGTATTCTCCAGGCTGGGCTAGACAGATTTCTAATCAGTCAGGGAATCAAGCGTTGCAGGATAAGGCAGAAAAGTGGAGTTGTGGATTATCATTTCGGATCAATCACGATCTCATCGAATGACAGAGCAGACTCGATGGGCCGAATACCCTACTTATAGCCCTACATCTTGGGTCGTATCTTCACCTCAAAAATGTTCAAAAATTCTGCTTCCACTGCTTTTGAAGAACGGAACTCCAAAGACTCACCACCCTCTCTGAGAGAGAAAAGTTCCCATTTGTCTTCAATGGGCATCACCTTATTTTGAAACAGTGACCACCCCCAGTTCAAGATTCTCCTACAAGAGGAAACATCTTCTTCACATCCAGTCTGCACGACCTCAGGATCTGTAGCTATTCACGCAGGGTGATGTAAATGTAGTTATGGAGAACACTGAGATACAGGGTAGCAAACTGGAAGGTATCGAAGTAGATAGGGAGGATGTGCTAGATATTCTCAAGGGTTTGAAGTTGGATAAGTCCCCTGGGCTGGACGGGATTTACCCTAGGATTCTCTGGGAGGCAAGAGAGGAGATTGCAGAGCCTCTGGCTCTGATCTTCAGGTCCTCGTTGGTTACGGGTGTGGTTCGGAGGACTGGAGGATAGCGAATGTGGTCCCATTGTTTAAGAAGGGGAAGAGAGACCTTCCAGGGAATTATAGGCCAGTGAGTCTTACTTCTGTTGTTGGCAAAGTATTGGAGAGAATTATTAGGGATAGGATTTATAGTTATTTAGAGAGAAATGAATTGATTGGGGATAGTCAGCATGGTTTTGTGAAGGGTAGGTCGTGCCTTACTAACCTCATTGAGTTTTCTGAAAAAGTGACTAAGGAGGTGGATGGGGGTAAGGCGGTTGATGTGGTATATATGGACTTTAGTAAGGCGTTTGATAAGGTGGCCCCTGGAAGACTTCTGCAGAAAATGCAGATGTATGGGATAGAGGGTGATTTAGCTAATTGGGTTAGGAATTGGCTAGCAGATAGAAGACAGAGGGTGGTGGTTGATGGGAGATATTCATCGTGGAGTTCGGTGACAAGTGGTGTACCTCAGGGGTCTGTTTTGGGGCCCCTGCTGTTTGTAATTTTTATAAATGATCTGGATGAGGGTATTGAAGGATGGATTAGTAAATTTGCAGATGACACTAAAGTCGGTGGAGTGGTAGATAGTGAAGAGGGGTGTTATAGTTTGCAGAGGGACTTGGACAAGTTGCAGAGCTGGGCCTAGAGGTGGCAAATGGAGTTTAATGTGGAAAAGTGTGAGGTAATGCACTATGGCAGAAATAATAAATGTGTAGAGTATAGGGCAAATGGTAGGATTCTTAGTAGTCTAGATGAACAGAGGGATCTTGGTGTGTATGTGCATAGATCCCTGAAAGTAGGCAGTCAAGTCGAGAAGGTTGTTAAGAAGGCATATGGAGTCTTGGCTTTTATTGGTAGAGGGATTGAATTTCGGAGCCGCAACGTCATGTTGCAACTGTACAAAACTCTAGTGCGGCCGCACTTGGAGTATTGTGTGCAGTTCTGGTCCCCGCATTATAAGAAAGATGTGGAGGCATTGGAGAGGGTACAGAGGAGGTTTACCAGGATGTTGCCTGGTATGGAGGGCAGGTCCTATGAAGAGAGGTTGAAGGATTTGAGGTTGTTTTCGTTAGAAAGGAGGCGGCTAAGGGGGGATCTTATTGAAACATATAAGATAATTAGAGGTTTGGATAGGGTGGACAGTGATAGCCTTTTTCCTAGGATGGAAAAAGCTAGCACGAGGGGACACAACTTTAAATTAAGGGGTATGAGTTATAGGACGGATATCAGAGGTAGGTTCTTTACTCAAAGAGTGATTAGGGAGTGGAATGCCCTGCCTGCAGCTGTTGTAGATGCGCCAAGTTTGGTGGCGTTTAAGAGGTTAATTGATAAGTATATGGAAGAGAAGGGAATTGTTTAGTTTGGAGGGGCATTGCTTTTTATATTGGTCGGCGCAACATCGAAGGCCGAAGGGCCTGTTCTGTGCTGTAATGTTCTATGTTCTAAAACTTCGCTAAAGTAGCTCATCTTTCCCTTATCTCACTGCTGCGTGTTGGAGTTGGCTGTTTGCAAATTCCTTGCCAGGCTTCCTGTATTACAAGAACACTTCAAAAGTACTTCAGTGGTTGTAGAATATTTTAGGATGTCCTGAAGTTGTGAGTTTGTCTTTCTTAAGCCTGATCTGAAAATCTAAGATTAAGAAGTTTGTAGTTCCTAAAATACTTAATTATGGTGATTGCAACAGGCTTTTACTCCCACAACGTTAAAAAATAATAGATATTCAAGAATGATAGAACTGCAAATACAACAAGTAGGAAAAACTGCGTGGAGATTAATGAACATTAACTTTTCAGAAGCAGTCAATAGAGAGCCATGAGCAGTGGAATATCTACCTGCTTTTCCAACCTTCTATTGCAGAGACACTAATATTGGTTATTCAAGCCCAAGTGACATTCTGATTGTGGTTGAATACAGATATATAATCTGTACTCGAGTCATTTATTCACTGGACTATCATTCATAGAATCATAAAACTACTCCAGTATAGAAGGAGGCCATTTGGCCCAACGAAACTGCAACAACAACAATTCCACCTTATCCCCATAAACCCACATATTTACCCTTCTAATCCCCCGAAACTAAGGTCAATTTAGCACGACCAATCCTGCACATCTGCGGATTGTGGGAGGAAATCAGAGCACCCGGAGGAAACACACGCAGACATGGGAAGAACGTGAAACTCCACGCAGACAGTGACCCAAGCTGGGAATCGAACCTGGGTCTCTGGCACTGCGAGACAACAGTGCTAACCACAGTGGTTAGTGTTCATGATCATATTGAATGATAGAGCAAGCTCAGTGGACCATGTGGTCTACTCCTGCTCCTACTTGTTAGGTTCTTATCGAGATAAATAATCAGCTCTTCATTTTCAACAGATATATTTACTAGCCAAGTCAACAGTAGAAAACATAGCTTAAAGGTTTGTGCAGTCTTTTTCTCAGGGAAGGGGAATTGAAAAATACAGGGCAAAGGTTTAAGGTAAGGGGAGAGGGCAAGATTTAAAATGGACCTGAGGGACAACTTTTTCATGGAATGAGCTGCCAGAAAATGTGCGTGAGGCAGGTACAACAGATACATTTAAGAAGTATTTGGATAAGTACATGGATGGGGAAAGATTAGAGGGATCTGGACCAGATGTTGGCAATTGGGACAAACTGGGAGGACACCATAGCTGGCATGGACTCGTTACTGACCATGAAGCTCTGTGTAATATTGCTCTGGAGGCATGCATCATCTACATTGGTGAATCGTTCCATTTTGCAAAGCTTGTTAGGTCTTTCTTTGACAACATCAATCTCCTTTATCATTAATCTTTCTCATCAGCATCTGACTTTCTAGATCATGATTTCTTATTACCTATCCAAGAAACTCTCCCCATCTCTTCCTGATCTTGGTCAGTAGAGTTATTTTCGTCTAGCACCTCTTCCTTGTTAGCGTGACATATCCAATATTCCTTCATTATTCTGGCTTGATTTGATTTTGATTTGCTTAATTACTGGCTCATGTATGAGCATGCAGTGAAAAATATTGTTTTTTGTGCACTACACAGACAGGACATAGTTCATAGAGGAGAAGGAAAAAAGAGGACGCAGGATATAGTCACAGCTAGGGTGTAGAGAAAGATCAACTTAATATAAGGTAGGTCCATTCAAAAGTCTGATGGCAGCAGGGAAAAATCTGTTCTTGAGCCGGTTGGTATGTGTTCTCAGACTTTTATATCTTTGCCCAACAGAAGTTGATGGCAGAGAAGGGTGTCTAGGTGCGTGGGGTCGTTGATTATGCTTTTCCGAGACAGTGGGAAGTATAAACAGAGTTAATAGATGAGAGAGTGCTTTAAGTGATGGACTGGGCTGCATTTACAACTGTTTGTAGTTTCTTGTTGTCTTGGGCAGTTGAGGAGCTATACCAAGCTGTGAAATATCCAGAAAGGAAGCTTTTTATGATGCATCTGTAAAAATTGCTGTAGTGGACATGCTAAATTTCCTTAGCCTGAAAACGTATAGGTGTTGGTGAGCTTTTTTAACTGTAATATCAGTATGGAGGGACCAGTACAGGTTGTTGGTGGTTTGGACACCTAGAAACCTGAAGCTCTCGACCATTGCCACTTCATTCCCATTGATGTAGACAAGGGCATGTCCACCATTCCGCTTCTTGAAGTCGATGATCATCTCCATGGTTTTACTGACATTGAAGGAAAGATTATTACCGTCACACCATTTCACCAGATTCTCTATCTCATTCCTGTAGTCCGTCTCGTCGTTGTTTGAGATCCAATCCACTACGGTGGTGTCATCAGCAAACTTGAAAATTTGTCTCAAAGTTAATTACATCACCAATACAATAATGAAGACTGCTGACTTAGTGCTTCCCCATCAAATGAAAGTGTGCACACAGCAGGATTTTATAAAGCAGAGGAATTTATTGGGAGTTATCGATGGTTTTCCTGATTTTATACGATAGCCACTAAGGACAAAAATAAAGAACTCAAATGCTTCCCTGACAGGCGAAGAGCCAACCTTAATTTACAGATAGTAATTGCAAAGAAAAACTGTTGAACGCAGGTCTAATCTAAGCAAAACAGTATTATTGCATTTAAAAGGAAAAAAATATTGAGGTTAAGACAGGGTTAAGAACTAATTGCAGCATTTACTGCAAGAATACGCAACTCACTTATAACCACGATTTTAAATGTGAATCGAGCCTAAGTGTTTAGCTTACACAAAACACACCAAAAATGGGCAGCGCAGTGGCACAGTGGTTAGCACTGCTGCCTCACAGCTTCAGGGACCCAGGTTTGATTCCCATCTTGGGTCATTATCTGTATGGAATCTGCACGTTCTTCACGTGTCTGCGTGGTTTCCCTCTGAGTGTGCCGGTTTCCTCCCACACTCTAAAGATGTACGGGTTAGGTGGATTGGCCATGCTAAACTGACCCTACCGTCAGAAGGATTAACAGGGTATATATGTGGGCCTGAATGGCATTGTTGTTGATGCAGGTTTGATGGGATGAATAGTCTCCTTCTCGAGGCTGTACGGTGGCACAGTTGTTAGCACTGCTGTCCCACAGTGCTAGGGACCTGGATTCAATTCCGACATATCACCATATGGAGTCTGCATGTTTTCCTCATGTCTGAGTTGGTTTCCTCTGGGTGCTCCAGTTTCCTCCCACAGTCCAAAGATGTGCGGGTTAGGTTAGATTGGCCATGCTAAATTGACCCTAGTCTCAGGGGATTAGCAGGGTAAATGTGTGGGGTTACAGGAAAAGAGCCTGGGTTGGACTGTGTTGGATGTAGGTTTGATGTGCTGAATAGCCTTCTTTCGCATTGTAGGGATTCTCTGATCCCTTCCTCTCTCCCACTCTTTCTCTCTTCCTTCTCGCTACATCCCATTCCCTTTTCCCACCCACTTCCCTCTCCCTCTAATCTGAAAACAAGATCTTGCAGTGAGATAACAGTTCCATGACTCTTGTGGGGTTTTGCGTCCACATTGTTATTTGTACAAATGTAGACACAAACTTCTAGCTGTAGGCTTTGAGCCTGACAGGGGAAGAGAAGGCGAGCGAAGTGAAGAAGTTTAGGGAAAGAATTTTAGAATTCAGCGCCTAGACAGCTGAAGGCACAGCCGTCACTGGCGGAGTGACCGAAATAAAGGATGCAACAGAGGCCTGAATGGGAAGATAGAGGATATCTCAGAAGGTTCTGGGGCTTGAGAGAACAGAGATTGGGGGTGGCGGGGGGGGGGGGTGATGAGTAGTTGGGAGGTTTTGGGGGAATTTGAAAACTAAGATGAGAAATTTAAAATCAAAGCCAAAGCACTGGTGAAAGACACGGCAAATGACACAATCTACACAAATTTACTCAGCATACAGTGAGCAGAATTCTCCCAATTTAAGACTAAGTGGCATGTCGGGAGGAGTGAAGTGGGGTGAGGCGGGAGGGGCAGTGTGGAAGTGGAGTAGGAATATGGAGTGTTTCCCAGTGCATTGGCCAGCAGTAAAAGACACTAAATCTTCCTGCCCTGACCCCATTCATTATGTGCCTGGGTGTTTCACACTACACTAAGTGGAGGTGGGGGCCAGGGACAATCCACAGTTGTGTCCAGGTTGCCATGCGGAAGAAAGAAGATGGACCAAATCTGGAAAACCCACCTGCCCGACAGTCTCTTCCCCCCCCCCCCCCCCCCCCCCCCCACCCTATTTTCTCCTAGCCCACCGCCGTGGTGCTGTAGGGTCCACAATAGAACTACAGAGACTGCCCCAGTCATGGACTTCATCTGCGTCCTATTAACTAAATGTGGTTCACACCAGGCTCTGGTGGACATTCTGACCCAGCGGGCACTAGCAGACAATCCCGCTGTAAATTCATAGTGGCATGAAACAAATATTTGGGTTGCCTGCCGTATTCTCGCCATGTATGCGCCATCAAAACTACCGGTGGGGTGGGGGATTCAGAGAATTCCCAGTAGTTACTTAAACGTCAATGTTTTTTTTTTAAATCCTCTTGAGCGTTGCTGGCTAGTCAGCATTTACTGCATATCCCTAATTGCCCATGAGGTAAGGTGGTGAGCCACCTTCGTGAATCTTTGTGGTGAAGGTATATCCAGAGCGCTGTTAGGAATTCCCAGGATTTTGATGAAGTGAAGACAAAAGAAGGGTGATAAATTTCCAAGTCAGAATGTTGTGCAAGTTGGGAGGGAAACTTGGCAGGTGGTACAATGCCCACTGCATGAAGAGATTCTCTACAAAAATACCACAAACAGGATTCTCAAACTGAATATAAGCAATATGGTGGAGGTTCTGGAGATCCACAAATCAAAACAGAAAGTGCTGGGGTTACCATTGACCAGAAACTCAACTGGACTGGCAAATTAAGAGCAGGTCAGAGACTAGGAATCCTGCTGTGAATAACTCACCTACTAACTCCCCAAAGTTGTGCACAATCTATAAGGCACAAGTCAGGGGTGTGATGGAATGCCCCCCCATTTGGCTGGATGACTGCAGCTCCAACAACACTCAAGAGGTTTGACACCATCCAGGACAAAGCAGTCCTGCTTGATTGATACCTCATCCACAAACATCCATTCCTTCCACCAATGATGCTTGGTAATAGCAGTGTGTACCATCGACAAGATGCACTGCAGCAATTCACCAAAGATCCTTAGACAGCACCTTCCAAATACATGACCACTTTCATCTCAAAGGACAAGTGCAGCAGATACATGGGAACATCACCACCTGCAAGCTCCCCTCCAAGTCATTCATAATCCTGACCTGGAAATATATCGCTGTTCCTTTGCAGTCACTGGGTTAAAATCCTGGAATTCCACCCTTAATGCTATTATGGATCAACTCACAGCACGTGGACATCAGCGATTCAAGAAGGCAGCTCACCACCACCTTCTCAAGAGCAACTAAGGATGGCAGTAAATGCTGGCCAGCCAGCAACACCTATATCCCATGAATGAATATAAAAGAGAGCCCAATGTGGCTCTTCTTCTCTGGCTGTAAGTGTTCTGAAATCCCACACCAGACTTAAAGTTTTAACCATCTTCACAGATGTTGTCAGACCTACTGAGTTTTTCCATTTTTTTTTCGATTTCACAAGCTGAATCAGAACAAAGCTTCCCAATAACATGGCAAACCTGTCCCCAGCAATGTGAATGGAGGATGGTGTACAACGTGTGCATAAAATCTATCCTTGCATCGCTTTCAAAATCAATCACAGAATCACACAATCCCCATAATGCAGAAGGACGCCATTCGGCCCATTGAGCCTGCGCTGACAACAATCCCACCCAGGCCTTATCCCCATAAATTAGCGCAGCTAGGAGCTTGCCCCATGGCCACTTGGAAAAGTTGTCACTAGTTGCTTAATTTAGCTGAATTTATTTTATAACTTTTTACATATTTATCCCACTAATCCCCCGACACTAAGAGTTAATTTAATATGGCCAATCAACCTAACCCACACAATTTTGGAGTGTGGGAAGAAACCAGGGCACCCGGAGGAAACCCAAGCAGACACGAGGAGAATGTGCAAAATCCACACAATCACCCGAGACCAGATTGAACCCAGGTCCCCAGCGCTAAAAAGTAGCAGTGCCACAGCAATGGGATCTTCAGACTGACACTGGAATTACCCAATCATCTTCACTTTGGATGTGACTTGTGGTTTCACTCAAGTTTAATTTTATTTAATATTGTCACAAATAGGCTTACATTAACACTGTAATGAAGTTAGTGTGAAAATTCCCCAGTTGCCACACTCCTTCACCTGTTCGGGTACACTGAGGGAGAATTTTAGCATGGCCGACGCACCTAATTGGCTCGTCTTTCAGACAGTGGGAAGAAACCCAGAGGAAACCCACACAGACATGGGGGGGATGTGCAGACTTCACACAGACAAGCCGGGTATCAAACCTGCGTCCCTGGCTCCACAAAGTCAGTGACCTAAGCTGGGGCCGGCGCTGTGAGGCAGCAGTGCTTACCAGTGTGCCATCTTTCTGCACCTTATTTTATGTAACCTTACAGAGGAACTCCTGCACTTTGGCCTGCTGTGACAGTCAGACCAATAAATCCAACAGAGCAAATGTTTTCTGGTTTCAAGGGTCAGCCCAGAATTTGCACACACAACCTGGGCTGACCCTTCCTTCACCGAGGAAGTGTTGCACTCTCGGAGGTGTTAGGTGATGCCGTCGGCATGCTTTCACCTCTATGACCTGGATTTTAATCAGGACCAAACCCATTTCATATGGAACTCCCCACAGCCGGAAAGAGAGATGCAGTGGAGAATTTGATCCAATTAGTGTTCAGGCACTGAAACTCAGGTCACAGAAGTGAGAGCACAATGTTCTAACCAACTGCATCTTTTCATCTCTGCCTGCGCTAGATACTAATTAAGGTGGATCCAGGAGACCGGAGAGCAGTGGAAAGATTTTCACCTGACAGTGAGAAAAATCATAAGTTGGTCGTCAGACACAGTCTCTCTCTCTCTCTCTCTGAATCCATAATACACAGATGAAATGGCATCCACTGATAATGCAACGGGGGTGGGGTAGGGGAAACAATGTATGTCACCGACCACAATCAAACCGTCAGACTGTAGGCCTTCAAGAGGCTACCCTTTCTCCAATTCTGACCTTTTCACACATCTCAGATATCAATCCCTTCACCACTGGCAGTCATGCATTCAATTGTGTCAACCCTATGGACTGTAATTCCCTCCCTAAACCCCTCTGATGTCTAATTCTTCTCCTTTATGCCACTCCTTAACACCCACTTGCTACCTGACCTTTTTAATCACTAGTCTTATTACCTTTCCGTGTGGCTTGGTGTCAAATTCTGCCTGATAACCCATGTAATGTGCCTTGGCATGTTTGGTTACTTTAAGGTGTTCCGTGCACGTAAGCTGCTGTTGTTGTTGTTGAATACAAGGTAAACGTAGAATCGCTACAGGGCAGAGAAGGCCTCCTGGTCCATCGTGTCCGCACGGACTCTCCAATCTAGTTTTTTTTAAACCCAATCCCTCTTCCCTGCCCTATTTCTCTAATCCCACATATTTAGGATGACTAATCCATCTAATTTACATATCTTGGGCCATTAAGGAGCAACTTAGATGCGGCACAGTGGCAAGTACTGCTAGGATCCCTAATGCCAGGGATCCAGGTTCGATGCCCAACTTAGGGCACTGGCTGCGCGGAGTTTGCATGTTCTCCCCGTATCTGCGTGGATTTCCTCTGGGTGCTCCGGTTTCCTCCCACAGTCTGAAAGACATGCTGGTTAGGTGCACTGGCCATGCTAAATTCTCCCTCAGTGTGACCTGAACAGGGAACGGACTGTGGTGACTAGGGGAATTTCACAGTAACTTCATTGTAGTGTCAATGTAAGCCTACTTGTGAGTAATAAATATGCTTTACTTTTAGCATGGCTAATCCACCTAACTTGTACATCTTTGGAGTTTGGGAGGAACTGGAGGAAACCCACGTAAATACTGGGGAGAATGTGCAAGCTCTACAGAGTCACCCGAGGCCGGAATTGAACCTGGGTGCCAGGTGTTGTGAGGCAGCAGTGCTAACCACTGTGCTGTCCATGAAATAGAGCAGACAAAGAATTCCATGGTTCAAATCCACCTTTAAGAGCTAAGTGAGAACAGTTCACAATTATGAGGTAACAGAGCAAGTTGGCAATGTTCAGGAGCCAAGCATCAAACTGCTTGAATGTCTAGGCTAAACATCATTTGCTCACCTCTCACTAGCCAGCCTACCAAATAGGGAGAAAAGCTACGTGGAAGCAAAACGATACAGCTTTTGATTCAGACACATGGGAGTCGAGCATCTGGATGATTAATGGTTACCAGAGATCAGAGGAAAGGCGAGGAAGTTGAATCAGTTGTGCTCTGAAAAATATTTCAAACTGACCCACTCAACATCCTCAGATTATGAAAGGAAGTGACAAGGAGTTGATCAGGGTAGTTGTTTCCTGTTGCACTTGAGGTCACCAGTTACGAATTAGGAAGCCAGCAATTGATAAGGAAATGAAACATTTCTTTTTACTTGTAATGGAATATCATGAGGAACAGGTTATCGTGAGCAAACACTGTAAACTGAATCAGAAGTTAACTGCGTACATTCCTGGAATAGAAAGGATCACAGGATATTGTTCCGGTTGTACATTTCTCACAGGTTTGATCTGTGTGCAGAGTCTGAAGCCCAGGAGATCGCATGAAATTGTCCCAACTTAGTGCGTTCATACAATCCCTACAATGCAGAAGGAGACTATTCAGCCCATCGAGCCTGCACCGACAACAATCCCACCCAGGCTCTATCCCTATAACCCTATACATTTACTCTGATAATCCTCTGACACTAAGGGGCAATTTAGCGTAGCCAATCAACCTAACCCACACATCTTTGGACTGTGGAAGGAAACCAGAGCACCTGGAGGAAATCCACACAGACATGGGGAGAACCTGCAGACTCCACACACACAGTGACCCGAGGCCAGAATTGGACCCAGGTCCCTGGCATTGTGAGAATTGTCACTGTGCTGCCCTCATAATTTCCAATTCATCACCAACAGTCTAGGATGGAAATAATGCCACATTCTCCCCCCCCAAGGGCTCCGATAAACACAGTTGCCACTAAACCGAGCCTATCATCGCAGGATGGTACTATACGTTGTCAGTGAACAAAGCCTTTATACATGTAGCACCACCTTGAGACTTTTCATTATGTCATCGGTATCATATAAATACAAGTGGAATTCAATAAAAGCCTTGAATGCAGAGTCTAACAGTGACCATGAAATGAATTGTCGATTGTCGTAAAAACCCATCTGCTTCATTCATGTCCTTGAGAGAAGGAAGCCATCCTTACCCAGTCCGGCCTACAGACCCACAGTGTGGGATGCCAGCATTAGACTGGGATAAACACAGTAAGAAGTCTCACAACCCCAGGTTAAAGCCCAACAGGTTTATTTGGTAGCAAAAGCCACTAGCTTTCGGAGCACTGCTCCTTCATCAGCGTCTATAGCAATGTGGTTGACTCTTAAATGCTCTCGGAGATGGGCACAAATTGCTGGCCCAGCCACAGCCCATGAATGAATAATAAAAACAATTTGATAGTTCCGCCGAGAGACAGACAGATGGAAAACATGGCATCTGCTCATCTGATGAGAAGAATGATTCAGGCTTCAGACTTTACTACGTCTCTGGGACATTATTAGAATGGCCATGAAGACTTGAAGCCTTTTGCTGCCTTGTCAATGAACCATGAAACTCAAATTTCAGTGCAGGCCTCCTTTTATCTGAAGGTGCAGACAGATCAACAACTGGCCAGATGAAGGGGAATTCCAAATGGTATTGTTCCTCACATCAGGGAGCACTAATGTAGTGGCCTATGCAGCCACTGATCAAGTGATGGAAAGCATGAAAGAATCAGCCAGATGGTGCGACCTCAATTAATGCGGAATTAGGGAATTCGACTCACTCGGCCTGTCTTTTGAAATTTTGGCGTTTTATTGTGAAGATTAATAAGATATATTTTAAAAAATTGCTGCATCCTGTCCGGCCAACCACTGTAGCTGTCAAAAAAAAAATTAGATTTTCGTCCAGCATTCCCTTCTCCGCTGATCTCGCAAACTGTCCAGGAATAATTCTCACAAATAGAGCCACGGTGACAGTGAGGCTTGTAGAGTTTGAAAGACAGCTCGTTAGAAATCCCAATTTTAACTGGATGCCAAGGAGTTTTTATTTGAAGCAAGGAATGTAGCTGGAATTTTCAAGCTAACACCAGCAAACCACCCCCTGCCCAACCCAGCCCCATGACGGGGCAGGAAAGCTATTTCCATTCACCTCGAACAGACTGGAAAATCCCACTAGCATGACAGGCTGGAAAATTCCAGCTTGTGAAGTATTTAGTTTACCCACACAGTGGCTGGCCTCACATCCCCACACTCCAAAGATGCGCAAGTTAAAGTTTATTTATTAATCACAAGTAAGGTTTACATTAACACCACAATGAAGTTACCGTGAAATTACCCTAGTCACCACACTGCTGCACCTATTCAGATCAATGCACCTAACCAGCATGTCTTTTAGACTGTGGGAGGAAACCGGAGTACCCAGTTTTCATGCAGAAACAGGGAAAACAAGCAAACTCCACACAAATGACGACTCAAGGCTGGAATCGAACTCGGGTCCCTGGCGCTGTGAGGCAGCATTGCTAACCACTATGCCACCGTTTGGCCAGCTAAGTTGTCTCTTAGTGGTAAATATGGGGGTGTTATGGGGCTAGACCCTGGGTGGGATTTTGCCAGTGCAGGCTCACTGGGCCGGATGGGATTCTGTAGGGATTCTATCAAAATATCCCCTACCCCTAATCATTGACCAATGGAAATGCAACAATTTTGGCACTCAAAGTGAACAAAATGCAACATCTATCGCTTAAAGCCATATTTACAGGAGGACACACAAAGGCACAAGCACCTTGGCCTCTTATTCTTGCTGTGCACACGGGTCATTAGCTGATGTTGCTTTGAAAAACCTTCCTGCAACATTCCACACAACGTAAAACCAGCACACCGTCATTTGTGCTTTTGGGATAACAATTGATGTCAGCGCGCTGTAAAATACCAGGAAACAGTAAAGCTTTCTCTTTATTCCCCTCAACTGTTGAGTGTGCCCCGATTCTCCCTCCACCCAGCTCGTAACTCAGAGCTTTAAACATGAGTCACGTCGTCGGGTGGTGAATATTTATTGACAATGCATCAAGCTACGTGGATAAACAGAAATAAAACCTCAAGTGGTTTCTTTAAAACTCATCTTTAATGGCTTCACCCTCCCCACTCCCCCAGTGGAAAAGCTGTAGATATTTAGGCTTTAGGCTCCTTTGCGTATTGCAAAATCCCATAGATTAAGAAAGGGGGAGGCCTCTCCCAAATATCTATCTAACCTACACATTTTTGGGCTGAGAGAGAAAACCGGAGTACCCAGAGGAAACCCACAGAGACATGGGGAGAATCAGCAAATTCCAGTAACCTGTAATAAGTCTACATAGGCAGAAATCCCTTCACCAAAATTTCTTTCATTACAAATTACAGCAGCAGTACAGAGTTCTATCATGGAATCCTTACAATAGAGAAGGAGGCCCTCCGGCCCATCGAGTCTGTACCAACCACAATTCCACCCAGGCCCTTTCCTGTAATCCCACAATTTATCTCCCTGATACTGCGGGACAATTTAGCATGGCCAATCAACCTAACCCACACATCTTTGGACTACAGGAGGGAACCGGTTAGCAGACCATCTCTGGAGTTCCAGAGGAACTGACACTCCCGTTTAAGTTAAGGTGAAGGCTCTCTGATTGGCCCATCATATGGATCCTTAATCAGGGAATTTATGCTCCAATAGGTCAACTCAATGGCCTGACTGAAGTCATTACATAACCCAAGGCTGGAATTGAAATGAGCACCATGTTTTATCCAGACACATAGAAAGGGCATGTGGTGGCGACAAAACAAGGTTAACATTGCAAACTTTGCACTTAAATATCTTGCTAGCTGTTGCCAGCCGACTCAGGTGAGTAACGTACTCACCATTCCATGAGAATTTCAAGCCTCACTCTTAAGGGCGACACTATGGCACAGTGATTAGCACTGTTCTCTCACAGTACCAGGGGCGTGGGTTCGATTCCAGCCTTCAGCTATTTTGTGTGGAGTCTGTATATTCTCCCCGTGTCTGCTTGGGTTTCTTGCGGGTGCTCTGGTTTCCTCCCACAGTGCAAAGATGTGTGGGTTAGGTGGACTGGCCATGCTAGATTGCCACTTAATGTCAGGGGGACTAACAGGGTAAATACATGAAGTTGTTGGGACACGGTGGGATTGTTGTCAGTACAGGCTCAATGGGCCAAATGGCCTCCTTCTGCACTAAGGCTTGACCCGAGTACATAATCTCAGCTGACAATCCAGGGCTACAGTGAAGGGATGCTGCACTACCTAAGGTGCCATCTTATAGACAGGGACGTTAAATCCAGACCATGTCTTCCCTCTTAGCGAGACAGAGAAGATCCCAAGGCAAGGGAATTCTCCAAACCTCCATCCCATGTTCAAACCAACAATACTCCTCAACCAACAACAGTAAGACAAAGCTCATCATTGTATATTACAGCTTGTGCGATCTTGCTGTGCACAAATTGGTTGCTGTGTACAAATCGGTTGCTGTGTTTTCTGTAAGGAAGAATACGATTCAAAACTATTTTGTTAGATGTAAAGTGCTTTGGGACATCCTGAGATTCTTAATGACATTACATATATTGAAGATGTTTCATCATTCCTGTTATTCTCTGAGCACTTTTACTTGTACGACCTGCAGGAAGACAATGTGAACTCAGTACGTGAGCAAACATAGGGGGCAGCACGGTGGCATAGTGGTTACTGCTGCTGCCTCACAACTTCAGAGTCCTGGGTTCAATTCCACTTTGGGTCACTGTCTGTGCTGAGATTGCACGTTCTCCTCATGCAAAGGGGCGGGGAGCAGGCTTGGAGATATGGGGAGAGTGCCCAAACAGAGGCATGACTTCACCCACTCCAGCATAAAGCTGCTAGGTTTCACTGGGTGACCTTAGCATGTGGGCAGGGCATTCTGCACAAATGGTAGAAGCTCAGAGGCAATGGTGGCCAATTAATGGCCACTTACGGGTCTCAACTGACTCAAGGGTGGAGAGACTGCTTGGTATCTCTTCTGCCATTAATAAATTAAAGTTTGTTGAACTTAGAAGTTTATTTATTAGAGTCACAAGTAGGCTTACATTTCACTGCAATGAAGTTAGTGTGAAAATCCCCCAGTTGCCACATGCTATTCGGGTACACTGAGGGAGAATTTAGCACGGGCAATGCACCTAACCTGCATGTCTTTCAGACTGTGGGAAGAAACTGGAGCACCCAGAGGAAACCCACGCAGACAAGGGGAGAACGTGCAGACTCCGCACAGTGACCCAGCCAGGAATCAAACCTGGGTCTTTGGCACTGTGAGATAGTGGTGCTAACGACTGTGCCACCATGCTGCCCTCTGCAACAATTAACATCAGCAGCGACTAAGCGACAGCATGACATCAAGTCGTGGGCTCCTGATTTTATTCTCACACCCTGGCTGCCTGCCTGCTCCTGGGGGCTCCTATAATTCCAACCCGCTTCTCACAACCAAATGGCGTGACTGCACTGAACTGCCTCACCACCCTTTAAGCATTTGATTTATTTTCGTAATAAATGCTTTTCAGAATGCAACAGCTTTTACTTTTCAACCATGCTTGATATTTCCTTTAAGGGACAGGACAATAAAAAAAATCAGCCTGCATGATATAACACTGATATCCATATAAAGTCGTCTTTTTTTTAAAGACGCAGACGAGACAGAATTTGTTAAAATTGTTTAGACATTGCCCGTCAATTCAAATGGATTTGTTTACTTTGGATTTGTTCTGCTCTGTTTTTTTTCTCTGTGCGAGGATTTTCAAGGATCTGAGGCAGCTGACATTGATGAACAGATTGTTTTTGTCATTCACAGTTGTCTGAACCAGTTGAAAGGTATCCGGTACTAAAAGAATGTTTTTTTTTGATTTCCCCCTCAAAAAAAGTGCCGTCAGTCTCCCCGGGGAGCAGGGCAGGAAGCTGCGTTTGTGTAACACATCGAGACCTTTCGGTACCTGCACATTGCCCTTGACTGCATCCCTGTCAAAATATCTCAAGTGAGCTTGCCTGGCCCTGTCTGACTGTTGAGGGCCGATAAGAAATCAGGGTCCCCAAGGTCCTATTTTCAGCCAGGAATTGGAGGCGGTATCCTGGAGACCAGGTAGCCAGCAAAGGAAATCAGTCAATTATATTCCGTTTCCATTTCTTTTGGCGCATCACATAAAGGTTACACTGTACTGCTGGAATCACGCCATAGCCTATGCCTGTCTACCAGCCATTGGGGTGGAGTTACAGTTCAGGGGTCACCTCTCACCCTTGCTCGCACAGCAGGGCCAACCCTTTGGCAACTTTTCAAAGGCTATTTTCGTCCCTTCAATGTCTCAACTTCAAACAGCTCGGCTTGTGACTTTATGTCTTCGCACACTGTGAAATTCTTTCAGGATCAGAGAGCCATTGCTTCATTATCACAAGGGAATAACAGTTTCCCTCTGAGCCATTAAGGGGCAGCCACGTTTGGTCTGCAAACGATCCACTTGGGGAGGCCTTTTCCTTCTGAACAATGGAGCGGAACGCTTCAGCACTGTAGATTGGAGCCGAAATATAAACCTTCTTCACACCTCTCAGCACAAGAACGTGAAAACAAGCCATCTTGACTGCACAGAAAATCAGTGGGGCCCTTGGGGGAAGAATACAAAGCAGTAACCTGATCAACGGTTCCAGCACAAATCCTAAACTGCAGCAGCCAACTTTGAGCAATCTAAAAGCTAACGAGAGATTATAGGTTTGAGAAATCAGCTTGAGGAAGTTTTACTTTTAAACCAGTACTTCCTCACGCCATCAATAAAACTACCTACTCCTACCTGAACAAAGAACAGTACAGCATTGGAACAAGTCTTTCGGCCCACAAAGCCTGTGCTGACACATGATGCCTTCCTAAACTAAAGATCTTTTGCCTCTACGTGGTCCCTATCCCTCTATTCCCTGTCTATCCACGTACCTGTCAAGAAGCCTCTTAAACAGGCATCTACTTCTAACACCTCTTCTAGCAGTGCATTCCAGGCACTTACCGCCCTCTGTGTAAAAAAACTCGCCTCTCACATCTCCTTCAAACTTTCTGCCTCTGACCTTAAACCTATGTTTCCTAGTAATTGACATTTCTACTTCTGGGAAAAGCCTCCCTGACTATCCACTCTATCCATCCCTCTCATAATTTTGGAAATTTTTATCAAGTCACCTTCTCAGCCTTCAAATGAAAACAAAGCAAGTTTGTCCAACCTCTCCTGTATGACCAACACCCGGCTTCACCCCTGTTGCAACAGAATATACTAATCAACTCAAGAACAGCTTCTTCCCTGCTGCCATCAGACTTCTGAATGGAACTACTATATATTAAGCTTATCTTTTTCCTCACCCTAGCTATGACTGTTACACTGCATTTTGCACTAATTCCTTTCCTTCTCCCCAATGCACTCTATGAATAGGATGCTTTGTCTGTAAAGCACACAAAAAAACAATACTTTAAACTGTGTCCCAATTCATATAACAATATAAATCAAATCAAACTGACATTGAAGAAACATCTGATGAGGTGATTGTTCTCTTGGCTTTCCAGTTGGTGCAGGAAGGCTGGGGCACTGCAAGCTTGGACATGTTGAACATTAATAGGTTATTAATTAATTCAATTACCGATGAAGCAGTCGCCAGCAGAGTGACACAGTAGTTCGTACTGCTACCTCACATCGGGATGAACCCAATTTGGTTCCCAGCTTGGGTCACTGTCTATGCACATTCTCCCCATGTCTGTGTGGGTTTTCTCCAAGTGCTCTGGTTTCCTCCCACAGTCCAAAATACGTGCTGGTTAGGTGCACTGGTCATGCTAAATTCTCCCTCAGTGCATCCAAACAGGCACAGAAGTGTGGCTACTCAGGGATTTTCAGTTACTTCATTGCAGTGTTAATGTAAGCCTATTTGTGACACTAATAAATAATCATAGAATCCCTACGTTGCAGAAGGAGGCAATTCGGTCCATTGAATCTGCATCGGCAACAGTTCCACCAGGTCCTATCCACTCAACCATTTATCTCACTAATCCTACGCATCCTGGGACACTAAGAGGCAATTTAGCACAGCCAATCAACCCAACCAGCAAGTCCTTGGACTGTGGGATGAAACCAGAGCACCTGGAGGAAACCCACACAGAAATGGGAAGAATGTGCAAACTCCACACAGACAGTGACCCAAACCAGGAATCGAACCAGGACCCTGGAGCTATGAGGCAGCAGCGCTAATCACTGTGCCACCATATTGCCCTTTAAATAAACTTTAAACTTTTTCATATCTTTGCTACCCCTAGATGTGACTATGCCAGCACACACTCTTAACCACTCTCCCACGTTCTAACCTTCATAAACTTGAGGTCATCCAAAATTATGCCGCCTGCCTATAAGTTGCACAAAGTTCTGAGCCTTATCACCCCTGTGGCCCGCTTGTTCCCAGCCAAACAGCATCTTTGTTTTAAAGTTCCCAACCTTGTTTTAAAATTCCTAACCTTTGTACATTGCACAACTCCATTTTTGGGTGCGTCGGTATGAATAAAAGCTGCACCTTGCGACAGCATCCCCTTTGAAGGATTTGTTTTTCTATAGTTATCAATCTCAGTTAAAGTACTGCACTGCGTGGCTGTTGTGGTATCTGCTTATCGTTCTAGTCGCTATGTGGGTAATTGTAATCTAACTAGGATTGTCCTGAAAGTCTCCAGGAATCCCTGCAAGCATCACAAAAGAAATATCATAGGGGCATTAAAACAACCTTTCAAAAAATGTTTTTGTTTGAATATCTCTTAAAAGATGGGAATGGACCCAAACTCGGCAATCATGCAAACCTGTTTGAAGAATCATTGCAGGAAAGGGAAAGATTCTTGACTGGAAACTCCTAAAATAAAACTGTCCTGAATCAAAAAAAAACCTCTGAGCTGATACTCCATAGGCAGCACAGTGATAACAGTGATTAGCACTGCTGCCTTACAGCACCAGGTTCCCAGTTCGATTGCTGGCTTGGGTCACTGTGTGGAGTTTGCATGTTCTCCCCATGTCTATATTGGTTTCCTCTGGGTGCTCCAGTTTCCTCCCCATAGAGCTGGTTGGATGCTAAATTCTCCCTCAGTGTGCTTGAACAGGTGCCGAAGCGTGGCGACTTGGGGATTTTCACAGTAACTTTGTTGCAGTGTTAATGTAAGCCTACTTGTGGCACTAATAACAAAACTTAAGCTTAAAGACATCCTAGGGTCATAGAAGAGATTAGGACTAGGCTGGATTTTCAACCAGAGATGTGGGCTACCTCCAACTCGTACCTCTGCACACGCTGTGTTTCAAGCTCAGCCACAGGGATTTTAGAAGCTGAAGCCAAGTAAAGGACAGGGAGTGGGCTTGCTATCCAATCAGGCATTGTGAGCAGGCTCCCAATGCTTGAGAGGTGATCAGCAGCCCCACCATTCAAGGTTGTAGCTGGCCATCTGAAAATGAAGGTTGTAAGGGGACTTGGCAAGATAAATTGTTGTGATCCAACTCTTCCACGCTACTCCCATTCAGATTTCAGTCAAAATATTTATAACCTTCAGTTCATCTTTACAGCTAAGTGATCATCCAGCTCTTATTTTTAAATTGGTGTTAAGCAATCCAGCATCAACTAGACAGAATCCCTTTGGTGCAGAACGAGGCCATTCGACCCAACGATTCTGCACCGACTCTCCAACAGAGAAATATAGGAACATATACATTAGGAGTGGGGATAAGTAATACAGCCCTTCAAGCCCGCTCTGCCATTTAACAGGATCATGGCTGATCTTACCCTGGTCTCAAATCCACTTTTTTACCCGCTCCCCATCGCCCTTCATCCTACTCTTCATTAGAAACAAATATCCGTTTATGTAAATCCGTGTCAAAGTAGAATGGAAGCATCCCTACCTCAGGGCAGCCCTTTATCCCAATTTTCATTAGAACCCTATCCATCTCCTTCTTGAATCTGATAATTGATTCTCCCTCCATTGCACTCTGGGACAGTGAGTTCCACAGATTCAGAACCTTCTGAGAGACGTAGTTTCTCCACATCTCAGTTCTGAATCTCCTCTCACTCTAAGAGGTCAATGACGTCTTGTGCTAAACTGTTCCACAAGGGAGAAACCTTGTCAATCCCCTTTAGTATTTTGTATATCTCAATCTGATTCCCCCTCTTTCTTCTGAACTCCACCGAGTACAAGTCCAAGCTATCCAACCACTCCTTGTATGACTACCCTTACATCCCTGGAATCAATCTGGTGAACCTCCTCTGAACACCCTCCAGTGCCAACACATCTTCCTCAACAGCATTTCACTGAAGCCCACCCTTATAACCCAGTACATTTACCATGGCTAATTCCCCTAATCTACATGTTACTGGACTGGGGGAGGAAACCTGAGCACACAGAGGTAACCCCCACAGACACGGGGAGAAGACAACATGCACACAGTCAGACATTCGAAGCTGGGAATCGAACCTGGATCCCTTGTGTTGTGAGGCAGCAGTGCTAACCACTGCACTGCCCCAAATACTGCTTTAGATTGAAGCCTATCTCACATACCTAAATACGTGTTGTGAAAATTAAATCCCTTCCAAATCTAGATTCAAAGCATAGGAATAAGAATTGAAAAGTGAGAAGGCCTATCTGCCGAAGGCCTCTGCTGTTACAATCTTTACGCATTTGCATCCAGTACCCTAAAGACAGAATTTGCTTATCTCTTCTTGACATCATACCCTACTGTCTGGCTCACGCTCCTTTGGGATGACTTAACAATCCATTCTCTCAATATATCTCCAGTTATGCAAATGATATTGAATTAAATCAGTCAAACCTGACCCTGGAAAATGATTTCATTGCTTAGTCCAAAGTGGCAAACAGGAGCCAAAACAGCAAAATACTAATAGGGTTAACGTACTCCCATTTGCTTACCAAATTTCTGAGAGTGATTTCACTTTTAGCAAAACATTTCAGACACTGGAAATATGAAACTAAAACAAAAAATGATATAATCGCATGGGAGGTCAGTCTGCAGAAAGGGATTTCAGATGGAGACTTTGCTTGTCAACTGGAAAGTAGAGAGACAGGCAGAGAGAGGGATATATAGATAGCATATAGATTCTATATATGTGTATATACAGAATCATAGAAAGCCTACAGTGCAGAAGGAGGCCATTAGGCCCATCTAGTCTACATTGACGACAGTCCCTTCTAAGCCTAATCTCTGTAGCCTTACATATTTATCCTGCTAATCCCTCTAACCTTCACATTTACCATGGCTAATATAGTTAACTCATACATCTTTGGACAGCGGGAGGAATGACATGGAGATGCAACACTGGACTGGGATAAGCACACCTGGTGTCATGAGACTTCTTACCATGGGAAGAAGCCATGGCACCCGGAGGAAACCCAGGCAGATACGGAGAGAACGTTCAAACTCCACACAGACAGCGGCCCACACCAGGAATCAAACCCAGGTCTCTGGAGCTGTGAGGCAGCAGTGCTAACCACTGTGTCATCCATAGATGGAAGCAAGAGGACATTAAAGAACAAACAACAACACATGTTTATATTACACACTTTTAATGCAATAAAACGTCCCTAGGAACATTAGAATATAAAGTAAAACACCAAGCTATAGAAAGGGCTTTTATCCAGATGACCAAAAGGTTGATCAAAGACAAGATTGTCTTAAAATAGAAAAATAAGGACAGGAAGAAATTCCAAAGCTTCCAAAGCTTGGGGCTTAGACAACTGAAGGCAATGGGAGACAGTGGTATCACGGTATTGTCACAGGACTAGCAATTCAGAGACCCAGGATAATTCACCAGAGGGCCCAGATTCGAAGCCCTTCATGGCAAATATTGTAATCTGAATTTTAAACAAATTAGGAATTAAAGTCTAACAATGAGCATTATGGAAATCAAAGAGTCTGGTATGAAATTGAAAATAATTGGTATCATTAAAGTACCTAGTTAAAATTCCACCACAACTCATTGAACTGAAAGGTATTAAATGGTAAAGAATATGGAGTGTATATGTTAGTTTTTAAATCAGCGCATTGACCAGGAGGTTGCAATATGCCTAGAAGAAAGGTGAAGTCTGACTCACAGTTCAGCGTTGCATTGTACCCAGCCAATGATAAGAGAATTCAGGTTGGCAGTGGACAAAGAGCTTCAGGTAGCTCAAGCTCATGCTTTCAGAATAGAGAAACTGTTATTTTTGTTTGTAAATTTGTGGGCTGGCCAGCATTTATTGGCCATCCTTAATTGTCCTTGGCTAGAACATTTCAGGGGGCATTTGAGAGTCAACCATATTTCTGTGGCTCTGGAGTCAAATGTAGGCCAGAGCAGGAAAGGACTGTAGATTTTCTTCCTGAGAGGACATTAGTGAAACAGGTGGGTTCTCCCGACAATCGACAATGGTTTCATGATCATCAATAGATCCTTAATTCCAGATTTTATTTTTAGTGAATTCGGTTTCAACTATCTGCCATGGCAGGATTCGAACCCAGGTGCCCAGAATGTGAGCAGAGTTCCTGGATTAATAGATTGGTGATAGTACTACTAGGCCATCCCCTTAGGCGAACATGGAGGAGTGTGCATTGCGAGCAACAAGCATTTAGTGGCTTTGTTTGATCAGAATGCTGTGTGGTCAGGAATCCCAACGCCTGCACTTCCTGACTGCATGCACCAATGAGCGAGAGCTGGCCTGCGTCCCGATAGACTTCAACTCCGGCAACTTCAACTGGGTTTCAGGAGCCTGGGGCTCAGCTCCTACAGGTGCAGTTCAAAGAAACTTCTGGAAAACATCCATTCTTATGTCAGCACATGTGGAGCATTCCCTCCAGCATTTTTTTCTCTCTCAGTTCCCTATCTGAAACATCCAGGCGCTGTTGAATACACACAAAGTGTCGTCAGACGGGAAACAGGAAGGATTGCTCCTACCACCACTATTTTTTCTTCATGGGTCTCTTGGTTTTTGTGTAAACAAGACGGTTAGATCAAGTCAGAGGTCACTTTCCAACGAGAGTGTGCTGCATGAGCAAACACAAACACCCAGTGGGAAAAAAAAGCATCGCACAAAACACAGGAGACTTGTTCCCAAACAGCAAGTAAATTAATATCATTTACATTTCAAAAATATTTAACAATGACTTGCATGCCCCTTTGTAGCCTTGCAATACCCCAAAGCACTTCACAGACAATTAAGCACTTTCGAATTCTGGTCATTGTGGTCATGTAGGGAACCCAAATAGCTGTTGGCACACAAAACAAAACAGCAGGTCAGACTTCACCCCCCCTCCCCCACAAAGGTGTTAATTGAGATATATATGTTGGTCATGTCTCTGCCCGAAATTTGGCATGTCCACAAATATTCTCACCAATTTTTACAGATGCACCATGGAAAGCATGTTTTCCGGATGCATTACAGCTTGGTATGGCTCCTACTCTGACCAAGACGAGAAGAAACTACAAAGGGCTGTGAAACCAGCCTACCGTCCATTGAACTGCCTACACTTTATGCAGCTAGTATAATCAAGGATCCCACACACCCCGGACATTCTCTCCTCCATCTTCTTCCATTGGAAAAAAGATACAAAAGCCTGAAAATGTTCCAGTCAACTAAAGAACAGCTTCTTCCTTGCTGCCATCAGATTTTTGAACTGACCTACCAAATCAGGAGGTAGGAGGGGCGGTTGTGTGGCAGCAGCAAATGCATCTTTGATTGGGGAGAGGGGTGGAAGCGGGGTGGAGAGGGAGGCCAGATTGCTCTCTGATGGGATGGGGTAGGCCTGAACACTCTCTGGTTTGGGGGGGACGGGGGGTGCAGATCATTGTCTTGTTGGGGGTGGTAGGGAGGGAGGAGGGTAGAGGGAGGCCAGATTGTTCTCTGGTGATGGGGGAGCAGGGAGTGTCAGAGAAAGGCCTGATTGTTGTCTGGTTGGAAGGTGGCCTGATCATTCTCTGGTGGGGTGTGGGGAGCACGGTGGAGAGGGGGAGATGAAGGGGGGTCCGCTGTCATTCTGCAGGTGTTCGTGGGGGGAAAGGGAGACAGAGGGTTGCAATCAGTCTGGCTAGTGTGGTGGGTGGGTGGGGATGCGCAGTTGTATAAGGGAGACAATTATATTGTGCAGATGGGGGCCATTGCTCCTGAGCCACTTTATCCATTTTTTTGCGGCCCAGGAGCGTTGTGACAGAGCGAGTTTTTCAAAATTTTTTTACCCCACATGTGCAGTTCAAATCTCCAATCATTTCAGGCATGATAAGCATCGTCCACAGTGTGATTTAGATTCACAATTTTCATTTCAAGTGCGTATGGGGGTGCCCAAGAATAGGTTTCCAAGTTGGATCGGAATTGCGCCCATATTCAGCACTCAGAATGAAAATGATAAAATCGGGCCTTCTGTCTATGCTTCCTGCCACTTTGACAAGAAGTCAGCGTAATTAAAGATCTCACACACCCCAGATATATTCTTTTTCACCTTCTTCTGTCAGCAAAAAGATACAAAAGTTTGAGGTCACGTACCGACCGACTCAAAACAACTTCTTCCCTGCTGCCATCAGGCTTTTGAATGGACCCTAGCTATGACTATAAGACTACATTCTGCACTCTTTCGTTTCCTTCTTTATGAATGGTATGTTTTGTATAGCTTTTGGGACCTGAATTCACAAGCTCCTGAGGTTTTCAAAATCATGAACAGTTTTTGATGGCATACGGAAGGAGAAATTGTTTACAGGCCAGAAGTTCCTGATTCACCTGATGAAGGAGCAGTGCTCCAAAAACTTGTGATTCCAAGATAAACCTGTTGGACTTTAACCTAGTGTTGTGAGACTTCTTATCAATATAAAGAAAAAAACTTAAAGTGACTGTGAAGTACCGTGAGACAACTTGAGATTGTGAAAGGCATGTAAATAAATGCTTATATTGGTGACTTCCCATTCTGGGTTTCAATAAACTTGTTCAACCTCCTGAGGGAAAGTCCCTTTCTCTCTCTCTCTCTCTCTCCCATCCAAAATGTTCGCTGAGTAAAATTCTGGAACATCATCAGTCCCAACCTTACATTATCTGTCCTTGATGAATAGCATTCCCTGATATCACATTTTAGTACTTGCAGCAATTTAGGAACTATCATGTTTCACATACCATTCAATTATCTCTGTCTGCAATGCCCTTTATAACCCTCAATCATGCCCCAAACCAATTTGTCTGTCTTCTTTCTAAAAAGAGAGCATTAATTACCACACTGTAGCAACCGCTTTATCTGATAGTCTATCTACATTTTCGCTGATTGACTTAATACTCCCACTTAGGATATGGAAACAATGCTGTGTTTTACAGGGATATAAACCCAGCCATCAATATTCATCACTGCCCCTTTACTTTCCATTAACGTGCGTGGTTCAACGTTGTCAGCCAAGGGGAAAACAAATCAAAATTTACATTTATATGGGGTAGCCCTCACGTGACGGAAACTTAGCATGTGTTACAAAATGTAAGAGGAGGAGCTTGAGTGGGAAGAAAGGAGAGGGAGGGCACTTGCTGGTGATCAAAGCATTTTTCAGGATTCAAGATTGTTTCTGGTTAAATCACAGCTTGGTATGGCTCCTTCTGTGACCAAGACCACGAGAAATTACAAAAGGTCATGCATGTAACTTAGTCCATCATGTGAACCAGCTCCCATCCATTGACTCTGTCAAGAACTTCCTGCTGCCTTGGCAAAGCAGTCATTATAATCAAGGATCCCATGCACCTGGACATTCTCTCTTCCACCTTCTTCCATTGGGAAAAAGATACCAAAGTCTGAGATCATGTACCAAACAACTCAAGAACAGCTTCTTCCCTGCTACCATCAGACTTTTGAATGAACCTATCTTGTGTTAACTTAATCCTACACTACAGCCAAGCTACGACTGTAACGCTACATTCTGCACTCTCGTTTCCTTCACTATGAATGGTATGCTTTGTCTGCATAGCACATAAGAAACAATACTTTTCACTGTATACTAATACATGTGACAATAATAAATCAAATCCAATCAAATCAGGAAGGAAATGTAGGTAAAATAAATGATTTTGAAAAATAATTCCACATGCGATAAGAATAGATGAGGCAGGGGATAAAGAGCAAGCCCGGACAGAAGGTGTTGACTGAATTGACAAGATCATGAAAGGATGCGAAACAGAGAAGCAATCCTGAAATCACTGGGGCATGGAGGTGAATGAAGCTTGCCAATGAGGAGATGGTGATGAATATGCGGGATTGTGCACAGACAGGGACACACAAGACTGAGTTTGAGATAATGCTCTACGACTCTGTTTGGTATGGACTGATTGGCAGAAGGGCCTGTTTCCGTGATGTATTGCTTTATGACTCGATCAATAAATGCCTCATTGACCAGCTTCAATCCGGAACCCTCTGTAAACTCAAAGTTCAGCTGCTGCTTTGTATCCTCATTCACATCGGATCCCTTTCAGCCCTCTGTTTGTGACCTACATTGGGGCCCTAGCCATAGAACACCTAACATCCTATCATTGCTTTCAAATCCCTCCATGGCTTCACCCCAAGTTATCAGTAACCTCAGCTCCCAATTCTTCAAGACCTCCATATTCACCCAACCCTAACTGCTTGCCACTGAGGTGGTTGGCTGTGCTACAGATGCTCATGATATGAAGATGTGCCTACAGATGCTGCCAGATTTTCCAGCATTTTCTCTTTTGGTTTCAGATTCGAGCATCTGCAGTAATTTGCTTTTATTAATATGTAACTCACTGTCATTTTTCTTCCAGGAATACCTACCCTGAAGAAGTACTGCTCTTCTCTCTGATAGGATTTCCATGTCTCCCTCCTCACCCACCTTCACTGCTTTCCATTTCTCTCTTAGTGTTGGATAAGGTATTTAATAAATATCTCCCACTTTCTATGTCTTTTAGCTTTGACAAAGGGTCATCTGAACTCAAAAACGTCAGCTCTTTTTTCTCTCCTTACAGATACTGCCGGACCTGCTGGTGTTTTCCAGCATTTTCTCTTTTGACTGTGCTAAATTGCCCTTTAGAATCATAAAAACCCAAAAGAAGCCATTTGACCCATTGAGTCTGCGCCGACCTCAATCCCACCCAGGGCCCTTACTTCATATCTCTACATATTTACCCGTTAACCACTGTAACCTACACATCTCAGAAGACTAAGGGACATTTTTAGCATGGCCAATCAACATAACCTGCAAATTTTCGGACTATGGGAGGAAACCCACACAGGCACAAGGAGAATGTGCAAACTCCACACAGATAGTGACCCAAGCTAGGAATCAAATCCAGGTTCTTGGAGCTGCGAAGCAGCAGTACTAACCACTGTGCCGCCCACAAATGCCTACAAGAGTCACAAGGTGTGTAAGTTATATGGATTAACCATGGTAAATGTGTGGGATAACTGGGATAGGACAGGGAAAAGTGCCTAGCTAAGATACTCTCTCAGACAGAGTCAGTGCAGACCCGATTCGCTTCCTTCTGCACTGTACGGATTCTATGATTCCATTGTCTCACGATTGAGGGATGTGTCTTCAGTTGCCTCGGTCTTCAGCTATGGAATTCCCTTCACAAATGCTTCTGACTTCTCTCTCCTTTGAGACGTTCTTACTACGTGGGGCAGCACAGCAGCACAATGATTAGCACTGCTGCCTTAATGCTACAGGGATCGCGGTTCGATTTACGGCTTGGTGTGGAGTTTGCACGTTCTCTCATGTCTGCATGGATTTCCTCCAGGAGCTCTGGTTTCTTCCCACAGTCCAAAGATGTACAGGTTAGGTTCACTGGCATGCTAAATTGGCCCTTAGTGTCTCGGGATGCCTAGGTTAGAGGGATAAGCGAGTTAAGTATGTGGGGATACAGTGATAAGACCTGGGTGGAGTTATTCTTGGTGAAGACTCGATGGGCCACATGGCTTCTTTCTGCACTGTATGGATCCTATGATTCTGTGACCTCTTCAGCCAGGCTTCAGGTCACCTTTCAGTTCTTTTTTGTGACTCAGTTTCAAGTATTATTTGATAACACCCGCATTCAGGTCCACCACTGATGTCATTACAGTGTGCCCTTTGATATTGTACTGTTCCACCATTCCATAGGCGCCGTACAAATGCAGAGTGGCAGGGGAAGTCGGCGCACACAGCTGCAGCATGACGCAGCTTCAGTGAGGAGAATCAGATCACAGGAAGACTTCCTGCAAGAAAACAATCAACGTGTGCAGGCCTCAGTCATCTGAAATCAAGGGAGGGGGGACAGGGAGGTTTGCGGGAGGAGGGAGGGAGGAAGAGATACAGAGAAGCAGTCTCTGCTGCCTTCCCTCTTATTAATGCAGAACTGCTCCCTTCTCTTGGCTGACAGGAGGACTATTCAACGCAAGTCTTTTGTTCCACGGCTGTCAGTGATAATTCCAGAGCTCAGGAAGGTGGCAATTAATTATTCCTTAATGGCCCACCCCGCACAATGTGTTTGAGAAAACAAAGCATTAAAAGGCCCTTGTGTGCCCTCGGAATCCCTTTAACATGAGTTACAAAGAATCGGGATTAACTCAATATCCTTGTCCTTGTTTTGATCTGTTTCTATAGGCTTAATTTTCTTTTGGCTCATCTCACCATCTAAATAGCAGCCTTCAAGATGAGCATTTGGAATCAGGGGAAGAACGGGAGGGGTTCTGCGGGAAACTGAATTGACACTCATTTGAAGTGGCACCAATAATCTCTTCCATCTTCTTCCGTCGGGATAAAGATACAAGAGTCTGAGGTCACGTACCAACCAACCCAAGAACAGCTTCTTCCCTGCTGCCTTCAGGCTTTTAAGTGGACCTACCTCTCATTAAGTTGATCTTTCTCTACACCCTAGCTATGACTGCAGCATTATATTCTGCACTCTCTCCTTTCCTTCTCTATGAATGGTATGCACTGCCTGTATAGTGCGCAAGAAACAATACTTTTTACTGTACACTAACATGTGCAGCAATAATAAATCAAACCAATATCAATGCAAAAGGTGAGTTATTAATCATCAAGTATAAAACTGGTATAGCTGAATTGTCAGTTTAATTGACTCCTCGATGTTTTGTTTATAAGATAGAAGCAGAAGTAGGTCATCAAGCCTGCTGTTTCGTTAGATAAGATCATGACTAAATTTTCCACATCAATCTGGCTTTCTTATTCCATCTTTTGATTACCTCAAATTCTCTATCCCAGAGGGCTTTGACGGTTCGCTCACTGAAAATGCTTAAAGTAGGGTTCACTAGATTTCAATATACCAATGTTAGGGCGGCATGATGGCTCAGTGATGAGCACTGCTGCCTTATTGCTCCAGGGATCCGGGTTTAGTTCCGACATTGGGTGACTGTCTGTGTGGAGTTTGCATGTTCCTCCTGTGTCTACATGGGCTTCCCCTAGTTTCCTTCCACTGTCCAAAGATGTGTGGGTTAGGTTGATTGGCCATGTGAAATTGCTCCTTTCGTGTCAGGGGGATTAGCAGGGTAAATATGTGGGGTTACATGGATAGGGACCGGGTGGGATTGTTGTCAGCCAGGCTCAATGGGCTAAATGGCTTCCTTCTGCACTGCAAGGATTCTATGTTTCTATGAGACCAAAGCTATACATTGTACTCAGGTGTGGTCTCACCATGGTCCAATACAAATGCCATAATCTTAAACTCTAATTATGTTTTAATAAAAACTTTCTATGTTGCTTACTGAGCATACACGTTAATTTTCTGTGATTCGTGTACAAGGATTCAGGTCCCTCAAAATACCAATATTTTCCAGTTTTCTGCCAAAGGCAACTACAGGTGGGCAATTAATGCTGGCCTGCCATACACGAATTAAAAGAAAAGACTGGCTTATTCAGACTCGCCCCACCAGCATTGTCACTTGAGACAACATTTCAGGAAAAGAGAGATAGAAAAATTCCAGTGTGACTTTACAGAAAAGAAGATGTCATCAATAGAAAATTGGCATGGTGTGATGGGAAAAGTGTACTTAACATTTTCACTCTGCCGCATAACCCCGCCCATTGTCAATGCAGTCAACAATGAGTTTGTTTTTCTCTTTCTGTAACTCCATTTGTATATCTGCCCGCTCAGACCCGCAAGGCCTTGGGACAAGCCCCACATTTTCTAGCACTTTTCTTGAATCATAGTTGAGTTTGCGCCGTGTGCTGAATCACTGCTGTAAGTTTATGTTCCTGCAGGTGTTGGCACAAGTGCTTCAGAACCCCATATATCATATAATCACAAAAACTCTTCAGTGCAGGAGGAAGGCATTTGGTCCATCGGGTCTGCACCAACAACAATCCCACTCAGGCCCTATACCCACAACCCTACACATTTACCCCATCCTTCTAACTTACACATTCTGGGACACCAAGAGTCAATTTAGCATGGTTAATGCATCTAACCTGCACATCTTTGGACAAAGAGAGGAAACCAGAGCATCTGGAGGAAATCTAACTGTGCTGCCAATTAAGGTTAATTGAAGATTTCAAAAAATGGCATAGATGAGACACACTTCATGACTTCTGGGCATTTAAAGCTCTTTTCAGCCAAACTTGGAGTGAAATTACTGTTGTTTATAGCACAGGAATAGAGCATCCAGAGTCTGTTCCTCCCTTCAATTAGATCAAGGCAGATCTTGCACCTGTCTGCTTGCCTTGGTTCCATGACTTCTAACGACTTTGCCAATCAATTTCAGATTTGAAAGAAATTCTTAGAGTAGAACAGAATAGAGCAGTGGTGAGCAAACTGTAGCCCAGGGGCTACACATGACCCATTAGGGTTTTAAGTGTTGCCCATGAGCCATTTTGTTTACCATTGCCCATGTGCAGGGTCACCAGATTACACTGGTTTCTGGGGTTGCCAGATCGCACTGGCTTCTGCCCGCACAGTTTTCCTTCCTGAAGATATGGCTAAAGTGATACACATGCAAAGCAAGGGCACGTGAAGTGAGGTGCATGGTAATTGCTCGCAACATTGACTGAGAGAGTCACGCACTCCTTCTGTGTCCAAGCAAAACATAAATATTTCTTTGCTTTGAAGTTGATAACAGTTCTATTAATATATAAATGTTTAAGCATTTTCTATAACTCATGAAATATCTGCCATGCATGAAATGTATTTAATCTTATTCACAGGGTCATGGCTAGTGAACAAGCCTGATTTCAATCTTCCGACCGTATAAAATGAAAAAGAACCACTCATGCGGCCTGCTTACTAGCTTAGGGTGCCCATCACTGGAATAGAACAGAACAGAATAGGATAGAATAAAATCAAATATAGATTAGAATCAAATATAGAATAGTAGAATAGAAGTTACAATATAGAACAGAATATAGAATGAAATAGAATATAGAATAAAATAGAATATACAATATAGAATAGAATACACAATATAGAACATAAAATAGGATATAGAATAGAATATAGAAGTTACAATATAGAACAAAATATGGAATAAAGTAGAATATAGAATAAAATTGAATATACAATATAGTACAAAATATACAATGAAAGTTACAATATAGTTTAAAATAGAATATAGAATAGAATTTGACACCACAGGAAGAGGCCATTCAGCTCATCCTATGCTAGCTATCTTTTGGAGTTATTCAATTTGTCCCCCTTCTCTTTCTCCTAGCTCTGTAATTTTTCTTTCCTCTTTATCATTTATTCAGTCCCCCTTTTGAAATTTATCATTGAATACGCTTTCGCCACTTTCTCATGCAGTGAATTCCAGATCATCACAACTTGCAGGATATGTTCTCACCTGCCCTTTGGCTCTTTATCCATTAACCTGAAACCTATGCAGTCAGGTTACTGACCCTCCTACCACTGGAAATGGTTTCTCCCTGTCTAATCAATTAAAAAAAAACACAATCTCACGATTTTCTTCGCATCCAGGAAACGGTTCTGTTCCAGAACCCCCCTTGTGAGTAGATGCAGCATTATAAAAATAATTTTACAGCAGGTCATCAAAAAGAAAAGCAATGATTAATAGAACAGAACTGTTGCCTCTAACCTCACTATGTACATTGGCCTCTCACACACTGCTCCATAGTGGGAAGCCATCTTTTATAGAGAATACAGTATACAATACAGACAATATTCTATATTTCATTCTATATTTTATTTCATTCTATATTATCCCCAATTCAGAATTTCACAAAATTCTGAGCTGAAAAGTGAGAGCAGTAGATCGATTGGTTGAAAGACTCGATGGTTAAGTTTATTAAAGTTTATTTATTAGTGTCACAATTAGGCTTATATTAATACTGCAATGAAGTTACTATGAAAATCTTCTAGTCACCACACTCTGGCATCTGTTTGGGTGCATTGAAGGAGAATTTAGCACAGTCAATGAACCTAACCAGCACATCTTTCAGACTGTAGGAGGAAACCGGAGCACCTAGAGGAAACTGATGCAGACATGGGAAGAATGTGCAGACAGTGACCCAAGCCAGGAATCAAAGTGGACTCCCTGTGAGGCAGCAGTGCTATCTTTGTGTATGTCAGATAAATCAGAGTCTACAGAATCCGTTTTTGACCAGTGCTCTTCCAGCACAGATTGCTAGTGGAGGATAGGTTAATACCCTGTGTATGGTGTACATGGATTTTTAATATAAAACTATGCATTTCAAAATTCAGCCTACTGAAAGAAAATTGAAATCAAAGAATAGAACTGAGCGACTGACAGATTTTTAGGTCACCTAAGTTTAATGCCAGTTTAAAGGACTCCATTGTTTCAATTAACCAAATGGTTACAAATGGTGTTTTGTTAGACCCTGCTGAATGGTCACATCAGGGAAATGGCTCGGAGGAGTCCAGCAGTGCTTAAGAGCTTAAATAACAGAAGCAATGTGGTGATTTTTCTGCATATTTCGGGGGCAGTGTCAACCTTCCACAAAGTTTACATTAATCTCATTTCTTCATGTAGGCAAGCCCTCCAAACCATTTCCCCCAGAGCTGCTCAAGCCCTTCTCAATTCCCTACAAAGGTTCAGAGGTAACATGTATGAATGATATAAATTATGCGGAATCTCTGGGCAAGGTGTTAAGAGATTTAAAACCACACATCTGTGGGGTCATAGGACATTAAATCAAGAGCGCCAACGGAGACGTGGAAAGATAAACCCAGCAGCTATGGTTTAACCTTAACGGTGGGAAAACTTTTCACAACTATAACCCTGGACAAAGTTTACAGTCATTTGGAAGCATAGATTAATTAAGGAAAGCCAGCACTGATCTATTAAAAGCAAGATACGTTCAACTAACTTGACTGATCTTTTTGATGAGGTAACAGAAATTTGATGAGAATAACACTGTCGACTTGGTGTAAGTGAACTTGATAAAGAAGTTTGGGTGACAGTGGCAGAATGGTTTGCACTGCTGCCTTACAGCGTCAGGATCCTAGTTCGATTCAAGCCTTGGTGACCATCTGTGTGGAGTTTGCATGTTTTCCCCATGTCTGCATGGGCTTCCTTTGGGTACTCCAGTTTCCTTCCATCATCCAAAGATATGCGGGTTAGGTTGAGTGGCTACGCTACATTGTTCCTTACTGTATGGGGACTGAATGGGTAACGGGAATACAGCCTGAGTGGGAATGTTGTTGGTGCAAGTTCAATGGACCGAATGGCCTCCTTTTGCATTGTAGGGATCCTGTGATCTAAAGTCCCGCATAGTAGACTTACCAGTGAAGTTGAAGCCCATAAGTAGGGAAAACGACAGCATGGGTACAAAGTTGTATTGAGGGCTGGGAAAGAGAGAGCAATGGTGAACAGCTGTTGTTCAGATTGGAACAAAATACGTAGAAAGGTTTTCAAAACACATCAGTGATTTAGGCTTAGGTGTGCATGGCATCATTTCAAAATCTGCTGATGACACAGGCGCTGAAAGTGCTGTGAGCTGTGAGAAGGATAGTGAAAGATGGACTGCAAAAGGACATAGGCTGGTGGAATGGGTGGGAACATAACGTGCACAGTTTTGGTCCCCTTACTTTGAGGAGGGATGTAGTTGCATTAGAGGCAGCTCAGAGGAGGTTAACTAGATTGATCCCTGAAATGGGGGGTTAGTCTTACAAAGAGAGATTGGGCAGGGTAAGGCAATGAGAGGAGATCTAATTGAGGTGACAGGATGATGAAGGAAATTACAAAGTAGATGTGGAGGGGCAATCCAGAACAAGAGATAATGATTTTAGGATAAGGGGGTAGCAGATTCAGAACAGTGAGGGGGGAAATGACTTCTCTCAAAGGGTCATGAGTTTGTGGAAGTCATTACCCCAGAGTGTAGTGAATGCTGGGACTTTGAGTAAATTTAAGAATGAGGTGGACAGATTTTTAATTAGGAAGGGTTTGAAGGGTTATGGTGAACGGGAAAGAAAGTGGGAGTTGAGGCCAAGATGAGATCAGCATGATCGTATTAAATAGTGGGGCAGGCTTGAGGGGCTGAAATGCTGACTCCTGCTCCTAATTATGATTCTTATGATGACGGCAATTCTAGGCATTAGTTGTGGATCGTGTAAGTGGGGAGATACCAATAGGTTGGAAACAGGCTGAAGCGATACATTATTCAAATCAGGTGATAAGATTAACACAGGCAAGTGCAGGTTCATTAATCTTACTTCAATTCCATTTAAAATGCAGGAAAGAGAAATCTGAACCATACACATGGTTGGATTTTTTTTAAAAATCCAAAAAGGAAAGGATAATGTTGAACTAAGCCACTGAGCTTTTCACTTCCTTCCTAAAACCAGCATTAAATATATCACTGTCAAAAAATATTCTTGAATTAAGCCTGACAGAACTTCAAACTTCCCAAATTCAGTGACTTAACGCCCCAACTCACCACTCATTTATGAGGGACTCATTGAGGGAATTTTTGAATTTTGAAGCAAATGCATTCGGAAAATCCCATCCAATATTTGCAACACATAGTCTATCTTCATCCAATAGGACGAGTTGACCTCTGAGTTAAAGTCCTTTTTCCCAGAGATGCAAGGAAATAGTTAATAGAATCCCTACAATGCAGAAAGAAGCCATTTGCCCCACGAAGTCTGCATCGACCACAATCCCACCCAGGTCCTATTCCCGTAACCCCATGCATTTACTGTGGCAAGTCTCCCCAGCATGAAGGAGCAATTTAGAATGGCCAATCCACCTAACCTGCACATATTTGGAGTGTGGGAGGAAACTGAAGCACCTGGAGGAAATCCACACAGACAGAGGGAGAATGTGCAAACCCCACACAGACAGTCACCCAAGCTGGGAATCAAACACTGGTCCCTGGTGCTGTGAGACAGCAGTGCTAAACACTGTAAACCATGCCACCCTGTATGATGAGGGAATCACTTGGAGGACTCGCAAACCATGAGGAGGTTGAATGAACATAAACACTGCTGGCAGATCTGTTGCCAGCTCAAGTGGCTTGCTGCATTCGACTCAAAACTAGCACATGCACCAACAGTAAAATGTCATCATCCTTCAACCTCTTTTACCCTCGCACCACTGAAAGCAGCTCCACTGACCCTCACCTCCTCGCCTCAAAAAGTAACATCAAATAGGATGGTTGAGCAGAATCACAAAATTCCTACAGTGCAGGAGGCAGCCATTCGGCCCATCAAGCCTACACCAACAACAATCTCACCCAGGCCCTAGCTCTGTAACCCCACATATTTACCCTGCTAATCCTGCTGACACACACTAAGGGGTAACTTGTCATGGCTTACATTAGTACAATCAACTTAACCTGCACATCTTTGAACTGTGGGAGGTAAACCAGCTCACCCAGAGGAAACTCAGGTTATGAGGGAAGCGATAATACCTAGTGGTATTATCACTAGATTATTAATCCAGAAACTCAGCTAGTGTTCTGGTGACCTGGGTTGAATCCCATCATGGCAGATGGTAGAATTTGAATTCAATGAAAAAAAAATCTGGAATTAAGAATCTATTGTGACCGTGAAACTAATGCAGAATGTTGGAAAAACCCATCTAGTTCATTAATGTTTTTTAGGGAAGGAAACCTGCCATCCTAACTCGGTCTGGCCGACATGTGACTCTAGAACCATGGCAATGTGGTTGACTCCCAATTGTACTCGAGCACTAAGGTTGGGCAATAAATGCTGGCCAGCCAGCGACACCTATGTCCCGCGAATGGATAAAAAAAACCATGCAGACATGGGGAGAAGGTGTAAACTCCACACAGACAGTCACCCAAGCCTGGAATTGAAACCGGGTCCCTGGCGCTGAGAGTTATAGTGCTAAGGCTATGCAGGGGGCTTTAAACTGATTCGGGGGGGGGTGGGATCCTAAATAGTTGGGGTGCTAAGAGGGATGAGAGTAAGGGGGTCATAGAGGAAAGCTGTAAAACACAGCAGCATACGGGTGGGGTAGGGCATGGTTTGAAATGCGTATACTTTAATGCAAGGAGTATTCGCAATAAGGGGGAGGAACTTGCAGCTTGGACCAGTACCTGGAACTTCGATGTTGTGGCCATTTCAGAGACTTGGGTAGAGCAGGGACAAGAATGGATGTTGCAGGTTCCGGGGTTCAAATGCTTTAGTCGGAGTAGAGAAGGAGGTAGAAGGGGGGGAGGAGTGGCATTATTAGTCAAAGACTGTATCACAGTGACAGAGAAGAAGTTTGATGAGGACTTGTCTGTTGAGGTAGTATGGGCTGAGATTAGAAACAGGAGAGGAGAGGTCACCCTGTTGGGAGTCTTTTATAGACCTCCTAAAAGTTCTAGAGAGGTAGAGGAAAGGATTGCAAAGTCGATCCTGGACAGGAGTGAAAGTAATAGGGTAATTGTTATGGGGGACTTTAACTTTACTAATATTGATTGGAATAGCTATAGCTCTAGCTCGTTAGAGGGGTCAGTTTTCGTACAAAGTGTGCAGGAAGGTTTTTTGACTCAGTATGTAGATAGGCCAACTAGAGGTGAGGCTACATTGGATTTGGTGCTGGGCAATGAGCCAGACCAGGTGTTAGGCTTGGAAGTTGGTGAACATTTTGGTGATAGTGACCACAATTCGGTTACGTTCACCTTAGTGATGGATAGGGATAGGCATGAAGCTGGGGGCAGTAGTTATAGCTGGGGGAAGGGTAATTATGAGGCCATCAGGAGAGAATTAGGGTGCATAGATTGGACTAGGAAGCTACAGGGACTGGGAACATCTGGAATGTGGAGCTTATTCAAGGAGCAGCTGCTGCGGGTCCTTGATAAGTATGTCCCTGTCAGGCAAGGAGGAAATGGTCGAGTAAGAGAACCTTGGTGTACGAAAAAAGTTGATTTGCTGGTTAAAAGGAAAAAGGAGGCTTATGTCAGGATGAGGCTTGAAGGCTCGGTTAGTGCAATGGATAGCTATAGATTAGCCAGGAGGGAGCTAAAGGGGGAATTGAGGAGAGCAAAGAGAGGACATGAGAAGACTTTGGCTGATAGGATTAGGGAGAATCCTAAAGCTTTCTTTAGATATGTTAAGAATAGAAGATTGGTTAGGGCAAGATTAGGGCCAGTCATAGACAGCAGTGGGAAGTTGTGCGTGGAGCCTGAGGAGATTGGAGAGGTACTGAATAAATATTTCTCTTCGGTATTCACGCAGGGTGATGTAAATGTAGTTATGGGGAACACTGAGGTACAGGGTAGCAAACTGGAAGGTATCGAAGTAGATAGGGAGGATGTGCTAGATATTCTCGAGGGTTTGAAGTTGGATAAGTCCCCTGGGCCGGACGGGATTTACCCTAGGATTCTCTGGGAGGCAAGAGAGGAGATTGCAGAGCCTCTGGCTCTGATCTTCAGGTCCTCGTTGGTTACGGGTGTGGTTCCGGAGGACTGGAGGATAGCGAATGTGGTCCCATTGTTCAAGAAGGGGAAGAGAGACCTTCCAGGGAATTATAGGCCAGTGAGTCTTACTTCTGTTGTGGGCAAAGTATTGGAGAGAATTATTAGGGATAGGATTTATAGTTATTTAGAGAGAAATGAATTGATTGGGGATAGTCAGCATGGTTTTGTGAAGGGTAGGTCGTGCCTTACTAACCTCATTGAGTTTTTTGAAAAAGTGACCAAAGAGGTGGATGGGGGTAAGGCGGTTGATGTGGTATATATGGACTTTAGTAAGGCGTTTGATAAGGTGGCCCATGGAAGACTTCTGCAGAAAATGCAGATGTATGGGATAGAGGGTGATTTAGCTAATTGGGTTAGGAATTGGCTAGCAGATAGAAGACAGAGGGTGGTGGTTGATGGGAGATATTCATCTTGGAGTTCGGTGACAAGTGGTGTACCTCAGGGGTCTGTTTTGGGGCCCCTGCTGTTTGTAATTTTTATAAATGATCTGGATGAGGGTATTGAAGGATGGATTAGTAAATTTGCAGATGACACTAAAGTCGGTGGAGTGGTAGATAGTGAAGAGGGGTGTTATAGTTTGCAGAGAGACTTGGACAAGTTGCAGAGCTGGGCCGAGAGGTGGCAAATGGAGTTTAATGTGGAAAAGTGTGAGGTAATGCACTATGGCAGAAATAATAAATGTGTAGAGTATAGGGCAAATGGTAGGATTCTTAGTAGTCTAGATGAACAGAGGGATCTTGGTGTGTATGTGCATAGATCCCTGAAAGTAGGCAGTCAGGTCGAGAAGGTTGTTAGGAAGGCATATGGAGTCTTGGCTTTTATTGGTAGAGGGATTGAATTTCGGAGCCGCAACGTCATGTTGCAACTGTACAAAACTCTAGTGCGGCCGCACTTGGAGTATTGTGTGCAGTTCTGGTCCCCGCATTATAAGAAAGATGTGGAGGCATTGGAGAGGGTACAGAGGAGGTTTACCAGGATGTTGCCTGGTATGGAGGGCAGGTCTTATGAGGAGAGGCTGAGGGATTTGAGGTTGTTTTCGTTAGAAAGGAGGAGGCTAAGAGGGGACCTGATCGAAACATATAAGATGATTAGAGGTTTAGATAGGGTGGACAGTGATAGCCTTTTTCCTAGGATGGAAAAAGCTAGCACGAGGGGACACAGCTTTAAATTAAGGGGTGATAGTTATAGGACGGATATCAGAGGTAGGTTCTTTACCCAAAGGGTGGTTCGGGAGTGGAATGCCCTGCCTGCAGCAGTTGTAGATGCGCCAAGTTTGGTGGCGTTTAAGAGGTTAGTTGATAAGTATATGGAAGAGAAGGGAATGGTTTAGTTTGGAGGGGCATTGCTTTTTATATTGGTCGGCGCAACATCGAAGGCCGAAGGGCCTGTTCTGTGCTGTAATGTTCTATGTTCTATGTTCTAACCACTGTGCTGCCCGATTCTGAGGTAAAAGTGGTTTATCCGTTCAGCTACAAAGATATATACAGTATTTTATTTTAGAAAATGCGTCCTATTTGGACAAAAGCTTAAAAGAAAATGGATCCAGCGCTTTCAAACCCAATATATATGTGGCTAGGAAAAGTGATTGCTCTGCAATAAATCTCCAAGAGGGTGGCAGACAATGAAGAGGAATGGGAAGAGACAGGGGTCCTTTATGTTAAAATGCTCTCTGTGGCAGATAATAAAAAAAATCTAACAAAGGTAGGAAATCCATTCTTTCCTTCCTTCCTTCCTCACGCAGGATTTAGCGCAAAATAAGGTCACCAGTGTACAAACCTGGAAACAGAACTGGAGAATCTGAAGTTTGTATACAGGGAAGCATAAGGGAGAAGAGTGTCAGTGACATAAGATGCTGCACAAAGAAAGGGCAAAAGATTCAGCAAGCAGTCAACAGAATAAACAAACCAGGAGGAACCCTGCTGGGTGGCTTCAACATCCAAAGGCATTAAGGATGATAAAGGAGCAAGAGAGAGCGACATATAAAAAAAGAATGTGGGGAATGAAAAGAAAAGATAAAGGGAGAGGAAGAAGAGAGAGAAAAAGATAATGCCTTGATAATGCATCTAAAATGTACCTTTGCTTTCATGTGCACACTATATTTTTAGCTCTTTATCAAGATGCTATTAATAAAACAACTCTCAATGGCACACTATCTTCTCTAATAATGAACTTGCCAGAAAATGTGCTCAAGACATAAAACTGTGAAATAAGCAGAGAGTAATAGAATGTCTGGTAATAAGTTGCAAGCCTTCATTTGATCAGCAAAGCAGTACAGGTGACGTCATAAATCACAAGAGCACAGTTCAAGTAATTTAAAAATTTCAGTAGAGCCCGGAGATTGAATTACCTCTTGAAACTCCATCAAACGTTTAGAATTTTTCACGTTACCACAACTATATTATCCATCACGGACAGGCTGAGGACAGCGCAGAGTATCAGGGCAAAGTGAAACATTCACAGAGATAGCAGGAATGTGGTAGCTGAGGATATAGGGCACTCATTGTGTGCTGCGCATCCTGGGCTGGACTTTTTCCTCCAACTCCGTGGTGTGTTTTATAGCAGAGGGATGCGGCATGCCACTCAATGGCAGAGGAGTCTTACGGAACACCGTTGTCAATGGTGATGGGCAGGTTCCTGATGCTTCAGAGTTGCTGGACACCCTCCAGCACTCAGTGATCAACCGCCCCCACCATTCAAGGTGGAAGCCAGCCTGAAAACAAAGGTTGTGAGGGGCCAGGGCAAAGTAACTTGTCTTCGTTGTTTTAACAGTAAAAAGCCACAGGGGCTGAGCCATGATCCTGGTGCGCTAATTCTTCCAAGGATAACTAGCAGCCCCAACTGTGGCCCAACAACCATTTGTGAGACATGGGCTTCGTTGGCTGGCTAGCATTTATTGCCCATCCCTAGTTGCCACTGTTCTGAAGGCAGTTGAGAGTCAACCATATTGCTCTGGAATCACATGCAGGTCAGACTGGGTAAGTATGGCAGAGTTCCTTCCCCAAAGGACATTAGTGAACTGGATGGATTTTTCCAACAACTGACAATGGTTTCATGGTCATCAGTAGATTCTTAATTCCAGGTGCCTTTTTTTATACTGAACTCAAATCCCATCATCAGCCGTGGCGAGATTCGAGCCTGAATCCCCAGAACAGTAGCTGAGTTTATGAATTAATAGACTAGTGATAATACATTAGGCCATGAACGCATCCCTGGCCATTGGGTAACCCATGATGTGGGTGCGTCATCATCAGAACTGTAAGCTCCCACCACTGTGAACGGCAGCAAGATTTTGGTGCCTGATTCTAGATGGCAATAGGGTTTTCCAGTAACCAGCTGAGAAACATACAATGCCATCCTAGCATGCACATGATAACGGGTGAGGGCTCCAAAGTTCCACTACCCTTTGTACAAAGATCCATTTCACGCATCTTGCATAAGTCAATAAGATAATAATCTCTCTCCTAATGTCAACAAAACGTAGGAGATAGTCATTGACTTCAGAAAGCTGAGCGGAGGGCATGCCTCTGTCTACGTCAACAGGGACAAAGTGGAAATGGTAGTGAGCTTCAAGTTTTTAGGTGTCCAGATCAACAATCTGTTCTGACACCTTCCCCCGTGCCAACACTATAGTGAAGAAAGCCTACCAATGCCTCTACTTTCTCAGGAGGCTAAGGAAATTTAGTGTATCAGCTACGACTTTCCCCAACTTTTATAGATGCACATAGAAGGAATTCTTTCTGGTTATGTTACAGCTTGGTATGGCTCCTGCTCTGCCCAAGACTGCAAGGAACAACAAAGGGTCATGAATGTAATCCAATCCATCAGGCAAACCAGCCTCCCATCCATTGACTCCATCTACACTTCAGGCTGCTTTGGAAAAGCTGCCAGCATAATCAAGAACCCCATCCCGGACATTCTCTCTTCTACCTTTTTCCATCGGGAAAGAAACAAAAATCTGAGATCAAGTACCAATCAACTCAAGAACAGCTTTTTCCCTGCTACCATCAGACTTCTGAATGGACCTACCTGCACAAGGCTGATCTTTCTCTACACCCCAGCTATGACTGTATCACTCCATTCTGCATTCTCTCCTTTCCTTCTCTATATACAGTATGCTTTATTGATACAGCACACAAAAAGCAATACTTTTCACTGTATACTGTGACAATAAATCAAATCAAAATCAAAAAATAAGTCAAGTCATATGCACAGACCACGTACTTTCTAAATAAAAACTGAATGTACATTACCAATTCTCGAGGCACAAAGATATCATCGTGACGTGCAACCACTAGAGAAACAGTCTCTCCTTGTTTCGTACTGCGTAGCATTGCGACCAGCTCCTCCTGAGCCTTCCCTGTTATGTCAATACCATTCACCTGTTGGGACAATAACATTCAACAATGAACATATCGCTGACAAATGGACTAGAGAGAAGCAAAGATAAACATGGCCCAAAAGAAAATGAAGAGTAACTACAACAGGTTGAATATCCTTTACCAGAAAAGCAAACAACTCCAGAAACAGCACTTTTTTTTTGAAACTCATCAACTTACAGCATAGGATGACGGTAACCAGAGCTTGTAGAAATATTGAATCCCTACAGGACAGGAGGAGTCCATTCAGCCCATCGAGCCTGCACTGACAACAATCCCAACCAGTCCCTATTCCTGTAACCCCAAGTATTTACTCTGCAAACCCCCCTGATTCTAAAGGTGGGATTTTCCAGCCACACTCACCCAAAAACCAAAGAAAATCCAGCCCAAGATCAATGGACCTTTTCATGGTTACCCTCCCCATGATTGCTGTGGCGGATGGAATTCACCACTCAGGGTCAATCTAGCATGGCCAATCCACCCAACCTGCACACTTTTGAATGTGGAAACTGAAGCACCAGAAGAAAACCCACGCAGACATGGGGAGAGCGTGCAAACTCCACACAGACAGTCACCTGAGGCTGGAATTGAACCCAGGTCCTGGAGCTGTGAGCAGTGCTACCATTCCGCTCCTTGTGACACTGTGCTGCTGACACAATCCAACCAACACAAAGTTCACTGACCACACCCAAGCTTTAGCGTGAGGAGTTTTTAATTGGAGCCAATATGGCTCAAGTCCACACCTGATCTTTAGCACTGGAAGTTCAGTCATTTGTCTGCTCTGTTTACCTTGCGACCCCTCTCCTATAAGGAGGATCGCAGATAGCACCTTACTTTGTATTTATTATTCAAAGCACCTCTTTCTCATCCGGCCCTTGCATTTATTTTGGACTATAGCCAGCCTTGACTTCAGCCTTTCTAATATAAGTAGACCGAGACCTAACTATGATCTGAAATCCAAAGTTCAACTGCCCTGAGGCTTTTGGATAAATGGTAATTGGCCTGTATTACAATTGTGTTTTACCCTTTAGGTAGGATTAAAAACAAAGAAAACTTCAGTCTAAAGAAGTAAAGGGAAGATTTGTATCAATATGGTGGCTTCCATGAACTCAAGGTATCTCAAATTGCTTCACATCCAATGAAGCATTTTCCAGGTGTGGAAGTCTTGTGGCACAGTGGTCAGGAGCTCCAGATTCAAGTCCTACTCCAGGACTTGATGGTCATGAAAGGTCCGCTTGTGACTTAATCAAACAGGTTAATTCTCAGCCTGTAAACCCATCCATTAAGCCCAGCGGCATGAAAGGGAGTGTTTCCTGTCAGCCACACCGCACGAGACAATGGCAAACCACTGAACTGCTTTAGCAAGCACGGTCACAGACCAATCCAACGGAAGTGCATGGTTGCCACTGGCCTCTTAAGGACACGGAAGCTGCAGGAAAAGGAGTCACTGTTGTAAAGTAAGAAATATGGCAACAAACACAGCGATGTCCCATGTGGACCCACATGATAATGACAGATCTGTTTTGCGCAGTATTATTTGAGGGATAAATAATGATCAGAACACGAGGATGAACTCCCTGTCTTTCTTTTGAATAGTTTTTTTTAACTCATTCATTCGTGGTTTGTAAGTGCTGCTAGCTGGTCCAGCATTTATTACCCATCCCATTAGCAGTTGTAACATTACTACGGATCTCGAGTCACCAGATAAGGATAGCAAATTTCCTTCCTTAAAGAACATTAGTGAACCAGATGGGTTTTTAACGATAATCCACAATGGTTTCACAGTCATTAGTACATTCCTAATTCCAGATTTTCATTCAATTCAAATTTCACTATCTGCCATGACGGGATTTGAACACGGTCCCTGAAGAATTGCCCTGGGTCTCTGGGTTACTTGTCCAATGACAATACCACCGTGCCACTGCCTCCCCCGTAGTTTTGTAGCATGGGTGGCACAGTGGTTAGCACTGCTGCCTCACGGCACCAAGAACCTGGGTTCGATTCCTGGCTTGGGTCACTGTCTGTGCGGAGCCTGCACATTCTCCCCATATCTGCATGGGTTTCCTCCGGGTGCTCTGATTTCCTTCGACAGTCTAATAGATGTGCGGGTCAGGTGCATTGGCCATGCTAAACTCTCCCTCAGTGTACCCGAACAGGCAACTAGGGGATTTTCACAGTAACTTCACCGTGGTGTTAATGTAAGCCTACTTGTGACATAATGAATAAACTTAAAGCAGTACTTTAACTTCATTTATGTCCATGGGAGGCTGGAAAGGGCCTCAGTTTAGCTGCTAATCTGAAAGGTAGCGTCTTCAACAATGCAGTGTTCTTTCAATGTTGCACTCCAGGCTGTTGGCTTTGATTTTGTACTTCTATTTTTGGAACAAGACTTGAATCCACAACTTTCTGACTCAGAGGTGCTAGTTCCATCACTGAGCAATGAATAAGGCATTCAAAGGATTAGACAGGAAAGCAGAACTGGGAAGGATTTAGATGTGGTTTGTTTCCCGTCTATGGGGTCAATCTTTACAGAAGTCGTCCGTTGGCAGTAAGTGAACTTAAGAAACAGTTGAAGACCAGACAGTTCCTCAAACCTGCTCTTCCATCCATCAAAATCATGCATGATCTTCAACCGCAACTTCACTCTCCCACAATTCATTGATGATGAGACATTACCCAGAACAATGATTCACTAGAATGCTACACTTTATGGTGGTTGGAGGTGGACCTCATGTGTATGGAAAAATTGAAACATGAAACAAGCAAATTGTATTAGTAACTTCAGGCTTTGACAAAGGGTCATTTGGACTTGAAACGTCAGCTCTTTTCTCTCCTTTCAGATGTTGCCAGATCTGCTGAGATTCTTCAGCAGTTTCTCTTTTAGTTGCATTAGCAACTTTCTAACCAAGCAGAGAATTGAAGATATAATCTTTTCTTCCTCTCATTGCCCTCTTTGTAAAGCTAATCACCAATCAGCAGCACAGTGACACGTGGTTAGAACTGCTGCCCCGCAGCGCCAGGGCCCAGGGTTCGATTCCTGGCTTGGGTCACTGTCTGTGTGGAGTTTGCACATTCATCCTGTGTCTGCTTGGGTTTCCTCCGGGTGCTCCGGTTCCTCCCATAGTCTGAAGATTTGCATGTTTGGTGGATTGACCATACTAAATTGCCTCTCAGGCAGATTGGCAGGGTCAATATGTGGGGTTACAGGAATAAGGCCTGGGTGGGATTATGGTCAGCATAGAATTAATGCAGTGAATAGTCTCTTTTGGCACTATAGGGATTTTATGTTGCACCTTCAGTTGATTGGGGGAAGATGGAGGCTATAGCCCAGTGTGTTACTGCTAGATTATTAATCCAAAAACTCAGCTAATGTTCTGGGATCCCAGGTTCAAATCCTGCCACGGCAGATAGTGAAATTCAAATTCAATAAAAAATACGCAGAATTAAGAATTTCTGATGACCATGAAACTGCTATCAATTGTCGGAAATGTTCACCAATGTTCTTCAGAGAAGTAAATCTGGTTTGGCCCACATGTGACTCCAGAGCCATTTGCAATGTGGTTGATTCTCAACTGCCCTCTGAAAAAGGGCAATTAGGGATGGGCAATAAATGGTGGCCAGTCAGCAATGCCCATATCCTACGAATGAGTAAAAAAAAGTCGACCTTCGACATCTTTATTGTGCAGCCATGAGAGAAAGTTCACATCCTACTTAATATTCCCGATCAGAAAATTTCTTCTCCCTTTAGAGAATGCATCTCTCTGGAGGATTGCGAAATGGTCAGAAAAACTGCCTTGAAAGGAATTGAATCGAACCTCATAAACATCTGTGTAAGATCCGGATAATACTGAATGTTATTTCAAGTTAGACTACAACAACAGATTAGATATAGAGGGCCTAATTTTCACTCCCAAGTCTGGGATCAGCAGTCTCAGTGAAAGGGATGGAGGCTCATATTCATTCCAGGATGGGTGATAACAGGAATCAGGCCTGCCCGTTGAAACAATGTGGAGGTCTGTCCCCTGTCCCGCTGCTCCAGGACTTTGTTCCAGTTGTAAAACGATAACTCAGAAAAGGTCCATTTTTGCACGCACTCCCCATGCTCTGGCGTGAATGGTTAGTGCCGCATTTGTAAGGGGCAAAACTTCCAGAATCATGACTGCGGTGTCATTTTGGCTTAGACGCATGCTGCTTTCATTGTAGCAAAATTTGGACTTCAGGGTCAATTGAAGAAGAGGAATGCCAGAAGGGATGGATGTCTTAGCACTCGGAGTGGGCAGCCTGGTCGCACAGTGGTTGGCATTGTTGCCTCACAGTGCCAGAAGCCCAGGTTCAATTCCGGCCTTCGATCACTACCTGTATGGAGTCTGCACATTCTCCCCATGTCTGCATGGGTTTCCTCCAAATGTTCCAGTTTCCTCCTACAGTCTGGCCGTGCTAAATTCTCCCTCAGTGTACCTGAACAGTTTCTGGAATGTGGTGACTAGGTGTCTACATGTTCTCCCTGTGTCTGCATGGGTTTCCTCTAGGTATTCCAGTTTCCTCCCACAGTCCAAAGGTGTGCCAGTTAGATTGACTGGCCATTCTAAATTGACCTACCGTCAGGGGATTAGCAGTGTAAATATGGAGGGTTATGGGAACAGATCAATGCAGACCTGAAGGGCCAAATGCCCTCCTTCTGCACTGTAGACATTCTATGATTCTATTCTATTCTAATCGTACCAGTCCTTAATCTGGGTGACTGGGCATCTATTATGAAACCACTCTGCTTTTCAACTTCAATCCGGCTCAGACCTAGCAATTCAAGTCACAAAGGTAGATCTCCTTACTTATGTTTGTTGTTGTGTTATTCATAAGTGGCATTAAAGGGTAACAATTCAATTAAAGTAATGAGTTATACCAAAATTCTTTACTTACAAGAAACACCTCAATAATTTGACAAGGGGGTTTTTCATATTGGAGCTTGTGCAAATAAATAACAAATTAGAAGCTAGAGTAAGTTACTTGGCCCCGCTCTTCCATTCAATAAGACCATGGATGAACTGATTGTAACCTCAACTCCATATTGCTATCTACCTCCGATCGCCTTTCATCTTCTTACTTGTCAACAAACTACCTCTGCCTTAAAAGTATTCGAAGGTTTTTCTTCCGCCATCTTTTGAGGAAGAGAGTTCTAAAGACACACCATCCTCTAAGAGGAAAATATTCTCTTTATCTCCGTCCTAAATCTCTGTCCCTTTACTCTTGGTCAGTGACCTCCTAGTTCTAGATTCTCCCAAAAACAAAAATATCCTTTCCACATCCACTCTGCTAATTCCCCTTCAGAATCTCATGTTTCAAACAACAATGGTGGTAGTGTGTTACAGGAAGTCTGGGTTGCTATACTAACATATGCAGTTTTACATGAATGTTGCAATCTGGATAGTGATATTCAAGACTCCAACTTTCTTTCCAGCACATGGCTGATCAGAAATCTCCTCTGCTCTCACAGCCTGTCATTGGGCTTGTGTGGAAAGAATCCGCAGTTCATAACCAACTCGTTTGTTAATAATGTTTCTCCCTTGGCCATTAAGTCCTGTGACAGCATTCAAATTTAGAGCTTCTAGATTAGATGCATTGACACTAGCCACTGTGACACAAGGTTTCCTCAGGTTGTGCCTAAAGACTATTATGCACAATTTTGAATGATCATTTATAGCTTCCAAACACAGTAGTAAGCAGATACAATAGTGATTATATGGTCATACAGTGCAGAAGAAACCCTTCGGCCCATTGAGTCTGAACTGACTTGCGAGAAACACCTGACCTCTCATCTAATCCCATCTATCAGCACTTTGCCCAGAGCCTTGAATGTTATGATGGACCAAGTGCTCGTCCAGGTACTTTTCAAAGGGTGCGAGGCAACCCGCCTCTACCATCCTCCCAGGCAGTGCATTCCAGATCGTCGCCACCGTCTGGGTAAAAAGGTTTTTTTCTCACATTTCCCCCTAAACCTCCTGCTCCTCATCTTGAATCCACGTCCCCTCATGATTGACCCTTCAACTAAGGGAAGCAGCTGCTCCCTATCCACTCTGTCCATGCCCCTCAATCTTGTACATCTCAATAATGTTACTGGATAAATAATCCAGAGAACTAAAGGTTGGATCCATGATGGGAGCTTGAGAGTTTAAATTTAGATTAAAAAAATAAAAGTTGTCTCTAAAAGTGGCTTTTGGATTGTCGCAGAAACCCAACCATCTCATCACCCTCCTTCAGGGAAGAAACCAGTCATCTATAATCAGTCTGGCCTACATGGAACTCCAACTGAGGGGAAGCAGCGCAGTGATACTGTCATTGAGCTAGTAGACCCAGGATAAGGCTCTGGGGATCTGGGTTCAAATCCCACCATAGAAGATGGTGAAAATTGAATTTAATAAAAATCTGGAATTAAAAGCCCAATAATGACCATGAAACCATTGTCAATTGTTATAAAAACCCATCTGGTTCACTCATGTCCTTCAGGAAAGAAAATTTGCCATCCTTATCCGGTCTGGCCTACATGTGACTCCAGAGACACAACACCATGGTTGACTCTGAAATAGCTGAACAAGCCATTCAGTTCAAGAGCAGTTAGTTTAGAGTTTAATGTTTATTTATTAGTATCACAAATAAGCTTACATTAAGACTGCAACGAAGTTACAGTGAAAATCCCCTAGTCGCCACACTCCGGCACCTGTTCAGGTTACACAGAGAGAATTTAGCATGGCCAATGCACCTAACCAGCACATCTTTCGGACTGTAGGAGGAAACCGGAGCATCCAGAGGAAACCCATGCAGACACAGGGAGAATGAGCAGGCTCCACACAGACAGTGACTCAAGACTGGAATCGATCCCAGGTCCCTGACGCTGTGATGCAACAGTGCTAAGCACCGTGTGCCACCGTGCTGCCAAGATGGGCAATAAATAATGGCCCAGCCAGTGATGTCCACATTCCAAAAAATGAATTTTTTTTAAAAGCTCCATACTAACTGCCTATGAATTACCGATTTGTAACAAACCAGAAGAAAGAACAGGAATACATCAGGCACATGACAGCCATTTGAGAAGACATAACACTATCTGCTCAGAGCAACAAGGAATGAGCAATAAATACCAGCCTTGTCAATGGTGTCCACAACACAAAAAGGCATCAATAAAAAATGACAATCATATTACTCCTTTACTTCTAACCAAGACACACAATAGTTGTATCAAAAGGGATCCCTTAGAAAGCACTTCCCAAGTATTGCGTTCACTTATCGCTTTTTCTTTCAAATTACAAAGAAGACACTTTGATCTGAGAGTGATGAACTGAAAGAAAAATCTGCTAGCTCTCATTTCCTGAGTAATGTATATCCCTCTAGGGCTTCGCCTCAACTTCCATCTCAGCCAGGATTAAATCGTAGGTCACTCCTCCCAAGTAAACCTTTAAACTCTTTGTCACACACAGAGCATTTTACTTCCATTGCTGACACAGTGATGACAGTCCTGACCGCGCTGAGCCAGTTCTGGGTGACAGGGGCAGATATATAATTTCGGTAATAAGATGACAAGAATACTGAGGCTACCAATCTGATCCGGGTTCTACTCTTTTCATCAGATGCATTTCTTGTAGTTTGCAGCAAGCCCCAGACGTCTCAGGTCTCAAGATTCGGCCACACACTCAAAATTCCCAATAGATCTCGAATCGAAGGTTTGAAAATTTTTTCGTAAAAGTGAAAAAAAATGAACACCCAGTGCATGAATGGCATGAAAGGACTGTGGATAATGGGAGAACATTAAGCAGGCAGACGACGTGACAAGACCAGCTGTATAAATAATCCCTAAGGTTCTTCAATTCAGTCCAGACTTGTGATGCTATTGTCATGCCTCAAGCTTCTGCCAGTATCCTTTTGGATCTGTGCCAGGTCACATGAAATACCACCCAGATAGAAGGGCTCCATAAAACCAGCCAACGGGACATGCCATAGATGCAATGCAGACAACTATGTGAGTGATGCAAACTTGAGGTCAGGAGCTCAGCGTAGGCTTATGGTGGAAATAAGAAGTGAAATTCATGCCCAAGACTGAAGACTCATCACTGCAATGGGTAAAGCGGAAGCCATTCCATCTCTTAAATTGTGGGGAAGAACCGCCTTTCTTTTTCCAACATTTGCCCAATTTGTCCAGTGCTGGACAGTGCGACGTAGCAGTTAGTACTGCTGCCTCACAGTGCCAGGTTCGTTTCCTAACTTGCATCACTGTCTGTGCTGGGTCTGCACGTTCTCCCCATGTCTGTGTGGGTTTCCTCCAGATGCTTCAGTTTCCTCCCACAGTCTGGGTCAGGAGCATTGACCCAAAGAGGCGTTGGAATGTGGCGACTAGGGGAATTTCACAGTAACTTCATTGCAGCTTTAATGCTTGTGGCAAACAATAAACTATTTCCAGCGCGGCCTATGAAAAAGCCCCTGAAAAAGAAGTAAATCTAAGACTAAAGCAAAGAAAAACTGAAATAAACTCAGAAAATGCTGCAAATTACTCAGCAGGGTCTGGCAGCATACTTCAGACAGATTGAAAAAAAAACGACTGAGGTCAAAGATATTTCTTCAGAATAAGACAATCTGAAGCTAATAGCTGCATCCTCTCTCTCTACCCACCTCTCCACCCCCGTTGGTATTTCCACACCCTGTGGTCAACACTCAACATCTAAACTCAAAATCTGCTTCCCAAGCAAAATATGAAAGAGGGAAACAGGCCAGCCTTTATATATTGACTTTCATGACTTCAGGATGACCCAGTGCACTTCACACACTCATTTAATTACTGGTTTGCTGTCCTAATGTCAGGCACACGGTAGCCAATTTGGGGACAGCTACGTCCCACGAATCACAATGAGATTATGACTGGATGATCTAATTTAGGTTAGTGGTTGAGGGGTAAATATCGCCTAGAATATCAGGGAGAACTCCCCGACCTTTGAAATAGTGTCACTGGGTCTTTACACAGAAGGCCGTGCCTTAGTTTTACACTGCATACGAGGGACATCACCCATAGTGTAGTGTGCTGCCAAACCTGCTGAGTAATTTTCAGCATTTTCTGTGTTTATTTCAGATTTGTTTTTGTCTTTGTCTTTGATTTACTCCTTTTTCAAGGGCTAATAGGCAGTGCTGGACATATCACTTCATATTTCCATCATCAGCCTAAGCTGAGCTCTTGACCTCAATCTACACCAAGCAATTGCATGTCTTGTTGGCCAGTTTGATCGAGTGAGTGGTACCTCATGTATCCTGGCACAGATCCAAAAGGATACTGGCAGAAGTTTGAGGCATGACAATAGCAGCCCAAGTTTGCTCTGAATTGTAAAACTTTAGAGATTATCAATGCACTGATGTGTTAGTCTAGACTTGTGATCAAGTTCCTTGAGTGGCTGGGATTTGAGACCAAGTAACCTTTTGATTCAGAGGCTGGGGGTACTGAATGGCCTACTCCCGTTCTTAAGTTATACATATGTTCTTAAGCATGTAGATGTTACTATCATTTTGCACAGACGGGAATATTCATCTCAACTGTTTTATACTTTGCAATCATTAATTTCCAATGCAATATATTTTAAAAGGTGTTTCTTGTTCCCTCCAGTGTCCCCCAAATGACAAACTATTGGCAAATGTTGGAAAAAGGTGAGTCAAGGGTGAATCTTTCTTCCCCATAATTAGAACTGTAGAAACCTTATAGTGCAGAAGGAGGCCATTCAGCCCTTCGAGTCTGCACCAACAACAATCTCACCCAGGCCCCATCCCCGCAACCCCACATATTTGTTCTGCTAATTCCTCTAACCTAAGCATCCCAGACACTAAGGGACAATTAAGCATGGCCAATTAATCTAACCCGCACACCTTTGCACTGTGGGAGGAAACCGGAGTACTTGGAGGAAACCCACACAGACATGGGGAGAATGTGCAAACTCCACACAGACAGTAACTCAAGCCAGAAATTGAAGTCAAGTCACTGAAGCTGTGAGGCAGCAGTGCTAACCACTGTGCTACTGTGTAATTCAAGAGATGGAATGGCTGCCGGGTTACTCATTGCAATGATGAATCATCACTCTTGGGCGCGGACAAGGTTTTCAAAATCAGATCCAATTTTATCAGGAACGGGGACAAAAAAAATCAGAACACTGCCAATTGCAATTAATCATGGAGGTGCTGAGCTGCGTTTGGTTGCTTTGCCCTTTATTTTTGCTCCATAAAATTTGGGTAACAAATGGGAGACATTGGAGGCTGGCTGCACCATTGGGAATTTTGCAATGGTGAATTTCTTTTGTTCCTGAGTGATCATGTAAACAAGCAATTATCCTGCCGACAGCTGCACTAAGGCCTGTTTAATTTCCCCACACGATAACTTTGTCCTCAGCACTGTTATTGCAATTATGTATGTCACAAATGAAATCCACATCAATCAGCCAAATGCACGTTTATATCCCTCCTCCTCCTTTTCTCTTCTCTGCTTGTGGTGGTGTTTGACTTATCCTGGGCTGTGAATTCATGACAACTGTCCAAGTAGCTCACCAAAATGACCACTATACTCATACCAGCCTGGAGTGTCTCAGCAGGCTTCCCAGCATCAACATGCCTCTTAGCAGAAGGGTTCTAAATTCAAGCCCCACTCCAGGAACTTGAGTACAAATCTAGGTCAATGCTCCGATGCAGTGCTAAGGCAGCATTGTGCTGATGGAGATAGTGTCTTTCCAGTAAGAAGTCTCCTAACACCAGGTTAAAGTCCAACATGTTTATTACGGCTGAGGTCAAGGACCTTTCTTCAGAGTAAGACAATCTGAGGCTAATGAATGCATCCTCTCTCTCTCTCTCCATTTCCACACCATGTGGTCAATGTTCAGCATTTAAGCTCAAAATCTGCTTCCAAGGCAAGTATGAAAGAGGGCAACATACCAGCTTTTGTATACTGACTTTCATGACTTCAGGATGACACAAAGCATTTCACAGTTATTTCATTACTGGTTGCTGTCCTAATGTAGGACACACCTGAAGTAGCAACACTCTGAAAGGTCATGATTCCAAATAAACTTGTTGGACTTTAACCTGGTGTTGTGAGACTTCTTACTGTATCCACCCCAGTCCAATGCCAGCAACCCCACCTCTTGTTTTTCCGAAGAGTTGCTAAACTAAGACCTGAGTTTAGATACTAAACTACCTTCTACAGTAGATGGTAAAGATCCAGTTATTTTGAAAAAGAGCAAGAGGGTTCTCCCCAGTGTCCTGGCTATCTTCTGCCCTTTAGCCAAAAACTAACAGCAGACTAACAGGTTATTTATCACATTGCTGACTGTGGGGCCTTGCTACATGCAAATTGACTGTCACATTCTCTACCTTATAACAGCGACTACGCTTCAAAAATATACCCCATTGGCTGCACAGGACTTTCTGACATACCGCTGTCCCTAATGGTACTTTCCAAATGCAAGCCTTTTTTTATAGACAGGCAATTTGCAGTAGAGAGTTCTGGCACAATAATCAGGAGGAAGGTAAGAACAAATTACTGTGGATGCCAGAATCTGAAACGGAAACAGAAAATGCAGGAAAATCGCAGCAGATCTGACAGCATCAATGAAGAGAGAATAAAGCCAATCTTTGGAATCTGGATAACCCTTTGTCAGAGCTGAAGATAAAGATAACAGGACAAGATTTGAAGTGTAAGGGTCAGGGGGTGGGGGGATGTAAAGTAGGGTTGTATAATTGACCAAGGTGGCAAAGGCAATGTAAATGATGGTGATAAAGGCTAGGAGTGCTGCTAATAACGTCCATTAAAGAGATCAGAATGTATAAATGGCGGAACAAAGATGCAGAGTGTCAAAGGACAACCTGAAGCAGAAGGGGGAAGCAAGATGGAAAGTGAGATGTGGAAATAGACAAATGAAATGACAGACAAAACTAAATACAAAACAAATTAAAATTAAAAATATATAATAAGAGACAAAAATGAAGTAATAAGATAAAAAGAATAAAACAAATAAATGGAGTGAAATAAATAAATCAGGACAGAGGACCGTATTCAACTTCTCCTCTCCATTTCCCATTATTTGGGCCATACCTTCCACCACTGCCTGTGTCAAGGTCAACTAATCCAATGTAGGCCAAACATCAAACTTGGATCATTCAGATTTGTACAACTCAGCACCACATTTACCTACTAAGCTAAGGATGCTAAGAGGAAAACTTGTTCAAACTAATTTTAACTCAGCTCCTTCAAACAAGCTCTTGATTGTTGTAAAGGTTTTTGAATGAGTGGGTGAAAAGTAGGAGGAAGTTTTTTTTGGATCATCGTTCTGGAATATTCCTTGAAGAACAGATATGCCAGTCAGAACTCGGATCCTCAGGGTCCTCTCTTTTTCAGTAGGCTGGATTTTTTCCCACCTGCATAAGGTACAAACTTTCTGAAGGACAGACTGAAATCTACTCATTTATAATCTAATTTATTGTAGAGGTAAAGGGTTTGTGAGGGCAAGGAAGACAGAAAAATATGTACCTTGGGAACGCAGTAAGTCTTTTAACACAGAAAGTGAAGCAAAAGAGAAAAAATGAAAGGCTTACTTTATTAATGCACTGAGTACATGGGGGAAAAGGCACGGAAATGGAATTAGAATTGGAGACTCAGAAACTCCTGGCTTGGATTTGCAAAAGAAAAGCCCAAATTTACAGCGGTTTCCCTTTCAATTTTTCCGATTGGGAACTTAACTGACAAATTTCCTGAAAATGCCATTAGCAAATGTCGGAATGTAACTCTAGAGTAAAAGAAGTACAGATCGGCATAAACAAGAGGAGGCTTGTGTGAAAAAAGCATAATTTTTCTTCCTCCTTATCCCATGATGCTTGGAAAGGTTCAAAGTCATCAGGTGATCATTCGTAAGCACAGTGTTTAAGAAAATTAAGGTGTGGAAACTTCTTGTTTTAATTCAATGGATTCTGAGGCCATTAAAGCTGCGAACACACACACTGTGGTGAAATAATGTTAAAATCAAATGGTCATAGAACACCAGTCTTTGGATCCTGCTGCATCTAGACAGATGTTTGGGTGTAAATTTACAGCAATTAAGGCTGCTTTACAGGCAGGAAACACACACTGTCTGTTCTTTGACTTTGGATATGGAGGTGCATTGAAGAGCCAAATGCAGTAAAGATGCAAACAATTAGAAAATCCACACATTAAGATGTTTCAATGTTTAAAGTTCTAAAGTTTATTTACATAATCTAAGAAGGCTGACATTAACACTGCAATGAAATTACTGTGAAAATCTAGTCGTAACACTCCGGCACCTGTTCGGGTATGTTGAGGGAGAGGTTAGCATGGCCAGTGCACCTAACCAGCACATCTTTCAGACTGTGGGAGAAACTGGAGCATCCGGAGGAAACCCATCCACATACAGGAGAACATGCAAACTCTGCAAAGACGGTGACCCAAGCCAGGAATTGAACTCAGGTCCCTGACACTGTGAGGCAACAGTGCTAACTACTATGCCGCCCACTAATGCCAATCAACATAACCAATTATGCTTGAATTTCCTCAGAAAGTCCAAAAATGTGTGGGTTTGGTGGATTGACCATGCTAAATTGTCTCTTCTTGTCCCAAATGTGTAGGCTAGGGGAATAAATATGTGGGATAACAGGTATAGAGCAGGAGGGTGGGGGATAAGATGAGACGGTGCTGACTTAATGGGCCAAATGGCCTCCTTCTGCACTGTAGGAATTCTATGATTCTAAATTTGCTCCTGCACCATTGTTACGCCAAAGCTTTTTAAGACATTTCAGGCTGATAGCTCAGTGGGGACCTAGTACAGGCACAATGGGTCAAGCGTTCTGCTTCTGTGTTGAGATCTCAATGTCTCTGCCTAGCTACCTTCTCTTCTGCATTGTAAAAATCCAGGTGTGCTAACCGTAGATAAGCACTCAAGAGTGTAAATACAGGATGGCGCCTTAAAGGAGTATATGTGTCAACAATACAAATGAAAGAGGACTGTAGTGGTAGAGAGGGGAGGGGAGAAGAGCTGGAGTGAGAGGGGAAAATCCTGTTTACTCAGGTGAGAATTAATCTTAACTGACAGTATACTGAAAAATATGAATTCACCTATTTTCATGACATGCTCTATAACGTACGTACTATTGGTCTGATCAGGCAACAGTTAAATCATTACACAGGATGAGGCCGCAGGATGCTCTGCGACTTCATTGCAAGTAACGTAAATTGTGAAAGAAGACAGACATGTGTATGTTTCCTTTGTGTTGGGCACCCGCCATTATTTAGTGCCATTCATGCCAGGCTGTGAAAGTATGCCTGCAAAAGATGCCTCCAGCACTGTGCTATTCATCCTTGGGGAGTCATTATCCTAAATCTTCCAGCCAAGCGACTGACATAATGAGCAACACTCATTCCTTAAATCCCAATCATTTTTTCCCATCCTCCCTTGCCTGGTTCACTCCTGGCAGGAGCATTATGTTGCATGAACAAAACAGGACTTATGTGCAGCACCACTCTCTGCACTGTACTATCCAGGCTTCCATGAAGACACATCAGCCTTCTGATGTAGGTGGAACACTCTCCCAGCCTGAACGATAACTGGCATTTGTGAAAGCACGTTAGACAAAAAAAAATTGACTCCCAAGTCAAGAGGGGTGATGTGAGAAGGAGCAACCAAGTTCAACCAGAGAAAACAGCCAGAGCCATGGTCACAAAAGTGGTTCTCGTCCTGTGGCAGGTATTAGAGATTTTGTATGGCAGCTGGAATCATCAACCTGGCAACATAACAGTTAGTTCTCCCACCTAAGAACACAGGAACAAGGAGCAGGAGTCAGCCATCTGGCCCCTCAAGCCTGCTCCATCATTCAATAAGATCATGATTGACCTTTTGGTGGACTCAGCTCCACTTACCCGCTCACTCACCATAACCTTTAATTCAAAGGACAAAGAACAAAGTAAATTACAGCACAAGAATAGCCTATTCGGTCCTCCAAGCTGCACTGACCATGCTACTTGTCTGAACTAAAACTCCCCCTACCCTTCTGGGTGTTTGTTCAGAAGTAACTCTTCAAATAAAAATAGAACAAAACTCACTTCAACTTATAAATCAAAGAAAGGATTTAATAAAGCAACATCATTACTCCTAACTTGGGGCCTTACCCTAGGCCAATTCAAGCTCCCCACAATTCCAAACAGGTTCTTATTTACAGTGAGTCAGCTGATCCTTACATCCAATACATATTACATCCAATTGATGTAATGATCACATTACATCCAATACAATGTTGTCACTGATTCCATTCTAACTGGGGACCATATCCCATCCTATTCATGTAATTCCTTTACACTTTAAAAACTTATCTACCTTCACCTTAAAAACATTCAATGAGGTAACTGCAACTGCTTCACTGGGCAGGGAATTCCACAGATTCACAAACTTTTGGATGAAGAGGTTCCCCCTCAACTCAGTCCGAAATCTGCTCCCCCTTATTTTGAGGATATTGGCCCCTCCTGCCCCTTCAATAGCATCACACAGAAAATCACAACTATTCCAAAAAGAAAATGGACTTGCACATCACCGAAGTATCTGATACAGGACGAAAAGAAAACTTTGAATATTTATAATTTGGGGTGACATGGTAGGCACAGTGGCTAGCACTGCTGCCTCATTGCGCCAGGGACCCAGGTTCAATTCCAGCTTCAAGTCACTGTCTGTATGGAGTTTACACATTCTCCCCATGTCTGCATGGGTTTTCTCCAGATGCTCCAGTTTCCTCTCACAGTCCAAAGATGTATGGGTTAGGTTGCTTGATAGCAATAAATTGACACTTTGTATCAGGGGACTAGCTGGGGTAAATATGTGGGGTTACGAGAATAGGGTCTGAATGCGTTGTGGTTGGTGCAGACTCAATGAGCTGAATGGCCTCCTTCTACATTGTAGGGATTCTATGAAAATTTTATCAGTGTAACTGGGGTAAGAATGCAGAATATCTTCAAGGATTCTTAACATGAAAGAAACCAGAGATATAAATTGAGCATTCTGAGCTTAGATGCATGTTAATGTAACACGACACTAAAACAAAAAGTTTCACTATACTCTTTCCACCTTTCAAAATAATGTAAAAGTTCCAGCAATTAATTTTATTGCCTTGGCTTTTGCCGTTAGTTTTGACTATTTTTCATTCAAACAGTGAATGGCAATTGTTTGCATGGATGAGGAGGTGTGGTGAGCTGCAAGGGAGGATAGAGGTGTGGAGAGAAGAAATCGCACAGAAAAACTACGGCAGAGTCCAGTGATACAAGGAGACCAAAAACAAGACAGCTATAATTACACACTGAACCGAGACAGCTTAATAACTATATCTACTGCTGTTAATTCATCTCACTTTCAGCAGTTTCATGGTGGGGATCTTGAGGCAGCCCAGCTGTCAGAGATAATGTACTTCACCAAGAATAACAGACGGGAATGGTAGAGTCAGAGAGAAACTGCACTTCAGAGATCTTTATACCCCAAATCCTTACAAGTAGAAACATGGAAACTATATGCAGCAGTAAGCCATTCAGCCCTTCGAGCCTGCTCTGCCATTCATTTTGATCATGGCTGCTCAGCAAATTCAACATCTTGATTCCCTTCTTCCCCCCCTCCATATTTATAGAATCCCTACAGTATAGAAGGAGGTCTATTCCTGGGTGCATTGCAGGCAGGTGTATGGTATGCATGAATGCTGTCTTTTGATTGATTGGCAGCTCTTGGGGCAGGGGCATGGGGAAGACTTCCACCCCAGGGGTCTTTGAGGATTTGAATAGAGAGATAGGGATGTTTTGTTGCAATTGTATAGGGCATTGGTGAAGACATACGTGGAGTATTGTGTATGCAGTTTTTGGGGTCTTTATTTGAGGAAGGATGTCCTTGCTATAGAGGGAGTACAGAGCAGCTTTATCAGACTGCTTCCCTGGGATAGCAGGCCTGTCGTATGTGAACAGACTAAGTCAGTTAGGATTATATTCACTGGAGTTTGGAAGAATGAGAGGGGCTCTCAGAGAAATGTATAAAATACTAACAGGGCTGGAAAGGGTAGATTCAGAAAGAATCTAATGGTGGGGGAGTCCAGAACTAGGGGTTATAGTTTGAGAATAAGGGGTAAACCTTTTAGAACTGAAGTGAGGAGAAATTTCTTCACCCAGAGCATGGTGAATGCATGGAATTCACTACCATCAGAAAACAGTTGAGACCAAAACGTTGTGTGATTTCAAGAATAAATTAGATATAGTTCTTGGGGCTATAGGGATCAAAGGTATTTGAGTTAGACAGATTGGCCATGCTAAATTGACCTTAGTCTCGGGTAAATGTGTGGTGTTGAGGAATAGGGCCTGGGTGGGATGTGGTCAGTACAGACTCGATGGGCCAAATGTAGGCATAATAAACATTCACTATACTCCCTCTATAGCAAGGACATCCGTCCTCAGATAAAGATACCAAAACTGCACACAATACTCCCAAGTGTGTTTTCACCAATGCCCTATACAATTCTAGTAAAACATCCCTATCCCTCTACTCAAATCTTCTTGCTATGAAGACCAGCTAACCATTTGCCTTCTTTACTGCCTACTGTATCTGCGTGTTTACTTCCAGCGACACAATGATAGGAACCATAAGTGGGTTAATATGGGTAATGTTGGCACTTCATGGGATGATGCTTAATGGCCGTCAATCACCAGCTCAAGGACCTCTGGAGTGGAAGTCTTCCCCATCCCCCTGTCCCAAGAGCTGCCAATCAATCAGAAGATGGCAGTCATGCATGGCATACATCTGCCTGCAATGCACCAGGAAGAGGTCAAGCATCACTAAGGGGACCCCAGGTGGCTGAGGGTAGGAGGGGTGTTGTGAGGAAAGAGCTGCAGGAAATTGAGGGGGGGAGGGAGGCGGTCAGCAGCAAATGCAGAGGGCATGGTTGCTCTCAACAGACGCCCCCCCATCCCACCACTCCTTCTGATGACAGGTCCCTCAATCAGGCACTGAGTACACGACTGCAAGATGACCTGGGGAACCTGTAAGCAAATTTGATGAGGTTTGTCTTTTGGCCTTCCTTCTAGGTGATTCCCCTGCCCAGCATTGGGTTAATGCTGGCTGCTGGCCTAGATAGGAAAGGCCCTTTAATGGATATTAATTGCCTGTTTAAAGCCCTTAAATGGCAGTAAGGTGGGAAGACAGGCAGGAGTCTTCCTGCCCCAAATTAATTGGGACAGAGGCAGGAAGGTGATGGAGTTTCTACCAATTACCCCCTCGCCTCAGATCAGGGGATTAGATCCCACCCATAATGAGCAAATGCTGAACCTGTCTCTGTCCCAGTTCAAGCCTAGTCACATCCAGACTTAACCTCTCGAATGTCTGCCTTGTGCATCTCCATAACCCTCAATTTATATCAAGTCCACTAAACAGGCTATTCGCCCAATACACCAGTGATGTGACATATCAGCACTTTCCACCCATCTCTACCTCATCTTTCCACATAACCTCTCATCCCTCTCACCTTCAGCTTTTCAACCAAATTTAGTTAAATGCATCTGCTACTCACTTCAACTACCTTCTATGATAGCATGTTCAAAATTCCCACCATGCTTTGAGTGAAGAACTTTCTCTTCAATTGCCAGTTGGAGTTATTAGTCACCAATTTATTGGAATTGCGTTGCAGCCAGCTGGCTCAGTGATTCAAATGACCTCCTTTTTATATTTTTTTCATTCATTCTTAGAACATGGGTGTCACTGGCTGGCCAGCATTTATTGCCCATCCCTAGTCACCCTTGGAGGGCAGCTGAGAGTCAACCACATTGCTGTGGCTCTGGAGTCACATGTAGGCCAGGCCAGGTAAGGATGGATGATTTCCTTCCTTCAAGGACATTAGTGAACCAGATGGGTTCTTCCGACAATCGACAATAGTTGCATGGTCATCAGTAGATTCTTCATTCCAGATATTTTTAATTGAACTCAAATTCCACCATCTGCCGTGGTGGGATTCAAACCTGGATCCCCAGAACATCAGCTGAGTTTCTGGATTAATCGTCTAACAATAATACCAATAAGCCATCGTCTTCCACTAAATACTTTATCACTCTATTCACTGTCATTGATTTTGAGACCCACCACCACCCCCACCCAACCTCCCACACAACAATGCAAGAGAGAGATCAGATCATTTTTGTAACGTTGACTGAGGAATAGACATGGGTCTGCACATCGGGCAATACCTCCTCCACATGGAATCTTTCAAGTCCACTTGAATGGGGAAGATGGCAGTCATTTCAATACCTCTCTGGAAAGAAGGCAAATCCAGAAATATCTCACTGCACTGGAGAGTCAACGTTGGTTTGATTCCTGAAGCCCTGAATTGTGAGTTGAACTCACAACTTCTTGACTCAGGGATGAGCATGCTACCTACTGACTGGGCCGCAGCTGACACACTGGGGCTCAGTTGTTCAGCTAGCTCAGTCTGTTGAGCAATGGGCTGCAAAATCAAATGATCAGAGGGTACACAGTCCCGGCAGACTGCATTCAGGCTCTAGACATTCCAGGATGGAAAATCTGAGTCGCACGTGTTAAGATGTGGAAATGCTCATCTTCTGGGTTGTTAAGGCTGGAAACAGGGATCAGTAGCGCACCCAATGGACTTACTTCCTGAGAGAGACTGAACGCCAGCGGCAGGGGGTGGGATGCCTCCCTCTTGCTCCAATATTTAAAACATTTAAAAACCTTTCTGCACAGGCACAGATATTTCCAAGCCAATTTTAGGCTTGTCAAGGTGAAGTCAGGGGAATTAGAGCTTTTACTCGCTTGATTTCACCCCAGCAGCAGCATGTACTTTCACACCAAGTCTAACACTGGCTCCCTGCGCAGGAAAGCCCATTCTGCGCTCCTCTTTTAGCACTCTGCGGTCAGGTAACACTATGAGCTTTAGTAAAGAACAAAGGAAGTCTAGCACAGGCACAGGCCCTCCGGCCCTCCAAGCCTGTGCCAATCATGTTTATCTATCTATACCAACTGCTTATATTCCTCGATTCCCCGTTTGTTTACATGCCTATCAAGATAAGTCTTAAATGGGGCTAACATAACCTCAACCACCTCACTTGGCCATGCATTCCAGGCCTCCAACCACCCTCTGTGTAAAAAAAATTTTTCCCGTACATCGCCACTGAACCTTTCCTCCCTTATCTTGAACTTGTGTCCCCTTGAATTGTCATTTCTGGGAAAATGCTTCCAACCGTTCACCCTATCATGCCTCTTATAATTTTATAAACTTCTTTCAGCTCGCCCCTCAGCCTCTGTCTTTCCAGAAAGAACAATCCAAGTTTATCCAATCTCTCCTCATAGCTAATACTTTCCATGCCAGACAACATCCTGGTAAAATTTTTCTGCACTTTCTCCAAATCCTTCACGTTCTTCTGGCAATGTGGTTATTAGAATTGGACACAGTTCTTCCAAATGTGACCGAACCAACATTTTAAGACTAAAGATTTTATTATTTTTGCCCAACAAGGGCCGTCTCAATTTCCTCTGCCTGACTACGGTCAGCTGTGCCTCCAGCTGCATCTGCCCAATTCCCTAGAACTCTCATGCAAAACCTCTCTCCTGCTCTCTCCTTCCTTAGGATATGTTGGCACAGTATTAGCACTGTTGCCTCTCAGCTCCAGGGACCCAGGTTCAATTCTGACGTTGGGTGACTTTCTGTATGAAGCTTGCACGTTCTCCCGTGTCTGCATGGTTTCCTCGGAGTGTTCTGGTTTCCTCCCACAGTCCAAAGATGCGCAGGTTAGATGGAATGAACACAATAATTGTCCCTTAGTGTCCAAAGATGTGTAGGTTAGATGGATTAACCATGGTAAATTGCCTCTTAGTTTCCAACAATGTGTAGATTAGGTGGAATGGCCATGCTAAATTGCCCCTTAGTGTCCAATGATGCATAGCCTAAAGTTTATTTATTAGTCACAACTGAGGCTTACATTAACACTGCAACAAAATTACTGTGGAATTCCCCTAGTCGCCATAGTCTGACAGCTGTTCGGGTCAATGCACCTAACCAGCACGCCTTTCAGACTGTGGGAGGAAACCAGAGCACCCAGAGGAAACCCAAGCTGATATGGGGAGAATGTGCATCTCCACACAGACACTGACCCAATCCAGGAATCAAACCCAGGTCCTTGGTGTTGTGAAGCATCAATCTAAATGCTGTGCCACCCATGTAATCATGTAGGTTAGATGGATTAGCCATGACAAAAACGTGTGGGATTACAAGGAGATGGCCAGTGTAAGAGAGTTGATGCAGACTTGACGGGCTGAATGGTCTCTTCTGAGTTATAGGGATTCTATGATTCCATGACACCCTTTCAATCCTGCTTCTTTATTGAAACCTTTGGTCACCAGTCTAGATGTCGATTTGGGTAGCTTGCACCCAGCAATGCTCCTGTGGGCACTTTGACAAATATCACCAAAGCAAGTTGTTGCCAGATGCAGTAATCTGACAAGATACTTTCTTTATTCACTATCCATCTCGCATCAGTACATTATCAACAACTGAAACAATTCTCCTGAAGTTTCAACATATTGTTGCAGAAAGCAGACTAAGCGACCATCATTTCGTTACTGTTTGTGGGACCTTCCATGTGCAAAAGTGACTGCTCCATTTTCTTTCACTCCATGTCAAAAATATTTAATTCGCCATGAAGTACTCTGGAAGATCCTGAGGTTGCAAAGTCTCTTTTTCTTTGCCCTCAGAAGAACGTGTGTGGCATTTTTAACCTCGCAAATCATCTCAAGACTCTTCAAATACATAATATTCAAAAATCAGAATTCTTACAGTGCAGAAGGAGGCCATTTGGTCCACTGACCACAAACCCAACCAGCCCCGTACCCACATAGACCCATGTATTTACCCTAGCTAGTTCCACTGATACTAAGTGACAATTTAGCACGGTCAATCCACCTAACCCGCTATCTTTGGACTGTGGGAGGAAACCGGAGCATCTGGAGGAAACCCATGCAGACACAGGGAGAATGTACGGACTCCGCACAGACAGTAACCCAAGCTGAGAATTGAACTAGGTCCTTGGCACTGTGGGGCAGCAGTGCTAACTACTGTGCCACCGTGTCTACTGAACCAGCATAGCCAGGCACCAAAAAGGACACTGAGGCAAAAAGATTTAACAAACAAGTCATCAAAAGATTTGCCAAATAGCAAAGTTTTAAAGGAAGTCTTGAAAGGAGAGGCAGGTAGAGAGGCATTTGGAGGGATTTGTAAGTGTGGGATCTAGGTAATTCAAGGCATGACCATCAATGGTAGGGTGAAGGGAAACAGAAAAAACAAGAGGCCAGAGGTCTGGGTGTGAAATAAGAACGAAAAACAGCACGGGAAACAGGCCCTTTCGCCCAACAATGAAAAGAATCAGGGTTAATAGGATACCCAGCTTGCACCATATCTGATTCAGTCAAACACTGCAACCAAGTCACATAAATACCTTGGCTACAAGAGCAGGTCAAAGGCGGAGAATTCTGCAGCAAGCGCTCACCTCCCGACTTTCCAAAGCCTGTCCATCATCTGCAAGGCAGAATCCAGGAGTGTGAATGGAATGCTCTCCACTGACCTGGATGAGTGCAGCTCCAACAACACTCAAGAAACTCAACACAATACAGGACAAAGCAGCACACTTGAGCTAAGAAATCCCAGCAGTGCCTCTACGTTCTCAGAAGACTAAGGAAGTTTGTCATGTCAGCTACAACTCTCACCAACTTTTACAGATGCGCCACAAAAAGCATTCTTTCTGGTAGTATCACAGCTTGGTATGGATCCTGCTCTGCCCAAGACTGCAAGAAACTATAAAAGGTCTTGAATGTAGCCCAATCCATAACGCAAACCAGTCTTTCATCCATTCATTCTGTCTACATTTCCTGTTGCCTCAAAAAAGCAACCAGCAAAATCAAGGAACCCATGCATCTCGGACATTCTCTCCTCCACCTTCTTACGTCAGAAAAAAGATACAAAAGTTTGAAGTCACGTACCAACCAACTCAAGAACAGGTTCATCCCTGCTGCTGTCGTACTTTTGAATGGATTTACCTTGCATTAAGTTGATCTTTTTCTGCTATGACAGTAAGACTATATTCTATACTCTCTTGTTTCCTTCTCTATGAACGATATGCTTTGTCTGTATAGCGCACAGGAGCAATACTTTTCACTGTATACTAAACATGCAATAATAAATCAAATCAAATAAATCAAATCAAAACCCCATCCACCATCTTAATCATTCACTCCCTCCATTACTGACATGTGGGTGGCAGTATGTATTAAAAACAGGGCACACAATAACAACTCATCAAAGTGAACTAGCTCCTTAGGAGGACATGGAAGCAGGCATATTGGAACACTGCCAATTGCAAGTTCCCCCACAAGAAGTGCACCATCCCAAATTGGAACCATATTGCTGCCTTTCCTTCACTGTCACTGAATCAAACCCTGGACCTCCCTCTCTAACAGCACTGTGGGTGTAACTGCACTAGCTGGACTTCAGCGGTTTCAAGAAGGCAGTTCACTGCACCTTTCAAAGGCATTTCGGGATGAGCAAAAAATATTGATCTTGTCAACGAAGACCAGATCCCATGAAAGAACTGAACAGTAGAGAAGGCTGGAATGAATGGCAAGGTAAGGAATCTGTGGCAAGATCAAAAACAGGGCTTCATCTTTCCAATGTTTCATAGAATTCCTAAGTATAGAAGAAGACCATTCAGCCCATCAAGTCTGTATTGAGCACAATCCCACCCAGGCTCCATTCCTGTAACAGCACACATTTATACTGCTGACACCATATCCCCCTGACATTAGGGTCAACTTAGCATGGCCAATCAACCTAACCCCGGCACATCTTGGACTGTGGGAAAAAAGTGAGCATCCGGAGAATACCTATGCAGACAAAGGGAGAATGTGCAAACTCCATACAGGTAGTGACCCAAGACTGGAATTGAACTCGGGTTCCTGGCGCTGCAAGGCAGCAATGCTAATCACTGTACCACAGTGCTGCCCATTTCACTGAAGGAACTTGCAATTCATTCAAAATTGGACATTGTGCAGGCAATCTGACTGCATTGAGTCAGTGCACACACCGAGATGCAGATTCTGACTGCCATCAGCACACATATGAGGAGATCCAGGGTCAGACCATTAGCAGGTTCTGCAGGAACAATATGGAGGTAAAAGGAGAAACCACTGCTAGAGATGTTCTGGTTATAATCAGGAAGGAACCCAAGCGATTGCAATCACACAAGAGGCCAACATCAACATCAGCGGGAAAGGACAGGAGGAAATTGATGTGAACGATTGTGTCAAAAGCTGAAAAGAAGGTCAAGGATGATAAAGAGGGATAACTTATCACAGTTACATAGACTAAGGCTATTTCACCGCTGTGCCACGGTGGCACAGTGGTTAGCACTGTTGCCTCATAACACCAAGGACCCAGATTTGACTCCAACCTGGGTCACTGTCTGTGTGGAGTTTGTACGTTCTCCCTGTGTCTGCACGGGTTTTCTCTGGGTGCTCTGGTTTCCTCCCACACTCCAAAGATGTGCGGGTTAGTTGGATTGACCGTGATAAATTGACCCTGAGTGTCAGGGAGATTAACAGGGGAAATGCCTGGTGTTACAGGAATAAGGTCTGGTGGAATTATTGTCAGTGCAGACTCGATAGGCCGAATGGTCTCTTTTTGCATTATAGGGATTCTATAATTATCTGAAACCTGACTGCAGAGATTCAAACATGGGGTAAAAGGAAATTTACCCATTGATTTTGAAAGGAGGGGGGAAAGTTCAAGGAGCTTGGAGATGCTTTAAGCATTGTGTTTATTAAAGGAAGGGAATTAATGATGGCAGTATAGAGAGCTGGATTAAAGGAGCAGAGAAAAACAATTTAACAGCATGGGAACCAAGAAGAAAAACCGCCTGGGTTAAAGGGAACCCAGTTCAGGGAGGAGGGATGGTTCACTGTCCAAGGTAAGTTTAGAGGGAATCAGGAGAGATACAGATAAAACTGACTACAATAACTGGCCATAAATAGAAGAAGACAAAAGTTGCAGAGGTAGTTGAGTGAATAGTCTCAAACTTATCAATAACAATTTTTTTTTCCAGGGTGGAAGTCAATTACTAGGGGGCACAGGTTTAAGAGGCAATATTTAAAGGAGATGTACGAGGTAAGTTTTTTAACACAGAGGGTGATGGGTGTCTGGAACTTGTTGTTAGGGGAGGCAGATACAACAGTGACATTTAAGGGACACCTTAACAAATACAGGAATAGGATAGGAATAGAGCATATGGTCTCTGGAAGGGGAGGCGTTTTAGTTCAGATGGGCAGCATGGTTGGTGCAGGCTTGAAGAGCCGAAGGGTGTGTGTTCCTGTGCTGTAATATTCTCTATTCTTTGTTCATAAGCTTTTAGCACTCATTGGAGTTGGAGCGGGCGGTGTGCGGGGAGGAGGTTTTAAGGAGATGGTTAATAATGGAGGGCAAAAGTTCAGGATTATCTTTGCTCTCTGGGATGATCTGGGAATATCGTGTGGTTTTGGCAGAGGAGAATATGACCTGACAGTGCCTTTGACGCGATCCACCCAGAATTAATGACAGATGGCTGAATGCTGGGTACACTTCCACTTCCCACACCAATCACCCTTATAACCTCATTGAGTGAGACTGTCATTTAGCACTGAATGAGGGTCAGATTCAAGCTCCATACTCGTGCTGCAGGAAATAAGATTCATTAAACATGATCATTACGCTCATCAGAGAAGGAAACATGAAGTTATCTCAAACAGAATGAAAAGGCCACTGAAGATCCTGCGGCAGGAGGAACTGTTCATTGTTAAGTTGGTGATTGGAATTGCAGACTCAGAGACATCATTGAGCAAAACCTCATACACACAATCAGAAGGAAAATTACATTTTTTCCCCACAGTAGGGTGGCCAACTCTTCAGAAATGGGACAAATCTCCCAGGTTTTGGCACAAGGTGCAAGAGTGAGAGGTGGCAGGTTATGCTTGGTATGGCTTCGGGTGGGCGGTGGCGGGAGAGGGGGTGTGGAGGAACAGAGAACAGGGAAAAAAGGGAACAGTATCAAAAAGAGGATTGGATGAAGGAAGAAAGACAATGAGGAGAGACAAGGTGGAAGAGGGGACGCGGGGCAAAACAGAGGGGACGCGGGGCAAAACAGAGAGGGGACGCGGGGCAAAACAGAGGGGACGCGGGGCAAAACAGAGGGGACGCGGGGCAAAACAGAGGGGAATTAGGAGCAAACTGAGGATGCCGGGGCAAATCGAAAGGGGCCAAGGAGAAATCTGAGAGGGGACAGTTCAGGTAACTGCAGGGAAAAAACAGAGAGGTGGTAGGGCAAAACACCCCCTCTGTGTGAGCAGGCAAATGAAGAGGAAATAAGAAAAAAAAGACGTGGCGGGGCAAGGCACAGAGACTGGCGGGGCAAGGCACAGAGCGTGGCGGGGCAAGGCACAGAGACGTGGCGGGGCAGGCACAGAGACGTGCGGGGCAAGCACAAGACGTGGCGGGGCAAGGCACAGAGACGTGGCGGGGCAAGGCACAGAGACGTGGCGGGCAAGGCACAGAGACGTGGCGGGGCAAGGCACAGAGACGTGGCGGGGCAAGGCACAGAGACGTGGCGGGGCAAGGCACAGAGACGTGGCGGGGCAAGGCACAGAGACGTGGCGGGGCAAGGCACAGAGACGTGGCGGGGCAAGGCACAGAGACGTGGCGGGGCAAGGCACAGAGACGTGGCGGGGCAAGGCACAGAGACGTGGCGGGGCAAGGGGACGTGGCGGGGCAAGGCACAGAGACGTGGCGGGGCAAGGCACAGAGACCGGGGCAAGGCACAGAGACGTGGCGGGGCAAGCACAGAGACGTGCGGGGCAAGGCACAGAGACGTGGCGGGGCAAGGCACAGAGATGTCGGGGCAAGGCACAGAGACGTGGCGGGCAAGGCACAGAGACGTGGCGGGGCAAGGCACAGAGACGTGGCGGGGCAAGGCACAGAGACGTGGCGGGGCAAGGCACAGAGACGTGGCGGGGCAGGCACAGAGACGTGGCGGGCAGCACAGAGACGTGGCGGGCAAGGCACAGAGACGTGGCGGGGCAAGGCACAGAGACGTGGCGGGGCAAGGCACAGAGACGTGGGGGGCAGGCACAGAGACGTGGCGGGGCAGGCACAGAGACGTGGCGGGGCAAGGCACAGAGACGTGGCGGGGCAAGGCACAGAGACGTGGCGGGCAAAGGCACAGAGACGTGGCGGGGGCACAGAGACGTGGCGGGCAAGGCACAGAGACGTGGCGGGGCAAGGCACAGAGACGTGGCGGGGCAAGGCACAGAGACGTGGCGGGGCAAGGCACAGAGACGTGCGGGCAGGCACAGAGTGGCGGGGCAGGCACAGAGACGTGGCGGGGCAAGGCACGAGACGTGGCGGGGCAAGGCACAGAGACGTGGCGGGGCAAGGCACAGAGACGTGGCGGGGCAAGGCACAGAGACGTGGCGGGCAAGGCACAGAGACGTGGCGGGCGGGGCAAGGCACGGACGGCAAGGCACAGAGACGTGGCGGGGCAAGGCACAGAGACGTGGCGGGGCAAGGCACAGAGACGTGGCGGGGCAAAACGCGGAGGAATCTCTAATTATCCTTTCCATTTATTTCTCCATTCCAAATCATGATTCAGAATGGAATTTCCAGGAATATCTTTTCCCAATTGGCGCATGATTTTCTCTATTTTCTATGACTCTTCAGGGAATTAAATGACTGTGGGTCATGATAGTAGTGTGGAAATCAGAGTGTGATAGACCAACCATCATGGTATGTGGGTCAGCCTTGATGGAAAAGTTGATATTTTCCTATCCATTCATTCTGTATGTTTGTACAAGAGTGGACTCCAAATCTGGCCAACTTCCATATGTTTGGTGGAAGACTGATGGAACTTCCCTGGCAACACAGTGTAGGCACTTCTCCATCGAGATTATGGTGGGGCATTGGAAGAATCCCAAACAGATCTTACCACGGAAACCTGCAAACTTCCTCCAGAAGTTGGACTGAGCTTGGTAAAAGTTTAAAAGCTTATGGGTGGGATTTTCTAGCCATGCTTACCACAAGACTGGAGAATCCCACCCAATACCAAAGGACCTTTGCATTGTACACTCCCTGCCTGCTCCGATTCCTGTAGCAGGCGGGACAGGCAAATTCAGCCCGACAAACTTTTAAAGTTATAAGTTTTTGAAGTTTAAAGTTTATTTATTAGCGTTACGCCTATTTATTAGGCTCACATTAACACTTCAATAAAGTTACTGTGAAAATCCCTGCTGATACTGGGATCAGCAAAGTTCAGACTCAACAAATGGATTTCAGTCTTGGCTAGGCATCTGGTCAATATTGAATGACATTCTATGCCAGCAGTGGGCACCTCTGCCAAGGCTGGCATTTGGTTTGAGATTGTGAAAGGTTCTTTCCTCTACAATTGTAAATGAAATGTGATTCCTCCCCAGCTGTCTAAAAACACATCAGCTCTGCCGAGTTCCACCAAACTGGATGATAAAGATGCTACGAAAGTTGGACATGGAAGTCAAATTATATAAATCTACGAGTGAGGGAAGCAGAAACAGATCCAAGTAGGATGGTTTGCGAGCACAGTAGCAAGTCTGCATTAATCACAATCAAATGGAATAAACTCAACGTATTTGGAACAGCTTTATCCCAAAATTTCCTGCCTCTGAAATGCCTGCCCACGCACTTCCCACTGTCTGTTGTCTGATAAACCAATTCACAGTGCATTACCTTCCCAATCAATTAGAAAATGAATAGGCTGTTTCAGTCCTTGAATACATAACTCTTGACTATCAAACAGACAGTCTTTTCCACCCCATCTCCATTACCTTCATAATTAGTAGGTAAAGGTGTTTCTAGAAATTGAAAAGTGAAAAAGATATTCAATTTTTTTTGCTTCTAGGATTCTCCACTTGTATTTTAACTCTGAAATTAACCTAGAGTAGGGGTAACCCTCGTTGATCAGGAGCAGAGGTTTGAACACACTTGTCTGGATGATTGCAGCATGAACCGCATTCAAGAAGCTTGACACTATCCAGAACAAAGCAGTCCACTTTACTGGCACCTATCTACAAATATCTACTCCCTTCACCACTGATGCACAGTAGCAGCTATGTGTACCATCTACAAGATGTACTGCAGGAATTCACCAAGGTTCTTTAGACAGCACCCTCCAAACCTATGATTACTACTATCTGAAAGAATAAGAGCAGCAGATACGTGGGACACAGCAGATATATGGGAACATTACCATCTAAAGGTTCTACTCCAAAGCACACTTGCTATCCTAACTTGGAAAAATATCACTGTTCTTTCACTGTCACTGAGCCAAAATCCTAGAACAAGCTCTCTAACAGCACCATGGGTGTACCTACACCACATGAACTGCAGCAGTCCAAGATTGTGGTTTACCACTCACCTTTCAAGGACAACTAGGGATGGGCAATAAATGCTGGCCGAGCGACACTTACGGCCATGCATGACTAAGAACATAAGAATATAAGAAATAGGAGCAGGAGTAGGCCATCTAGGCCTTCGAGCCTGCCCCGCCATTCAATAAGATCATGGCTAATCTGAAGTGGATCAGTTCCATTTACCTGCCTGTCCCCATAACCTTTAATTCCTTTATCGATCAGAAATCTATCTACCCGTAACTTAAACATATTCAACAAGGTAGCCTCCACCACTTCATTGGGCAGAGAATTCCAGAGATTCACCACCTTCTGAGAGAAGTAGTTTCTCCTCAACTCTGTTCTAGACTGCCTCCCTCCCTTATTTTGAGGCTGTACCCTCTAGTTCTGGTTTCCTTTCTAAGTGGAAAGAATCTTGCTACATCTACTATATCTAGCCCTGTCATTATCTTCTAAGTCTCTATAAGATCCCCTCTCAGCCTTCTAAACTCCAACGAGTACAGGCCCAGTCTATTCAATCTCTCCTCATAAGCTAACCCCCTCATCTCCAGTATCAGTCTGGTGAACATTCTCTGTACTCCCTCCAAGGCCAATACATCCTTTCGCAAATAAGGGGACCAAAACTGCATACAGTACTCCAGTTGCGGCCTCACCAGTGCCTTGTACAATAGCAGCAAGACCTCCCTACTTTTATATTCTATCCCCCTCACGATAAAGGCCAATATTCCATTCACCTTCTTGATCACCTGCTGCATCTGCAGACTGAGTTTTTGCAATTCGTGCACAAGGACCCTAGGTCCCTCTGCATAGTAGCATGCTGCAACCTTTCACCATTTAAATAATATTCCATCATACTACTATTTCTTCCAAGTGAATAACCTCACATTTGTTAATGTTATATTCCATCTGCCAGGTCCTCACCCACTCACTCAGCCTATCCAAATCTCTCTGCCCACTTTCCGTATACTCCACACAATTCACTTTTCCACTCATCCTTGTGTCATCAGCAAACTAATAAAAGAAAAATGATTCCCTTTGGAGGAAGAAAAGCATAAAGGTCTATCACATTTATGGTTCTCAACAGAATGTAGGGAGATCTAAAGAAACAAAGGGTTAAAGTTTGCAATAGGACTTGCATCATCTGCAGAACAGTAGAAAGTAGCAGCATCTATTGGAGAAGATCTAACACAGGAATATGCGAGAGAGTTTAATATCGTTAAAGTGCAGCATAAACTGACAGGCATGTCAGATCAAATGATTCTGGGTCATCATAAATTCTGCATTATGAAAGGACAGATCAATAAATCTCTGTAGTTGGTTAGCGAAACACAGATTCTGTTGTCCAGATCTCGCTTCTGTCGTGTAAAAACAGATGCATTTTATTTTTACCTCCAGGATTCTGTCTCCAGTCTGCAGTCTACCATCTTTCACAGCTGCCCCTCTCTGCAGAATGTTTTTGACAAGGATAGGACCAGGTCCATGCACTGACGACTCTCTGGTGACCACTGTGAAACCGAGGCCCTCTGAACCTGGACAACAGGAAGAAATCAAGGAAAAGTTGCTGGATTAATAACACACAGGACAGCGCAAGCACTAACATTTTACTGCAACCTTATGATCAACTGAAAGTGCATTTCAGCAACTGTGCAGTGAAATACGTCTCCTCAACAGATCAATTATGCAACAATATAAATATGCTGTAAAGAAAGCAGTTTATAGATTTTAATTTCAAAGCAGGTAGCCTGAATAATGCATAATGTGCCATGCAACAGGAATTAATGCACTCCATGCACTTGAGCTTAGCTGTTCCTATTTCATTCGCACCAATTCCGGTGTGGTGGAACGGTGATTAGCACTACTGCCTTATAGTGCCAGCGAATTGGGTTCGGTTCCAACCTCGGATGACTGTCTGTGTGGAGTTCGCATGTTGTCCCCGTCTCTGCATGGGTTTCCTCCGGATGCTCCTGTTTCCTCTCAAGTCCGAAAGAGGTGCTGGTTAGGTGCATTGGCCGTGCTAAATTTTCCCCAGAGTGTGGCAACTAGGGGATTTTCATAGCAAGCCTGTTGCAGTGTTAATGTAATGACTAATAAATAAACTTCACTTTTATTTTATTTACTCATTACCCCTGTGCTCCCAGTCCAAAAAAATAAAAACTTTGCTCGTTTTCAAATCCCTCATACTTACTCCTCCTTATCTCTGTGATTTCCAGCTCTCTGTATGATATCGCCACCTCTCTTCTCGTACAAACAAAAAGGTTGAATTCCAAAAGGGGAATCAAGAACTACTGTCCTTGACATCAAGGCAGCATTTCACAGAGTGTGGTATCAAGGGGCCCTGGTACAATTAGGCCAATGGAAATTGGAGATGTTGGGAGGGAGAGAGGGGTGGGAGAGGGTGAGAACACTCCACTGGATGAGTCATATCTGGAACAAACGACAGTGTTGTGGTTGTTGCAGACCGAATATCTGAGCCTCAGGACATTGATGCAGGAAATCACCAGGCAGTAGCCCAAGCCTAAACATTCTCAGCAGCTTAAGAAATTACTTACATGCCATTGTAAGATCAGGAGAAGGGACATGCACAGTGTGCAGTTCTACTTGTAGTTCCTCAGAGAGTGAAACAATCCCTATGCCCGCATGCATCCAGAATTGGGCAACATTCTGACTTAGGTTAATAAGTGCCAAGTAATATGCATGCCACATAAGTGTCAAGTGGTGATCATCAAGAGAGATTCTAAGTTCTTCCTTCATGATATTCAATGATCTTACTATTGCTGAATCTCTACATTCAGCATCCTTGGAGTGGGGGGCAGAATTGTCACTATTGACCAGAAACTTAACTGGGCCATTCAGATAATACAGTGGCTATAAGAGCAGGTCAATATTCTACATCAAATGACTCACTTCCAGGCTTCCCAAAGCCATTCTACCAATGTTCCAGTGCTCATGCAGCATAAGCAGTCTTCACCAGATATGAGAGATGCAGAGAATCCCAGGCTGTCTTGCAAGGTCAACTTCCTGCCCATGCAAACTCAGATGGCTGTCAGTTACAGAGCTCAAAGGGCACCAGAGCAATCCGTCAATCTGCCTCCCAATGGTTTGTTAGGGTTGCAAAGGCACCTCCTCTCCTGCCCCAGTGGTATAGCTACTCCGAGGATATGAACCAGTTGTCCACTCTCCGGATGGACAGCATTCATGCTCCACCCCTGCCTCTCTAACAGTGTCCTTGCCGTTGCCCATCTATTAGGCAGCTGGGACCTTCTAGGTTCAGGGTTGCTTGCGATTGAACTCCAAGGCCACCCACTGAAAGCCAGTGCCCTCCACCACTAGAACAATACTGTTTGGGGCAGTAAAGGTACTAAGGGAATGCTCTTTTTGTCTGCGGGACAGCATCAATTTTAAATGGCAATGTTTGTTTTGTATTTTTGCAGTTTGACCAATTTAGTGGTGACTGGTAACAGAGGAAAGGTAAGGGTTTGGAATATTGGTGAATGGGGAAACGGGTTTAGAACTGAGATGAGCTTCTCATGGGCAGTCCAGCTGGGATGGTCCATACCCTGCTCGGAGAAAGCATTTGTGGCTACACAGAAACTGGTAGATTTTGGTGAGAACCTCCGTGTTGAGGGTCAGATATCTTGAAGGTCGATCCAGCTGTGTAGCGGCACAGTGGTTAGCACTGCTGCCTCACAGCACCAGCGACCCATGTTCAATTTCAGTCTTGATCACTGTCTGTGTGGAGTTTGCACATTCTCCCTGTGTCTGTGTGAGCTTCCTCCAGGCACTCAGTCCTCTCCTACACTCCAATGATGTGCAAATTAGGTTGATTGGTCATGCTAAATTAATCCTAGTGTCAGGGGGATCACTGGGGTAAATATGTGGGGTTACGGGAATAGGGCCTGGCTAGGATTGTGGTCAGAACAGACTCGATGGGCTGAATGGCCTCCTTCTGCACTGTAAGGATTCTATGATTCCATGATCCTCACAGAGGTTCAAGTAGAACGATTGCTCCCTATGCAATCTACATGATATGTTCACCTGTTGAGAGCCCTTTTCCCCTCCACCTCCTCCCTCTTATGCTGTGTCATTTGTTTGTCTTCCAAGTCATGCTACATTCGAGGAAGATGACTCCTAAGATATCCATATTTGGGAGTAATCAGTCTACGCAGAACCTTGAAGGTTAGGAAAAATTTCTTCCACACCTGCTAAAACGCTCTCCCCTGTCGGCTTTAAACAGTTGCAAAAAGCACCAAAAACTTGCAGGAGAGGCCAACCAGCCACTATCCTGTATGTGGTTGATGATCCCTCTCAACAGTACTGGAGCAGGGTCCTTCTGTGTTCAGGTGTGTGAGGAAGTTAAAAGAGGATATTAACTGCAATGTTGAATAGCTAATGCAGGTACTCAAATCAGCGCTCACTGATGTCGTGATGCCATGGTACCACCAGTAAGCAAAGTAGATTAGCACTTAGCGCAGTGGGGGGATGTAGAACACCAAATGATTAACTAACCATGAAACTACGTATGTTAACAGGCAGGTTTCAGGAATGGGAATGAAAGGTCTCAATCCCCTCATATATATGAACATACACTGACATGCATGGAGGTTTCCATGTATTCACATTTCAGTCTTTCCCAAGATTTTCATTTTACATCCTTCCTTTTCTTCGTGCAACAGTTCTACAAATCCGTTTGTCAGACACAATTATCTCAAAACTGCAAACCAGTAAATAATATCAGGTAACGTAATTTAATCTAGCCCACTCTATCATAATGACTATTGATTGTGTAAATTGCACATAAAATCATCCAGTAACTGTTGCAGGAATACATTGTATTACATTATGTGAGCTGTATTATGCAATATAAAGTCCATTTCTGTTAGTACACATCCTGTGAAAAGTGTTGGACAATAAGAATGTACCACCAGTAACATAATAATCACCTAAAATAAATCATGCAAAATAAATCTGGTCATATAATTGCAGGATTTGTATTCACCCTAAAGCATAATATTCATTTTCAAAAGTTAATAAGGCCATAAGATATAGAAGCAAAATTAGCCGATTAGGCCCATCAAATCTGCTCCTCCATTCAATCATACTGATACTTTTCTCATCCCCATTCTCCTGCCTTTTCCCCATAACCCCAAACCCCCTTATTAATCAAAAACCTCTGTCTTAAAGGCACTCAATGATCTGACCTCTACAGCCTTCTGCAGCAAAGAGTTCCACAGATTCACAATTCTCTTGTTGAAGAAATTCCTCGTTCCTTTAGCCTGAGGTCGTACCTTCTGGTTCTAGTTTCTCCTAGTATTGGAATCATCCTCTCAACATCCACTCTATCCAGGCCTCACGGTAACTTGTAAGTTTCAGTAAGAGCCGCCCTCATCCTTCTAAACTGCAATCAGTACAGACCCAGAGTCCTCAACGGTTCCTCAATCCAGGGATCATTCTCATGAACTTTCCTCTGGACCCTTTCCAAAACCAGAACATCCTTCCTTAGATACGAGGCCCAAAACTGTTCACAAAAGTCCAAATGGCGTCTTACGAGAGCATTATACAGCTTCAGAAGTGTATCCCCCCTATTGTATTCCACCCCTCTCAATATGAATGCTAACATTGCATTGAAGGTTCATCAATGGTACCCAATACTTTTACATCTGTTCTGGGTACCGCTGACTTTGCAGGCTTCTGACAGATGTTCATTGCATCTGCCACACCTTCACCCAATATGGCATCTGACATAGCTCGTCCTACTCTTGTATATGCATACAACTGATGCAATTTTAAAACCCTTGAGGTGCTCATAGTGCCTAACCAATTCCCTATTTCTTATCTGGTAGCTTGCCAAATTGAGGTTGAATAATATGTGCACAGTACATTGAGTATTAAAGTTTATTTATTATTATTGCCACAAGTAGGCTTACATTAACACCGCAATGTAGATACTGTGAAAATCCCCGAGACAGCACACTCCGGCGACTGTTTGGGTACAATGAGAGAGAATTTAGCACAGTTAATGCACCTAATCAGCATGTCTTTCGGAGCACCCGGAGGAAACCTATGCAGATATGGTTGGGGGGGGAAGTACGTGCAGACGGTGACCCAAGCCGGGAATTGAACCTGCGTCCCTGGTGCTGTGAGGCAGGAGTGCTGACCACTGTGCCACCATGCCTCTTTGAGATGTTGGGTGAGCCAATGCATTATGACATGGGATTCAGAGATGAGCAATTTTTTTTAAATTTATTCATGGGAATGAGGGCATCACTGGTTAGCCAGCATTTATTGCCCATCCCTAGTTGTCCTAGACAGCAGTTGAGAGTCAACCACGTTGCTGTGGGTCTGGAAATCTGCTGGAGGTAAGGACTCAGTAAAGTCTGGCAACACCAATTTTAAATCCAACCGATTTATTTGATAGTAAATCTGCGAGCTTTCGGCCTTTGTGGCCTTCGTCAGGCGAATGAGGTGTTCTGGTCTCCAAAAGCACACATATCAGCACAGACAGTTTACAGATTGCTGATTAGAATGAGAATCCTTACACCTAACCTGCTAATCAAATTGTCTGTGCTGATATGTGTGCTTTTGGAGACTAGAACATCTCATTTGCCTGACAAAGGCCACAAAGGTCGAAAGCTCGCAGATTTACTATCAAATAAATCAGTTGGATTTAAAATTGGTGTTGTCAGACCTCTTACTGAGTTTACCCCAGTCCAACGCTGGCATCTCTACATCATGAGGTAAGGACAGCAGATTTCCTTCCCTCAAGGACATTATTGAACCAAATGGGTTTTATCGACAATGTTTTCATGGTCATCAGTAGATTCGTAATTCCAGACTTTTTTTTTTATTGAATTCAAATTTCACCATCTGCCATGGCAGGATTCGAATCCAGGTGCCCAGAACATTAGCTGAGTTTCTGGATTAACAATCCAGCAATAATACCACTAGGCCATTGCCTCTCCCTTTGCGAAACTCATGCCTCGGCATACAAAGGAGAATGCTGACCCCCGTGCTCCAGAGTGAAATGACATCTGAAAAGCAGCTAATGAGAATGTTCATTTCCAAAGGGGACATTCTCTCAGGCCCCAATTGATTTCCAATGCACTGTACACTCCAGTTAATGGGCACCTAGATAATGGGAAATGTTCATTTAAAGAAAACATTTGTTTTGCCCGCACCACTCAGTTCATTATCAAGTGTTTGCATCACAATAACTGAAAATGTAGCTGACATTCTTGTCGCCGCAAGGAAGATTTGTTCCAAAGAGCAGTTTCTTCACGTGAAATAAATCTGCAATTCTATGTGTTGTAAAAGTTGATATCAGCGCACCTGCTTTTGACTCTGTGCTTTTCTCCTCAGTTAAACTCATCTGCAAAAGGTGTGAGAAGTTCTTGAGCATGCCTGCTTGTTACACACATTTCCTGGTGTCATCTTTATAACACCCCACAGTGCCCAAGAAGTAGTGCCAAAGGAAAAAGAGACTTGTATTTCCGTAGCGTCTATCACAACCTCAGGACACCCCAAGGGGAGCGTTTCAGAACACTTTAGTCACTGTTGCAATAACGTACAGAAGTTAGCAACCGAAATATAAAGGAAACTAAAGTTTATTTAATAGTGGGCTTACATGAAAACTGCAATGAAGTTACTATGAAATCTCCGAGTCGCCACACTCCAGAACTCGTTTGGTTCACTGACGGGGCACTTAGCAATCCACCTAATTAGCAGGTTTTACAGACTGTGGGAGGAAATGGGAGCACCAGGAGGAAACCAGAGCACCTGGAGAAAATCCAGGTAGGTACGGGGAAAACTTGCAGAAAGTCAACCAAGCCGGGTATCAAACTTGTGTCTCTGGTGCCGTAAGGCAGCAGTGCTAGCCACTGTTCTAGCAAGAGCTAGCAAGCTCTCACAACCATCACTGGATTAATAACTAGAAATTACCCACCCTCAGGCACTTATGACTGAAGGATATCAGCAGAGTCACTGGGGATTTCTCCTACTCTGCTAAGAGTGGAGTTGGGGAGGGGGGCACCTGCGCAAGGGGTGTGCACGTATGTGTGGACATGCATGTGGGATGCGTGCATGGGGGGGCTGTGTGTGTGAGGGGTCGGTGCATTGGGGTGCAGATGTGAGGGTGCATGTGTGGGGGGTGCATGCATGGGAGGTGTGCATGTGGAGGGTCCGTGCATGGAAGGGGAGGGCATGCAGCAAGGGAGGGGGTGCATGGGGTTGCAAACGCTTGGAAGGCGTACGCGTAGGGGGTGCGTGCGTGGAGGGTGCATGCGTGGAGGTGTGAGTAGTTGGAGGTGCAAGTAGGAGGGGTGCGTGCATGCGTGCAGGAGGCTGTGCATGGAAAGGGCCGTGCGTGCATTGGAGTGCATGAGTGGGAGTTGTGTGTGGGCTGCAAGTAGCGAGGGTTGTGAGCCGAAAGGGTGCAAGCATGCGTGGGTGTGTGTGGAGGCTGTGTTTGGGGGCATGGTCTATAAAGTTGGGCATGCTTGGATGGTGCATGTGTGGGATTGGGCATACTTGGTGGGGTTGCATGCATGCGGGGAGGGCGTGCATAGCAGGGGCATGCATGGAAGACCGTGCCTGGAAGGGGCGTGCTTTTGGGGGGAGCAAGTATGGGAGGGGTGTGCGAGGGAGAGGCATGCGTGGGGTGGGAATGTGCGCGGAAGGTGACGTGTGCCATGTGGGGCTGTCTGTGAAGGAGGGATGGGTGGCGAGGGATGCGCATGAAGGCGGCGTGCTTCGGGCTGGGGGTTGCTTGGGAGGGGACGTGTTTGTGAGGGCCATGTGTGGGGGGTGTTATGTGTGTGTGTGGGGGGGCATGCAAGGGGGCCTGGCATCAGGGCCATCCGTGGGGTGCAGCTGTGCAGGGGGGCTGCACACGCGTGGGGGGGTCCATCCCGTGGGAGGGCCAGGGGCATGACTGGGGCGGGGGGGGGCAGTGCAGTATGGAGAGGTACATTGGGAGGGCTCTTGCGAGGGGGAAGGCTTGCATTGGGTGTTTCATGCGTGGGGCGCCATGTGTGGGTAGGTCCGTGTGTGGGATGGGCCACGTATGCGTATGTGAGGTGGGACATGCGTGGGGTGGAGTGTGCATGGGGTTGGGTGGTCAGGGGGTAGCATGAGGTGGGGGTGTGCATGGTGGGAGTGTGGGCACATGCCTGGGCGGAGGAGGTATGCCTGTGGGGCATGCCTAACTGTTTCTATTTAGAAGAGTCTCTGTCCAGGAGGGAGAGTGAGAGATCAATGAAACAGATATCAAACAAGAAAAAAGTAGACAGGGAGACAAGAGCAGGGAGTCGGGCAACAATGAGGAGAAAAGTCAGCAGTTGCTTGGGTGACAGAATAATGCATGCCTGGCAATCACAAGATTTTGAGAAGTCAAAGAGCGAGTGAGATGTAATCTTGACTGAGAAGGTGTCAGGAGGTGCAATGATTTACACAATGAAAGGTCAAGTGGTAGCAGTGATGGCATGAAAGGCACATTTTTCACATTTAGGCATGAAAAGGACATTCCCACCTCACCTGAGCAGTCCTTTAGAAATCGGTTACTGACCTCAGTGTAAAATCTTGCACGTGAAGTGTAATCATGTATCAAATATATTTTGTGTCACACTTGGCTCATCACACTGAGTTCAGAATTCCCATTTAATACAATGAGCAATGGCACACAAATTTGATGTATATTTTTTACACATCAAACTATAGTGCACACAGTGATACCATCAGTCTTTCCCCCAACGGAGGTGATTGGGCAATTCCTCTGTCAATCACACCAGGAGACCGTGCTGCAGTGAATGAACGAGATTGATTAAATTTGCGCAGTTTGTATTACGAAACTGTCCTCCACTGACTGCATTGTTCTGCAGAAATAATCCCGTTCAACATTCAATTCATATCAATGAAACAGGAGGTTCACCAAATGAGCAACAATGGTACTCATACTACACAGCACCCCAAAAGCTTGTGATATGAAATAAACCTGCTGAACTTTAACCTGGTGTTGTGAGACTCCTTATTGCACACACGATGGCAGGTCTTTCATATGAGGAGAGACTAAATCAGTTAGGATTGTATTCATTCAAATTTAGAAGAGTGAAAAGGGATCTCATAGACACTTATAAAAATCTTTACAGATTTAGGTAGGGTAGATTCAGAAAGAATGCTCCTGATGGTGGGGGAGTCTAAAACTAGCAGTCATAGTTTGAGAATAAGGGGTCAACCTTTCAGGACTGAGGTGGGGAGAAATTTCTTTACCCTGAGTGGTGAATGTGTGGAATTCACTACCACAGAAACAAGTTGAAGCCAAAACATTGTGTGATTTCAAGGAGAAATTGGATAAAGCTCTTGGGACTAAAAGGATCACGGGATATGGGGGAAAGTGGGGTCAGGATATTGAATTTGATGATCAACCATGACCAAGGTAAATGGCAGAGCAGGCTCAAAGGGCCAAATGGCCTACTCCTGCTTCTAGTTTCTATGTTACACTGGAACCAAAGGCAATACTGGAGTCACGGTTCAGGATATAGCTGTATCTTTATTACACTCAATGTAGTGGTTTTTGGATTGATTTGAACACCATGCAACAGAAGAACTGAAGTGATGAAAATGCAGTTATTGTTCTCAATGTTTCCCGTTGCTCGGTGGTAACAATCTCGTCTTTGAATCAGACAGTTGTCCAGAGGAGGGATGAGCACAAAATGCAGGGTGACATTCCGTGCAGTTGTGTAGGTGTGCTGTGTGGAAACACCTGCTGTGTGCACTGTGGAAAGTGCTGTGTTTTGGATCAAATGTGAAATCAAGGCCCTGACTACCCCTGCAATTAGGCATGAAAGATCAGGATCAACACTTATCCCTCAATTAACATCACTACCTGGCTATTATCAAATCACCGTTTATAAATTGGCTGCTTGTAATTTTTATATTACAACAATGACGACACTTTAGAAGCACCCTAATTCCAATATGCAATATGGGAACATACCTTTTTTTAAGTCGATTTTGATCTTCTTTCCTTGTTTCTTAGTCCCAAACAATGTTGGTGAGGATGTTTTCTTTGACAGTACAGAGTGACTGCTGCTCCTCAACTGTTTGGGACTGCTGACTTGCGTTGAGATGACGGGTGAGCTATTCTCCAAGCTACTGGAATAATCTGTGGGTTTGCTGGTTGGTTTTGAACGCAGTGGAAGTGGGATCTTGGTTTTGGGATCATCCTCGTGGATGAGACTGTTGAGGGGCCTGATTGCCGCCCGTTCATATCGGTCCTTGTTATAACTTGGAACGATGTGGAGCTCCACAACAGGAAGTTGCATTGCATTACGAAAAATCTCCTGCGCTCTGCAATTCAAAAAAAGGAAAAGGATTTAAGAGTCAAAATGCGTCATTAAGGCCTCAGGCACCAGCATAAAACTTCATATGATTTTCAAATGCCTCATTGTCTCCTTATATGAATTTCTTCTCCATTGCTAACACAATCCTTTTGATTTGATTCAATTTATTGTCACATGCATTGGGGCACAGTAAAAAAAAGTATTGCTTCTTGCACACAGACAAAGCATACCGTTCATAGAGTTCATAAGGACGAAGGAAAGGAGAGAGCGTAGAACGTAGTGTTATTGACATAGCTAGAATGTAGAGAAATTTTTTAGCATATGGGAATTTCATTCAAACATTTGATGGCAGCAGACAAGAAATTCTTCTTAAGTCAGTTAGTACACAATCTTGATGGAAAAGGTGGAAAGAGAATGTCCACAGTGTGTGGGGTGCTTGATTATGCTGGCTGCTTTTCCAAGGCAGTGGGAAGTCTAGACAGAGTCAATGGATGGGAAGCTGCTTTGCAAGATGGGCGAGACTACATTCACGACCCTTTGTAGTTTATTGCAGTCTTGGTCAGAACAGGAGCCATACCAAGCTGCGATACATCCGAGAAGGATGCTTTCTATGATGCATCTAGACAGATAAGGTATACCATTAGGCTGACAAGGTTGTGGTTAGGCTATAAGCCACTTGCTAAGAGGTGTGGTTCAGGTACACTGGGGGAGAATTTAGCATAGCCAATGCATCCAATCAGCTCAACTTTCAGACTGTATGAGGAAACCAGAGCACCCACGCAGACACACAAAGAATGTGCAGGCTCTGCATTGACAGTGACCCCAGCCAAGAATCCAATCCAAGTCTGGGGCGCTAGAGGCCGCTGTGCTAACCACTGTGCCATCATGCTACCCCGACCTCATCTTGGTGACTCTGAGGTAATTTAAGATGATAAAAGAAGGTGCGAGATAGAAAGAATGACCGCTGGGTGGGTGCGTTCAGAACACGTGGGTATTACTTCAAAATTACAACCAAGCCACTCCTGCTGATGTCTAAAATTATTTCTTAACATAAAGAACGGTAGGTATTTGGAATTCTCTTCCTCAAGAAGAGTTGAGGTTGGGCTGGTCAAACTGAAATGAAAAACATTTCAAACTGAAATTGATAGATTTTTATTCGGTATTAAAAATTCTGTAACGTAGATAGGTAACTGGAGTTATCACCCATAATCTAACCGAATGGGCTTGGGAGATAAATGGCTTTCCTCTATGATTACATAAGTGCACAACCCTTTCTTCCAATATCCAAACATACCTAGGGATCCCACATAAAGATTGCTGATCTCCACAGCTATCATTATAAGTAAAAGATAAAGTCACTATAGTCCCAGATGATCATAAGCTGCTCTCCCCTTTGAGGGGAAGAGTTGATTGATGGTGATTTTAACCTGTGGTTCACCACACCTCAGGCAAGTAACAAGGCTGAGAAGGCAGGACCTTGACGGGTAACCTCAAACGGTGCAGGAATTGAAGCAGCGTTGTTGGCACTGCTTTGAATCACGAACCAGCCGTCCAACCAACTGAAGTACATAGGAAGGGAAACTGCAACGGCAGTTTAAATGCACTTAAGGGACAGGTTGTCACGTGAATGATTGGAGAAGAGAATCGAGACATCGTGGAGTTAGGAAGAGACAATTGCAATGGGAAGGAGCTCACGGAGTACAAACCCAAAGTGGCCGTGGCAAATACCATACTTCATCTGTGGTTCTTCAGTATCTTTTTTAAATTCATTGATGGGATATGGGCGTCACTGTCCGGCCAGCATTTATTGTCCATTCCTAGTTGTCCGAGGGCAGTTGAGAGTCAATCACATTGCTGTGGCTTTGGAGTCACACGTAGGCCAGACCATGTAAGGACGGCAGATTTTGTTCCCTAAACGACATTTGTGTGTACCAGAAGGGTTTTTCCAACAATCGGCAATGGGTTCATGGTCATCAGTAGATTCTTAACTCCAGATTTATTTTCTTAAATTTACATTCCCCAATCTGCCGTGGCAGGATACAAACCCTGGTCGCCTCATGATTAAAATGAGAGCAAGTGTTAAAAATGCCCAATCAAGCAAAGGAATGTCAATCACAGCAACAATATTTTTGTTGGAATACTGCGTAATTCACACTCCACACAGAAACTTTAATAAAAATGTTTCCTGCCTCCCATTTCTTAACTTCACTCAGTGTGCTGAAGGTTTCAGAGAGCGCTCAGGTCCATTCATGGCTCATAAGGAAAACATACAGCCACCAGGTTTGAGAAAAGAATAGCCGCACTTACTGAACAAATGTTCTGTCTGTTAAATCATTGTCATTAATTCTGACGATGCACTCATTTTCCTCAAGCAGCCGCTCCCTTTTTGATCGGCTGTTCTCTTCAATGCCACGAATGCTCAGACCCAGGAATCTGGAGAACAAGCAACAAAACAAAAGCCATATACGAGATTTGCATATAAACATACGAATTAGGAACAGGCCACTTGAATCTACTCTGCCATTCAATAAGATCACGGGGGATGTGATTACTTTACCGCACCACAACGCCACTATGTACCTGATCGCAAGCGAGTACAAAACCTTTAGACAGGGTGCAAAGGAGGTTCACCAGGATGTTGCCCGGTCTTGGGGCTGGGCTATGAGAAGAGACTGAATAAGCTCGGATTGTTTTCACTGGAAAGACGGAGGCTGAGGAGAGACCTGATAGAGATCTAAAAATGATGAGAGACATAGACAGGGTGGATCGTCAGAGGCTTTTTCCCAGGATGGAAATGTCAATTATAAGGGGGCACAGGTTCAAGATGAGAGGGGGCAAGTTTAAAGGAGATGTGCGGGGGAAGTTTTATCACGCAGAGGGTGGTGAGTGCCTAGAACGCGCTGCCAGAGGAGGTGGTGGAAGTAGGCACATCAGCAACATTTAAGAGGCATCGGGATTCTGACTGAGTAAAAGCAAAAGGTTTTTTTTTCATTTTATTCAGGGCATCATGATTGGCACATGCTTGGATGGCGGAAGGGCCTGTTCCTGTGCTGCACTTTGTTCTTTCTTCATATCACAAAAACAGATTCCCTGGTCATTATCATATTATATTTTGCGGAAACTGACTGCTGGCAAATTGGCCGCTATGTTTCTGACATTACAACAGTGACTACACTTCAAAAGTCCTTCATTGGCTGTAAAGCGCTTTGAAGTGTCCAAGCATTGTGAAAAGCGATGTATAAATTCAAGTCTTTCTTTTTGTTAACAATAGTTTTCATTAATCTCAAAGGCAAGCTTAGTGTTCCAACACATTGCCTAGGAAGATGATGCTGCATCACGCCAAGCGTTTCGCTTTCATCTTTCCAACTGCCTAAACGAGTTTGTCATAATTAAGATCAATACACCATCAACCTGACCCCATGACTGCAGCAAAGCCCTCTCTATCACTTCTATTTTCCGCAGATATCAATAGACTCAATCACTTCCCATTGTATAAAATTTCAAGTGATTCAACTAATTCCCATTCACTTTCACTGTGTAACGGTTCCACATTTCGCTGCGGAGAATGTTCTGCACCCAAGCATAAAGCATCCTTTAATTATCCGCGCAGCAGAATAAATATAGTCACTCTTCCACCAAATCTAATCAAAAGTCAGTGGGTCATTTTATAGGTGTAATCAGTTTTGTGTAAAATATGTTTCGACTAAGTGTTTTTGGTTGCTTTTTGTTTAGATTGAATTGCTGAAACAAAAATGATTAAATGGGCTGAGGTACTACGATTACACATTGGTCGCGCTGCTTCAGTGCTTTACAGAAGTCCTGACACAAGCATAAAACAGAAGACTTGCCATGCATTTCCAAGACTCAGGCGTGGGTTCAAAATTCCTGATGACAAAACTGATTACAAATCATTCAGTATGCTGGTTAAAACACAGTTAGCAATGAAAACTGATTAAGAATCACTGGCGGGCACTATTCAGCCCCGACAAACCTCCCACCCATCAATGCTTTCCTCTTTTTCTGAAGTGAAAGAGAAGTTTATTTATTAGTGTCACAGTACGCTTCCATTAACACTGCAAAGTTACTGTAAACTTCCCCTAGTCGCCACACTCCAGTGCCTGTTCGGGTACACTGAAGGAGAATTTAGCTTGGCCAATCCACCTAACCTGTACATCTTTGGACTGTGGGAAGAAACCAGAGCACCCAGAGGAAACCCATGCAGATACAGGGAGAATGTGCAAACTCTACACAGCCAGTGACCCAAGCTAATCACTGTGCTGCAGATGTTGGAATCTGAAACAAAGACAAAAAATGCTGGAGCAATTCAGCAGGCCTGACAACATCTGTGTCGAGCCAGTTCTGACTAAGGCTCATCCCGAACTGAAACATTGGCTCTATTCTCTCTCCACAGATGCTGTCAGACCTGCTGAGTTTCTCTAGCATTTTCTGTTTTTATTGGAAATTGGTAATGTTGGTGTGTAGATGTATAGCAATCCTTGGCAAACTTCCGAAAACCAATTCCACCGAAAGTATCATACGGCCACTTTCCAGAAGTCATCACTGGGCACTGATAAGCAGCAAATATTCTGGCCACACCACGCACTTGTATCTGCCACACTTTTCCCCAATGCAGAGGCCAATTACAACATTTGCCATTCCAGTTGAGATCAGTCGACACAGCAAAGACCAGATGCTGAACCTGGTGCTTTCTGGTTCAGAATGACTCAGTATTGTTTAAAGTTTATTTAGTATTGCCACAAGTTGGCTTACATTAACACTGCAATGAAATTACTGTGAAAATTTCCCGGTCGCCACACTCTGGCGCTCGTTCTGTTACACTGAGGGAGAGGTTAGTATGGTCAATGCATTTAATCAGCACATCTTTCGGACTGTGGGAGGAAACTGGAGAAAACGCACTCAGACTCTACACAGGCAGTGACCCGAGCCAGGAATTGAATACAGGCCCCTAGCGCTGTGAGGCAGCAGTGTTAACCACTGTGCTACTTACTATCGGACAAGGTATGCAGTGCACAGTGAGCCATTGATGCATTGATTGCACAGACGTAAAGATTGTTGGGAAAGGAAATGCAAAAAAAATGCCCCTCCCTCAGCCTCGCAGTAGAGTTCTTGCATTTTCAGCAGCACAGCAAAAGCCTGGCAGACTGTAAATTTTAAGGTTTATTGAAACTATTAATAAATATTTGTTTTCTTTAAGGGAAGGGGAAAAAAATCAATGGCATGCAGAATACAGTGCCAAATCAGACGATGATTTGTATTTCTTGGCCTAGCTCTGAAGTTCAAATCAATGCTGAATGCTAAAATAATTCAAGTGGCGAAAAGGCAGCATTGCCTCTGGCCTGCTTAAAAAAAATCAAGGCCCCTGATCAAATGACATGCTTTTAGGATCTGATAAAAGTTAAGCCTATTATTAAGGTATTGTGTCATAAAGTTACCAATTCTGAATCTAACTTTTACGGCTCACTGATCTATTGCATCCTAGTCCCAAGAAAATATTCATTCAATTGGATAACGTCAGAATTCAATCTGATGAATAGGAGGTTATGCATTGGGAGCAGAAGTAGGCCACTCAGCCTCTTGAGCTTGCTCCGCCACGCTAGGAAGATCATGGCTGATCTAACTGCGACTTCAACTCCACTCTCCAACCCCTTCCACCCTCATTGCTTTTCAAGGGTTCATCTACCTTTCTTTTTATTCCTTCGTGGGACATGGGTATCTCTAGCTGAGCCAGCATTTATTGCCCATCTCTAGTTGCCTGAGGGCAGTTGTGAGTCAACCATACTGCTGTGGCTCTGGAGTCACATGAAGGCCTGACCAGGTAAGGATATTCCTGTTATGTGGTATCTCTAGCTCTTATTTCTTTTCCTGTCTCTGGTGAGAGAAAGAGAGAGAGAGAGAGAGAGAAAGTGAACACTATAAGAAAGAGTCTACACAGCATGCAGAGCCAACTGACCCGGCTTTCTTAACAGATAAGACAGAATGCATGATCTTGGCAATATATGTTTTCAGTGCCCCAGTGCATACAAACAGAACAACCGAGGTGTTTTGTGCTAAAAATCAAAATGTCCTGGACTATTCAGTGCCTGAGGGATGCCCTTAAAGGCAGATTTCCTTCCCTAAAGGGCATTAGTGAATCAGATGGGTTTTTCTGACAAATCGATAATGGTCATCAGTCGAATTTTAATTCCAGATTTTTTTATTGAATGCAAACCAAGGTTCCCAAAACATGAGCTGAATTTTTGGATTAATAGTCTAGAAATAATACCATTAAGCCATTACCTCCCCTAACTAACTAATTGCGTTGCCAGCGTTGGGCCTTCTGCCTTAAAAACATTGAAACTGCTTCCACTGCACTGTTGGAAAATCTCTTGTGCCCTGAATGATCCAGGGCATCTTGATTTTTAACACAAAGCACCCAGGTTGTTCTATTTGCATGCAAATATCTGTTACCAAGACCGTATATTCCTGTCTTATCTGTTACGAAAGCTGGATTAGTTGGCTCTGCATGCTACACAGATACTTTCCCACAGTGTTCATTTTCTTTCTCTTTTTCACGGAGACAGGAAATAATAAGAGATAGAGATACTACACAACAGGAAAAATAAACAAGGGAAGACATGTTAGTAGGATAGAACATGCTGGAAGAGAATAAAAAACATTCCAAGCTCGCCCGCCACCAGGATCTTCCAGTCTCACCGCAAGTTAATGGACTTTTGGCTGGTCCACCACATCCCCACAACAGGTCTTGCCATTGTGGAGCCAGAAAATCCCAAGGTATATATAAAAAGAGTAATGAGGCAAGGAGAGAGAGAGAGAGAGAGAGAAGTGGGAAAATAACAAAAGTTGAGACAGATGTGAGTAAGGATTTCATAGAATTCCTAGAACCCTATATGCAGAAAGAGGCCCTTCGGCTCATCGAGTCTGCACCGAACACAATCCCACTCGGGCCCTATACCCATATCCCTACATATTATACCTACTAATTCCTCTAACCGACACATCCCTGGACGTTTATCAGAAAAACAGTGACAAAAGAAAAGGAACTTTTAAAAAAGCAGAAAAAAAGAAAACCATAGAATCCCTACAGTGCAGAAAGATCCACTGCATCTGCACTGGCGCGCCAAAAGAGCAACCTAACCCAGGCCTTCCCTTCTGCCCTATTCCCATTACCCCTCACATTTATCATGGCCAAACCACCTAATCTGCAACTGTGGAAGGAAATCAGAACACCCAAAGAAAACCCACACAGACACATGGAGAAAGTGTCCATGAGGCTGGAATCGATCCCAGTTCCTTGCTGCAGTGAAGCAGCAGCGTAAGACATTGTGCCACCCGTGTATAGGGATAGAAGGGATAAAATGATGTGAATGAAATATTAGTAGAAAAAGAAGGAATGGGGGCACAATGGAAAGCAGGTTGTGGGGGAGTCAAAAGAAAAGAGCTGGGATCGGGAAGGTGATTGGGGGGGGGGGGGGGGGGGGTAAAATGATAGGGCGGTGAAGAAAAGGGCTGGGAGGTGGCGGGAGAAAATAAAGAAACGGGAGCAGAGAAAAGGGAGCAGGTTGAAGTAAACAGGGTGGGATGGTGGTGGTTGGGCAATCTAGAAAAAGGATTGGAGATTGGGGCAAAAGGGTTGGTGAGTTGGGGATCAGAGTTTGGAGAGGGGAGGGGTGTCTTGCAATTGTTGTCAACAAATAACAGAAGAGCAGGGTCTGAAGTAAAGGAGGGGAGATGAGCACTAAAAGGGAGACGGGAATGCAAGAAATAAGTCTAAAGAAGGATTCTGTAGTGCTAAAAAGTAGGGCTTTGTCCAGGCCAGATGCAGATTGTGCAGCCACAAACCACACCAACTGTGACCTAACATTATGAAGATAATTTGAGTAGCTTCAAAGGTTTTGCATTTGCGAAATGGTTTATTTCCTCAAATTGGAGCCAATTTCTTGCTGGAATTTCGAAAAGGTTGGAGACTACCATAAGTTCAGTAAACCTTTGTTCAGAAGGAGCAGTTAATGTGAGCACAACTATTATGTTAAGCATCAACTTTTCCTACTTTAGTGGCACTTCCAGATTCCTTCTCAATGAACAATACTGTTTTCATCCACCACTTAAAAGGAGTTTTGTGCCACAAATCTAGCTTAACAAAAGCCTTTTCATTCAAAGTTTTTTCAGAAAAAAAATCATTGGCACACTTATGCCCATAGCTTATTCCAGCTGCAGCAATACAATTTTTCCAGTAACTTTATATATACTTTTCCCCCCATTTTTTTCCTATCCTGGGGAGTCTGATTCAATTTAGGATCATGGTTCCCATAACAACTACAGCTCTCCAATAACTCCTCTACTTGGGCAGACTTGAATGATTTTTTTTTAAACCTTTATTTATTAGTATCACAAGTAGGCTTACCTTAACACTGCAATGAAGTTACTGTCAAAATCCTCTAGTCACCACACTACGGCACCTATTCAGGTTACACGGAGCGAGAATTTAGCACGGCCAATGCACCTAAACAGTGAGTCTTTCAGACTGTGGGAGGAAACCGGAGCACCTGGAGGAAACCCATGCAGACATGGGAAGAATGTGGAAGCTATTGAAAGAGTGCAGAGGAGATTTACAATGATGTTGCCTGGATTGGGAGGCATGCCTTATGAAGATAGATTGAAGGAGCTGGGACTCTTCTCCCTGGAGAGACGTAGGTTGAGAGGCGACCTGATAGAGGTTTATAAAATGTTGAGAGGAACAGATAGGGTGGATTCTCAGAGGCTATTTCCCCGGGCTGAAAGGGTCGCTACGAGAGGACACAGATTTAAGGTGCAGGGAAGCAAATACAGAGGGGATGTTAGGGGTAGGTTTTTCACTCAGAGGGTGGTGAGTGAATGGAATCGGCTGCCATCGGTGGTGGTAGAGGCAAACTTGCTGGGGTCTTTTAAAAGACTTCTCGATGAGTATATGGGAACTAATGGGATAGAGGGTTATAAATAGGTCTGTGGCTTGGTAGGTATAGATGTGATCGGCACAACTCATGGGCCGAAGGGCCTGTTTGTGCTGTAGTGTTCTATGTTCTAATGTGCAGACTCCGCACAAACAGTGACCCAAGCCAGGAATTAAACCCTAGTTCTTGATGCTGTGAGGTAGCAGTGCTAACCACTGTGCCACCATGCCGCCACAACTGGTGCCAAAACATCTGGTTTGCTTGGTAGTGGAAAACAGCCAACAACGATTCAGTAGCCCACTTCGCACTACCTGAAAACAAGTTAACAGTCGCTTACTGCCTGGGCCCATCCACCTCCACGATTGTAGCAGCCATCACAGTAAAGTCTAATTGCATGGCTGCTCTTTCGATTTGTTTCTTGTACTCTATACAAAGCATGCTGATCGTACAGAACATAGGGGAACTCAGGTGCCTGGCGCAGTGAGGCAGCAGTGCTAACCACTGTGCGACTGGACAGGAGATAGAACACAGTATGTCCAGGTTGCTTGGGGTCTGCCTGCTGGAAAAAGCACAAGCGTAGGTCACCCATATCACTGACTTCAGAACAAGTGCTCCTACACTGCGAGGGAAGGAAATAGCTGCAGGACTGTGACAACATCTTCGCCTCCCATTGTTTTGCTCCTTGGGAGTGAATCCCACTCCCTTGGCCTCCCACTGGCACTCTTGTAGTTAGCTCCTGCTAACCTTTAAAGTCTGCAAGTCTTAATATGGTCAGTAGGCAAATAAATTTGCAAAATTGTACAACACAAGAATCCATTCAGCCCATCATGCCTGTGCTGGCTGTTTTATAAGTCCCACTCTCTCTATTCTTTCCTGAAAGTCATGCAAGTATTTTCTGTTCCCAGCATTTATCTAATTCCCTCTTAGGAATTATCATGGCTTCCATCAGGCTTTCAGGAACCAAAAAACAAAGAGCAACAGAAGAACAAATAAACCCTTCGGCCTTCTAAGCTTGTGCCAAAATCATGGCGCCAAAACAAAAACCTTCTGCCCTTACTTGGTCCATATTCTCTCTATTTCCTCTCTATTTTTGTAGCCAGTTAGCACATTCCAGATTGCAACTCACTGCATAAAATAATTTCTCATTTCACCACGTTTGTTAATTGTCACGAATCTGTCTCCTCTGTTAACTAACTGTCAATCAGTGGGGGAGCTTTCTCTCTACTTACTCATAATTTTGAAAGCCTCTATTAAATCCTCCCTTCATCTTTCCTCACTGCCTCAGGGAGAACAAACCAAGCTTCTCCTGCTCCTCCACATAACTGAAATCCTACATCCTGGTGCCAATCTCTGCTGCAGACCTCCTTGAGGCCTTGACATCCTGCCTAAAGAGTGGTGCCCAGAATGGATTATAATGTTCCAGCAGAGACCTAACCAGTGATTAACAAGGATCAAACATAACTTCCTTGCTTTCTTACTCTCATGCTTCTATTAATAAAGACTGGGATGCCATATGCTTCTTTTTTTTCAAGAAAGAAAACACGATTAGTGAATTCATTCTCTTGACAACTTTAAAAGCTGACCTCTTCTTTCTAAGTGGGGCTGCACAGCAGTCAAATGGTTTCATAACAGCATGTCAAAGTGCTTTCACACATATGATGCATCCAAAAAGTCAGTGCATTACAATATCAAAATTACCACAGAGAGAAAAAAAAGTCAAGATTAGATCTGGGTGCCTTCGCAGGAGTCAAAAGTTTTAGAAACGGCTTTGCTTAAATCTATGCGGCCTTATTGTTTAATGTTAATGCACTTGCGTCAGTGAATTTTTTGCCTGTATAACATGCTCATGGTGAGCAGAGACTGTTACAAAGTTTTTTGAAGTTTATTTATTAATGTTATATGCAGGTTTACATTTACACTGCGACGCACTTACTACGAAGATCCCCTAGTCACCTGTTTGGATGCACTGAGGGAGAATTTTAGCATGGGTAATGAGGCATATCTTTCAGATTGAGAGAGGAAAACAGAGCACCTGGAGGAAACCCAGGCAGATACGACATGTCAGGGCAGGGGGTGGGTGGTGGTTGTGCGGAGGCATGGGGTGGGGGAGGGGGGGCAATGGGGGGAGTTGTGGAGGTGGGGTGGGAAAGAGGAAAAGAGAGAGAAAACTTGAAAACTCCTCTTTTAGGATGGGAATGCAAGGATAGGGTCCCCAGAAGCGTAGGGAGTTTTAGTTGAGTTAGGCAGCATGGTTGGTGCAGGCTTGGAGGGCTAACGGGCCTGTTCCTGCGCTGTAATTTTCTTTGTTCTTTGTTCCACATAGACAGTGACACCCCCCCTCCCAAGCTGGGAATCGAACCCAGGTCCCTGGTGCTGTGATGTAGAAGTGCTAACCACTGTGCCACCATACCTCCCAATATAAAGAAGACACAGTTGACATGCAGCAATATAGTGCATCATGGCAAGAATATAAGATAAAAACCAGCAACAGACAGATTTCTGCAAGTTGCAAGGCAATGATAAATCTTGGCAAGGGAACAGAAGTCAGAAGATGTACCGGGGCAGTGTAATTATGGATCAAATTCTGCCACCTCAAGTTTGAATTCATTCACAGCGAGGCATTTCAGAAAAACAGTACGTTCGGGGTGCTTGAGGTCCTTGATTATGCTGGCTCTTCTTCCAAGACAGCAGGAAGTGTAGACGGGGTCAATGGATGGAAGCTAAAACTAATTGTGCCAATGTGCCAACTGGTTCTGAGTACCTTGTTAAACGCTGGAGTGAGCAATGCGATGGAAGAGGTAATGAGTTTAGTTTTTTGCTACCCTTACTGCAGTTTTATAATAAGGAATTTTCTTCGACTGTTTCAATTAAAATTTATGTCTACGCTTCCCTGGCAATTTGTAAAAGTTGCAAATGTAAAATAAATAAAACGTAATTGAATGCTGAAGCGATAGCAGTATTTCAAATTCAACCATTTATAGATGAACTTCCACCAGCATTATTGATCATCCGTTCATTCTGGCCTATTACTGGTCTCTTAATGCTTTGCTTTTTTATCCTCTTTCTCTCCAAGGAACTTAATGTTAAACCTTTACAGTGGATGTAAAGTCAAAGGCCAGAAACCTTACTATGTTTAAAACATTATATATGTGCACCAAGGACTTGGAGAAGCACATTTGAAATATGTGGTCGACAAACTGTTAAAGTTTTCAATATTCACTCCAATTAATAAGCAAGGAGAGCAGATGGAAACATCCTAAATTCCCCACAGTCCAAACCATTAACTTCTGTGGTTTCATTAAACCTTGGGTTGGCCAAATTCATTTGGGTGGGCAATTTCTTCACAAGTGCATTTATATAGCACCATTGGTATGATAAAATCATCCAAGGCACTTCACAGATACATTATCTGAAAACAAGTTGCTGCCAATCGATTTAGAAGAGGAATTAGGTTCTAGGGAGCAACTTAAGAGAGACAGTGACGTGGCGGGATGAAAACAGAGAATTAGAGACATGGGGCTAACTATGTTGTCCTCTTACAGAGACCTAGCACCAACACAACTGTGTTGTCCTCCTGTATTGCAAATCTGTTGGCCTTATAAAATGATATGCAGGACCCTGACACAGAGGTCCTGCTCTCATTTCCTATAGATCTAAACTTGTGACTCTCAGACTGGAAATCTGAATTCAGCAGTGGCATTTGAACTTAGTGCCCAGTTCAGACCATAAACTGAGTTTGCAGATTAATAGTGTAGCAATATTGCCAACTGGCCATTGCCTTCCCTGTTTCTAGCCCCTCAAGCCTGCCCCGCCATTCAATAAGATCATGGCTGATCTGAAGTAGATCAGTTCCACTTACCCACCTGCTCCCCATAACCCTTGATTCCCTTATCGATCAGAAATCTATCTACCCATGACTTAAACATATTCAACGAGGTAGCATCCACCACTTCAATGGGCAGAGAATATTCATCAGGAATAGAGGAATGTCTCACAGTCCTTCTGCACTATTCTATGATTCAAAGGCACTGGAAATATGGCACGTATTTCCCAAAAAGCTATGGATTACATGGAATAATGTAATTCCATTACTTAAGCACAGGCCATTCAGCCCAACTGCTCCGTGCTGGATTTTGTGCTCCACACCTCTCTCCTTCCACCTCATTCTCAAGGATTACATCACCCAGGCTGGTAAATGGAGTGAGGATATGAATCACCAGGGGATCTAATAGCCTGTCAGAATAACCTGAAGGATCTGAATTACCGTTCCCCTTCTCCCTCTATTGCTAAGCTATGGTTGGGAGTTTATTCCATGTGCAGGATAGATGTCAGGTCAGGTTTTCCTTTCGCAATGTAATACAGATGGCTTATTCAAGTGTCAAGATACCTAGGCATATTGACTAAAAGTTGTCATCCTCACCATGTACAGTGTAAAGCTCTTGCTGACTCAGCAAGGCAACGGCTGACACCAATCTTGGGTTTTAATGAAAAAGGTCATCCGTTACAAAAAGCACTTGCAGCTGAATCTCTACGTAAATTCAGCAGAATACTCAAACAGAATGATCAACTTCTGAGACTTGTACAATGATTATGAACGGCACAGCGATTAGCACTGCTGCCTCACAGCGCCAGGGAACCAGGTTCAATTCCTGGCCTGGAGTGACAGTTTGTGTAGAGTTTGCACAGTCTCTCTGTGTCTGCACAGGTTTCCTCCCACAGACCAAAAGACATGCAGGCTAAGTTGTTTGGTCAAGAAGAATTGCCACTTAGTGTCAGGGGACTAGCAGGGAAAATAATGGGGTTACAGGGATAGGACATGGGTGGGATTGTTGTTGGTACCAGCTCGATGGGCTGAATGGCCTTCTTCTGCATTGTAAAGATTCTATGATTATCTTATTATCTAATATTATATTCTCATTCGCATGATGATGTGAAATGCACCGCCTGAAAAGGTAGTGGGAACAGATTCAGTGCGAACTCTAGGAAGAATGCTTGAAGGGGAGACGTTGGCCAGGTTTTGTTGAAAGAGGAAAGGGAGATGTCCTCTTTTTAAAGAGCTGAACACCAACATGATGGGCTGAAATGCCTCCTTCTGTGCAGTCAGATTCCATAATTATACTATTTGTGGGATTGTTTGTTCACCACTTGTGGAACAGAGAAAAATACAAACCACAATAATGGAGGAAAAATAATAAGCCAGTGGTGAGACATATGGAAAAACTATACACGGTGCAGAAATACACGACGACACACAAAATACACTCATACACAGTGACTCCTTCTATGGGATTTGCTAGCATATTTCCTGCAAGAAACATTAACTTGGATATACTTGTATGTACATATGGCAGTCGACCCAATTGCCCATGCTGGTGTTTATACTCTATACAAGCCACCCCCCACACCCACTTTCATATCCTCCTATCCCTTTTTCCCTTATTATGTGTCCGGATTCCCCTTTTCTGCATTCCCTTGCTGTTGCCCTCAGTGGCGCCAGGTGGGAAGTTGTCCCGCATCCTCACCACTCCTTGGCAAAGCGAGTTCTCATGAATGCAGCAGTTGACTGTCTTATGTTTATGTTCCCTAGTTTTGGACTCTCCCACAAGTGGAAGCACCGATTCTCTATGACCACTCTATCAAAGGCCTTCATGATTTTAAAGACCTTTACACATGTAGCTTTAGGTTCCTGATTAATAAGGGGATCAGGGTTATGGGGGCAAGGCAGGAGAATGGGGGTGAAAAAAATATCAACCATGATTAAATGGCGGAGCAGACTCGATGGGGCGAGTGGCCTAATTCTGCTCTTATGTCTTACTGTCTTCTCTTTCTCAGAGAAAATCGCCTCACCCTGCCTAGCTCTTTACAATTTCGAGAGAGGGGGAAAATAAATGTTAAGTTGAGGTATTCACCAGACATTAATGGAAATAATGAATTACATCAAGAGAAAAGCTCTAGCCTCATTCCATCTGATGTCACTAAATCACTCTCCGGCCCTTGTACGTAATTGCACCAACACCAATCTCACTTGAGGCCACGTTGTTATGGAATGCAAACCTGTAACATTCTGTAAACATACATATTGACAGAGAAACAATGCTTTGCCAACGAAACCCGTCAGCCAAAACCACTTTATTGAACCAGTGCTCAGCTGGTTCAACGTTGCTCACATTGGGAGTTGTATAACCACAGGCACCATATGGAGCTTGAGCCCAAGGGACCCAATCTCTCTGTAGTTTTAAGTGTAGATGTACTTTTGGATACTTTACCTTCCACTCAGCGTAGAGTTAAAGGGTACGACATGGATTCCCAGGGGTCCGCCATCTCCAGAAAACTCCATCTTCTTTGTCAAATCTCCGCTGAAAGAAAAGAGACAAGATGGATGAGGTTACACCCAACAACAGCTGGGACCCCACAAAACCACACTTTTTAACCCATTCTGCCCAGCTTCCAATGACTGGATTACAATGCATCTGTCACGGCCTTAAGCACACATAAGGGGGAGAAAAAGACTCAAATAAGTCAAATGCAAATAAACAGAACAAAGAGGCTGGACTGCTATTTCTTCGACAGCTGGGTGCTTTACAGCATAAATGAGTACAATCGATACTCTGGTTCGGTCTTCAGTCAAAGCTCTTAAAAACATGACTGTCGATACTAGGGAGTAAAGTAAAATTTAGACATTGTGATAGAAAACTAGTGTTCAAGCTGTGAGTGTACGTGAGTGCGAGAGAGGGATCAGGTTGATGGCATAACTATGTGCATCAAAAAGGTACGATGATTGTTAAATAAAATGCGTTTCAATGCCTAAAGTGGTACAATGTTGACTCAGACATGGGGTGGGATATTCCAGCCGTGCTCATCCCAAAGACCTTTGCATGGTCCCTGTCCCGTCCGCTATGATTCCCGTGATGGGTGGGACAGGAAAATTCCACTCATGAAGTTTGTCAGATTGTTACAGATTTGTTGAGGGTAAGGTGGAGGTAAGGTGAAAGGGTCTAGTTTTGATTCGCTCTGATTTTCGCCTCTGGGGAGTGGCTGGAAGCTTGCGGGGGGTGGGAGAGGGGAGTAGGGAACAGAGTGACTTACTGGGAATATTCACACTGGAGATATCATACTTGAAAATAATGTCCAGGGCAGCTTTACTGATGGCGGATAGACTGATAGACCCTGGATTTGCACAGTCACGGAGGAGCCATGCTTTATTCAAAGTGGCACTGAAGCCACGGATCCAGAAATCAGATGTCCCACTTCCATTACTGACAGAAACATTTGCTGATGAGGCAAAGGGAGCAGGATGTGATTCCCACATGTAGGGCGGAGGGGGGGAGAGGAGTGGTGGTGGTGGTGGTAACCCGAAAGTTGGAACTCCTTCATCATCTCCAAAAGGAATGCTCATGATTTGGGTGCGGATGGTGAACTGGAAAGCTATTTAGTTTGGAATATCTACCAACATTTGTCATTGTTCTGTTTGCTCTTGGAGTGACGATTGATTAGTTGTTCAGCTGTGGATGGTATCACAGCTAAGCTTAGCTCTTTCTTCAGCTAGAGACACAGACAATCATAAACTTACATTCACACACATGCACAATCACTTGCGCACGCACAGACACACACTTACACTCAATCACACACACACAGTCACTCTTCAGACACACATACACACAGTCACTCTTCAGACACACATACACACAGTCACTCTATACATACACACAAACAACCACTCTACACACTCACATACAAACACACACATAAAATCAGAAAATCAAAATCACTCTATACACACGTACATACACACACAATCAATCACTCTACACACCCGCACACACTCACAATCACTCCACACACACACCACACACACACACACTTGCTAGGAGTGATGGGATGGGATTTACAAGTAGAAAGTCTGGTTGATTTTTCCCCTCTGTAGCCCAAGAACACAACAACCAGTTGTAGTATATACTACCTGTGTAACACAATAGACTAGAAAAAGAGTGTTCTGCACTTCATGTAACACTGCACCAAACAGAGTACTGACTCAGCTTATCATTAGTGAACAGCTCTGGTACATTCACATCATTGCAAAAGATGTACTTGAATTGGCGCAGAGATAACCCTACTTCCTGATAATCCTAAAGAGGAAAATTACAATGAGTTCAATTTGTCCTGAGTAGGACACTCAGAATAATTCATAGGAGCATGGGTGAGGAAAGTCAAGAGGTGAAAAGAAATGTAGAATGAAGAGGGATGTGCCTTTCACCTGTTTTTACAATGTAAACAGCCGGAAGGTCTCTTACTCAATAGTGGGTCTGTGCTGAATTAGCTGCTCACCAGGTAGGTCGAGAATGCATCAGTGACCAAATTCCTGGAACTCTCTTCCAAACAGGTACTAGAATTTCTACCTCCGCTTGGCATCCTGCTAGATTTACCTGCATGTGTGCCCACCTGATGAGAAGCATGAAGCCTGACTTTGACCAAATACAATTTCTACTATTAATAGCTTGCAACACCCAAAGTGCCGGACAGAAATGCAATTGGATAAAATTTAACCACATCACCACATAAGAAGATATTAAGGTCAAAGGTCTCATCAAAGAAAGAAGCTTTATGAATATTTAAAAGGAAAGGTTTAGGGAGAGAATTCCAGAGCAAGAGTTGAAGTACGCCAACAATGATTGCTGTTCTTCCTTTTCCCACACTTTGCAATGCGTAAGGCAGACTTCCAAAATAAAAGCAAATTACTGTGGATGCTGGAATCTGAAACCAAAAGAGAAAATGCTGGAAAATCTCAGCAGGTCCGGCAGCATCTGTAAGCACAGTAAGAAGTCTGACAACACCAGGTTTAAATCCAACCGATTTATTTGATAGACAACACACAAGCTTTCGAGGCTCTGCTCTTCGTCAGGTGAATGAGATGTTCTGGTCTCTAACAGCACATATAACTGCACAGACTATTTACAGATTACTGATTAGAATGTTTACACCTAACCTACATCATGACTACAGCATCTGTAAGGACAGAAAAGAGATGATGTTCCGAGTCCAGATGAGCTTTTGTCTCTCATCTGTTTCCATAGTGAGGTTGTTCCATAGGAGCAGGTTGCTAGCTTGTCTTACAGCGTGAGGGATGCCACTGTGCATCAGGCATGACTGACCAGAAGTCTTGTCCATTTTTACAACCTGCCACTGAAGTGTTTGGAAGGATATTTCAGGTTCATGATTCAAACTCTTGGCCATGTTACAAATGCACCTTCTTTAACCATCAAGTTCTGCGGTGGGACTTGAAGGGCACAAGGGATGGGCAATAAACACTGACCATGCCAGTGATGTTCATACCCCATAAATAAATCAATAAAAAAGAATCCAGAACTTCTGGCTCAGAAGTAGAGACACTACCCACTGCACCCCAAAAACTTCCGCCAATAATGATAGCATTATGAAAATTGGAGATACTCAAAAGGCTGGAATGAGAGGAATGTGTAGATTGCAAAGACTGGGGAGGTTAGAGATTTGTGATAAAATACTGGAACTCCCATCTGAACAACTCTGTGAATGTACCTACACCACATGGATTGCAGTTTGTGATAAACAAAACCATAATGGGTTTTGAATAGCATGGTGAAAAGTTTAAACTCAAGATGATAAGAAGCAAATGGTCAGTGAACACAGGGGTGATGGGTGAGTAGGAGTGCGAGTTAGAATACAGGCACTACAGCTTTGGACGAACTCAGGTTTATAGTGAGTAGATGACAGGAGTTTTTTTTTAACCATACACACTTATCATTCATAAGATGAGGGCATCAGAGGCATGGCCAGCATTTGTCGCCATCCCAAATTGCTCTTGAGAAGATGGTGATGAGCCAGGAGAGTGGCATGGTCAGCACTGCTGCCTCACAGCTCCAAGGACCAGGGTTCGATTCCTGACTTGGGTCACTGTCTCTGTGGAGATTGCACATTCTCCCCGTGCCTGTGTGGGCTCCCTCTGGGTGCTCCTGTTTTCTCCCAGAGTCCAAAGATGTGCAGGTGAGGTTGACTGGCCATGCTAAATTGACCCCCTCCCCCGTGTCAGTAGTGATGGGAATAGGGCTTGGGTAGGATTGTAGTTGTAGCAGACTCGGTGAGCCAAATGGCCTCCTTCTGCATTATATGGATTCAATATTCTACGAATAATTCAGTCTGGAGATAGCAGTGACACGCATGAGGATTTCAACAGATGGGCCAAGATGGAAATTCAAAGTCTATGTCATGCATGAATGACCAGACAAACCAGAGGGGGTCAAGTACCCCATGAAATCTGATCCTGGAAAGGGCTTTTCATCTTCAAAGAAGAAGAGGAAGAGGGTTATAAAACAGGAGGAAGAAATAAATCAATCTAGCCATCTTCCATATCAATTGCAAATTATATAAGTGGTTTTGTTCTTACAATCGCAATACACTTGCAGAGCACAAATGTCAGTCTGGACTCTTTTTCATTCATGAGATCTTGGCATTAGGTGAGTACTTACTGCACTTCGATAAATGCCCTTGAAAAGGGGCAGTGAGCAGTTTTCTTGAACCACAGCAATCCATATGGGGTAGTTACATCCACAGTCTGTTTGGAAAGGAGTTCCAGGAATTTGCTCCAGTAACAGTAAAGGAATGGTGGTATAATTCAAAATAAGGACGACGAATGACTTGCTGGTGCTTGCTAGTGGGGATAATCCCTTGGTCTTGCTGCCTTATTCCTTCTAGTAGAAGTCTTGGGGTTTGGAAGCTGTTGTCAACAGGGGCCTTGGCAGGACACTGTAGTGTATCTTGGCAACGGTGAACACTACAGTCACATGGATCAGTGAATGTTTAAGGCAATTGATGGGGTGCCAATCAAGTGGGCTACTGTGTCCTGGATGATGTTGAACTTCTTCTGTGTTGTTAGAACTGAACTCATCCTGGCAAATGGGCTGTATTGCATCACACAACTTGTCCTCAAGTCTTTGGAGTGGAACTTGAATGCACAACTTTCTGAATCGGAGGTAAAAGAGCTACCAGTGAGCCATGACTGACTGCTTCAAGTCTAGGCAATGAACACCAATGGGCTTTTTGACTATCAGAATCATCACCGTTGAGCCTGATTGTGATTGGGGCAGCACAATAGCACAGTGGTAGCACTGCTGCCTCACAGCACCAGGCACCCAAGTTCTATTCCGAAACTGGGTGACTGTATGTGTGGAATTTACATGTTCTCCCTGTGTTTGAGAGAGTTTCCTCCGGGTGCTCCAATTTCCTCCCACTGTCCAAAAATGCGCAGGTTAGGTGGATTGGCCATGCTCAATTGTGCCTTAGTGTCCCAAGATCTGTAAGTTTTGTAGAGTGCAGAAAAGGTTTACTTGGATGCTACCAGGACTTGGTGGTTTCAGTTATCTGGAGAGACTTTTTTCCTATGGAGTGCAGAAAGCATAGGGCTGACCTTACAGAGGTCTATAAAATAATGAGAGCATACATAAGGTCAACAACATTTTTGCTCAAAGATAGGGGAGCCTAAAACTAGAGGACATAGTTTTAAGATAAGAGGGGAGAGATAAAAAAGGGTCCAGACTGGCAGTTTTTTCACACAGAGGGTGGTGAGTGCCTGAAACAAGCTGCCAGAGGTAGTAGAAGAGGCGGGCACAATTCTGTCTTTTAAAAAGCATTTGGACAGTTACGTGGGTAAGATGGGAATAGAGGGATATGGGGGCCATTGGACAAGCTTAGTAGTTAAAAAAGGGGTGGCATGGACAAGTTGGACCAAAAGATTTGTTTCCATGTTGTAAACTTCTATGACTCTATTAGTCATGGCAAATGTGTGAGGCTATGGGGATAAAGGTGGGAGTGGGCCTGCTTAAGATGCTTTCTCAGAGTTGGTGCTGACTCAATGGGTCAAATGGCCTCCTTCCGCACTGCAGGGATTCCATCATATCAGCAGAATCTGGACCTTGCCCCATCATTCATATATGCCCACATTTAACTGCAAATTTACTGTGTAGCAAAGTGGAGAAAGAACTCTCCCAAATCAATGAATTTCCCTTTCCAGCAGCAGAAGGGGAGGTCAACTTCTTGATCCATTTTGATGCAAGAATCCGACTGCAGGCACCCTCAGAGTTAATCTGCCCAGTAATTAATGCCTTTTACTGCTTTCATAATTGCACCAAAAGCACACAGATGTTTTATGTCATTTAACATCTGGTCTAAGTAAATATGAACTTCTCATACAACATGCAAAAGAACCTGGGGCGAGGAAGATGAGTAGAATTTTATGCAGAGAGTTGTGATGGTATGGAACGCACTGCCTGAATGGGTGATAAAACAGATTTAATGGTAATTCTCACAGGAATATCAATGTGCACTTGAAAATATAACATTTTGAGAAGGTGTTGGGAGTGGGTCTAATTGGATAGCTCTTTCAAAGACTTGACACAGATACATTGAGCTAAATGATCTCTCCCCCTGCTATGATTCTATAATTCTCAGAGATACAAACAGCCACAAGATATTTCTCTATTATTTTTCAGCTGCACATGATGTCTATATGTTAAAATTATTCCACCAGATTACATAGTTTTTTTCTTTTAGACATTATGGTGCAACTTAATTTGCTATTTTTTAAATTCATTTTTGGGATATGGGCATCACTGGCGGGCCAGCATTTGTTGCCCATCCCTAGTTGACCAAAGGCAGCTGAGAGTCAACCACAATGATGTGGCTCTGGAATCACACGAAGGCCAGACTAGGTAAGGATGGCAGATTTCCTTCCCTAAAGGGCATGAGTGAACCGGATGGGATTTTCCGACAATCGGCTATATAAACCTTTTGGTTGGCACTGAGATACTTTTGCATTACTGTGTCGACATAAAGGATTTCCAAATTACCCAATGCAACAGATGATTTGACCCTCCCACTGTCAATATTCTTAAAATCAAAGAGGTAAAATATCCTACAACTTTTATCCCTTCCTTTCTCCAACCCCTTCCCCGAACAGAGATTGTTCCTGTTTAAGTAAAGAAACATGGGCAAGCAAGCCAGAAATTTCTGATATAACACTGCCATCCAATGGGAAGAGAGCCTATGCTTTGCTCACCTCACAAAACACACATGTCCATTCCAGGTGACCATTAGAAGAAGGCAGCATCTGGACCAGATCATTGACATCATTCAACTAAAGGCAGATAGAGGTAGATCAAGTGGTAGTAAGTCACTTACTGGAGAGGAAAGACGGGCACCGAGGGGAGAGGAACAGAACTTGTCTGGCTCTCCCTCAAAACGGAAAACAAGCCAGTTACGTAAATCTTTGCACTGCTCCACCTACAGTGACTTGGTCATCAACTGCATAGGCTTGAAGCTCTGGAATTCTTTCCCCAAAAATCCAGAACAAATCAGATGATCAGAAACTAAGGAAGAAAAATAAGGCTATCTATGCACTCCATCTATCACACCTTGAAACATGTGGCTCGATGTCAAGTATTATTTGATGATGGTCAAGATGGCATTGTCATGTGGCAACCTAGAAATAGAAACCTTACAGTACAGAAAGAGCCATTTGGCCCATCGAGTCTGCACTGACTACAATCCCACCCAGGCCCTATCCCCATATCCCTCTATATTATACCCACTAATCCCTCTAACCTATGCATCTCAGGACACTAACAGACAATTTTAGCGTGGCCAATTAACCTAACCTGCACATCTTTGGACTGTAGGAGGAAACCCACGCAGACACGAGGAGAATGTGCAAACTCCACACAGACAGTGACCCAAGCCAGGAATTGAACCCAGGTCCCTGAAACTGTGAAGCAACATTGCTAACCATTGTGCTAGCATGCCGCCCCTTGCAAGCTGTCAGCATACCCTCTAATTCTATCTTTTACCTTATTCAATGCTATTAAAACTATATTCTAATTCTTCCAAACTCTCTAACAACATATCTTTCTTTACACCATGGTTATGACAGTAATATTATATTCTGCACCTTCTTCTTTCATTCTCATGCACCCCGGACATTCTGTCTTCCACTTCTTCCATTGGGAAAAAGATACAAAAGTCTGAAGTCACATGCCAACCGACTCAAGAACAGCTTCTTCCCTGCTGCCATCAGAATTTTGAATGGACTTACTTGGCATTATGTTGATCTTTCTCTACACAGCAGCTATGACTGTAGCACTACATGCAGCACTCTGCTTTCCTTCTCTGTGAACAGTATGCTCAGTTTGTATAGCGCATAAGAAACAATACTTTTCACTGTATGCTAATATATGTGATAATAATAAATCAAATCAAATCTCCCCTCTGCGAATGGTATGTTTTGTCTGCATAGCACGCAAGGTACAGTATTTTTCACTGTATCCCACTACATGTGATAATAATAAATCAAATCAAAAGTATCATGCAGTATCTTGGCATATTAAATAATAATATTGGCATATTACTCAATTGCAACATGTTTATGCTTTGTCAAAATATTTTTACCAATGGTCTCTCTCCACTCTCTCCAACTTTTACAGATGCACCATAGAAAGTATCCTTTATGGCTGTATCACAGCTTGGTATGGTTCTTGTTTTGTCCAAGGCTGCAAGAAACTACCAAGGATCGTGAATGAAGCCCAGTCCATCACGCAAACCAATCTCCCATCTATTCACTCCGTCTACACTTTCTGCTGCCTTGAAAAAGCAGCCAGCATAATTAAGGACCCCATCCACCCCGGACATTCTCTTTCACCTTCTTCTGTTGGGAAAAAGATACAAAAGTCTGAGGACATGTACCAACCGACTCAAGAACAGCTTCTTCCCAGCTGCCAATGATTTTTGAATGGACAGACCTGCCTCACATTAAATTTATCTTTCTCTATACCCTAGTTATGACTGTTAGACCATATTCCAACATCATATCCTTTCCTTCTGTATGTACGGTACGCTTTGTGTAGTGTGCAAGAAATAATAATGTCACTGTATACTAATACATGTGACAATAATAAATCAAATCAGGCTCAAACATTCTCAGATTTTTGTATCTTTTTCCGATGGAAGAAGGTGGAAGAGGGTATGTCCGGGATACGTGGAGTCCTTGATTATGCTGACTGCTTGTCCGAGGCAGTGGGAGGTGTAAATGGAGTCAACGGATGGGAGGCTGGTTTGCACGATAGACTATGTTCACCGTCTTCTGTCGGGAAAAAGATACAGAGGTCTCAAAATACGTACCAATTGACTCAAGGACAAATTCTTCCCTGCTGCCATTAAACTTTTGAATGGACCTACCTTACGTTAAGTTGATCTTTCGCTACACCCTAGCTGTAATTGTGACACTATATTCTGCACCCTCCCTTTTCCTTCTCCCCTATATACTATCTACATAGCTGCATAGCTGCATAAAAATAACACTTTGCACTGCATCCCAATACATGTGATAATAACAAAATCAAATCAAATCAAATCAAGACCCTCTCCCTCTCCAGAACAGTCTCATTAATTCAAAGATAGACACTCTTTAGCCATGCAGGAGGAGAAAAATGGGATGGGTCAATTAATTAAAAAAAAGTCTTATATAAACTTTCACTGCCTCCCCCAGACTCATCACAGTTGCAGAACAGGAACAGAAAAAAATAAATCAGAAAGATTAATGACCAAGAGCAGTCAGAGGCACAGAAAAACAAACATGAGAGGACTGTGGACGGAGAAGCAACTGATAACTGCACTTGTTAGCAGGAAATGTAAAGTCACCAGTAACTTTATCAGTCTCTTTTCCTCACAAGGAAACACAGAGAGATAAGAAGAGATGCTGTATTTCCGCAAGAGATAGGACCTGCCATTTCCAAGGCTATGATGGGTGGGTAGGCAGGGGAGAGTGCAAAATATCATTCTACAAAGTGTTAGCCAACTCTGGTTGAACACATTCCTGGAGGCTTCAGCATCCTGACCCTACTGCCTCGAACAATTTACTGACCTTTTTTTAATTCTTCAATATTATTTATCAAATAAATGACAATGAAAAATACAGACAACCCTAGAGATTAGTCTTTATTTCAGGGAGATGCCAGGACTCCAGAGCTGGGTGGTTGGCAACTCAAGTTCTTGAATGTCAGGGTTACAATCTCTCAACATCACTGTGATCATTTAGTGTTTGGAATATAGTGGAGGATAGCTTTATGCTTCACTCTGTAGTTTCTGCTCATCCCATTATGTTTGTGATCCTTGCTGTTGTCCCTCAGAAGGTATTTGCTGCAAGGTGTTGGATTAAATACAAGATGTGGAGACGCAAGCATTGGACTGGGATAAGCACAGTGAGAAGTTTCACAACATCAGGTTAAAGTCCAATAGGTTTATTTGGTAACAAAAGCCACAAGCTTTTGGAGCACTGATCCTTCATTAAGTGAGTGGGAGTTGTGTTCACAAATAGGGTACATATAGACACAAACTCAAGTTATAAGATAATGGTTGGAATATGAGTCTTTACAGGGAATCAAGTTTTAAACATACAATGTGAGGAACAGAAAAAGAACAGGAAGAAGAGTGTTCAGCCTCTGATTTTTGGGTAAGCGTTTTCTAAGACAACCGTCATGGCACACAACAGAATTGCTGAGCAGAAAATGATAGCCAAGTTCTGCACACATGCGGATGGTCTCAACCAGGATCTTGGGTTCATGTCATACTATCTGAAACCCCGATGACTTGCCTGGGCTTGCAAAATCTCACTAACTGTCCTGGCTAGAGACAATACACAGCTCTTTATCTTGTGCTTAATGCTGTCTCTACTCACATTGTCTGTACCTTTGAGACTTGTTTACCTGTAAAGACTCGCATTGAAACAATTACCTTGTAAATTGTGTTTGTGTCTTTATATAGCCAGTTCATGAACACAGCTCTCACTCACCTGATGAAGAGGCAGTGCTCTGAGAGCTTGTGGCTTGCGCTACCAAATAAACCTGTTGGCCTTTAACCTGGTGTTGTGAGACTTCTTAAATACAAGACACAAAAGATAGGAAGACAGAAAGAGACAGATATAGAGGAGAGAGAGAGAGAGACACAAAGAAAGGACAGAAATAGAAAGGATGCGAGGCGGCAGGAAAGAGGGAGCGAGGCGGCAGGAAAGAGGGAGCGAGGCGGCAGGAAAGAGGGAGCGAGGCGGCAGGAAAGAGGAAGAGAAACACAGACACATAGAAAGGCACACAGATAGGGAGAGGCTGAGATAGAATGACACACATTACAGAAAGACAGAGATAGAGAGACATACAGAGGGAGACACACAAAATGTGGGAAAGACAGAGAGAGAGGCACATGCAAAGACAGAGACAAAGCATGAGAGGGAGGTGGAGGGAGGGGAAAAGAGAGAGAGAGATACACACATGTGAAAGAGAGTGAAAGAAACAGAGAGATGGGAGAGGAAAGAGAGAGAGGAGAGAAAGAGAGAGAGGAGAGAAAGAGAGAGAGGAGAGAAAGAGAGAGAGGAGAGAAAGAGAGAGAGGAGAGAAAGAGAGAGAGGAGAGAAAGAGAGAGAGGAGAGAAAGAGAGAGAGGAGAGAAAGAGAGAGAGGAGAGAAAGAGAGAGAGGAGAGAAAGAGAGAGGAGAGAAAAAGAAAGAGAGAGAGAAAGAGAGAGAGGAGAGAAAGAGAGAGAGGAGAGAAAGAGAGAGAGGAGAGAAAGAGAGAGAGGAGAGAAAGAGAGAGAGGAGCAGGAAAAGAGGATAAAGAAAATAGTAGATGGAAAAAGCAAGAGGCAGAGGTAAAGAGGTGGGAGGTCCATCTCTGATTTCACGTGTGGCTATCATGCAGTTTATTATCTCTGCACCATATCGATTTCTCCCATTTTCCTCCTCCACTGTCAAGGCTAACAGCTCATGTCCTACATCCAACACTGCAGGACTGGCTCATGAAGATTTTATCCGCATCAACAGACTGTTTATAATGAATCCCTGCTTTGTGAAACTCTGCAATGTGTTATCCCATGTAATGTAGCAAAAGAGAAAGCAGTGCAAACTGAGTGTGATGTTTTCACTTACCAAGAAAAATTGGGAAACAGCCAAGAATTGGTGAAAATAGAAGACATCATGAAAGAAATGGAAATGATTAACGAGTTATCTTCAATTATGTAGACCACTGATCTGATGGCACAGTTTACCATTGAGTTGTCGGTTGGAAAATCTAAAGGTTTTCCTGTCCCATTTCTCCCAGCTGGAGGACAAGAGGTCTTCTCAGGGGTGGTCCATACTTCATCCATATATCGTTGTTGATTTGATTCGATTTATTGTCACATATATTGGTATATAGTGAACAGTATGGTTTCTTGTACGTTATACAGACAAAGCGTGCTGTTCTTGGAGAAGGAAAGGAGACGGTGCAAATGTAGTATTACAGTCATAGCTAGGGTGCAGAGAAAAATCAACTTACTATAAAGTAGGTCCATTCAAAAGTCTGACGGCAGCAGGAAAGAAGCTGTTTGGTAGTTGACCTCAAACTTTTGTATGTTTTTCTCGACAGAAGAAGGTGGACGAGAGAATGTCCAGGGTGTGTCAGTTCATGTGGAAATTCAATAAATTTCACAACAGCAAATGCAGCTACATCTATTCAGAAAGTTAAGAGAATAAGCAACAAGAGGACTACACAGCAAATTAAGAAGAAAAATCACACAAACTGGGGAAGAAACGTCAACAGATATCTTGTCTTCCACTGAGACAGCCAGCCACCAAGGTTAAAATCTTGATACCCAATGATTTGCCATACCTGTAAGTGTACCTTGAATGGTCGTCCATCAGTCCTGAGTGGTCTGTTCTTACATCATCTGTAGGTGCCCGGTTCCCTCCCTATAAAATTAAAGGAGAGATAAATGGTTACACAAGAATTACACCAGGAGATTATTGGGGGCAACGCGAAAACTTAATTCATTTTGTTAGCTCTCCAGCTGGGCACGAATGATTCACTGCGGTTCTTGTTCTGAAATACATCTTTATGTTCCACATTTTGGACTTCTGGCTTTAAATGCTAAACAAGCTGTGAAATTCAATCAAATATATAATCTTAAAATCTCAGAATCTCAAGCAAGCTGTACAAAGGCAGGATTTGTTATCTAAGGCCAATAATTTTATTGATTTGATTTTTTTTCACTTTTTGGCAAATCAATAGTTCAACTTCCACGGAGTTTTGGATTGCAAACCATTAACAAAATACTTTACAATATTTATTCTGTCTTTCATTAAGAAGTCTTCATAAAAACCATTGATTTATAAAATAGAATCTGTAACTATAATTAGGCTTATCTTGCTGGGTCTTTGAAGTGGCAAGCTTTGAATTTCACAATGTATTAAGCCTCCAGAGCGTGGACTAGAACATAAAGTCAATTCAGGCCATGCATTTCAACACTGCACGCTGTTACACACAATACTGACAGCAAGGGAAAAAAAAATATCCACCTTATTCAGGATTGTAAATTCACTCATTTGAAAAACTTGTCTTAAAAAAAACTTACAAAGAGCATTTGTTCATGAATTTTGATGGTTCTATCGGCCCCTTCACAAACACCAACCAGTTAACTGCACTTTTGAACAGGGTATTTTAACACATCACTGTCAACTCCAATTAGTGGAAAGGCTATTGTGTGTATCATAGAATCCCTACAGTGCAGAATAAGCAAATTCAGCCTATCAAATCCTTACCGACTCTCTGATAGAGCATCATACTCAAACCCTCTTTCCCGCCACATCCCTGTAACCCCATACATTTCCTACGGCTAATCCATCTAACCTACCTACCCATCTTGGCAGACAAAGCAGCAATTTAGAATCATAGAATCCTACAGTGCAGAAATAGCCATTTGGCCCATTAGATTTGCCCTGACCTCAATCCCACCCAGGCCACATCGCTGTAATACCAGAGCAAACCTCCCCTAACAGTAAAGATCAATTGAGCATGATCAATCAACCTAACCCACATGTCTTTTGGACTGAGGGAGGAAACCAGAGCACCTGGAGGAAACCTACCCAGATAGTTACCCAAGGCCAGAATTGAACCCAGGTCCCTGGCGCTATGAAGCAGTTGTGCTAACCATTCTGCCACCATGCTGCCCTGGCTCTATGGCTCTGATCTGCCTTTGGGCAGAGAACTGGAGAAGAGAAAAGATGGAGTCAGTATACAATGTCTCAGGACACTTCATGCAAGGCACCAGAAGGACGCAAGCGATTGGTAACAATAGGTTTGGCACATCGTAAGGAGGAAATTACTAATGTGGGTGGAGGGGGGGGGGCAAGAGCGAGGAAGCCCACTAATTTGATTTGATTTATTATTGTCACATGTATTAACATAGTGAAAAGTATTGTTTCTTGCATGCTATATAGACAAAACATACAGCTCATAGAGCAGGAAATGAGAGAATACAAAATGTAGTGTTACAGTCATATCTAGGCTGCAGAGAAAGATCAACTTAATGCAAGGTAGGTCCATTCAAAAGTCTGACAGCAGCAGGGAAGAAGCTGTTCTTGAGTCAGTTGGTACGTGACCTCAGGCTTTTGTATCCTTTTATATTTATTATAGTATATATTTTTAATATTATTTTTATATTTATTATATTTATGTTTATTTATATGTTTATAATATTATATTAAATCATATTTGACTATATGGAAATGAGGTTCCTGACCTTCTTGAGCAGGAACTTTGCTATATTACTTGTGGGAGTGAGGGGGTTGCTGGGGAAAATCGGAAAACAAAATCTCACCAGCGAGATACTCATTTTCAGCTCTGACAAGAGTTTGAGCTCATGTTACCAGTTACACTTGTGAATACGGGGGCAATAATACCCCCCACCCTCATCCTTGGACCTTCATAGATATTTGAGATCAAACATCTCAAAACAGTTTGCAGCCAACAAAATACTTCTGAAGTGTAGACACAGCTGTCATGTAGAAATTCATTACTGCCGGCTTGTTATCCTGTCAATTATTTATCTCTCAATAGGCATCACTAAAACAAATTATCTTGGCATTTTCCTATTGCTGTTTGTGCAACCTTTCTGCGCACAAATTGGCTGTCATTCTTCCTGAATTGCACAGTAGTGACAATTGACACGGTATTCTGTGACGGTATTCTTCAATGTATAAGACTTGGAAAACTTTCCAAAGATAATTGAAAATCGAAGGCGATAGGGAGGGATGAGTTTAAAACAAATTGCCACCAGCAAGGCAAAGGCACTAGGTAAATGCGAAGATCTAAAGTCTGGCAATTCTCCAGGAACAATAGCTTGCATCCTGGAATCTTAAAATGTAGCACAGCAGATAGTACGTACAATTCCGTGGATTCCAGAAGGGTCCCAGAGGATTGGAAATAGTCAATGCACCCTTATTCAAGAAATGGGGGGGAGGCAGTAAACAAGGAACTCAACAACCACTATCCCTCACCCCCCGCAACCACTCCAGCAGAACTACCTCTCTATCAATGCCAGCATCTCTGGGATAAATCTTACCAAAAGATGACAATGTGTTATTTCTGGCTACAGAACCAATGCTTTTTTCTCAACAAAACTCTGCCAAAAAAATCAAGAGAATGTGTTTCACGTTGTCATACAGAAAGGGTGGGGCTTAAACATGCCAGCAAAACCCCTGATGCTCAGAGGTCGAGATACTATCTTTAAAGAGTGGCCCCATCATAATCTGTATAAACCTTCTGCTAGCACATCACGAAGGTCTCCTTCCCCACACCCAACTAGGGCAGCACTTGTACCCATCCCCCCACCCCACTCCATCCCACCCATTTTCAGCCCTTCTCCCAACTGCCCACAATCATCAACCCTTTCTCCCACCTGCTCCCCAATCATCACTCCTTCTCCTCCCACTCGTGGAGCCAGCATCCAGCTCTGCCAACTACACAACCGCCACACACCCAGCAGTCACTGCAGCACCTCCTGTTCCTCCATCCGCTCCCAACCACCACATCTAAACAAATACCTTCCCCTTTCCCCATGAGGCTTGCACTGGGGCTTTGGCACAGGTTGGCACTGCCAGTTTTACACTGCTAGATGGTATGGTGCCAAGCTTTGCCATGGGACAGTGCCAGGAAGCACTGCCAGGTCTTTGCCTTACCATGTCCCTCTCCCCTATAAGTTGTACTTACCCCTAGGAAGTAAGGGTAAATATAACCTCTTGCCCCTTCATGCCCCTAGGGAGGCCCCATGACAGGTTCAAATCTAAGTGAACCTGTTATGAATTACATTGGCACAGTGACAATATATGGCGAGGGGGTGTGCTAATAATTTGTAAATACATTCAAATACGTGTAACGCAGGTTGACACCTGGTATGGACATGAATCTGATGGCACCACTGACAAAGGATGGGAAAGATCCAAAATCAGTAAGAAATATGCCTTTCAGATCTTGAGCCCCTACTGGCAATCTCACAGACAGCTAACATGGACTAAAGATCTGACCTTCTCTCTCCCCCGCTAACAGTAATCGCTGGCATTTCCTCCCCATTTCACTGAACGCGCTCTCGCTCCCCACATACATGAACCATCCCACCTCCAACATGGCTTCCAGTATCGAGCACCCCAGCACTGCTCTCTGGGGCATGTCATGGCCCTCTACCTCAGGGGGCTATATGCACCTTTATGTCCAACCCCGCCCCTGGGCAATCCCCAAAATAGATTCACATCACCGGTTCACACTTTACAACAGATGAAGCTGCTGCAAGTCAACCTAGCTGACATGACGTCACATTGGCGAGGTTTGAAAATATGGTGCAGGTGGAATCATGTGGTGAGGAGAAGGAGTTTTTAATGGTATTCAAATGTATTAAAATCTACTAAAATCAATTTCACACTTACACATTGCCAGCAAGAGGCTGTGAAATTCAAACATCGCCCCTAAGTCTCCAGTTGGAGACGTAAACAAAGAGTAGTGTAACCCTTGTGCAGGGTATAGTGATAGTGTATGCATAGCATAGTAATGGTCTTCCTGTCACTTTGCTTCCTAGCTAATCCTCACGGTGACAAATACAGCCACCAATTAGGAAACTATGCAGCCAGCAGTAGACAACATCAGTTGATGGCCTTTGACAGTCTGCACAAAAACTAACATCAAGTGGGTCGTAGCCAGCAAACCTCAGGCAAGAGGTGCATTCTTATCTCGAAAAACGTTGCTGCCAGGAGCTTCAAAGGCACTTTGTTAAAAAATATTGACCATGAAAGCTGCCTTGCCATACTTAAAGTATTAGGCAATGCTGCCTCCATCTGTAACATGATCCTACCAAGGCAGATCAAAGCCAACGGCAGACAGGGCTTATCTTGCGGAGAGAGGGAAAAAAACAAGGACATCAGGATTATCAGAAGTGGCAACACCAACACGAGACAACAGACTGGCTAAAGATGTTCTTTTAATGCAAATGTAATGCTTGTGCAAAAGTCTATGCCAAAATTCAGAACTGCCAATGTCTGGGTCTAGATTCCAAATTGGCATGCGGACTGTTTGCAATGCCCATTTCTTTTCTGGATAGAACAGGGATGTTCTGTTCTCAACCCCACCGTGACAACATCTGAAAAGGATTTATTTTCAGCTGTTTTGAACATTTGCAGTTTCAGAAATACCCAGACTGAATGGGACCGGTTTTCCCAGTGCCCCTGCAATCAGTGTACTTGTGAGCTTAGGGGAGTGGCAACGCATACAATGGGTCTACATAATACGTAAATCCACTCTGTCAAAGAAAAAGGAAATCTTTGCCTCATCTGTAAACCAACATTGCAACTGAGGTTAATACATATTGCCGGTCTAATAATCTTCAAAATTGCCGAGTCCGTTTAATGTTGTATTCGTAGAATCGCTATAGGACAGAAGGCGGCCATTCTGCCCATTGATTTTGCACCAACTCTCTGACATAGCATCTTATCTCCATAACACTGCAAATCTATCCTGTTAATCCTCCAAAACCTACACATCTTTGGGAATCGGAGCGAGCGAAGGACGGACAGCGTAAGTGTCCTCACACACTTTAACATGGCCAATCCACCTAACCTGCATATCTTTGGATTGTGGGAAGAAACCGGAGCACCCGGAGGAAACCCACACAAACACGGGGCAGGACATGCAAACTCCACACAGTCACCCAAGGCCAGAATTGAACCCGGGTCCCTGACTTTGTAAGGCAGCAGTGCTAACCACTGTGCCACCGTGGCGCCCCAGACAACAAGATGGTTCAATTGACTTGAACAAGAAGCGAACAGGCCAATGTTTACTCATACTGATGCAGGCCTGCAGATATTTTGGACAGGTTTTAAGACAAATTCGTTTTTCTAAAGCAATAAACCATAAGAAATTTCACTCACTGCAGATTATAGGATTGAGCATTACTATGGTCAATGCTGAACCACTTGGCTCCAACAAAACAACTTCAGCTAAAATCGGTATTGCTGGAGAAATTTTAACACCTTTCTGTTTGCATTCCAGACTGCTAGCCAGTATAAACATTGTAGTGTTACAATAACAGAAAGTACTTCATTAAAAAGTGTATTGATGTGTGTTAATACAGTTATAATTATTCCTTGGGGGAGCGGGATGGAATTCACTGATCATCAGCAACAAGCTACCCAGAGGACAGACAATGGATCTGTTTGGCCTTGTATAATCCAGCTGTTGGTTAAGTAGAATGCACACAGGGACATCACCTTCTGGCCTTGAAATAGTTGAGCTGCGGCCAATCTTCCACTGTCTCCGCATTTCACTTCCCCAGTATAATTGCAAGCAGAACAAACAGGCAGGCACTGAGCTCCAACGAGAGACAAAGGTGAAGGGAAAATAAGAGAGACAAAAAGGCAGACAGAAAAAGGGAGAGAGGAGAGACAGCAAGGGGCAAAGATAAGGAGATTAGAAGAGAAAAGGCAGGCACAATGGTTAGTATTGCTGCCTCACAGCGTCAGTGATCCGGGTTCAATGCCAGCAAAGGGTGACTGCATGGGTTTCCTTTGGGTGCACCGGTTTCCTCCCACGGTCCAAAAGATGTGCAGATGAGATGGATTTCCCATACTGAATTGCCCCTTAGTGCCAGGTGACAAGCTAGGGTAAATACGTGAGGTTCTGGGGGTAGGCTCCGTCAGGGATTGTGGCCTCCTTCAGCACTGATTCCATGAAAACAGAAAGAATGAGATCTTGGCAAATGAAGGTAAGTCAATTAATGGGGTAGATAGACAGCTGGACAGGTTTAGAGAAAAAGGGTGGGATTTCACACCCAAAATCAGAAAATCCCACCCAAAATTAATGGATCTCTCCATGGTATGCCCCTCGTCCACTCTGATTCCCATGGTATGAGGGACAGTAAAATTGGTTCCAGAGGATTTGATGGTGAAGGATGGGGACTAATTTCTACGCCTAGTGTAGAATTTCACTGTAACTTCATTGTAGGGTTAATGTAAGCCTTTATATAAGCTGGGATTTTAAAGCCTCGAAATTCCCGCCCAAGGACACTTCCGCTGTCCGCCCTTCGCCCGCTCTGATTCTTTGGAAGGTGGGGCAGTAGAATTCTGATGTTGGAGTTGAGGTCTGGTAGAGTTTTAAGCAAAGGTGAGAATATAACATTTCAGTGACAAATCTCAATGTTGTTCAGTACAGACACAGGGGACAGGCAAATAGGGTTTGGATGTGGAAGGGGATAGGGACAGCAGTGTTACAGAAATAGTTAACTAACAGCTTGGAGAATGGAAGACCATTAAATAGTTACAAGTTTAAAGTTTATTTATTAGTGTCACAGATAGGCTTAATTTAATACTATAATGAAGTTACTGTGAAAATCCCCTAATTGCCGCACTTTGGTGTCTGTTTGAATACACTGAGGAAGGATTTATCATGGCCGATGCACCTTACCTGCACATCTTTGGGTTGTGGGAGGAAACCGGAGCACTGAGAGGAAACCCACACAGACACAGGGCAGAACGTGCAAACTCCACACAGACAGTGACCCAAGTCAGGAACTGAACCCGGGTCCCTGGAGCTGTGAAGCAGCAGTGCTAACCACTGTGCCATCCCAAGTAATTTTTCAGAAATTAATTGTGTGAGATGGGTGTTGCTGGTTGGACCTGCATTTATTGCCCAATCTCTGGATATGTTGAAGCGTGAATGAGGGTCTCGCCTCTCAGAGTATGTAACTAATTCCATGAGGCTACTCGAAGGACAGTAGAGATGGATTGCCTCTGTACCCCTGTTGGCATCGCTCCATCAAGCCACATCATGGAAAGAGATTATCTGGTTATTAGCTCACTGCTGCTTGTGGGAGCTTGTTGTGCACAGATTTTCCTGCATTATGATACCCCAAAGATAGCTTATTGGCAGCAGTGTGCATTTATGTGACCTGGTGTCAATGTCTCATCCGAAAGACAGCACCTCTTCATAACTGCACTCAAATATCAGTTCCTGGTTTCGCGCTCAAGTTCCCAGAACAGAATCAACTCAGAGGCATCAGTGCGACTAACTGAGTCACGGCCGACATAGGTAATAACACTGGAACAGCTACAAAAATGATCATCTGAGCATGCAGATTGACTTTAAACAACAAAGAACAGTACAGCACAGAAACAGACCTTTTGGCCCACCAAGCTCCCAGAATCCTACAGTGCAGAAGGATTCAGTCCATTGAGTCTGCACTGACCACAATCCCACCCAGGCCCTATCTCCATAACTCCTATGCAGTTACCCTGGCTAGTTTCCCTAAGTGGCAATTTAGCAAAGCCAATCCATCTGACCCACATATCTTTGGACTGTGGAAGAAAACGGAGCACCCAGAAGAAACCCACGCTGACACAGGTAGAACGTGCAAACTCCACACAGACAATGACCAAGCCCGGGAATTGAACAAGGTCCCTGGCACTGTGAGGCAGCAGTGTTAATCACTGTACCACCCAATACTCACCCCATATCCCTCTATTCCCTTGCTTTCATTGCACAAAACTATTTCAGAACATCATGCAATCATCTATTTTTGTCCCATGCACTCTCACCAGTCGAGATTGTAATCCTTGTTTGAAATGTATTTACGGGATGTCATGGCCATCATTTATTGCCCATTCCCAACTGCTCTGGAAGATGGCGCAGGATGCAGTCATACTTGTTACACTTAATCCTGCCGGGTAACAAGCGTGGGACCCTCAGCGTGTTTCGATTGGTTGCTCAGATGAATTTGAGGATCAGTGAAGAGCAATTCAAAGATCAGTCAGCAGATCAGGAACAAAAGAAGAAACTCCACACGGCCAAAGTGCTATTGTTAGCTTTGAGGCGCTAGGTTTGCAGTTTCAGACAGTCAGAGCTTAGAGGTGTACCAGGGAGCTCAGTAGGCAATGGAAGATCCAGGTTGAGAAGGGCAGGACTCAGAATCCAGGGATCCATTTAAAGTAAGGTGTTGCTGGGAATACAAAGAGCAAATAACAGTACAACACAGGAACAGGCCCTTTCGCCCTCTAAGCCTTTGCCAATCATGATGCCTTAACTAAAAAAAACCTCCTCTAATTCAGTTCATATCCCTCAATTCTCTCTCTATTCCTGTACCCATCCAGATGCTTCTTAAATGTTGCTAATATGCCTGCTTCCACCACATCCTCCTGCAGCACATTCCAGGCACCCACAACACTGTGAAAAACATCCCCTTCACACCTCCCTTAAACTTTCCCCGCCTCTCACCTTGAACTTCTGCCCCCTTGTAATTGACACTTCCACACTTGGAAAAAATCTCTGACTATCTACCCTGTTTATGCCTCTCATAATTTTATCAACATCTATCAAGTCTCTCCTCAGCCTCCGTCTTTCCAGTGAAAACAGCCCTAATTTATTCAAGCTGGTCTCATAGCCAATACCTTTGAGACCAGGCAACATCCTGGTGAATGTTCTTTGTGCTCTCTACAGAACTTCCATGTCCTTCAGATAATGTAGTGACGAGAACTGCACAGAGTATCCATATGCGCCTTAACCAAGGTTTTATACAGTTGCAACATGATTTCCCAATTTCTGTACTCAATGCCCCGAGTGATAAAGGCAAGCATGTCATATCCCTTCTTAATCACTTCGGCCACCTGCGTTGCCACCTTTAAGGAATGTGGACCTGCACACCCAGATACCTCTGTATGTTAATGTTACTAAGGGTTCTGCCATTTACAGTATAATTCATACCTAAATTTGATCCTCCAAAGTGCATGTCTAGATTAAACTTCATCTGCATTTCTGAGCTCAAGTTTCCAATGTATTTGTATCCTACTGTATCCTCTGACAATCCTTGACATAATCAGCAACTCTACCAATCTTCGAGTCATCTGCAAATTTACTAACCAGACCACCCATAAATCGTTTATATACACTACAAATAATAGAAGTACCAGCACTGATCCCAGTGCAACACCATCAACAAAGATCTCCATTCTGAAGAATACCCTTCCACCACTACTCTCCATTTTCTGCACCCAAACCAGTTCTTTTTTCCATGTAGCCAGCCCATCCCAAATTCTATGTGATTTTAATATTTGTACCAGTCTGCCATATAGGATTTTGTCACAAACTTACTAAAGTTCATACAAACTACATCCACAGTCCTTCCCACATCAATTTTCTTTGTCACCTCTTCAAGAAGTTTATCAAGTTGGTAGACACAATCTTCCCCATACAAAACCATGCTGCCTGTCACTCACTAGTCCATTTTCCCCCAAGTGTGCATATATCCCGTCCCTCAATATCTTTTCTAAACGCTTACCCACCACTGATGTCAGGTTCACCGGCCCATAATTTGCTGGATCATACCTGCTTCCTGTCTTAAACATGTGGGTGCCAGCCCAGTGAAGCCAGGTGACTATTCAAAAGCCGAAATTGCACCAGTAATTTGAGGCTGGAATGTAGTTTCAGGAATCTAGGGCATGCAGTTTCAAGGGACAAGACTAAAACTCTGTGAGGTAAGCAGTCATTGAGCCAGTCTGTGTTGGCATGGTTTTCGTCCCAATTCTGAGACTAGATCATCAAAAAGGAAAATTGAAGAGCTGCAATCCCTCATGAGGCAGACAGAATTTTAGCAAGATTGCATAACTTGCAGTGAATATTGACATATGGATGGGTTACTGAGAAATCCATGGTATCTGTCTTAGTCTCGTTTGGCATTTATTGTGTAGGGTGATGTATTCAACAACTGTTTGCCTGTTAATTCACATGTACCTCATGTTGAATCTGAATGAAGTTAGATATTGCAAACTGTTTCGCTTTTCTGACTTTGTATATTGAAGTTTATTTTATTTATTCAAAAACCGTGGAATCTTGTGGTTTTATTCTTTTGGACATATTGGGATCTCAAACTTTGCTCAAAGTAGTTACTAGTCATTATAAATTTGGGGATCTGGTCCAGGATAGTAACAAGAGACTGTGAGGAACAGACTCTGTTCATAAAGAGAGGACAGAGAAAGTAAATAGGGTGAGAAAGAATTAAAAATTGAACTCTGAGAACTTCTAGTGGGTTCTGAAACGAGCAGACATCATCCAGCAGTACGGGATTAGATTCTAGAGCAGAACAAGTAACAATAGGAAGGGTTGGGGAGGGGAGCGGGGGGGGGGGGGGGGGGGGGGGGGTTCAACGGTAGCTGAGCAAAGAGTAAAGATTTCCAGCGGAAGAGCAAAAAATTGCTGCAGAATAATGCTAGACATGGCAACAGAGGCAGAGAATACAATCTCACTAGAGAGTGGAGACAAAGGTAGCATCACAATAAAATCCAGATTCCAATCAAGAAATTAAATTTAATGCAGGATAAAGAGATAGAGAGGTGTGCAGAGAATACAGTGAGTGTAAACTGTGAAGAGCATAGTGTAGAACATCAAAAGGACATAGACAAGTTGGTGGAGCGGGCAGATAAGTGGCAGATGAAGTCCATCCCGGAGAAATATGAGGTGATGCATTCCGATAGGAAGAACACGGAGAGACAATATGAAATAAGGAATAAAATTCTTAAAGAGGTGCAAGAGCAGAGGGACCTGGGTGCATGTGTAGATAGATCACTGAAGGCAGAAAGACAAATGGAAAAAGCAGTTAGTAAAGTACGTAGTATTCAGGACTTTATTTATAAGGGTATAGACTACAAGAGCAAGCAGGTTATACTGAACTATACAAAGTACTAGGTAGATATCATCTGGCATATTTTGTGTAGTTCTAGGTGCTACACTACCTCAGTGATGTGGACGCATTGGAGAGAATGCAGAAGAGGTTTACAGGAAAGGTTCCAGAGATGAGAAATTTTAGTTAAGAGGATAGATTGGAGAAGTTGGGACTGTTCTCTGTGGAGAGAAGAGGCTAGAAGGAGATCTGATAGAGATGCTCAAAGTCACGAAGAGCTGGACAGAGTAAATAAGAACAAACTGCTCCCCCTCATTAATGGATCAAGAATGAGAAGGCAGAGATTTAAAATGATTTCCAAAAGAAGCAAATGCAACATGAGAAAAAACTTTTTCACATAGTTAGTGGTTTGAGTGCGGAATGTACCACCTGGAAGCATGGTGGAGGCAGGTTCAGTCAAGGCATTCAAGAGGGCATTCCACGTGATTATTTTAATATAAACAGTCTGTAGGGGGTGTGGAGAAAAGACAGGGGATTGGCACCAAGACAGGGGAATGGCACAAAGTCATGACACTCATTTGGAGAGTGGTGCAGACATGATGGGCCAAATGGTCTCCTCTCGCATTCTGCAAGAGAGTCAGCATGTGCAAGAAAGATTGTACACAAAAGGAAGGAAGGAAAGAGAAGGTCTCTGCACAGCATAGTGCAATAGAAAGGGGTTGGATGAATTAAACATTAAAAAATTCATCCAGTTTTCCCTCACTTCTGGTGCCATCTAATTAATTCCTTTACTCAATCTTTTATCATCATTTTGGTCGTCCTGTCCCCTTTCAGTGCTATAAACGTGTTGGAATGGATTGGTATTTGCTTGTCAACGAACTTAAAGCAGCAATGGCTATTGATTCATCTATCATCCTCCATCGAACTACTGGAACAAGCAGAATCCTTCCCATGTATTGCCTCTCACCCAGCCCCTTGCTTTATAAACAAAGCTGCTACCAATTCTTGCGCCACAATTACTAGAGGAAGACATACTGACAATAAGCCAAAGAAGATAAGTGCAGAGTATCTGACCTCTTGTTTTCCATTTTGCTATTTTGTTCTTTTTTGAGACAAGCAAGCAAGCAACTAACTGATTTTTGATTTGGTTTGATTTATTATTGTCATACGCATTGGGATATAGTGTAAAAGTATTGTTTCGTGTGTGCTCTGCAGACAAAACAGTGCATAGCAGAGGAGGAAAGGAGAATGTTACAGTACAAAATACAGCGTTACGGTCACAGCTAGAGCGCAGTGCTCAGCTTAGTATATGGTGGGTCCATAAGAAGTCTGACGGCAGCAAGGAAGAAGCTGTTCTTGAGTCAGTTGGTATGTGTTCTCAGACTTTTGTATCTTTTTCCTGACAGAAGAAGATGGAACAGAGTACGCCCAGGGTGCATAGGGTTCTTGATTATGCTGGCTGCTTTTCCAAGGCAATGGGAAGCATAGACTTAGTCAATGGATGTAAGTCTGAAAATACATACCAATCAACGCAGGAACAGCTTCTTTCCTGCTACTTTTGAATGGTCCTATCACACATTAATCTGATATTTCTCTACACCCTAGCTGTGATTGTAACACTATATTCTGCACCCTCTCCTGTTCTTTCCTTCTCCCCAATATACTCTATGAACGGAATGTTTTGTCTGTATAGCACACAAGAAACAATATTTTTCACCATATCCCAATCCACGTGAAGGTACTGAATGAGGAAATTGGGTCACTTCTCACCCTTTTGGCTAAGATCAAGTGTAGGATCAAGCTCAAGAACAGTGAATCTAGTATTGTCTCTTTTTTGGGGACCATGAATTGGATCCAACCTGAATTTGAATTGTTTTTTGGAGCAAGCAAGGAGATGATTTAAGGCCTTGCTCAGTCCACTCTGCACATTGGCTATGTAACTCTGAAAATGAACAAAATGATACATTTTTTTTAAGCGGGGTCAACAAAAGACTTATAAATATGTTTCGAAATCCAGTTTCTGACTTCTTTTTGATTATATAAAGAACTGGGGAGATAAACATTAAAGAAATTAGATAGTTAGACTGGAAAGCAGGCCATTAGATACTATGTACAACCAGATACACATTCCAGGGCACAACTTAATCATTATTTATTGGGTGAAGGCTAAAGCAAAAATTATGTATGGACAGTGTTAATGGAGTAAAAATAAGCATTCAGGTCACTACTGATATAGCCATAATAATCTACAAATCTCAAGGAACTTGACCTGCATTCTATGGTGCACAGAGAAATGTTTCAAATACCAAAAGTCACAGAAACACCAAGAATTTTCTTTGCATCTTAAGCAGGATTGGTCATCTGTGGGACACCATTTGAGAAGTTAAGTAAATATCTCCCTTATAATAACAATGGGGAAACGTGAGAAGAAAACGTTTCCACACAGAAAAATTTGTGAGAACACAGAGAATGCTTAAACACAAGTGGCTAGAAAATCACAGAATCTGAACGGGGCAGGAAGAGGCCATTCAGCCCAAGAAGTCCGCACTGACTCTCCAACAGAGCATCTTCCCCATGTCCATGACCTGCCCTATGCTGCTAATCCCCCTAACGTATACACCGTTGGATACTAAGGGACAATTTAACATGGCCAATGCACCCAACCTGCATATCTTTGGATACCAAAGGGCAACTTAGCATGGCCAATCAACCTAACCCACACATTTTTTGACTGTGGGAGGAAACCGGAGTACCCAGAGGAAACCTACGCAGACACAGGGAAAACATGCAGACTCTGCACAGTCACCCAAGGCAGAAATCAAACCTGGGTCCCCGGTACTGTGAGGTAGCAGCGCTAACCACTGTGCCAAGAATCAAGCATGCTGTAAGTTGTTGACTTAAAAAGTATAATTTTAAACAAAAAAAATGCTGCAACTCGAAATCCAAATTGTGACCAAGCTACAAAACTTGCCAGTTTAATTTTGTTCGCTCAAACCCCTTTTCCTGATACCAATGTTATCTGAAATAAAAACAAAAAATGGTGGAAAAACTCAGCAGGGCTGGGAGCATGTGTGGCGAGAGAAATAGAGTTAAAGTTTTGAGTTCATATGGCTTGTCTACAGAACTGCATCATCTGGATTCAATGAGAAATTGCTTCCTTGCTGGAGAGAGCAAGCCCTTGTATAAATAACATGACAGTACTCCAAAAAAAATGGATCTTCTGAACTAGGAGTAGTGGGCCTGAGTTATAGGGAGAGGTTGACCAGGCTAGAACTTAATTTCTTGGAATGTAGAAGAAAGAAAGATGGCCTTATTGACATGTATAAAACCATGAGGGACACAGATAGGATGAACGGACATAGGGCAGGACATTACAGCCTCGTTTGAGGGAGACTGGAAAATCCCACGCAAGGTCAACGGACAGTTCCATTGCCCGCCCTTCACCAACACAATTCCGTGCCAGGCAGAGCAGTAGAATTCCGGCCAAAGTCTAATTGTCAGGGAAGGGGAATTGAAAATTAGAGGGCATAGGTTTAAGGTGTGAGGGGAAAGATTTAAAAGGGACCCAAGAGGCAACTTCTTCACACGGAGGATAGTGCGCGTGTGGAATGAGTTGCCAGAGGAAGTATTTGAGGGAGGTACAACAGCAACATTTAAAAAACATTTGGAAAAGTACATGGATGGGAAAGGATTAGAGGAATAGGGGCCAAACACAAGCAACTGGGCCGAGCAGGGAGAACCCAATTGGGCTGAAAGGTCTGTTGCTGTGCTGTTCTGCTCTGCTTGATGACCCTACAATTGCTCTGATAGGTTTGAAAATATTGTGGTTAAGCTCTTAATCAATATAAGGGTTTCTTGCACCAAAGGACAATTTTTATCTTATAATTGGTGTGATTTTTAAATTATATTTCAAGAAATCAGCACATCAGATGAAAAAAAAACAAATAGTATACGTGGATGTTGACAGATTTTACATTCTTAATGTGCTATATTCCCCGTTTGCTGTTAAATTTGTAAAAGGCAAAGTTGTGAATTACATCTCGAATTCTCTACTGTGATTGGGTTCTGAAGTGTTTTTGTGATTTATTGCAAGGAGAGAAAAAGCCAGAAGCCCAGAATGCAACTGCAGTCCAATGCACTAGATGCAATCAGAATCTCAGCTCCTTCATTCTAACTGTTGTTCAACATAAACACCCTCCTTCCCGAACAACTTCCGCCCCCAGCTCTGCACCCACCCACCCCCAATTCTTTCTAAACTTTAATTAATTGCTTTGAGAATATTGATAAAAAGGCAGTACAATGGTTAGCACGGCTGCCTCACAGCGCCAATATCCAGGTTCAAATCCAGCCTTGGTCACTGTCTATGTGAAATTTGCACATTCTTCCCGTATCTATGCACCTCCAGGGGCTCAAGTTTCCTCTCATTGTCCAAAGATATGCACGTTAGGGGGATTGACCCTGATGCTAAATTGCCCCTTAGTTCCATATGTGTAAATTAGGGGGATTAGCCATGGAAAATCTATGGCATTATGGGGATAGGGCATGGGAGAGGACCTGGGGATGATACTCTGTCAGAGTCAGTGCAAACCTGATGGACTAAATGACCCCTTCTGCACTGTAGAACTCTATGATTTCACTTGGTCCAAAAATAACACATGTAAATCTATTAACAGATTCAACAAGGTCTTTGAAAAGTTGCTTTGTTTTGTTGACTGTCGTATACTGTGAAGTGCTGTTTTTGCCGTCCAGGGTTTCCTGTGAAACAGATACATTAAGTGATATGAACACTAGTTAATAGGAATATACTTGTAACATACAGTGGCCAGCTGGCTGCCGCACCGAAATATATTCTTGCTGCTAATGCACTGTCAAGGGGGAAGCAGATTCAGCAAAATCTCTCATTGCCTCTTCGCTTCTGGGGGTTGTCTGTAACGTATTCTGGCTGCCCTCTGAGGCCAAGAGATGTTCATCAACAATGCCCAATGAAACTGAACAGTGGCATTGATTTAAGAGTTGTCAGTCTTAATTAATAGTAAAAAGAGACTTGCGTTTCACAACCTCGGGACACCTCAAAGCACTTTACAGCCGATGAAACAAGTAGTGCACTTTCGATGCGCAGTCACTGATGTAACGTAGAAAACATTATAAAAGCTGAATCAACATGGTTTTCTAACTGAGAAAGGGTCATTTGGAAGTGCGTCTGAGGTTTGGGGAGGGGTGCAATAGTACAGGCTTTATATTCACACTATTAAAAAAGAATTCCTCAAAACTTCCCCACGATAGATGTGCTACTCATGAAATGATCTGCACAGGCATTGTAGGAGGGCGACACAGCACCAGGCATCCAGATTCGATTCCAGCCTTGGGTGTTTGTCCGTGTGAAGTTTGCATGTTCTTCCCATGTTTGTGTGGGTTTCCTCCAGGTGCTCTGATTTCCTCCCACAGTCCAAAGACATGCAAGTTAGGGGGATTAGCCTTGGTAAATATGTGGGGCCACAGGGAGTAGGGCAGGGGAAAGGGCCTCAATAAGATACTTTATCAGAGACTTGGTGAAGACTCAATGGGCCAAATGCTGTAGGGCTTTTACGATTCTCAATAAATGATGCAAGTGCCCACTTGGCTCAGGGGGCAGCCCTCATACTTCTTCAGAGTGTGAAGGTGTGGACCGGAGCTGCCCTGGAACGCATGGCATGAGCAGGTAATTTAAGTGACATCCCACTGTCATGCTCAAGAAGGTCTAAATGCCTTTTTTTGACATTAACTCAAGGCCTGGTCTACTGGTTGAAGTGGGAACATAAGATTGCACAGCATTGAAGGGAAGAAGCGATCCTCAACGTTTTTTGAGGTAGCATTCACTTCTCGCCATCAGACCACCACCCCAAGCAGAATAGCGGCCCATTGGCACAATGGTCAGCACTGCTGCGTCAAAGCACCAAGGACTCAGATTTAATTCCTGGCCTGGGTCACTGTCTGTGTGGAGTTTGCACATTCTCCCCGTGCCTACATGGGTTTCTTCTGAATGTTCTGGTTTTCTCCCATGGTCCAAAGATGTTGGGGTTAAGTACATTGGCTATGCTAAATTGTTCTTTATGTCCCAGGATGCATAGGTTATAGGAATTATTGGGATAAATACGTGGGGTTACAGGGACAGGGCCCTGGCTGGGATTGTTGTCACTGCAGACTCGATTGCAGTGTTAATGGAAGCCTACTTGTGACACTAATAAATAAACTTTTTACTGCTATTCGTACGATCTTTCAAATTGGCTACCACACTGACCTACATAAAATAGAGACTGCACATCAAAAGTTGGTTGTTTGGGGGCATCCCAAAAGCATGGCAAGACACTATAGCAAGGCAAGCTGTCTAGTGCTGATCCACTATAATTGTACTGATGAATTGGCTGTGCTCCTTCTTCCATGGAGGGATTTGGGGGATCACAGACTTAGTTCTACCCAGGACACACACACACTGGAAACAATCACCAGCCAATGTTTACAGGAAACCAATTTGATTTCACACTGCACTGATTTCATAATTAGCCTCTTATGGTTACCATTATACATGGCCTTATGCATTAATCGATTAGCTTGCCGAAAACTTGCTGCACCTAGTGTGGGTAATCACAAAGCAACATTTTATGGCCGATTTGTTGATTTTCAAGAGTTAGTAATAGTTTGAATATTTTTAAAACAAAGTAGTTGCAGACTGCAGTCAAACATTGGCTGTTCTTGCCAAAGAAGAAAAATAACACAAGCAAATGAGCGACAAGAGATAAAATGTGGCCATGAAATACAGAGTAAAGTGGAAAGCTACAGGGTGTTAAAGCTTCCTCAGATTGCAAGGATGCAACTGTTTCAAATGGCCATGAGAAGATTAGATATGCTTTTTCATAAACAGCAAACTGTGAAGGAGCTGCAACCAGGAATTATTTCTAAGGCTTGATCTCACTCCAGGGTCAGGATTCTGACCCGCTGAGGTTGATGAGGGAGCGAACGAGCGAGTGCTGGAACTGATGATCCTGGCAGTGGATGGAGCCGGAAAATCCTGCCCCACAGCAGCGTGACTACGTAGTGGTTAGCTGTTAGGTAGAGTTAGGTGAATTTTCCATGCTAAATTGATCCTAGTGTCAAAGGATTAGCAGGGTAAATATGTAGAATTACGGAGATAGGGCCTGGATGGGATTGTGGTCGGTGCAGACTCAATGGGACAAATGGCCTCCTCCTGCACTGTGGGAATTCTATGATTCTAAATTACCAATGACCAAATTTCTCTTTGTAAGGATGGAGATTGTCAGGATCATGAAAAATCAGCAGTACTAAATATTGCAGAACAATGGGTATAACATTATTTCATTAGAAACAGGGCGATGTTCAGAGATGGGGTAGCAGCCTGAGCTAGCATGATATTTTTCAAAAATTCATTCACAGGTGTGACTGGCAAGTCAGCCCAATCTCATTGCTCTCGAGATAATGATGATGAGCCACCTTCTAGAACCATTGCAGTGTCCGTGCTGTAGACACATTCAGTGCTGTTAGGAAGGGAATTCCAGGATTTTGACGCAATGACAATGAAAGAACAGTGATGTAAGGCAGAAAGGTGTGGGCTTTGGAGGGGAACTCGCAAGCTGTGTGTTCTCCATCGTCTGCTGCCCTTGTTCTTCTCGGTGGTAGAAGTCATAGGTTTGGAAGTTGGTGTTGAAAGAGCCTTGTTGATGTTGTGCGTGGAATCGTAGAATAGAATTATTGAATCCCTATAGTGCAGGAGGACACCATTTGGCCCATTGACACTGCATCGACCATAATCCCATTGAAGCTCTATACCCATAACCCCACATATTTATCCTGCTAATCCTCCTGACACTAAGGGTCAAATTTATCATGGCCAATCAGCCTAACCCACACATCTTTGGAGTGTGGAAGGAAACCAGAGCACCAGGAGGAAACCTGTGGAAACGCGTGGAGAACATGCAAACTCCACACAGACAGAAACCCAAGCTGGGAATTGAACTCAGGTCTCTGATGCTGTGAGACCACTGTGGTGCAGTAGTACTAGCCACTGTGCCACCATGGCATGTTGTGGATGGAACACATGCTGTCATCATGCACTGATGTTGGAGGGAGTGAATGTTTAATATGGTGAATAGGGTGCCAATCAATTAGGATGCTTTGCTTTGACTAATGGCAAATTAGTCAAATGGCAAATTTTAAATGGTGTTGGAGCTGCTTACATCCACACGAGTGAGCAACGCATCAGACTCCTAATTGTACCTTGTAGATGAAGGACAAGTTTTGGGCAGTTAGAAGGTGAGCTACTTGCTGCAGAATTCACAGCTTCTGACCTATTCATAGTCACAGTATTTATGTGATTGGTCCAGTTATTTCTGGTTCACAATAACAATGATGTTATTATGATGCGGAATCAGCAATAGGTAATGTTGTAGAACATGAAAGGGAGGTGGTTACTTACTTTCTTCTCGGAGACGGTCATTGCCTGGCACTAGCTAATTGCAAATGTTGCTTGCTGTTTAACAGCCCAAACTTGCATCTTGTCCACCTCTTACTGGGCATGGCACAACTGCTTCATTATCTAAGAAGCTGCAAGTGAAAGATGTGCGCGTGCACCTTGGCTTTCACTTGGCAGTACTCTCACCAGAGGGTTCAATCTCACTCCAGCAAAATGAGCAGATAACTGGTCTGTCCTTTTAGGGAATCTTGCACAATTGGAGTTGCCATCTTTCAGGTAAGATGTTAAAATACACAAACACTTTCAAAAGGGTGTATGATATCTGATGGCACCCTTTTGGAGAGGAGCAGGGATTCTGTCAGGAATCCTGGTCAATGTTTAGCACTCAACTTACATCACTAAAGAGATCCATTATCATATTTCTCCTTCTGTGGCCTTGCTGTGTGCAAATTGATTTCCATAACGCCAATATCAAAACAGCACTTCAAAATGCATCATCATCATGTATGATGATATATTAATGAAAATTCTCTCTTTTGTTCTCTGATTATCTGCCATCAATGACTTAAGGGCAGAAGAACCTTCCTCACCCACCAGCACTCAAATGACCATAAATCAGATTCATTGTGTTCTTCAAGAGATGAAGTTGCGTAGCCTTGTTGCAAACATCCAATTGTGTTTAAAAGAAATGTTGTTTTCACCTGAAGCTGTAAACAGGAGCAATCACTGTGCTTAGATGCCAGAGTACCTTCTATGATGGGTGGTATGGTGACACAGTGGTTAGCACTACCACCTCACAGTGCCAGGGACCCAATTCGAAACCCGGCTTGGGTCACTGTCTGTGTGGAGTTTGCATTCTCCCTATGTCTGCGTGGGTTTCCTCCGGGAACTCTGGTTTCCTTCCACAGTCCAAAGATGTGTAAATTAGGTGGATTGCCCATGCTAAACTGCCCCTTAGTGTCAGGGCGATTAGGAGGGTAAATATGTGGCGTAATGGGGATGGGTCCTTGGTAGACTATGGTCAGCACAGACTCAACGGTCCGAACAACCTCCTTCTGCACTATTGGGATTCTATACATGACAATTCAACAACAGGCTGCCTTTGCTGCCAGAAAATTCGCTGTTTGGGGAAGAGGGGGGTGAGGAAGATGGCATTGGCTGGACAAAAAAACCCTCAACATCCCTTCAGGTGTTTCACCAATTAATAAAAGATAAAGGAAAACATGGTGAAATGTTGTTTCGCTAAATAAAAGCATCTTTTTTTAAAAAAAAACATGCTGAACAGCGAGCCTTTTATCCTGATCAAAAAAACAGATTGTTTTCCTCACCAGAGTCCAAAACTGGGTTACTTCTGAAAAAGGACCTTGTGCAAAAGATAGGCAAGGGTTTAGTTCAGGAGATCTAATCCTGCGCAAATCACACTGAAGTGAAACTCTTCAGGTCATCTAAACATGACTTAAGATTCCATTTGCCGACAACAAGACTTGCAACAGATCAAGTTAAAAGGCTGTCAGCTTTATGGATGGGAGAGAAGAATGGGAGTTGCTTTGATGGCCTCGAAGACACCGGCCTAAGAAAATAGAACAGTTGTAGATTTATGAAGTGGGAGGGGGGGGTGGGGTGTGGTGGGAGACAGAGAGAAAGAAAAATAGAGTTTGAAGATGATGTTGAAATGGGAGACAAAAGTGCTGTGAAGCTTCATATAAAATGCTACTGTGTTGGGAATGGCCCCTTGCACTATTAATTGACAAAAAGAGCTAATACCATTTGTAATTATTAACCGATGACCCCTAAATTTTGTTAAAGGGCTTATCTCCTCTGGAATTCATTGCTTGCATAGCAAGCATGAAATTACTGATGACGTGAAGCATGGAAGGAGAAAAGACCTTTCAACCCATCAGAGCTGCTTGTTCGTTTTTGTACAATTTGCAGTCCGTGAGCAATTTACTCCTTTGGGAGAAAATACAGAGAGCAAGAAGGGGCAAGGGGGAATCAGTTATTCCACACCTCGCCAAAGAGAAAACAACTAAACCCCACTACCAGATAAAAGTAGGCAACTCAGGAAAGTTGGCCAGAATCTTACCATCATTCATGCTGACAGGATTTTCCCATCCCGCTGCAGTGAACGGAAATTTGGCTGGTCGCCAAATTCTCCGACCTCGCTGCAGCTGGAAAGTGACTTGAACAGCCAGAAAGATTGCGTCCAACGGTGGAATTTTCCACGAGCAGGATCTTCAACGCCAACCAAAGTCAACTGATTTTTGAATGGTTCGCTGCATTTGACAGCCACACCCGCTCTGTGACAGGGCCCAATAAACTTCAGCCCAATATATATTTACACATACATAGAGTCTTATAAACTCAAACTTGGAAGAAGACTTCACGTGGGAACTTCACAAACAGCTGAACATCACTTGCAAGTTTTACTTCTTCTTCCCAAACCGTGAAAGTGCAGATAGAGGAACTGACCCAGATACAATGCCATGTTGACTAGGACACAAGTCTTGCATTGTTTTACTTTTACAAAAAAAAAACTTGCAATGAAAGCTCACAGTTTATCATACTTTCTCCCCCGCAGATCAGCTCATCGTTAACATGTCACTTCCTGACAGCACACTCAAGAATCCTAGGGCAGGCTCCATACGGATGTTGTCCTTCTAGCCTTGAGGCAACTCATTGCAGTCTCTCCCTGCTTGCCCCCATTATCTCCATTGCTCCTCAGATAAGCACGTCTAAAAGCAGTTTAAATTTAACCATGACAGCATTCGCTGCCGCGACTGCATGCTTTCTCAGAATAAAGATATCAAATGTGACTCATTCCTCTTTTGTTTCGCTGCGGTCAACAAAAAAAATGCAGATGATTTGAAAGAGTGAGGCAAATGATCGTGACTGCGTTGGAAAATTGGATTTCATGGTGCGTTTTCTAATGCCTGCACAGCTAGGAAGAAACGTAACAGGAGTGAAAAGGTAACAGGGAAATGTCTGATTGTCCTCAAGGTAGCATCATGCTATTTTTCTGGCCTCCCTCTGGTTTGTAGTGGAATCTAAATCCGATGTTGATATCACAGCTGTGGTATAATGCTTGGTGGTTTATAATACTAATTGTCTGGTCCAAAGGGTGGCATGGTGTCACAGTGGATAGCATTGCTGTCTCACAGTGCCAAGGATCCAGGTTTGACTCTTGGCTTTGATTACTGTCCATGTGGAGTCTGCACATTGTCCACATGTCTGCGGGGGTTTCCTCCCATGGTCCAAAGACGTGCTGGTTAGGTGCATTGGTCATGTTAAATTCTCCCACAGTGTACCCAAATAGGCACCGGAGTGCGACGGCTTGGGGATTCTCATAGTAACTTCATTGCAGTGTTAATGTAAACATAGTTTTGACACTAAATAAACTTAAAAAAATGTAAGCACCTCGATGCATGCAGGCAGCATCTCCAAGCCTCCAGTCGGATCTTTTTTCTTATGAATGGGGGTATATAATATTTAAAGTTGGGGTACACAATCAGATAGAACTACAAAGGGCAGTCTGGATCAAGTGAGGATATCGGAATCTTTCAAAAACAAACTAAAGGTTTTGAAACTGCAAAACAACGATGATGAGCTGATAATAACTTTTGGAGTAGGAGGGAGGAGTTAGGAAAGAGTTGGGGATGAGTAGGGAAGGGGCAGAATTTTGGGTGGGAGAACTGGAAGTAGCTGTTTTCCAAAGGTCCTGGGTGACATTATTTCTAAAATGCCATCTAATTTTTTTTCAGTTAGTTCCCTCCAACCACAGTGACAAATTTATTTTATTGGTGTCACAAGTAGTCTTAAATTACGCTTACATTACCATTGCAATTAAGTTTCCTTGAAAATCCCCTGGTCACCATACTCTGGTGCCTGTTCGGGTACACTGAAAGAGAATTTAGCATGGCCAATGCACCTAACCACTGTCTTTCAGACAGTGGGAGGAAACTGGAGCCCTGGACGAAATCCATGGAGACACAGAGAGAATGTGCAGACTCCACACAGACAGTGACTCAAGCCAGGAATCAAAGCTGGGAATCGAAGCCGGGTTCAGGGCACTGTGAGGCAGCAGTGCTAACAACTGTACCACCATGCTCTCTGGGGTGGGAGTGAGTGCGGTGGGGTGGGAGTGAGAGCTGTGGGGTGGGAGTCGGCGAGGGTGAGGTGCGAGGGGCACAGTGTGATGGGGGTAGGTTATTGTGCGGGTCCAGGCAGTTGTAGGTTGGCCTGGCAAACCCCAATCCAAAGTGACAAGATTGCACCCTGTTTGGGCTTGTCCAATGCTTGATCTTAGCCAAAGGGCCAAGAAGCTCACCCTTGAACAAGCTTCTGGTCACCATCCTGATGTCTCTTTCAATTGACCCAGAGTCAATTCTGGTTGGTTTTGCTCCAGTGAAATCGCACTTAATTTTTAAAGTTGGTATATAAATACAAGATGCTATTATGTAATATTGCAAGCAGACACTTACACCAGCAAGCTGAGTGGGATAACATGCCAACAACAATTTCGGCTGCAGATAAACACAATATTTCATTACTTGAATTGCTGGAAGTAAAGTGAAGAGCTCAAATACACAGAAGGATGAGAAGTGTCCAAGCTTCCCCAAGTCAGATCTTTGACACAGATTTGCCATACTTTCCAAAAATGTTGGCATTCTCTGCGTTCCTGCTCCTCAAAGTAAAGAGTAAGGCAGAACAATGTGGATGTTGGAAATCTGAAACAGTAAAAGAAAATGCTGGAAATGTTCAACAAATCTGACAGCACCTATAGAGAGAGAAATAGAGTTAACATTTTGGGTCAAACAACAGTGCATGGGAACATTTTGATGAAAGATCAGATGCCAGAATCATTCTGATAAAATGTCACTGACTTGAAGCTTTACCACTCTTCCTCTTGCCTCACATGCTGCCTGACCTGCTGAGTACTTCCTGCAATTTCTGTTTTCAGTCTAAGAAGAAAGCAGTTGCCTCAACCTACAATACAACTCTGCTGAGTCCCAAACATTCTATCTGATCGTCATCCCAGATATACAAGGTTTGGTTACCAATCCTTAATTGGTACCCAAATTAATGAATGTGTTGTTTTGTCAAGCTTGGTTTCATAACTCCTCTTTAATTCATCCCAATATGTTGAACGAAATAGGATTCTGCAAGATCTGATTCCCTTTGGCAGCAAGACATGAAGGAACACATCAAGGTTCCCCATACATACCAGATGATTGCAAGGATCATTTGCGCTCCCCTTGATTGAACTCATACTTCACCACATGGGAGCATTCCTGCTCTGATCTACATGGCTGAGCACTTCTCAGGTTACGCATGAATTGCAGAGCGGGACTAACACAAGATGCAGCCACTTATAACGGGGGGGTTGGGAAGCTAGGAACATCAAGGACAATACCGGAAATCAGACTGGAAGGGTGAGGGAGAATTCAATCCATGCTCAAACATGCTCTATTGATGAAGTGAGATGGGGGAGATGGGCTCCACCCAACAGTGCTTGTGCCCAGAACAGAAATAGGAAGTTGTAACCTATTCTCAAATAAATAATGATCACTCTGCATAAAGGGGCGGCACAGTGACACAGTTGTTAGTTCTGCTGTCTCGCAATGCCAGTGACCCAGGTTCGATGCCCAGCTTGGATCACTGTCCGTGTGGAGTTTCCATAGAGACAGTGCCCCCGACAAGCCAGCACTCCTTTTGCACTGCACACTTTTGTGCTCAAGTCTCCGGTGTGGAACTTTAACCCATAACCCTTCAACACAGAGGCAGTTTTTCCTACCAACTGAGCCATGGCTGATACTTTACGGTAAGAGCAGAGACAGGAAATGTTGCAGAGCTGAAAGTATGGAGTCTTTGTCACAGAGAGGATATGGGATCTGAAAAACAAAGAAAGATTAGGAAATGGGGGTCAAAAGAATGAAGGGAGAGGTCCAGAAAAATGTTAACCAAAGAGTTGTTACAATGTGAAGTGTACCAACCGAAAGAGAGGGGGAGGGAGGATCTATGGTAGCTCTTAAAAGGGTAAAGGATAAACAATGGTCCATGTCAGATACAATGGTCTCTTCCCATGCTGCGTAGTTATTTGATTCTACCCTGCATCATTAAATGCACAGTGGTTAGCACTGCTGCCTCACAGCGCCAGGAACCGGGTTCAATTTCCGGCTTGAATCACTATTAGTGTGCAGTCTGCACATTCTCCCCATGTCTACGTGGGTTTCCTCTGGTTTCCTCCTCACAGTCTGAAAGACGTGCTGGTTACGTGCATTGGCTGTGCTAAAACTTTCCTTCGGTGTTCCTGAATAGGCGCTGAAGGGGATTTTCACAGTAATTTATTGAAATGTTAATGCAAGCCGACTTGTGACACTAATAAATAAACTTAAACTCAATGTGATTAACATTAACAATGAATTAAATACAGAGTACTTAGAGACAGCAACCAAAGGCTTGGTCAAAGAGTTAGATTGTAAGGAGAATCTTAACAGAGAAGGCAACAAATAAAAATCTGTGGAAGAAAACTGAAGCCTTTGTGATGTGATTATCAAAATGGTTGCTGAAAATTCCGTTTTCAGACCATAAGACAAATGAAGAGATACTTGAAATAGCAAGATCAAGAAGAACTCTAAAAGGTGACATCTAAAAAAGAAAACATCAGCATTTTGACCTCTCGATCAGAACTGAAAGGCTACAAGAGTTCTCTTCTAAAGGGCAGCAGAAAGAGGGGTTGACCTAGGCATGGCTGAGTAATTGATGTCACAGAGTAGTTGCAGACAAGCTGCAGTGTATGTCTGAGAATGACAGAAGTCAAACAAGTGTGACTAACCCTGACAGCGGACCTTCTAGGAGGAGTAGCTACAAGCAGGACAAGACGTGACTAGAGGAGAGAAAGAGAAAGAGAGAGAGAGAGAGAGAGATGAGAGACACAGAGAGAATTCAAGACCTTCAGTCCAAGGTGGCATAAGAGATGATTGCGAAGCATGGGCTGAAAGGAACAAAATGCACGATGAGCTGTAACTAGAGGAATGCAGAGGGTTGATGAGAATCTTGGAGAGTTGTAGTACTGGAAGAGTTTACAAGAGCATAAAAAATAAGAACAGGAGTAAGCCATTCAGCCCTTTGAGCCTGCTCTGCCATTTAATAAGATCGTGGCTAATCTAATACTAAGTCCTCTTTCCTGCTTTATCTCCATAGCCCTTAATTCCCCAGCTGTTTAAAAACCTATTGCTATCAGCCTTGAAAATATTCAAAAACTAGGCCTCCAGAACTTCCTGGCATAAAGAATTCCAGAGATTCACCACTTTTTGAGAGAAGAGATTCTTCCTCAAATCTACCTATTACGAGCAGCCCTTTATTCAGTGGCTACGTCCTCTGGTCCTACACTCTCCCATGAGTGGAAATATTCTGCCAACATTGACCCTGTTTAACCTTCTTATATGTTTCAATCATATCACCTCGCTTCTGAACCCCAAGGAATACAGACCCAATCTGTTCCTATTTCTTATGATCTTTGTAAACTCTTCCAGTACTACAACCCTCCAAGATTCTCATCAGCCCTCTGCATTCCAGTTCATTGTGCATTCTTCTCCTTTCAGCCCATGCTTTGTAGTCATCCTTTCTGTCACCTTGGACTGAAACTCTTGAATTCTCTCCATATCTCCTCAGATAGCAGTCCCTCCATACCCAGGGTCATCTTACTAAACCTCTTCTGAACTGTCTCCAATGATAAGAGCGGTACGGTGGCACAGTGGTTAGCGCTGTTGCCTTACAGCAGCAGGGAACCAGGTTCAATTCTGGCCTCGGGTAACTGGATGTGTGTAGTTTGCATGTTCTCCCTGCGTCTCTGTGGATTTCAACCGGGTGCTCTGGTTTTTCTCCCACATTCCGAAGATGTGCAGGTTAGGTTGATGGGCCATGCTAAATTGACCCCAGTATCAAGAGATTAGTGGAGTAAATATGTGGGGTTATGGGAACAGAGCCTGCGGGCGGGCGTGTGTGTGCGTGTGCGTGTGTGTTCGTGGTCAGTGCAGACTCCATGAATCAAAGGCCTTCTTCTGCACTGTAGGGATTCTATAAATATATTTCTCCTTAAACAAGTGGACCAGAACTGTAGGCAGTATTTTAAATCATATCATGGAATCCCTAAAGTGCAAAAGGAGACCGTTCAGCACACTGATTCTTAATCAGACTTACCCAACCATCCCAAATATTTACCCCATTAGTCTACCTAATCTATATATCTTGGGCATTAAGAGGCAATTTAGCAATAATCAACCCACACATCTTTGTGGATGGTGGGAGGAAACCAGAGCACCCAGAGGAAACCCACAGGGTGTGCAAACTCCACACAGACAGTCACCTAAGGCTGGAATTGAACTCGGGTCCCTGGCACTGTGAGGCAGCCGGCCTAACCACTGTGCCACCGTAAGAGAGAGAAGGGCCAGGCCATTATCATTTAAAAATTGAAGAGAAGATGAACGTGATTCTGCTTTAGGTTAATGATGGCAATTGTAAATAGTGATAAATATGTCAGTTTTCTCTCATTTAGCCTCCTTACAAAATTTCCCCAGCCCTGACAGTAATAGTGAAAAAGTAATCTCAAGAGGGGAGTGTGACCAACTAACCGACAATCAATCAGACCATGGTTTCTAAAGGTAAGACTAAAACATTCCCAAAATTTTGTTTGTGGCAAACCAGAATTACAGCAATATTTAAATGTTTCGATCTATTTCATCTTCTGAAACTTTGGCATTGACGTCTGATCTGGAAACCTACAGAGACATGGGGAGAATGTGCAAACCACACACAGAACGGGGTCTTTCAGCCCATCAAGCCTGTACCAACAACAATCCTACCCAGGCCCTATCCCTGTAACCCCACATATTTACCCCCACTAATCTCTCAAACCTACGCGTCCCAGAATACTAAAGGGCAATTTAGCATGGCCAATGCACCTAACCTGCACATCTTCGGAGTGTGGGAGGGAACCCACTCAGAACAGAGAGAAGTACAAACTTCACACAGACAGTCACCCAAGGCTGGAATCGAATCCGGATCCCTGGCGCTGTGAGGGAGCAGTGCTAACCACTGTGCCACCATGCCGCCTGCTGATGGCAACCCAGGAGCAGCCTGTATTATTATACTTGTTGCTTCTATGAAAAATATTTCAGATTTCTTCCCTGCACCCAAACCTTTTGTCCCCAGAGGACTGTCCAAGAATTTATTCCAAATAGGGAATGCTGGCAAAAAGAAAGCTGACCTAATTTAATAATAAAATAATGAACAAAGCTTCATTTAAAACATGCCGCAGGCCCCAAATTTAAATTGCAAGTCTTTTTACTTCTTCCTGTTTTTAATCTGAAGGCTTCGGTCCATTCAGAATGGATGCTCCTGAATTTTTATTATAAAACCTGCCAATTTCTGTTTAATAAGTAATAGGACAGCACTGATTGAGAAAAAGAAATATTGCTTTCAAACATCGAAATTGAGACTGCCCCAGGCTTTCTGCTGAAGTTGATGCATTGACTACTGATTCCAATACAGGAGCAAATCTCCAACACGGCGGAGTATGGATTCTTCGCCCCGAAACATGTGTCACCTTACCTTCCCTCGCAGCCTACCTCCCACCCTGCCATCAAATCACTGCTGCTCCCCCATACATCAGCTAACACCTCGCCTTTCCCCCACCTCACCAGCTTAAAAAAACGATAGTTTCAAGAGCAACAACAACCTCAGAGCACCTCACTTGAGTGGGTTGCCTTAATGTTGTTAGTAGGTCGTTCAACAAGCCCAGCAAGCTAATAGCAGCTCTCATTAGATGTCCACTTTTCCAGGGGGCAAGTGGGGCATATCCATTGCAGTTTGGAGTCTGCTGATGCCAGCCCTCATTGTTTACCTAAGCTAGGGTCAAGTAATGGATAAGGAGGGTAAACCGAGGCTTTATCCGATGCAATTTTTTCAAATGTTTTCATCTCGGTCTTTTAGCTAAGATGAAGCATCAGATTAAGCCCAGGAAGGGATGCAAGTTGTCACCATGTCCACTTGGATCTTGTTTGATTGAGCTCAAGATGGGATGCAATGTTTTATCTTATCAACTTGGATCTGGTTTGTCCCTCATGTTGGGGGATCATGACCTGACTTCATTTGAATTGGCTTTTTTGATTAGAATTAAAGTATTGAATGGTGCAAAAATTAACAATGTTCAGAACATACTTTCAGGATTGTGGAAGTGAATAGTCATGAGATTCAAAGTTAAAAATGTGATTTTACAACTATCCACCCATTTTCTTGGCTTTTAGTTGGGAAATATATCGCATGTGGCACAGAAGGAAGAACAAGGTAACAAACGTTTGTGACAAGCTTTCATATTTACAAGTAATTGGACTTAAACATAAGCATGTCTGAGACTAAGCATTGGGTATGCAAACAAAGAACAAAAGAAGGACAGAACCTGCACTTATATAGTGCTTTCTATAACCTCCAGAGGTCCCGAAGTGATTCACAGCCAATGAATTACTTTTGATGTGCAATCACTGTTGGAATGTGCGGAAATATATCAGGTATCCTAAGTATTCACATGTACAGGTCTTGAACACATCCATAAGCCTAATACCAGATGTGTGTTTACGTACATGTAATTTTTAAACACAATCAATCTCAAGGCTGCCACACATTAACATCTTGTGTAAAACACGAGGAATCCGGCTTGGGCACTGAGCTTTACAAGGCCAGCAAGCAAATCCATTGCCTTGTCCAGCGTGTGCCAATCTGACATGCAAACACACCCAGATTGGGTAAAAGTACGTGCATGGACAGAAATACCATACCTAACCATACTCCCCCGCCAACACTAACAACCACCCCTTCTGATACGGTTGAGTGCATGCACAAATGCATCAATTTGGTCATTTCCTGAGTTCCTATAGGTTTTCAAAATTTCTCCTCGTAAAGTCCTCACGTATTCCTCAAGACTTGCAGATGATTTTTCAATTGTCGACTTTACGTGAGCAAGATTTTCTTTTGTGGGGAGGTGCAGGTAGAGAGCACTGGTTGGCGTGATGGGGTGGTGGTGGTGTTGGGAGGGAGGTGGGGGGTTGTCAAGGAAACATGAGGGCCAATCGATCAAAATGGAATTATGAATTAATGGCAGCAGGTAAACAACCTTGTTGCGTTCCTTTGGAAAGGGGAGAAGCAAAGGATTTTTGGAGAGGAAATTGGTTGCAGACGCAGGAAACAAGTATGGCTGCTCCTGAGTGGGGCCAGTGGCCGCAACATTGGGCTGCAGCTGTTACTTCCAGGCAAATCGCGTGTGGTTAAGAACAGAGAGGAAGGTCAAATCCTGATCATTAAGGAAATAAAAGCATTTTATGTGAGAAGCAAGGGCCTCCTTTATGACACAGTATTCATTTCACTTGCACTGGCCCCATCCTGGTACTGTTTATTCAATGCCACTCAACTTACAATGGAACGGAGGCCAGTTCAACAGGAAAGAATGAAAATACTTTACAAGAAATCCCCCGACCAGACAACGAGCAGAGGAATGCGTAAACCACTCCTAAGTGTCTTTGCCTCTGTGCCTGCTCTGTGAAGTGGTGGAAACAACAGGTCAGAAATTCTGCAGCTGGAGATAAACAGACACTTATCACAGTGGCGCTGGCCTGCAGTGGCACAAAACGTATTTATTTTAAATCCACATTCACTGCAATCTTATCAACAACCTTTACACAAACAGTGGCTACATAAGAGGGCCAACCCAACGTTCAGACACAAAAAAAGAACACCCAGAATAAATACTTCTTCTATAACGACCGCATACAAGATTATTATTGTGATATGCCGCGTGGTAATGAAGAACGCCGACGCATTTTAAACATTTGTTTAGGCGTGAAATCCTTCCTGACACATCTTCTGGAAGCTTCAGACATCAACGGCTTTAGCCATTAGGAAGAAAATCTCATCAGTTCTCCACGCAATCCTGCGACCATTATCCATTGGAGTTACCAGATTCGAGGTGCTGCTCTTAATGTGCTCAATTAACCCCTTGGAGTACAAATACGCCCTTCATGTCTCTCAAAATGCACCTCATAGCCACAAGGGAGTACAGCCAAAGGTTTGGGATGTAAGGTTGTGGGGGTGAGGTTGGGGACAGGAGGCAACCGGTTCGATTTTCCCCCGACTCTCGTTAATTGCGTTCATTACGAAAGGTAGCTGTCACGGACTTCCATAGAACATTACAGTGCAGTACAGGCCCTTCAGCCCTCGATGTTGTGCCAACTAGTGGAACCAATCTAATGGCCCTCTAATTCCTTATAAAAATTAAAAGCAAGAGCAAGCCTTTCAGTCCTTCAGATCCTTCCTTCCCCGCATATCCCTTGATCCCATTAGCCCAAGAGCTACATCTAATTTCATCTTGTATTCACACAATGTTTTGGCCTCAACTACTTTGTATGGTAGTGAATTCCACACATTCACCACTCACAGGGTGAAGAAACTTTTCCTCACAGTTTGAGGGTTAAGGAATAAACCACTAACCCCTAGTTCTGGACTCCCCCATTATTGGGAACATTCTTCCTGAATGTACCCTGCCCTACCCTGTTAGAGTTTTATAAGTTTCTATAGGATCCAACTTTTTATTAGCCAAAACAGAACCTTTGGTAGGTAATGACCACAATCATGTCAGCCATGGGTAGCTCTCAAGCTTCTCATTCAGAGGACTGTGGGGTTAACAACCCTACTCTAGAGGCTCTATCAGAAAACCTAGGCTGGTACTCCAATGCCACACTGAGGGAGCCCGACACAGTTTCAGATGAGGTTAAACTGTCTCCCCTCTCTGGCAAGTCGTACAAGATCCCATGAGAATGTTTGGAGGAAGAGCATGAGAGTTCTTCCTGATGCACTGGCCAAAGGATGATTTTCAACAAAGATTTGGATAAGCAACTGAGGGGCAAATAACTGAAGGATTATGAGGAAAGGGCAGGGGAGTGGAATAAACTAAATTGCTCTGGCAATGACACAGACCTGGTGGGCCAAATAGCCTCCTTCATTGCTTTAAGCATTCAATGAAACCACAATTGTCTCATTGTGGCACGTTGCCACATGCAATTTGGCTATCACCTTGGGTGCCTATTAGGTGCTGCATAGCTGGCGACTTAACCTTTATCCTACAACAGTGACTAGGGTTCAATAGTATTCATTGATGCACTGGGATATCTACAGGCCGTGAAAGGCACCCCATAACAGAAAGCTTTTCTTTTTCTTTTCATTGAAGGTGTCCAGGTTCATTTCCTGATGATCAAGTGTTCAACATCAAATATTTCCAAAACATTAGCTGGAAGACTGGAAAATGGCACAATGGCACTGTGGTTAACATTGCTGCCTCACAGCCCCAGAGACCTGGGTTCGATTCCATCCTTGGGTCACGCTCTGTGTGAAGTTTGCATGTTCTCTGTATTTGCGTGGGTTTTGTCCGGGTGCTCCGGTTTCCTCCCATAGTCCAAAGATGTGCAGATTAGATGCATTGGCCTTGCTAAGATTTAGGGGAGGCAACAGTCTAGTGGTATTATGGCTAGACTGTTAATCCAGAAACTCAGCTAATGTTCCTGGGTTCGAATCCCGCCATAGCAGAAATCGAGTTTAATAAAAAAAAGTCTGGAATTTAGAATCCATTATGACCATGAAACCATTGTTGATTGTTGGAAGGACCCATCTGCTTCACTAATATGCTTTAGGGAAGGAAATCTGCTGTCCTTACCTGGCCTGGCCTACATATGACTCCAGAGCCACAGCAATGTGGTTGACTCTCAACTGCCCTCAGGCAACCAAGGATGACCAATAAATGATGGCCAGCCAGTGATGCCCATGTCCCATTAGTCCCAAAGAAATTGCCCATTAGTGTCTGAAGATGTGCAGATTCAGTGGGATAGCCATGGTAAATGCGCAAAGTTATGGGGATAGGACGGTGGAAACAGGCCTGTGTGGAATATTTTTTTGGCGAGTTGGTGTAGACTTGATAGTCCAAATAGCTTACTTTTGCACTGTAGGGATACTATGGTTCTGAGAGAACTGCGTAAAGCTGGTTGAGGGAGTTTCATATCCTTCAAGTCATGTGTAGAGGCTGGGAAAGACTTGGAACAGAGAAGGTTAAGTGGAGATTTAATGAAAATATTTTGATAGAGTGGAGAGGGAGAAACTGCTTCCATTGGCAGGAGAATTGATAAACAAAACCAATTTACAGGATCCAATGTACAGGATCCAATGGGGAGATAAAGGGCTTTATTTTTCATGTAGTGAGTTGTTACAATCTGGAATATGTCGTCTGAAAAAGATTGGTGGAAGCAGATTCCATACTAACTTTCAGAAGGCAATTGTGTAAATATTTGAAAAGGAAACATTGGCAGGGACGCCGGGAATGAGCGGGGAGTGTGGGACTAACTAGACAGCTCTTTTCAAGAGCTGCCACTAGGCAGGATAAGCCAAATAACCTCCTCCTGTGCTGCGGGATTCTCTAACATTCTCATCACAGAGCTCACGTCTGAACAGGCTGCCCTTGTTTGTGAAACAACGCGAGGTAGCAAGTCAGCACGTACCATTAGAACACCTGAAGCTCAGCCGACAAGGTCTTCAGTTAAAACTTCAAAGGGGAAATAAAAACCGTGACAGGAAGAACATATATGAACAGGGAAGCCATTCGGCCCACCATGTCTGTGCTCCCTCTTTTCTCAAGTAACTTCTCAAGTGCCAACACCGATCTAACAAATTCTAGGAGGTTTTATCTCCATATTCTCCACGTTGGTCACAGTAACAGCCCACTGCCTTTGCAGCCCAGTCGGAAAGTGTACTGACCTTTCATGTCCTGAATGACAATCCACAATAATCCAGTCAAAAAGACTTTCTTCCAATTTCAAATAATCTTCTAACCAATAAACAAATGGACATCATGGTGATAAATAAAAATGACACCATAATTTTTCTCCCAGATTGCTCTCAGCTGCGTCCAGAGATTAATCTTTAATTACTGAAGACTCCAAGACAATCCAGAACAGTTGGTAACCAGAAAGTAATCATCTCTAATCCCACAGTTCTGTTCTCCCTCCAAAACTCTGTCACTTCCCACACCACAAATATTTATTTACTTCACTGATTTTTCAATAAGTGAAACAGCATTTCCCTATTCACTTCATCAAAAGCTTTCATTAATTTTAAACAACGCTCATAAATATTCTTGGAGACGTTTTTGCTCAAGCCTTTCCAAAAGGTTTACCATGAATTCACTCATGGTGGAGCAGGTTGGAGGGCTGAATGGCCTACTGCTATGTTCCTTACAATAGTTAACCTTAACGATTTAACTGGTAAATCGTTAGTTCATGTTTTCCATAACTGAAACGATGTTTGATGAAGAGACCCTCATAACATTTAAGGAGTATTTAGGTGTGCACTTGCAATGTTTAAAGTTTTATTTATTAGTTACAAGTTGGCTTACATTAACATTGCAATGAAGTCACTGTGAAAATCCCCTAGTTGCCACAATCTGGCATCGGTTCGGGAGCACCAAGCGAGAATTTAACACAACCAATCCACCTAACTAGCACGTCTTTGGAGTGTGGGAGGAAACCTGAGCACCCAGAGGAAACCCACACAGACACAGGGAGAAGTTGCAGACTCCGCACGGACAGTAATCCAAGCCAGGAATCGAACCCTGGTCCCTGGCGCTGTGAGGCAGCAGTGCTAACCACTGTACCATGCTAGGGTATACAAGAAAAACCTTTTTATGCAGAGGGTGGTGGGGGTTTGGAATTTGCTGCCTGAGTTGGTGATGGAAGCAGGCCCTAAACTCGTTTAAAAAGTACCTGGGTCTGCACCTTAAGTGCTATGGGTCACATGCAGAAAGATGGGATTAGAAAGGGCATCTGGGTCAGCATGAACAAGATGGGCCAAATGGCCCTCATCTATGCTGTATCATTTCTATGGTCCTATCTGGACCTTGTATTCTGACGAGATTCCACTGAGAAATATGGGTGTCTGCTCATGTTCTTGCCAAAGACGGGGTTCCTTGCAAACTGGGATAGCCAGATAGGAAAATAAATCATTTGACTGAAGAAAGGAAGAACGGACCAAATGAGAGGGGTTCGGGAATCTCTTACGTAGTGACAGCTTATCAGCAAGCATGTCACTAGAACATGTTCACCGTGTCACCAACCTTCATTCCTGTGCCAAATAGTTTACCATTTGGAACCTGAACCCTCACATTCAAGAACTTTAAATCCACTCAGGTTCAGTCACTTTAATTATTCGCATCAACTGGGCCTAGTATCCAACAACATCGCTTTCCGCCACCCAAATGACCCATGGTAAACAGAAAATAAAAGGAAATGAACAGAGAAACTAAAAAGGACACTCTCGCTCTGGTAGGCACCTGTCCAGCATACTTTATTTGTAGTGAAAGCTCCTCTTGTTCCCCATGGAACTGTTTCACTTCTGAACTCTTTCGAAATTTGACTGCATGGCTCTCCGTCATCCATCAGCACTGCTGCTCTATCCATCACAGCTCATATCATTTGCTACAGGAATGGAATGGAACCAGTTTATAGATTGGTGGCACAACCTCCTGTTTGTCAAACCTGGCCTACTCTGCCCAATGCTATAATCAGCTTGAGGGGAGTGTGGAATATCCTTCAGATAGGATACAATTCATGCAAGGGAACTCAGAAATGCTGCTCATTTTTCAGCCCAAGAGTCAGATCTCTGAAGGAAATTTCTTGTGCATGGAACTGGCCGATTTATGAGTAAAACTGGTGTGTTTTAAGGATTAACTAATGCTATTTTTACAGCTGTATATAGTCAGTTGAGTCAGACCAGCAGTTTTGATAAAATATAAATGCAACAATACATTTGGTAAAAATTACAACCCGTTCAAGTGGCTAGATTTTAATGAGAACTTTGCCAATCTACACATCCCTGAAGGTGTTAGGTTAGCTGGACTGGACATGCTAAATTATCCCTTAGTGTCCCAAGATGGGACGTGGACAGTACGGTGGCACAGTGATTCGCACTGCTGCCTCACAGTGTCAGGGACCTGGGTTCGATTCCTAGTTTGGGTCATTGTCTGAGTGGAGTTTGCACATTCCCCCTGTGTCTGCATGGATTTCGTCCAGGTGCTCTGGTTTCCTCCCACAGTCCAAAGACGTGCTGGTTAGGTGCATTGATCCAAGCAGATGCCAGAGTGTGGCAATTAGGATAATTTCACAATAACTTCATTGCAGTTTTAATGTAAGCCTTACTTGTGACTTCAAGATGTGTAGGTTGGGCGGGGGGGGGAGGTTTAACAGGGTACATATGTTGAGCTACAGGGATAGGACATAGGTGGGATGCTGTCGGAGAGAGTTGGTGTAGACTCAGTGGGCAGAGTGGCCTTCTTCTTCACTGTGGGGACTCTAGGATTCTATATCAGCTAATCATCAAGCTTGATGTAGCTCATTTCAGCCAATTAGAAACAGTGTGACATACATTCTTTACCTGCCACTGATAGATTTATTGCAAAAAAACGTACATTTTATGCCACGAACAAGACCACAACTTGTATAAATACACAAATGTGATGTTTGAAGACTAATGAAGCTTAAGAATCTCCCAGTAACCATCTGTAGTGACATTATGTAGGCGTTTACGAAGACTAATTCGTTTCGTTGTAAATAGCAAAGCTATGAAATTTGTTTTAGCTGATGATTTTGCAACATACACCATATAGGAAGCCTCTTCACAAGCATGGCATCACAGATTAGCCAGCAGATAAAATTTGCACTCTATTGAGTGCATTGTGTTACGCTTGGAGAAAATCCATACGGGATCCCCGCACTTTGTTAATGCTCAAAACTGGATAAGCTGTTTCATTATGTCACAGTTGTAGATTTACCAGCAAATAACTAACTGCAAATGCGAGAGAATGTTTACGTATATAAAGGGAAATGAATGGCTGGCAATGTGTTCAAAGCTAAATTCAAATCAAGCAATTTCGATAACCCCAAAGATGAAATCTACTTAGTTTGAGATCAATAAAATGCTTGGGTTTTGAATACTACATGGGAAGGCAATGGCCTAGTGGTATTGTTACTAGATTATTAATCCAAAAACTCACCTAATGTTCTGGGGACCCAGGTTCAAATCCCGCCATGGAAGGTGGTGGAGTTTGAATTCAATAAAAAAAATCTGGAATTAAGAATCTACTAATGATCATGAAACCATTGTCAAAAAAATCCAACTGGTTCACTAATGTCTTTTAGGAAGGAAATCTGCTGCCCTTATCTGGTCTGGCCTACATGTGACTCCAGAGCCACAACAATATGGTTGACCCCCAACTGCCTTCAGGCAACTAGGAACGGGCAATAAATGCTGGCCCAGCTAGCGACACCTATGTCCCACAAATGAATAAAAAAAACTACCATCTTAAGTTCACTCCCAATTTAGTATAATTGAGGTAACATGCCCTAAATAATTTTTTTTGGAGGGAAAAAATACTTATTTGAACCAGCCTTGAAAGAATTGGTTCTATTAAGTAGGAGGACACTGCTTTGATCATATGTTCTGCTCAACTAGAGGTGCATGCCAAGGTCATGGCTTAACCATAATCCTTGGGAGGGAGCCAGGGCTTGGTTGGAGGGATGGGTAAATGAGCAGGTCTGAAATTGTTGCTTACAGCTTCCAGTATCCAGCCAAGTCTGAATAAAGGGTGCCTATCAACTTAATAACATGGTCCATAGTAGACTTCGCAGTCCCATTGATAGGCAGGGCAGCAATTAACTTCAGGACCCATGTGCTGGACAGGCAAGTCTTTCCTTTTTCCCTTTCATCTACACAGATCCTTGCATGACCTCAGGGGGTCCAAAACACTCCATATCCACTTAGGTGCTTTTGAGGTAATCATCAAAATCCTGGCAACCAGTTTACACATAGTAAGGTCCCAGGTGGCACAGTGGTTAGCACTGTTGCCTCACAGCTCCAGGTTCCTGGGTTCAATTCCCGGCTTGGATCACTGTGCGGAGTCTGTACGTGGTGCCCATGTCTGTGAAGGTTTCCTCCGGATGCTCTAGTTTCCTCCTACAGTCCAAAGATGTACAGGTTAGGTGGATTGGCCGTGCTAAATTGCCCCTTAGTTTCAGGGGGATTAGCAGAGTAGAGGCACGGAGTTATGGGAATCGGGTGTGATTGTGGTCAGTGCAGACTTGATGGGCCAAATGGCCTCCTTCTACACTGCCAGATTCTATGACAAGTAATTCAAAAATGTAGTTCATATTTATTCAGTGATTTCACATTGCTTTGTGCCTGCTAGGACTTCAGCAGTCCACTCTTTGGAGGAGCAAGGACTCATTGACAGCAACTATTGAATTTCCAAATGTAACTGCCGTATGCGCAATTGCCAGAAGTTACTGTCAGTTTCACAAACTAATGAAGAACACTATACATTTTACTGTCAACACAATGGCAAAATTCGAGATAGTTAACAGATATACCATGGGTAATTTCAATCTAACAATCCTGTGGGATCCCTGCCTGGAGTGTGTGGAGTGCTCAATTTGCATCCTATTCAACAATTTTAATGGCGGGTGAGATTAGATAGGATGCAAAATTCAATTTGATCAGTTTTGTGGCAGGCAGAATAGGTTAACATTTCTCCCAGTGCCCCTCTATGGTTCATTCATCAATTCTTTTGAAAAAAACTAAAATCAAAAATTTTCTTTGAAGCCAATATTGAATTGGAATCACCATCAAGGACATGAACGCACTGGGAGGGGGTGCAAAGGAGATTCAGCAGGATGCTGCCTGGGATGGAACATTTAAGTTATAAAGAGAGGTTGGATAGGCTTGGGTTGTTTTCGCTGGAGCAGAGAAGACTGAGGGGTGACCTGATTGAGGTGTACAAAATTATGAGGGGCATGGACAGAGTGGACAGGGAGCAGCTGTTCCCCCAGTGGAAGGGTCAGTTATGAAGGAACACAAGTTAAAAGTGAAGGTCAGGAGTTTAGGGAGGATTGGAGGAAAAATCTTTTTACCCAGAGAATGGTGGAGTCAGAATGCCTCACATCCTTTAAAAAGTACAGGGATGAGTACTTGGCAAGCCATGACATTCAAAGCTTTGGGCCAACTGCTGCAAGTGTGATTAGATAGGCAGGTCAGGGCCTTACATGCAGACTCGATGGGCCAAAGGGCCTCTTTTGCACTGCAGAATTCTGTGATCATCCCTTGATTCCAATGTGTCATAAATCATTATAATTCTGGGAGCTGAGGGAAGATAGTGGGTAGGATTCTCCCAAGCCCCTGCCAGTGTATTTGATTTGATTTATTGTTGTTACATGTACTGTGATACAGTGAAAAGTATTGTTTCTCGCATGTGCTATGCAGACAAAGCTTATCATTCATATAGCACATAGTGTGCTATACAGACAAAGCACACTGTTCAGCCGGAGAAGGAAAGAAGGTGCAAAATATAGAGCTGCAGTTACAAGTTGGGCGTAAAGAAAAATCAACTTAACGCGAGGTAGATCCATTCAAAAGTCTGGTGGCAGCAGGGAAGAAACTGTTCTTGAGTCTGTTGGTACGTGACCTCAGACATTTTTTTATCTTTTCTCCGAAGGAAAAAGGTGGAAAAGAGTATGTCTGGGTACGTGTGGTTCTTGATTATGCTGGCTGCTTTTCCCGAGAGCAGGATGTGTAGACAGAGTCAATGGACGGAAGACTGGTTTGCGTGATGGACTAGGCTAAGTGCAATATTTGCCGATGCACATTTGGGGATGGCACAGTGGTTAGCACCGCTGCCTCACAGCACCAGGGACCCGGATTCGATTCCAGCCTCAGGTCACTGTCTGGGTGGAGCTGGCACGTTCTCCCCATGTCTATGTGTATTTCCTCTGGGTGCTTCGGTTTCCTCACACAGTCCAAAAGATGTGCTCGTTAGGTGCATTGGCCATGCTTAATTCTCCCTCAGTGTACCCGCAACAGGTGCCGGACTGTGGCGACTAAAGGGTTTTCTCAGTGATTTCACTGCAGTGTGAATGTAAGCCAACTTGTGACAGATAAATAAACTTTAAACTTTGATGAAGGCAGATTTAAAAACCCTGTAAGCACACAGCCTGAATGAGTCAGGAACTAACTGCTGGCTGACAGGTTTATTACAAAGACTACCGGATGACACAGAAGCAGCAAAGTTATTTTCCAGTTTTCGGAACGCTTTAAGACCACGACAGGCAGCGAAGTGGGAAGGAGAATTTTTCAAATGGTTGAGACAGCAACACAGTATGAGTAGAGAAATGTAAACATTAAACATTCCTCAGCCCAGGCAATTCTGTAAGCAAACATGGCATCGACAAACAGCATTATGTGTTCCTGCAGAAGTTATCCCACTGTGCTCCAGAGGGTTGCACACATCAGTCTCATTAGTGTTGCTTACCTGGCATGGTCTCCATTAAGTCCTGGGCTCTAAAGGTTAAACAGATCCTGAAGAGCTTAACAGACTAAATAAACACATCTCAGAGTTGATACCGTGCATTCCCAGCACCACCCAACCCACAGGTCATGGCTTACCACTGCGACTGGTTTGACAGTCAGGCTCCGGTTCGGGGCTTCATCAGATTGAGAGGCACCTGGTTGGAACAGGGCAGGTGGGACCAGAGCAGGGTCACTGCTTCTTCGCACCATGAGTGGTGTGTCTGTGTGAACAAAAGACAGAAGTCAGACAAGTGCACAGCACCTAAGCACACCTAATTAAGACAGCTGAATACCCCTTTCCCAAACAGCCTCACATTTCAGAAAAAAACCTGTCTCAAATAAAAACAAAAAGATACTGGAAATATTCAACAGGTCTGGCTGCATCTGAATGAGATAAAAATCATAGAATCCCTATAGCGCAGGAGATAGGCCATTCGGCCCATCGAATCTGCACTGACAATAATACTGACTAGGCCCAATCCCTGCAAATTCCACCAGAAACTAAGGAGGAATTTAGCACGGCCAATCCATCTAATCTGCATATCTTTGGACACTAAGCGGCAATTTAGCACAGCCAGTCCACCTGACCTGCATATTTTTGGAGTGCAGAAGCAGACACTGGGAAAGCATGCAAACTCGACAGAGACAGTCACCCGAGGCCGGGTTCCGGGCACCGTGAGGCAGCAGTCTGCTGACCTTTCATCTGAATAAGGGAATAGTTCGTGGAATATTGCATACACTTGTGAATTTTTGAAACTGACATTTTAGGCAAAGGAGTCGGCTTTTGACATGGGTGATGTGTTTGAGGGGTCGACATGCAGTTTAATTTAAGCTTGAGTGAAACCAAAAAAAAAACTGCACAACGAAATAAAGTGAAAACAAACGACAATCCTAAAAGAATGCATTTTACATATCAGACATTTATTTATAACTTTATGAACCACACAGGTCATCCATCGATAAAATCTAAAAATTCCCATGTGCACACAATTAAAGTAATAAACAGTTGTAATTACTGTTAAGTAATTAATAATCACAATGTGGCTTGTTTTGCATAATCTGGTCACTTTAATAATTTGAAAAAATATAAATAAAATTTGAATGTGTAAACATTTTAGATAATTATTTACTTATTTTCATTACATTCCAGTCATTACCATCCCCGGCTTTAAGCTTCAAGCTAATAGAACGATTGTCGACTTTTATACATATGCAAAAGGATTACAATATCTTAGCCCAATGATTACGGTGTTGAATTTTTCATGAGATCAACTTTCACATAAGTACACACAGTAAATAAGACAAATGAGGGAGGGTGGAAAAAGAAAAACAAGGCAGAACGTACAGTAGATTGAAGGATGGTGAATAGAATAATGAAACAAGTGGCAGCCAAAAGCAAAATCACAGGAAAACAAGATTAAGGGGGTTATTTTCCCCGTCCCGCCTGCCATGGGAATCATAGTGGGTAGGAGGGGGAGTTGTGGTGAGGTGGGGAGTTGGGGTGGGGAGGGGGAGACAGGACCAAGCAAAGTCCGTTGACCTCAGGCGAGGTTTGCCAGTTTGAGGGTGAGCACAGCCAAAAAATCCCACCCTAAGACTGAAACATGCAAAGAAAGCGATATAAAACAGGGTGGGGATGTTGGGGCAGAGATTAAAGTCTGAAATTGTTGAACTGAAAGATGATGTGCTGCCCATCGAGGGCGAGTTCTGCTTCACTGGAAAACCACAGCAGGTCGAGGACGGAGAGATCAGAGCGAGGACAAAGCAGAGAATTAAAATGGGAGGCCACTAGAAGCCTGGAGTTATGCCTGCAGGCTGACAACAGGTGCTCTGCAAAGTGGTCTCCCCCTCGAGTGAAGAGTGGAATGCTTTGTGACAAATAAATAATACTAAACTGAAATAAGTGTCCATGAAACAGAAATGTTATTTCACCTGCAAGGGTTTGGAACCATCCGTCTCACTCCAGCCCCACCAGGCTCTCTTCTGTCCTAGCCCTGTATATGGTCTCATTCTAGTTTCCCTTCCATTGCCCCTCTCATACCCTCACTGAGACCAATTTGGCCTCAACTCCGTCTTCCAGCTCCAGTGACTTTATTTCCACTAAATTGTTGAGCATTCGATCTTGGACCATCATGCTAGAGGTCATTGCAAATAATTGACCTCTCTTGGAAACTGCTGCCTCATCTCAATCTCCCTTCTTCTGAAAGCTGTGAGCACGTCCTTCATCAGCACTCTTCCTTCTCACAACTCTTTGAATCTCCGTTAAGGTTTCCAACTCACACCAAGTCTCATTTGCCCATTACCCATGACCTTGCTGACAAGTAGCGATGCTACTATCTCCAATTTAAAAAATCTCTTCCGCACCCTTTGAACTCTCCATGGCCTATCCTCTATTCAGCTCTACCTCCATCCCTCACCACTGCACCCCACCATGCCCCATCCATAACTCCGTTCCTCAGTCTCTGGTTTTGTACGCATATCCCCACTTCCTGTGAACTTGACTGCAGTGTTAATGTAAGCCTAGCTTGTGATACTAATAAATAAACTTTAAAACGTTGCTAACACAATCCTAGCCAGATCGTGAAGTTGAAACCAAGGCATAAAGGTTATATTTATTGACTGAGCTTATTGAATTGTTCAGTCTCTCAGCTCTCTTCCAACATAGCCCAGTGTCCAGCCATCCCCCATTTATACATGCTCAGTGACAACATGCACCATCTGCTTCTCCTAAACTTAACAGGACATTAATATCTCTGACTGTTGAATAAAAGTTTAAAGTTTATTTATTAGTCACAAGTAGATTTACATTCACAATGCCATGAAGGTATAGTCACCACACTCCAGCGCCTGTTCAGGCACACTGAGGGAGAATTTAGCATGGCCAATTCACCTAGTCCACACATCTTTGGACTGTGGGAGGAAACCGGAGTACCTGGAGGAAACTCACGCAGGCACGGGGAGAGCACGAGACTCCACACAGACAGTGATCTGAGGATGGAATTGAACCACTGTGAGGCAGCAGTGTCACTGTGCTATCATGCCACCCAAAATGTATTTCTATAATTATTTCCTCTCCTTCTCATTTATAATCCTCCCTAAAACCCATCTCCACGACTGGGTATTTGGTCCTCACCTTTATTAACTCCCTTATCTTTTATCTCATCACCCATTTTTATTCTGTTTTACCTTTCTGGACACTTTCAATGTGGGTAGATACTGTTGTGGGGATTAATTCTACTCCCAAATGCTGCAGGATCATGTATATTTATACACCTCAGATGACAGGACTGAGTTTACTTGTTACCAATTAGCTTAAGTCCTAAGAAGCAAGCATGAAGAAAATAATCCTAAATGAGGCAACGTTAATGCCCACAAAACCATAACATGAATCACTACCTTCAGCAAAAGGAGAAGACTTTTGAAATTATATCAGGATGACATTCATAGAGAAATCACCATCCCTACTCACACTGTCCCAACATCCCACACACCTTAGTCCCAACACAGCTCCAACATAGAACCCCAACACACTGCCCTCCCCCATCGCGACACAGATACTCCCCTACCCCGACACATATTCCCCCCCACCTGACGCACTCCCCCCCCCTCAAACTGATGTACTCTCCCTACCCTGACACGCACCCCCGACACACAGCCCCCCACACTGACATGTATCCCCCCTCCCCAATATGCAGCCCATCATCCCGATACGCACCCCCCCAACTCCGACGCGCACCCTCCTGCTCTACACACATCCCACCCGCCCTGACACTCAACGTCCCACCTCGACACACTTTCCTCCATCCCGACACATGCCCCCCTCACTCCGATACATTCCCTCTCACCTCGACAGACACACTGTCCCCCCACCACGACACGCCCCCCTCCCACCACGACACTCTCCACCCCACACTCTGACACACTTCCTCTCACCCTGACACACACACCCTTACCCTGACATGCAACCCCCACCCCCTCATCCTGACACACAACCTCCAACCCTGGCACACATCCAACTCAGCCCAACACACATTCCTCCAGCCCGACATGCACACCCCCACCACAACACATACTACCCCGACCCTAACACACTGTCCCCACCTGATGCACACATCCCCCATCCCAACACATACCCTGATCCCGACACGCAACCTCCCATCCCGACACACCCTCCTGACATGAATACCCCCTCCCCAACACACACCCCTCCGCCCTGACACGTAGCCTCTTGCCCCGACACACCCTCCCCTCCACCCTGACATACTCTTCCCATCAATCCAACCCACATCTGTTCCTTCTCACACACTCTCCCTCCCTCTCCCCACAACCAGACACATACATTCCCCCACCCCGACATAGCTCCCCTATCCAGGCACACACCTCCCAGCCCAACAAACTCCCCGCAACCCTGACATTCACCCCCACCCTGATGCACACACACCCCCCCCAACACATATACCCCCTACCCCAAAACATATTCCCCACATTACAATACACACACACATACAAACTCCCTCCAATACCAACCCCACAACATGTACTACATCCCACCTGCCCCGATCCCTTGAAAAATAATGGGGTGTTGTGATATTTCTTACTGTGCCCTTGAAAAATGTAAGAGAACATCTGAAACAGGCAAAGAGCCTATTGAAAAACACTGAGAAATGCAAAAATGTAAGCTCTTAAGATTTACAATCAAGGCGACCTGACAGCAGATTGCTTACTCGCCTCTTTAAAAGTAAAACAACTGAGCTGTGATTACTGGTTCTGGGAGATTGGTTAGAAGTAGACCCACGTTTTGAACCATAAAGAGGGAGTCTCATTCTAGGTGAGTCAACATTCAATCACTTAGATACCTGATGCTTTATCAGAGGTGCGTGGAAACAGCAATGTAGCAGAGTCCCATCAAAAACTTGCTCATCCCACCAATAAAACCTGGGCTATCTGTTTGCAGAGTTAGAATCATAAAATCCCTATAATAGTGCAAAAGGAGACCATTTGGCCCATCAAGTCTACACTGACCATAAATCCCACCCAAGCCTCTCTATAACCCCATGCATTCACCCCACCTAGTCCCCATGACACTAAGGAGTAATTTAACATGGCCAATCAACCTAACCCGCATGTCTTTCAGACTGTAGGAGGAAACAAGGAGAATGTGCAATCTCCACAAAGGCAGTGACCCATGCTGACAATCGAACACGGGTCCCCAGGTTCCTGATGCTGTGAGGCAGCAATGCTAACCACTGTGCCACCATGCCGCCCTCAATTGTCTACCTGCGGAAGGGCAGGAGCGGCAACCAATGTCACCAGCTGTGGCACTAAGGTAAGACAGCTGGTAACCTCCCCAATCAATTAGCTGCATCTCAGTAAGGTCATTATCCATGGTTCGATCATGCTCGGCACATAGTCAACAGATAAGCACCTCCGATGGCCAATAATCTGATGGAATCATGCTCAAGGAGAAATAGGTGGACAGATTTGTTCAGACAGGATTACTGCCCGAGTCTAAATCTGTTTTAGATTACACCGTGGCTCTTTTTACTGAGTAAGTTTAAGGATGTCCTCTGAACCAAAGGTCCGTCAATCACGTCTGGCAGTGAGTGGTGGTGGGTGGCACAGTGAGTGGCAACATCAGCTGAGTCAGAAGACTGTGGGGTTCCATTTTATTTATTTATTAGTCACAGATAGGCTTACATTAACACTACAATGAAGTTGCTGTGAAAATACTCAAGTGGCCGCAGTCTGGCGCCTGTTCCGGTACATTAAGATAGAATTTAGCATGGCTAATTCACCTAACTAGCATGTCTTTGGAATGCGGGAGGAAACTGGAGCACCTGGAAGAAACCCACACAGACAACGTGCAGACTCCACACAGACAGTGAATCGAACCTGGGTCCGTGGCACTGTCAGGCAGCAGTGCACTCGAGATCTGAGCAAACGACCTACGCTTAAGCTTAGCGAATCACAAAAGGGTTACACAGAACAGAATGAGGTCATTCAGCCCATCAAACCTATTCAGGTTCTCTGCTACCTCAAGGCATCCCAAAGCAGTCCATTCTGTACAGCCACTTTTGCTGTATTGCTCTTTGATTCAAGCCTTTCTTGAGGTGAGGGAGCTGAGGGCATTTGGGTCTAACAGGAGTTAGCGTGTCCAAGTCTTTTGCTTCATCATTAGATGTGTGCTGAAACAAGGGGCAGGTTCAACATTTCTGCAGCCAGAGCTTCGAGGCTCACACTTGGCTATCACACATTCTTTTTTAAAAAATGGAAATATTTTTTATTTTTAGACTGCAAACAACTTGGGTAGCAGCGTTGTTTTGGAGCGCTGACTTTTTAATAGGATAGCAGACCTGTACGAGTTTCTCTCTGGGGGCTTGAGGAAGCCTTCTCAAATCCCTCAATCTGCTACTAATTTGAAAACATATTCCTCGCTGCGGTTTCTAAAATAAGACTCGGTCAGATATCTCCCAGTGGCAGATTGAAGATCCAAGCTAAAGACAGGAAAGTTTGCTAATGGAAGCTGGGCAAGGGAGGGAAAAAAGGTTACAAATTGTTTGATCGTGGCTCGCATTGCAAAACTTGAATGCGGCAACAATTTGCATTTCTAGAGCGCCGTTAACCAAGTTTAACCGAGTTAAACATAACTTGCCTTTCATAAACACATGCTGGCTTTGTCCAATCCCGTTAATGCTTTCCAAATGTTCTGTTATAGCAAAGTTCATTTATTCGTCAACAAGCAGGGTTACATTAACACTGCAATGCAGTTACTGTGAAAATTCCCTGGTCGCCACATTCCAGTGCTTTTTAGGTACACTGAGGGAGAATTTAGCATTGTCAATGCACCTAATCAGCACGTTTTTTGGACTATGGGAGGAAACTGGAGCACCCAAAGGAAACCCACGCAGACACAGGGAGAGTGAGCAAACTCCACACAGTGACCGAGCCGGGAATTAAACCCAGGTCCTTGGTGCTGTGAGACAGCAGTGATAACCACAGTGCCATCCCATATCATTATGTCTTTTATAATAGACTCTAGCATCTTCTCCACGACCGATGTCAGGCGAACTGGTCCATAATTCTTCCTTTCTCTCTCTCCCTCCATTTTTTAAATAACGGGGTTACATTTGCCACCCTCCAATCTGTACGAACTGCTCCAGTGTTTATGGAATTCTGGATGACGATCACCAATGATCCAATATTTCCTGGGCCACTTCCTTTAATACTCTGGGATGCAGATTATCAGGCCCTGTTGATTTGTCAGCCTTTAACCCTATTCATTTCCCCAGCATCACTTACTTACTAATACTGATTTCTTTCAAATCCGCCCTCTCACTTGACCCTTGGTTCCCTAACATTTCTGGGAGAACGTCTCGGGCTTAAGACGACAAGAATCAAAACGATTTTATGCTATCTGAATCCCTTAAGTATAATTTACAGCAAATCTTCGCTCACCTGCCACAGCTCATTAGGGCCACGGTTAAAACCAAAGAAGGTTCTGCTTAAATGTGAATCAGGTTGTAATGGCCAAGCAAGATCGAATACAGTTCACATTTGCCTGCAGTGTTAATTGCAGTTCTAATTCATAATAAAGTGGCAGAAGATTCATCAACATGCACGCCAGCGCTTTGCTTCTGCCTTCTCAGACTCAGTTTTCCAAGTTTCTTCACTCACTTCTGAATCATTGTTGACTGGGTAGCATGCTTGCCCCGGAGTCAGGAGGTCATGAATTCCTGCACGATTGCTAGAGACTGCACTACATAGTCGGGGCTATTGGTTTGTAAACCTCTTCAACAGAACATCCCCTTTACAAATGGATGAATAATCAGTGTTCTCCCCTCAGCCGTCTACTGACTCTGTCTACACATTCTGCCACCTCGGCAAAGCAGCCAGCATAATTAAGAACCCCACGCACCCCCGGACACTCTCTCTTCCACATTCTTCTGTCAGGAGAAAGATACAAAAGTCTGAGGTCACATACCAATCGATTCAAGAACAGCTTCTTCCTTGCTGTTGACAGACTTTTGAATGGACCGACTTCTCATTAATTTGATCTTTCTCTACACCTTAGTTATGACTGTAATACTACATGCTGCACTCTCTCCTGTCCTTCTCCATGAACGGTATGCTTTGTATAGCGCACAAGAAACAATACGTTTGACTGTATACTAATACACATGACAATAATAAACTAAATCAAAACAAGGACCTCATCCAAATTACGGAAAATAATGCTCTGGGTCAACTTGTATCTTGGGGTGGAATTCTACCACGCCCCCACTGGTGGACTCAATGTTGGGTTGAAGGGGAGAACTCGGTGGAAGAACTGGGCCATAAGTCTGAATTTCCCATGGGATCGTCTGCGGTTGGCCCCATAGTTGCACATCAAACCCACTAGTGGTCAGCGTGAAACTGATTTACCTCCAGCTAATGGGATGCAAATGAAGGCCCAAAGTGAATCTTCACCCAGCCCAATCACATTCCTATGACATCAGCAGTAAAACACGCCAGGCCAGAAGATGGCTGGAACTGCATGGCATGTAGAATTTGGGACTTCCCTGAACAATGTCTGACGCTACTGCTGGAATTCAAGATGGAGCAACCCGGGACTCCCGAACAGCCAAGGATGGGGGGGGCAGCATCAGACAGGTGGATCTTTCGGTTTCAAGGGCAGTGAGGGGGGGACGCAAAGGGGCAGCGGGGGAAAGGGGGAGAGGCAGCGGTGGAAAGGGGGGGAGATAATAGGAGGAGGGGAGAGGCAGTGAAGGAGGAGAGAGACAGCGACAAAGGAGGAGAGGCAGAGAGGGAGGAGGGAGGCAGCGAGGGGGAAAGGCAAGACAACGAGGGAAAGAGGGGTGGCAGCAAGAGAGATGCAAATGCAGGGAACAAGCTTTAGCAACAGAGGCTTCGAACACAATTGCATCAATTCTTTAAATTCTGATCGAGAAGGGATATTTGATTAAATAACTTGCCCTGCACATTCCAAATAAAAGCTCTATCTATGCAGAAGAAAGGCAGCTGCTTTTAACCTCAGCTGCTCTCACGTGTGTGCAACACGTGGGCACCAATTCACACAGCAGGTCTAAGGCAGAGGTAACAAGACAGTAAATGTATAAACGAGAAATTTGCATGCAGCTCTCAACTGTGCTGTTACAAGATCGACAGCAAGATCAAAGCTTAATGATGGAACATTACAGGAAGAAAGTCTCATGCTACAGAGAGCGTCAATGTATAATTTAAAAGATTAGATTGATCAATGGGACAATCACTCTCAATGCTTTGGTTAACTAAAACCAAAAGCCAAAACATTGAGATATCTTCCATTCCCTCCTCAAAAGTCAAACAGGAATATACCGGAAGCTCTTATGGGTGGTTCTCATCCATTCTAAATTACAATCACATTTGGCCAACTCTCCCTTTCCTCTCGGTTTTACCTCTCTCCCACCCACCTCCCTCGTTCCTTCCACATCTTCATCTGTCACAGTTCACCCTCTGATTTCAGCTTCACTGCCTTTTGGCCATTCACACCTTCTAGTCTCCCTAAGGACTGCCATTAGCACCTCTTAGCCTTTCCTCTTGTTTTTGTGGTATAACTCATCTTTCATTCCCTCACCCTACAGTATAAATATCTCCCACTTTCTTTGTCTTTTAGCTTTGACAAAGGGTCATCTGGATTCGAAACTCTTTTCTCTCTTTACAGATGCCGCCAAATCTGCCAAGATTTTCCTGCATTTTCTCTTTTGGCCAACCCTCTAGTTTGGGCCCGGAGATTCAGGAACTGAACAATAATCCAAGGCACTGGAAGGGAACATTACAACAGCAATTTTTTCTTTTAAAAACAATTAAATTGACTATTTAGAAAAAATATCAGAAATAGGGACTGGTGGGAGTTGAAAGGGCTCTCAGATTGGTATGACTCCTGCTCTGACTAAGATTGCAAGAGGGTTGTGAACGTAGCCCAGACCATCATGCAAACCAGCTTCCCATCCATTGACTCCCACTTCTCACAGCCTTGGAAGAACAGCCAGCATAATCAAGGACCCCATGCATCCCAGATATACTCTCTTCCATCGGGAAAAAAAATACAAAAGCCTGTGATTACATGCCAGCCGACTCAAGAACAGCTTTTTCCCTGCTGACATCAGACTTTTGAATGAGCCTACCATATATTAAGCTGATATTTCTCTACATCTTATCTGTAACTGCAACATTATATTTTGTTCTTTGTTCTTTCCTTCTCCCCTATATATTCTATGCACAGTATGCTTCGTCTGTATAGCTTGCGAGAAACTTTTCACTATATCCCAATATGTGACAATAATAAATAAAATCAAAACAAATTAACATTGAAGAAGCATCTGATGATCCAGTCCAAAGATGTGCGAGTTAGGTTGATTGGCCACGTTAAATTAACCTTAGTGTCAGGGGGATGAACATGAAGGGTTACAGTTATAGGACCTGGGTGAGATTGTGAAGGCTCAATGGGTTGAATGACCTCTTTCTGCACTATATGAATTCTAGGATTCTATAATGAGGTGATTGGCCTGTTGGCTTTCCAGTTGGTGGGGGCATTGCAAGATTGGACATGTTGGGCATCTACTGGCAAGGAGCAAGAGAGTGGTTGACAATGGCAGGCAATATGATGAAAAAACCCTTCTTGAATATAATCAGAGTTGGCAATCCTACCTAGCCCCTCCTCAAAAATGAGTGCATCACCAAGTGATTACGACCCTTTTTTGATATAATTCATTCCTCTTGCCATGGCACAAGCACAGACATCTTAGTGAGTTTAATGGTAGCACAAGTTGGTCTGTCCACCAGCCAAGGAAAGCACAGCCACCCCCCCGCCCCCCGACCCGCCATGATTTTGTGCACATCAGGCATGTCATATCAGCCGTCAGTTGGGGGTTCCTCATCCTCTGATCCCACCTCTAAGGCCAAACCGGTGAGCAGAAACTCCTCAGTCTCAGCAGCACCCATGGATCGGCTTTCCAGGTCAAGTCAGGCAAGAGCGGGGGAGCTAAGAGAGGCCCCCTCCACGTACCTGATCAGGAGGCTCCCCTCCCTCCCCCACAATCCTAACCTCACAAGGAGGCTATCAGCAATTACTGCATATAGGGCCTCCTGCCTGCCACTCGTAGAATGTTAACGGTGGTGGGATGGGACCTTAAGTTGACTTAGTTGGCTACCTAAGGGCCCCAATTGATTCCAGGCAGGGAAGCCAACTTCTACTTTTCTCACTCCTCACTGATTAAGAGAGGAGGAGGCGGCATTGCAATATCCACCAACATCATCATCACCACCACCCGTAAACCCCTCCTCTCCCTTCCCACCTCCCCACAGCAGCAGTCCAAAATCATAAATACAGCCTGGTTGGGGAGGGTTAGGTGAGGCGACGGGAAGGTGTCAAATCTGGTTTATTCTCTCTCTTTCTTCCCCTTCCTCCCTCTAGAGAAGCAACTACCATAAGGTACAGAATCAAATAGGAAAGAGGTAGTAGTAGAGTGGGTACAATTTTGTCTTTTAAAAGGCATTCAGATAGTTACATGTGTAAGATGGATATAGAGGGAAATGAGCCAAAAACAGCAATTGGGTCTAGCTTAGTCATAACAACTGGATTGCATGGAAACGTTGGGCTGAAGAGCCTGTTTCCATGAAATCACAGATCCTTAAAACGTAGAAGGCTATTCAGCCCATTGAGTCTTTACTGAGGCCTCATCCCGGTAACCGCACATATTTGCCCCACTAATCCCCTAATCTAAACATCTTGAAACACTTATGGGAATTTTAGCATGGCCACTCCACTTAACCTTTGGAGTGTGGGAGGAAAGTGGAGCACCCAGAGGAAACCCATGCATTTATATAGTGCCTTTCACAGGCTCGGATGTCCCATGTCACTTCACAGGAAGTACATTTGCAACGTAGTTAGTCACTGTTGTACCACAAGTAACATGGTTGCCAATTTACCCTCAGCAAGCTCCCACAGACAACAATGTGATAATGACCAGATGACCTGTTTCAAATAGAGTGAGGGGTAAACATCAGCTAGGATACTGAGGAGAACATGCGTGCTCTTCTTAGAAATAGTGCAGTGGGATCTTTTAAGTCTATCCAAGTAGGATGGGACATCTGATTGACAGGATGTCTGAAAAGAAGGCACCTCAGACAGGGCAGCACTTCTTTGGTCAGCCTATATGATAGGTTCATATCTTGGGAGAGAAAAAAAATGCACTACTTTGGTACTATAGGTGAACCTCTGAGATTGGAAATAGAGCAGGTGAGAGGAAATTGGATTTGCATTAGTTAGCTGACCCAGGAGCATTCTAAAGCTGACATGGAAAGCCTGCAGGGGCTAGGAGAGGAGAGAAGAGTGTTTAATAATTTTCTCACACTAACATTTTTTGCTTCCTTGACGACAATATTGGAGCTGGAGGCACAAACCAACTAATAATTTTAAAAGATTGGTATTATTAGTGTTAATTTTGAAATAAACTAGGTATTAATTTCAAGCTAAACACACTATTATTTTAATTTTTGAGAGAGTTTCAGAGTCTGGCAAGTGATAATTACCTGCTGAGAAATTTATTTGATGTGGCCACAGCAAATGATCAGCAAATAGTTCAAAATTTAGCAAAACTTGGAACACCTTTAAGTAAGTCCATGTAAATTAATTTAGCGTCTTCGAAATTTATTTATAAATAACCCCACATAAATGAGGACATATAAGTACCCCACATTGCATGAGGGGAATGTTGCAATCAAGGATGGTAGAGACCCCGCCCCCCACTATTCTTCATGACATTTTAACAATGAATGTCTCAATTGAAGTTGGATCATGGGGGGAGAATGAGACACAAGTTGGAGATGAGGTGCAAAACTTCACGAATAATTTGACACGCAAGTCCTAATAGACAGCTGTACAGTTCCAGTGAGAGAATGTAGAGGGGATCGTAAAATTCCTACAGTGCAGAAGGAAGCCATTCAGCCCATCGAGTCTGCACCGACCCCAATCCCTTCCAGGCCCTATCCCCATAACCCATTTTGTATCCCCCTGACACTAAATGGTAATTTTAGCATGGCCAATCCACCTAACCTGCATATCTTTGGACTGTGGGAGGAAACTGGGACATCCGGAGGAAACCCACACAGATAAGGGAAGAATGCACAAATTCCACACAGACTGTGATGCCAGCTGGAAATTGAACCCGGGTCCCTGACGCTGTGAGGCAGCAGTGCTAACCATTGTGCCGCCCCAACGTGGTGTGATGGCCTAGACTGTTAATCTTGAAACGTTCTGGGGACCAGGGTTCGAATTCCATCATGGCATGTGGTAGAATTTGAATTCAATATTCCGATGACCACAAAACCATTGCTGACTGTCAGAAAATCCCATCTGTTCACTAATGTCTTTTAGGGAAGGAAATCTGCTGTCCTTACTTGGTCTGGCCTACATGTGACTCCAGATCCACAGCAATGTGGTTGACTCTCAAGTGCCCTCTGAAATGGTTTAGCAAGCCAGTCAGTTGTATCAACTGCTCCCTACTTGTGTGCTGTAGTGACACAAGGCGGCAGCTTGGCACCACCTTCTCAAGGGTAACTAGGGATGGGTGCACTAGCCCCACAGACCCATGAATGAATAAAAGACAAGGTCATCTCATGAGCAAAGCTTTTTAAAAAATGAAGAATAGATGGGTAGAGGAAAGCACAAGGGACAGAAAACATGAAAAAATGCATATCAATTTCTCCCTCTACCATTGCACGCAGGATATATCATGCTTCTTTTAAAACATCGTGCGCACCCTCCCATTTTTCTTGAATGTGTTCATCAAAGGAAATTAAAGTAATAACATAAAAGACGTATTAAAAATCTATCTTTTTTTCTGTGCAACTTTTCTCTCTAGAATGAGCTCATGAATCGCAGTGTTCACACTGTGCAGGACATTAGGTTGTTCTCCCCTGTACGTAGGCGTAAAGTATTTAATTAAAAACAATGCTGGGCACTTTACTTTTGTAATTAAGTTGTTGGCTCTGATGTACTAAAACCACTTTCTAGAGTACCAAGGACTTACTGCCAAATTTACTTTCTCAGGTTTGAAATATTTGCAGGCAGTGGAGGCGGGTTGGGGAGTGTTGTTGGCAGATCCGGTTGGAGGACTGCAGTCTCACCACAGTGCCAAATCCATCTCGCAATCCTTCACGTAGTTCTCAGATTCCATTCTGCAGAGTCACTCAGTTGGCCACATGCTTGCCTCAGAATCCTGATACCCTGGTGCAGGGCTGAAGGGAATGCAGCATTATCAGAGGTGCTGACTCTTTTTCAGATGTGTTAAACTGGCTGCTGCCCACTCAGCTGAATGGAAACGACCCTGTCACATTACTTCAAAAAGTAGGGACGCTGTCCACAATGATCTAAGTCGAATATTTGTCCCTCAGTCAACGTCACTGAGACAGATTATTTGGTCATAAATACATGACTTTCTGTGCATTGGCTTCCTGCAATAATGGCTGCACGGTTAAAACACTTCATTGTTCGTAAAATGAACAGGCTTTGGAAAGTCAGAAGGAGTGTGAGTAGACGCAGAGTCTCCATCTTCTGACCTGTTGTTGTAACCACAGTATTTATATGGGTGGTCCAGTTCGGTTTCTGATCAACGGGTCAATGATAACCCTCCCCCTCCCCATACCCTGCACCCTCTCCCACACAGACACACACACACAAACAAACAATGTTGATAGTGGGGTATTCAGTGATGGTAATGCCATTGGAGGTGTCCACTGCTTGGAAATTCTGTTTGTCACAATTGTTGCCTGCCACTTGTCAATCCAAGCTTGAACGTTGTCCAGATCTTTCTGGATACGGGCATGGACTGTAGTTGTGCAGTTGGTACCACGAATGGTATTAAATGTTGTGCAATCATGAGCAACCATATGGCTTCAACACCAAGGAGTAATCAAGATTTGCCACTTAGAATGTTTCCAAATAGTCAAGTGACAACAACAACTTGTATTTATATAACACCTTTAATGCAGGAAAACGTCCAAAGAGGCAGGATATTATTGGACATATTTTGACAATGGGCCACAAAAAGAGATATTAAGACAGGTGTCCAAATGCTTGATCATGGGGATACATCAATCAGTGTCTGAAGAAGAGGTGAGAAGGAGAAAGTTGAAGCAGTGTAGGAAGGGAATTCCAGATCTGAGAGTTGGTTGATGAAGACCCAGTTGGCAATGGTGCAACAATGAAAATGAGGGATGCGCAATTAAGAGGCTCGAATAAGAAAACAGGCGAGAGCTCACAGGGTTGTGAGACTGCAGGAATAACAGAGCATGGGAGGAGAGAGTTCCTGGAGGTGGAAACAAGGGCTGAGGATTTTAAAATCCTGTCAATTGTCAGAAAAACTCATCTGGTTCACCAATGTCTTTTGGGAAGAAAATCTGTCACCCTTTCGCAGTCTGGCCTACATATGGCTCCTGAGCCACAGCCATGTGGTTGACTCTCAACTGCCCTTGGGTAAACTAGGAATGGGAATAAATGCTGGCCAGCCAACAATACCCATGTCCCACAAATGAATAAAGAAAAACTGAGGGAAGCCAGTGGGGAATAGAACTGAATTTACATTAACCGGATAGGCTGGTCCTGAGGGGGAGGACATGCTATTAATAAAATGGGTGTTCAATTGATGCGATACACTGTTCAGAAAGCTTAATTTGGTAATTAGCTAATAAACAAGAGGATACTATACAAGGATACTCACTGATCATTGAACCTTTCTGCCATTATAGAGACTTAGGCAAGCTAGTCCCATTGCATGGGATATCTTTTTCTGTAATGTTTCCACTGATTATGATAACATATATTCCATCCACCTCCCTCCCCCCCCCCCCCCCCCCACCCCACAGGAATAAGAGCTTCAAACATTCACGATCGCACTAATTGATTTTTCTTAAGAACCCCACAATTAGCTGTCTCTTCCTGTCTTTCCTCTCTGGTTGTTTACAGAGATCGAAACAGATAAAGGACTTCAGTGAGGGTCAGGGGTCGCATCAACCTCCTGACCTTTCATCAGTGGGTCAGGACAAGAGGTCTCCCACAACATAAGAATGCACTGTTGTACAATGACACTATAAACACTGACAGATGTCAAAAAGCTGTAATGCCCAGTAATTATTTATCAGCATTGCAACCCCCTGACACACGGAAACTCGTGAACTCTGACTGAAGAGCAGATAAGTTCCACAAAATTAGCTTCAATCAAAAGCTGAATTATCCCCTTTCACTGACACAAGGCTAAGTTCTGCTCCAACTGACACAGATTTAATTAACTTTGTACGACATTTGCTCAACACTCTCCCTTTCTCATCCAAAGGCAGCATCTCTCACGCTTGTCATATGGCTCCAGAGGCATATCGTTCACATTTTACCTCGCTCAAGTCACGTGAACAAGAGCAGATAACTGACCACTAAGAAAGACATGGGGAGGATTTTCTGGCCGTCTTGCTCCAAGACCGGAAAATCCCACCCAAGCTCAATGGATTTGCTACAGCTCCTGTGGCAGGCCGGATAGGAAAATGCCACCTGCTCTTTCAAGTCTTTCCTCAAGCTTCCACAGATTAAAAATGGCCGGTCGATTCAATGCCATAGATGTGATGCTTCCTCATAATCAAGGCTATCGTAAAACAAAGTGCCATAGTCCCAGATGACCATAGGATGTGACTGATGATTACCTGAGGATCATCACACCTCAGGTGAGGGGCAAGGTTGAGAAGGCGGGGCATCATGAATAACCTCGGTTGGTACAGGAATTGAACCTGCGCTGTTGGTATCACTCTGTATCTCTAACCAGTTGGCCAGCCCATTGAGTTAAACTGACTCCCCGTTGTTTTAGTATCACCCTGATGAATCGGCACTCCCCACGGCTTACACATTAAAAAAGCTATTCACAACCTTTGGATGACCCCAAAGGACTTTGCAACCAATGGTAGTACCTCTTTTGAATCGTTGCTGTTGTAATGTAGAAAATGTAACAAGCAATTTGCTTACAGAATCCCACAAACAGAAAGAAAATGCCCAGATAATCTGTTTCAGCAACAGTGGCTGAGGGATAAAACTTGACCCAAGACACTGGGGAGAACTCTCTTTTCTTTGAAACAAGGCATGCCACCTTTTGTATCCACCCAAAAGAGTAGACAGGGCCTCAGTTAACACCGAATCGAGAAGTCCCACACCTATGACTGTGCGGCATTCACGCAGTACTGGCACTGAAGTGTCAACCTGGGTTATTTGCTCAGCTCTCCTGAGTAAGAATTGAACTCCAGGACCTTCTGACTCGCACGTGAGAATGTCAGGCACAGATGCATGACTGCAAACCTAAGCATGCTCTTCAGTTGCGCAGCATTCTTATCATAGAATCCCTACAGTGCAGAAGGAGGCCATTTGGCTCATTGAGGCTGCAGCAACCACAATCCCACCCAGGTCCTATCCCCATGCATTCACTCTAACTAGCCCTCCTGACACTGATGACCAATCAACCTAAGCCACCCATCTTTGGACAGTGGGAGGAAACCGGAGCACCCAAGGAAAACAACATAGATAGTCACCCAAGAGAAGATAGAAAACTCTACACAGACAGTCACTCGAATCGAACCCAGGTCCCTGGCGCTGTGAGGCAGCAGTGCTAACCACTGTGCCACCCATCTCTCAGGAGTCATGGGCAAGGAATTCGGAAATAGGAATCCTGGGTGAACCTTTCCTTCTCCAACCCACAAGTGGCAGCTGATTGCAATATTCTTATTGCTGCACCACCAGAGCTGGCTAATGACCCCTCCTCACCCCAAATCTCCAAATCACACTCATTAACCCTCTGCCTTCAAATCATAAAATACCTACAGTGCAGAAGGAGGTCATTCAGCCCATCAAACCTGCACAGACAACAATCCCACCCTGGCCCCATCCCCATAACCCCACATATTTATTCTACTAATCCCCCTAACATCCCTTGACACTAAGGGACAACTTAGCATGGGCAATCAACCTAACCTGCATGTCTTTGAACTGTGGGAGGACAACAGAGGAAACCCATGCAGACATGGGTGGAACGTGCAGACTCTGCACAGACAATCGTCCAGGCCAAGAATCGAACTCAGATCCCTGGCGCTGTGAGGCAGCAGTACAAACCACTATGTCACTGTACTACCCACCTTAATTGGGAGCTGTTCTTCGTGTGCACGGCGGTGCAGTTTAAGGGGGTGGAATCACGAATTAGGAGAGAACTGGAAGGCAGAAAATAAATAAATGGCGACCCCTGACTTATTTTGTTTTTCCTGCATCAACAGAGGGGCATAAATCTGCAACCTTGCTCTCCACGCCCATTATTACGATACTGAGTCTGGGTCATTTGAACACCTGACCCTTGAAATAAGAGTTCAGTGTGGGTCAGGGCGGGGGGAGGGGGTCTATTGCTGAATCACTCAGCGTAGAGACTTGGAACTTCAGTGCGGATAAGTGAATCCTGTTGGAATATTACACCCAATCATCGCAGTTGCGTTTGGCATGACCTCTCTCTTCATAAAAATCACATGTCACAGGATTTGGTGTCAACATTTCACAGCAGTGTTTATTTTCTTTTTAATTATGCACACATAGCAGGTCTGACGAAAGCGGACAAATAAAACCACAGATGGTGCCCAGCAGGTACCAGTCTTCAGTTCCAAACTCAAATGCAATCATTCCAAACATATTCAACATTTCCCTCCAGACCTGACCAACCTCTTCACAGCAGTGACCAGAACCAGACTTCACATTACTCACGGTTCATTATTCCACCTCCACCCAACAACTCCGCCCGTTCCCCCCCCCCCCCTTTCACCGAGGGTTGCCAACTCTCCAGGAATGAAAGGTTAATCGCCTGGTCACTGCTGTAAACAATCCCAGAGGAATAATAGAGGTATTTAAAATAATTTCTTTTGAAGAGGTTTTCTCATAATGCTTTTATTTGTTAATGATAAAATTATTGTAATGGGTTGGTGGAGAGGCTGAGGGGAACGGAAATGTATTTTGATTCAATGAAGCAGTTGGAGGTGGAAAGACCAGTGATGAAATTTCACGGGAATATATCCAAGAGACTTGTCAACTATACTTGTTTTCCGAGGATTACGCTGTTGGAATCATAGGATCCCTACAATGCAGAAGGAGGCCATTCGGCCTATCGAGTCTGCACTGACTGCAATTGAGCATCTTATCCAAGCCCACCCCCCTGACCTATCTCTGTAACCCCATGTATTCACTGCACTGATCCACCCAAACTACACACCTTTGTACACTACGGGGCAATTTAGCACAGCCAATCTACCTAACCTGCACACCTTTGGACTGTGGCGGAAACCGGAGACCCACAAGAAACTAACGCAGACACAGGGACAACATGCAAACACCATACTCAAAGTGACCTACAGCCGGAATCGAACCTGGGTCCCTGGTTGTGAGACAGTAGTGCTAACCACAACGCATTTATTTAAACCACCGTTCATATTTGAATGTTAATGCTGCAGATCTCATATCCTTAATGAGAGTAGTCTGTTGAGTGTTTCCAACATCCTCTGGGTTTTTTTTGTTTCAGATCTCCAGCTTCCACAGTCTTTGGCCTTTGTACATCGCTCTGATTCTAACCTTCCAAGATGCTGGTGAGACACCTGATCATATCAGAAGGGTAAAAACAAAGCATTTGTAGATCTTTTCTCTCCATTTTTTTTAACCAGATCTGCCTAGTAGGAAAACGAAGCGGAGAGGAGGAGTCAGATGTCTATTTTTCACACTCAGGCTAATTTCAATTCTTACTGAAATTGAAGGGAATTTTATAAGCCAGGGGATCATACAGAAACTATCAGGCCTATACCTACTCTTGGAAAGAGCTCTCCAATTAGTATTGTTCCCCAATGCATTTTCCTCCCAAAGCCCTGCAATTTCTCACACATCCATCCAATTTCACTTTTGAAAGTTACCATTGAATCTGATTTCTTTCAGACTGTGAATTCTAATCACAACAACCCTATACACGGCAGAAAATTTCTCATCTCGCCACTGGTGCTTTTGTCAATTACCTTAAAATCTGTGTCCTTAGCTTACCGACTCTGAGTGGGAATAATTTCCCCTCATAGTAGCTGTCAAAATCTCTCACTAATTTAATTATCCTTCTTAAATCTGCCCTTAATCCTCCACCTTGTATCTAAATAAACCTACATAAGAACATAAACTAAACGAAGGGGGGACCCTTTAAAACCGGGATGCGGAGAAATTTCTTGGCCAGAGGTTGGTGAATTTATGGAATTACACTGAAGGCTGTGGAGACCAGATCGTCAGTGTATTTAAAACAGATAGATAGGATTTCGATTGAGTTTATATATTATTGTCAGATATATTTACATGAAAAGTATTGTTTCTTGCATGATATACAGACAAAACATACCTCACGTAAAGGAGGAAAGGAAAGAATGCTGAATGTAGTGTTCCAGTCACAGCTAGGATTGGTAAAAGAATCAAAGGTTACAAGGAAAAAGTGAGAGAATGGGGTTGAGAAACATGTCAGCCATGATTGAATAGTGGAGCAAACTTGATGGGCCAAGTGACCTAATTCTACTCCTATATTTAATAGTCTTATGAAGCAGGTCTAAGGGGCAATGCTGAACTCCCAACATCATGTATTGCAATTTTTAATCAGCTGCAGTTTAAAAAGCATCTTCACAATATTAGGTAGTTAGAACAATGGGCTGGAAGTCTCAAAGCACCCGGTCGAAATTAACCAGTTGCAGGTGCAGACTTTCTCTTCTCTTATCATTGAAAGAAAAATTTTGTGTTTTTTTTTTGTAAGACAACTGTCTTTCCTTCCACTCTGTTCGGCCTCCAATGCTAGTTGCCAGGATGCACTCTAACACACTGCATTACAATAATGAGCTTACTTAATCTCAACCCGGTTTCTAGTGGTCAGGAGTTCAAGCACAAAACAGCCCATAATTTAGCATTAAATTGGCAGTTTCTTTCAGAGAGGCTACAAGGCTGTTTGGTGTGGGAAGTGAAAATATCACATAAGTTGAGAAAGAGAAATTAGAAGGAGAAACGAGTAGGTCAGTAACCAGAGGTCACGGATTTAAAATAATTGGCAAAAGAAACAGAGTGGGAGATGAAGAGAGTTGTTTTTAACCAGGCGAGTTGTGATGGTCTGGAATATACTGCCTGAAAGGCAGAAGGAAGCAGATTCAAGAACAAGTTTCGGAAGGGCATTCGAATCATAGAATTCCTACATTGCAGGAGGTGGTAATTCGGCCCATCCAGACTTAACCGACAAGCAATCCCATCCTATCCCCCTAATCCTATTTATCTGTTAATCCCCCCACACTAAGGGACAATTTGGCATGGCCAATCAACACAACCCGTACATCTTTGAACTGTTGGAGAAAACCAGGGCACCTGGAGGAAACCCACGCAGATTCAGGGAGAACATGCAAACTCCACACAGTGACTCAAGCCAGGAATCGAACTTGGGTCTCTGAGGCAACAGTGCTAACCATTGTACATAAAAAAAGGATAAAATTGTAAGACAGTGGGGGTTGCAGAGTTGGGGAGTAAGATAAATTAGAAAACTCTTTACAAGAGCCAGTGCAGACACGAGGGATCAAATGGCAACCTGCTGTGCTGTATGATTCTGATTTTGGGTAAGGACTGCATGACCATCTTTCCTCTGTACTTAACAGGCTGTTAAAAAAAACATTACATTGAAAACACAGTAGTTCCTAAATGTGAATCAATGTTTACTGTCAATGGTTGGAGATGCCCAATTGGAATAGCTTGCTTCACTTTTCTCATTGAGTACCAGCCAGAGCAGGATGTTGATTATGCTATTTAGATAAGTGCTTTGTATCTGTCATGATTGAGGGCCTTTTATTTATGTATTTACTTATATTTTGCTTGTTGTGATTCTTGGCATGATTACTATCACACATTGGGAAAATCTACACAGATCTAAGCACTCACATACTGGCATGGCTCCAAGCAACAGTACGGTCAGCATGCATGCAATCCATGCCAATCACAGGTCAATAAGTAACCTGAATATTTTGAGACAGTGGAGAATGGCGAGAAGAACAAGGACTGCATTCCAGTCAATTATTTTAAGAGGACTGAAGGGAATTTTGCCCTATCTTGTTCCAATTGGCCAAGTTTTCATCAGATATATAAAAAACACACTGGCACTTAAGCAATAAACAGGGAGAGGCGATGGCCTAGTGGTATTAGCACTAGACTATTAATCCAGAAACTGAGCTAATGTCCTGGGGATCTGGGTTCAAATCCCCACCACAGCAGAGGGTGGAATTTGAATTCAATAAAAAAAATTTGGCATTAAGAATCTACTGATGACCATGAAACCATCATCGATTGTTAGAAAAACTCTCCCACCTGGTTCATAATGCCCTTTATGGAAGGAAATCTGCCATCCTTACCTGGTCTGGCCTACATGCGACTCCCTGACCACAATGTGGTTGACTCTCAACTGTCCTTGGACAACAAGAGATGGGCAATAAATGTTGGCCAACCAGTGGCTTTCTTGTCTCATGAATGAATTTAAAACAACATTTCTTGTCCTCAAGATGCTCTGGACTGCTGTACGTCCAATGAGGTACTGACTTAATTTTTGAAGTATGGTCACTGTCTTGTTGCAGCCAATTTATGTACAGCTATAACCAATACATGAAATAGGACAGAAGTAGGCACCTGGTCCCTTGAGCCTGCTCCACCATTCAATAAACTCACAGCTAATCTGATTTTAACCTCAACTCCATGTTCCTGTCCACATCTGAATAATCTTTTACACCCTTGTTGATCAAGAATCGATTTAGATCTATCCAGCTCTCGCTTAAAAAAATTCAAAGACTCTGCTCCCACTGACTTTTAAGGAAGAGAGTTTTAGGGCCCAATTTTACCAACTGGAGGCTAAGGTCTCCGGTTGAGGGGAGGGTAGTGGAGATTCTTCCAAGTCCATCCCCACACCCACCCGCCATCTTCCCCAACCAGAGATCCATCTGAGCCCGCCCCCCTCCTCCAGCAGACACCGGCCAAAGGCCAGGAAGGTGCTGCAGGCTGTCCAACAAGTCAGTAAGAAGTCTCACAACACCAGTCCAACAGAACTTTAACCTGGTGTTGTGAGACTTCTTGCTGTGTTCACCCCAGTCCAACACCAACATTTCCACATCAACGAGTGCAGGTCAGAAGGATGGTGGAGGGAGGGAGCGAGCAATCCAGGTAGGTTGGGGGTGTGCTCGACCAAGGGAAGGGGGGGTGTCTGCCTCCCAGAGGAAGTCCGATTGCAGGAAGTGGGTCTATTGGAGGGGATCTGCCTCTCAGCAAGTTTGGATCACCCAAACCCATATGGAAAAAGAATCACCAAATAATCTGTTTCTGGTACTGCTCCTTGATGAATAAATACTGGCTCGGAAGAATTCTCCCCCTTCTTGTTAAATATGCCATGGTTGTTTCTACATTTAATGTTTTGGCCAGATGATAGCTCCCGTTAAATACAGCACTGAAGTCCCATCCCAGATTGTGCTCAAATACCTGGAGTGAGATTTGAAGCCTCAAACTTCTCACTCAGTGGAGGGGTTCTAAATTGAAAATATGTTTTTAAAAAACCGTAAATAATTATATAATTTGATTAACTGATTATTTAAAACACATTAAGGGTGGTACGGCTGCTGACGTGTCAAGGCTACACAAACCCGGGTTCCAGCTCTCCATCTGCTTTGGCCAATTTGAAGGAGGAGTTTTTCTTTGAAACTTATTTTAAATCATTCATTGCCGTGACTGGGAAGTTGAACCCAAATGCAGTCTGTTTCCTTGGTGTCCCACCTCCACTGCTGCTCCTCACCCAATGCCCCATGCCAAACACTAATTGGCTGCTACTCCCAACCACTTAGCAATTGTGGTCCTCCCACCATCCCCCCAAAAAATCAGAAGCTTTGCCTGCATCCCATGAAGGGCTAGTCTGCCACCCAGAAACATACCCATCACCTGATCAGGCCCTAATTTCCATCCGGCAGTGGTAACAAATCATGAGTGACATCCTCTGTGACTGCATGCCCTCTTGCTCTAATGTAAGCTCACCTACTGCATCTGTGAGCAATCCAACCCCAAATCTGACTATCCCTTTCCTGCTAAAATGCCTAGAGAAAGCTTATTCATATTCTTTTCCATGCCTTGTTAATTTTCTTATATATCTAAATCCTTTTTGTAACTCTCTTGTGCCCCTCTTATTTTTCTTTATTCATAGAATCCCTATAGTTAAAAGGAGGCCATTCAGCCCACTCAGTCTGCACCAACAACAATCCCAACCAGGCTCTATCCCTTTAACCTGATATTAATAGTTAATTTACTGCGGCCAATTTACTTAACCCACTTCGCTTCCTTTTATATTATTTACTCATCCTAACCATTTCACATTTAATTAAGCTTTTCTCATTGCTGATGTGCAACTCCAATGGTCAACTTTTTTCTTCCATTTCATCCAAAATAGATTTCCGTTCATCTCCTTATAATTTACCTTCTCCAATCCCAGCGCACTTTATCCTCGCACTTTTATTTCTCTTCTAACACTGAACCTGGATTATGGGATTATGATTTCCCAAATAGTTCTGTACCTTTAGACCATGTACCTGCTTGAACTCATTACCCAAAACCAGATTAACTAGTGTTTTCTTCTCCTTTTGTTCAGAGTCACTGAGAACAGGTTCTGAATGCATGCAATATAAAAATGTTAATCCCCTTCAACAAAAGCAATTTCCCTGTGACAACAATTGCGACCATTAAAATGTTACAGTCTTGTGATATAACTGTTGGGCCACTCAAATTTTTATCTTTCACTTACATTCTGCTGTTCAACGGTCCACTCCATGCCTTATGATGTGAATTTTAAAAAATTCATTCGTGGGACATGTGCATCGCTGGCTGGGTCAGCATTTATTGCCCAGCCCTTGAATTGAGTAGCTTACTAGGCCACTTCAGAAGGCAGTTGAGAGTCAATCACATTTGCTGTGGTTCTGGAGTCACATGTAGGCCAGATCAGGTAAGGACAGCAGATTTCCTTCCCTAAAGAATATCAATGATCAAGATGGGTTTCTCCAACAATCGATATTAGTTTCATGAGCACCAGATATTTTTTATTAAATTCAAATTCCACCATCCACTGTGGCGGGATGTGAACCCAGGTTCCCAGACACTTAGCTAAATTTCTGGATTAATAGTCTAGCAATAATACCACTAGGCCATCACCTCCCCAGATGATACCATAAGTGATAAACCACAATGATAACTTGTATTTATATAGAAACTTTAACATTCTAAAGCACCTCAAGGTACTTTACAGAAGCATTATAAAATGAACATTATGAATATGGAATCATGAGTGGCATGGTGCTTGACACTGCTGCCTCATTGAACCAGGGATCCAGGTTCAATTCCAGCCTTGGGTGACTGTGTGGATTGCACATTCTCCCCATGTCTGCATAGGTTTCCTCTGGGTGCTCCAGTTTTCTCTCATAGCCCAAACATGTGCAGGTTAGGTTGATTGGCCATGCTCAATTGCACTTTAGCGTCAGGGACATTAACAAGCTAACAGGTACATGGGGCTACAAGGATAGGATCTAGGTGAGACTGTTGTTGGCACAGGCTCGAAAGACTGAATGACCTCTTCTGCACTGTAGGCTAAACAGCCCCTCGAGCCTGCCCTACCATTTATTAAGAGCATGGCTGGTTTGATATGTTCTTGATGGTGGGGAAGTCCAGAAGTAAGGGTCATACTTTGAAAATAAGAGATCAACCTTTTAGGACTGAGATGAGAAGGAATTTCTTCACCCAGCACATGGTGAATCTGTGGAATTCACTGACACAGTTGAGGTCAAAACATTGTGTAATTTCAAGAAGAAATTAGATTGGGCTTTTAAAAAGGTGGCTGGGGTCAGATCTAAGATTCCCATCCCCATTTCCAGCACAGTCAATTTTCATTGGCATGGGAAAGAGGGGCAGGATGGAAGCACACACACACAATGCGCTGCCTAGTTCACATGTCACCATGAAGTGCTTTTATATGTGTTTCCTAAAGTGAGTGATGACAGTGCTGTGATGTGAAAAGGTAAGTGACCATTAAATAATGTGGTTGCCAAGTTGTTATTTCTGACAACTGCCAAGCTGTCAAGGGAAACGAACAGCACTGTGAAAGTGGAAAAGTCTTCAGATGCATTACAATAGATGATTCACTTGGATAGGGTGTTATTCTGCATTGTGCAACACTCAAAAACTAGCCCAGGTTCTAATCCAGATTGGATTGTGTGAAATATCCCTATTGCTCTCATTCTTTCTTTGAAGTTCAGCACAGACATCCATTGGAATGCGTCAAAGCATATGCAGATGTCTGAGCTTTCACTAAATCTTTGAAAATCAGTTCAGCTATCTGTCTGACTCTTTCCAAAACTTCTAATGGCCTCTCCTCAATACAGACTGTTCATGGGATTACCATTTGAATGTCTGGTTTTCTTCAAAGGATGTAATAATAACTTCTGCTCTGTAGGATTTGTTTGCACAGTTATTCAGGGGAATGTCAATTTTTATGCTTGGATGTCTTCAAAACCAACAATGGATCTGCTCAGCAGTATTTGTTTACATGGCTGTGCAGGAAAACATAAGCTGTTTATTTTGGCAGAATTATGAGCTTCTGAAATGGATAATGTTTTCTGAAGTTCTGTTTCTGTTTGGCTATTTTTACAGGTTTATGAGCTTTTCAAAGACAGTGGAAAGAAAGGGCATGTGAAATGTTGACAGGGAGGTGATGGAAGAGCTGCAAGGAGTTCTGGAGCTGTGGATAAGGCACTTTGATGAGGTTATAAGGATAAGGACTGAAAAAAATTCTAAGTGCTGAATTCCTGTAAAAACTGAAGTAAATCTCACTGGTTATTTTAATGAGATTATCAAAATGCATCTCCACATGCTGAGCACTGCAGAGTTATTCAGTGTGAATCACAATAAAAATCAGAGGATGGGGCCTATTCCCGTTGGAGAGGCAAGCAGTACAGTGCTGAGCAGGCCAATGATTGGCACAGATCTGTCAGCACAGTGATCGCCGCATGCGCAGTAGCCCTGCACAGCTGGCCTCCCAATTGCTGGTCAGCCCCGTGACCCTGCAATACTCCTTTCTAGTCCCCCTATGGCCCCTGCAAAAGCAGTGCAGCAGGCTCACAGAATTGCCCCCAAGGAGAGTGAGAAGGCAGCCAACCAAAAAACCAAATACAATTACAAACTATAGTGCTGAATCCTTAGCATGTCTCACCCTTCCCTATCTCTATAGCAACGCCAGTCCAACCCCAAGTTCTCTGTCTTCATTTATATCCCATCATTGACTGCCATGCCTTAAGCTGCCTCAACCCTGAACTCTGGAATAATCTCCTATCCATCTTCCCGAGCTCCTCTGCTGTCCCCTCTGTAATGCCCCACAAATGCCACTCACTACACATTTGTCCAATCATCCTCATATTTCTTTATGTGAGCAGTGCCAAAATTTGACTAACTGCACTCCTGCAAAATGTCTTGAGATGTCTTTAGAGAATTGGGTTAACAATTGTATTAATGAGACCATGATGATGTAAAGAGTTTAACAAAATAATGCAACAGTTTTGAGATTATAGTTGGTAGAAAATATAGAGTAATGAGTTAATGCAACGATGATATTAATGATGAAGTGTGCATGATATTGGGGTCAAATGACCAAGAAACATCTAAAGTGCAAGCCAAAGAATAAACAATGTTCATAACGCCATGCACTTATCATGAACTTTTGTCAATAGTGTAAATAAATAGTTTCTAGAAAAAATATAGTCCAATGATCTCAAGTAACTCATAGAATCATTGGAAGTTCTTCAAAACAATCTTGTATTATGCTTGACACTATATTAATTACGAACTATAGCTGCTGTTGAATACAAGTCAGAGGATGCTGAAACTCTAATAGTACTCTGTCCAGACCACAGTATCTAACTTTTTTACCTAAACACAAGGGAATCATTTGAGCCCTGATGACAAAGTACAGAAAAGCCACAAAGCTAAATGCCAGCATCAGAGACAAGCTACAAGAAAAACTTGAACACTTCAGCCTTCAAAAGAAAACCGCTGAAAGGAGACTTCACCGTGATACACACAATACTTAAACGATGCAGGAGAGGTAAATCCAGAGCACCCTTTAGAGTTACATTAAGCTCATACTGGTGAAAAGCAGATCTCGGACAGACGCCAGGAAGCTGTTTACGCAGCATATAATCAATACTGGAAAGGAACTTCCCAGTTTAGCAGTGGATGTCAAAAATGAGAGTTTTTTTTACAATTCATTCATGGGATGTGGGCATCGCTGGTTGGGCCAAAACTTATTTGCCTGAGGGCAGTTGAGAGTCAACGACATTGCTGTGACGCTGGAGTCACATGTAGGCCAGACCAGGTAAGGACAGTAAATTTCCTTCCCTGAAGGATATTAGTAAGCCTGATGGTCGGGTTTTCCAACAATCGACAATGGTTTCATGGTCATCAGTAGATTCTTAATTCAAGGTATTTTTAATTGAATTCAAATTCCACCATTTGGATTCAAAGCCAAGTCCCTGGGACATTAGCTGAGTTTCTGGATTAATATCACTGGGCCATTGCTTCCCTTTGTTCGAGACACAGTTAGGGTATAAACTGGGGAGGGAGCGGGGGGAGTCAAAGTGGTTTAAAATATTTTCTGCTCAACTATTCAAACTTATCAGCTATTAGCAATTTATTTGGACAAGCTGCACCACTTTTTAAAAATAGCTTACTACCTATAATTTTTACGTGCGCTTTGGCTAACATATACAATTCAAAATAAAGTTTTACTGCAAAATTTGGCTTCAGTAAAAAGTTATTCTTTTTTAATTCTGTTAAAAATGAATGGTCTGTGGGCACTTTTAATTAGCTGGCAAAACAAGATTTCATTCAAATAAAAGTAAACAGTACTCTGTACATATGTGTAAAAAGTATTATAAAAATGATATAAAATAAATATAAAAGTGTTATAAAAGGTCAAAAGACTGTCCATTTATCCATACCTGTATTTATTTTCCAGCACTCCAAAGTATTACCCCAAAGGTGAGGTATGGGTTTCCTCCAATTTTCTCCCACAGTCCGAAAGACGTGCTGATTACATGCATTGGCCATGCTAAATTCTCCCTCAGTGTACCCAAACAGGTGTTAGAATGTGGGACTAGGGGATTTTCACAGTCACTTCATTGCAGTGTTAATATAAGCCTACTTATGTCACTGGTGAACTGAAAAAACTTAGAATTCCTTCAATAGGGGTTCCCGTGGTCTGCTGAATATGGATCCGAAAGGTGACATTATTGCCTTGAACAGAAGGAGTGGGAGATCTTGAATAGAGTTCCCCACAGTGGGGTGCCCATTGATCAGGGGTTCACCTACGTCCTTTAGGGAAGAAAATCTGCCATCCTTACCCAGTCCAGCCTACATGTGACTCCACAGTCACAGTGATGTGGGTGACTCTCAACTACCCTTGGACAATAAGGGATGGGCAATAAATGCTGGCCTGTCAGCAATACCCATGTCCCACAAATGAATTTAAAAAAAAGGTTTTCGCTGCCTCTCTGATTGTGGCCCTCGTTGAAGTACTGTGCCTTCTGAAATATTCTATATCCTGCAACATGGTGACTTGCTTAAATAGAATGATCCCAGGAGAATATTAAACAGCATAAAACAAAACCAGAGCTGCTGACACAGCTTTGCAGATCACATAATCTTTTCATATTATTCTTCAGGTATGAAAGCCATATCTGTATCTAATGCACAGATATTATTCCCTGGAGGAAGCCTCACATTTTTTTAAAATCCTGTTACAGTCAAGTATTACAGTCGAGTCTCTCAGAGATTGTTAATTTTTTTCCTACTTCTATTTCAGGAATAATGGCCTCTGGTTATAGTGTTTTGCCTCTGGTATTGCAGACGGAAACTTCATACAGCTCAGACCTGGCTCAAACAGATCAGGTCATCATCACCTTGATATCTGTGGGTAAAACCTACAAATCACATACAGCATATAGCACAGAAATAGGTCGTTCAGGTTAACAGGTCTGCACTGATGTTTATGCTCCAGAAGATCCTCCTCCCACCCATCTTCATCTAACTACAGCAGCATTTCCTCCTATTCCTTTCTCCCCTCAGCTGCTTAGGTGAGCCTCCCCTTAAATACACCTATGATATTCACCTCAACTACTCATTGTGACCATGTCAGCTGTTAGATAACGAGACAGAATCCATGTTGCAGAAGGTGGCCATTTGGCCCATCGAGCCTGCACACACCACAATCCCACCAAACTCCTAAACCCGTAACCCCAAATATTTACTCTCCCAGACCCCCTGACGTGAAGGGGCAATTTAGCGCGGCCAATCCTCCTAAGTCGCACATCTTCGGAGCACCTAGAGGAAACCCACGCAGACACGGGGAGAACACACAGATTCCACACAGATAGTGACTCGAGGCCGGAATTGAATCTGGGTCCCCTGGCGCCATGAGGCAGCAGTGTGTTGCCATGTCGCCCTGTGTTGGATAATGAGCTTTCTCCTGGATTCACATTTGGACTGATAATTAGTGACTATCTTATTTTAATGGCCCCTATTCTCGTCCATGTAGAAACATCATTGTCACGTCCAACCAACCCAAGCCCCTCATTAGCTTTCCAAAAACCTCACAGCCTTCTCATTTCTAGTTTGAAGGGCATCAGCCTGTCCAGAGAGACACCACCTCTCAGCGCAGCAATCGTTGGCACGAATCTATTCTTTTTGCACCCTAAATATGTGACAATAAGACATTAGGTCAGTTTTAAAATGGTCTTCCAAAAACAGGACCTCTAACGCATGTTTCAGATATGGAGGCCAGAATGTGGCATTGTAACTGTGTTGTAATCGAGATTTGATACAAATTTAACATAACTTCCATTCAGTCAGATTTGAGCACACTTCTGCACCTCCACGTATCCCACTCCAATTGGTAGAGAATAGTTCTTCAGGGGAATCCAAATAAGGAAGGCAATGGTCTAGTGGTTTTATGACCAGACTATTTACCCAGAAACTCAGCTGATGTTCTGGGGACGTGGGTTAGAACTGCATCACGGCAGATGGTGAAATTTGAATTCTATCAAAAAAAATATAGAATTAAGGGAAGGCACGGTGGCTAATATCGCTGTCTCACAGGACCACGGACCCAGGTTCGATCCCAGCCTTCGTGTGGAGTTTGCACATTCTCCGTGTCTGCGTGGGTTTCCTCCGGGTGCTCCAGTTTCCTCCCACAGTCCAAAGATGTGTGGCTTAGGTGGATTGGTCATGTTAATTTGCCTCTGAATGTCAAGAGGATTAGCTAGGATAAACGTATGGGGATAAGGCCTGGGTGGGATTGTGGTAGATATGGACTTAATGGGTTGAATGGTCTCCTTCTACACTATAGGATTCTATGATTCTATACTAATGACTATGAAATCCATGCTTGCTGGTCAGAAAAAGCCAGCTGGATCACTCATGTCCTTTAGGCAAGGAAATCTGCTGTCCTTAACTGGTCTGTCCTACATGTGACTCAATAGACAGCCCTCAGGCAACTAGGAATGGGCAATAAATGCTGACTAGCATCCATGTATTAGTATACAATGAAAAGTACTGTTCCTTGCACGCTATACAGACAAAGCAGACTGTTCATAGAGAAGAAAAGCAGAAGGTGCAAATGTAGTGTTACAGTCATAACCAGGGGTATAAAGAAAAATCAGATGAATGAATGGTAGGTCCGTTCAAAAGTCTGACGGCAGTAAGAAAGAAGCTGTTCTTGAGTCGGTTGTTCTACGATCTCAGACTTTTGTATCTTTATCCCAATGGAAGAAGGTGGAAGGGAGAATGTCTGGGGTGTGTGGGATTCTTGATTATGCTAGCTGCTTTTCTAAGGCAAGTCAAGAGAGAGGGGTACGGATGTTTTTGGACCAATTCAGCCCAACATACTGTTCATAGAGTACATAGGGGAGAAGGAAAGGAGAAGGTGCAGGATATAGTAATTCAGTTGTAGTTTGGATGTAGAGAAGGATCAACTTAATGCGAGGTAGGTCCATTCAAAAGTCTAATGGCAGCAGGGAAGAAGCTGTTCTTGAGTCAGTTGGTATGAGACCTCAGACTTTATACTTTTTTGCCAATGGAAGAAGGTGGAAGAGAGAATGTCCAGGGTCCGTGTGGTCCTTAATTATGTTATTGATTTGATTGATTCTGATTTATTGTCACATGTATTGGGATAAGTGAAAAGTACTGTTTCTTGGGCACTACGCAGACAAAGCATACCATTCATAGAAAAGGAAAAAAGAGGGTGCAAGAAAGCAAACAGAATTCTTTAGGGCCTATGTATATTAAAAACTAATTTGGGTATATATTTATGCAGTGCTGTTCACGACTTCAGAACGTCCCAAGTCGCCTCATAGCCAATGAAGCAGGGCTTTGTCTTGAAGTGTAGACCAATTAGAAATAAACCATGTATAACTACCAAAATCCATGATTAAAAGTCATCATCCTCTCCCACTCAAATTCATGAGGGTATAAACGTACTGTGCCATTAAAGTAATTCAGTGGTTTTGTTAAATGAGCATTAGCAATGGTCCTGTGGTCTCTGGTGTCACAGTCTTGCATATAACTGAGCCTTGTACTGGAGTGTAATCTTTCTGCAATAATAATTGAGATCTGCAGTGTTATTTTCTCTGACTAATTCCACTGTTCTCCGGCCTAGGGCAGCAAATATTTTCCATTTGTTCATCATGATCCTCAGCCTGGCTCCTTGTAATAAAGTATCGGCAGAAAAGGCTCTGAGCTTTATAGCAACAATTTTATTTTTAAAAAATGGGCTTGCTCTCGTCTTCTCCTCCCTACTATTCCATTGTTGCTGTATGGCTATCAAAATTACTTCATTGCATCTGGTAATTTCATCTGATCGGCAATTAGGATTCTGCATCAATTAATTAATTGACAGTCAACGTACAGCACTGTTCACATAAAGGCGGCAATTTTATGGTCACGCAGCTCGTGGGAGAGGAACAAAGTGTTACAGAGATTTTATTTCTTTGCAAATTTTACTTGGGCACATAGATATTAATGACCCACGAGATCATCCTTCATCAGCAGATTGGAATGTGGTTCCATCAGTGCCAGGGACCCAGATTCAATTCTGGCCTCAGTTCATTGTCTATGTGAAGTTTGTTATTGCTCCCCGTGTCTGCGTAGGTTTCCTCTGGGTGCTCCATTTTCCTCCCACTGTGCGAAAGACGTGCTGGTTAGGTGCATTGGCCATGCTAAATTGACCCTTAGTGTCCAAAGATGTGCAGGCTAGGTGGATTGGCCATGCTAACTTGCTCCTTAGTGCCCAATGATGTGTAGGTTTGAGGAGAATTAGCGGGGTAAATATGTGGGGTTTCGGGAAAGGGCCTGGGCGGAATTCTCAGTCGGAGAGTCAGTGTAGACACGATGGACTGATTGGCCTCTTTCTGTACTATAGGGATTCTATCATTTTAGAATCAAGAAACCAGAACTGGCATCCAAATGAAAAATTAGACTTACATTCTCAATAATGAATATTTTTTGAAGTGTTGCACTCTCGAGAACAATGATAGCCAATTTCCAGGTGGAAAGATCCCACAAACAGCAAGAGATTGACCAGACATCTGCTTTAACATTTCATCCAAAAGATGGCGTGACATGTCAGGCAGTTCAGCACTCTATCAGTACAACATTCAAATTGGACTTGAACGTACAACCCTCTGTCTCAAAGTTGAGCGTGAAACCAGCCAAGTCACACCCTCATCTCCATTGCCAATTGGTCAATTTAGAGAATTCCTACCTATGTCCATCAACAGAAGACCCCCTCTTATCCCCACCTATCACAAAGCAATCAGATGAGTTTTCCCCAGATCCACTCTAAAAAGAACTTCCAACATCCAAATTCCAAACTTTACTTCACCACTTTCCTCATCTAATTACTCTCGAGACTTCAGAGTTTGGAGGTGATTTTTGTTAACTCCCCAGTTGCCACCCTTGCAACTGGCAATGGGCATGTTCAAGGACAACTCAAGAGATGGGCAATAAATGCTGGTCAGCCACAAATTAATTAAAAAACAAATCTGAAGAGGAAAAACATGCAGCGTTAGAGAGAATGTGGTAGAATGGTGTTGATTCGTAGAACTGGTGCAGACGATGAGCAGAATGGCCTCCTTTTGCATTGTAACAATGCTATGGCTGTCCACACACTATCTTGAGGAATCTTTCCATGATACCGTGGTAAGTTGAAGAGGCTGCATCTGTAAGAGCTATCTTGGCAGCTGTCGTCAATATTATTGAGCTCTCACCTATGAGCTAACCAGCCCCACAGTGCCAGAGTCTGATCTGCTTACCTCTCTATTGGGAAGGACCTATTTTGTCCCCTCCACGTCCTCCCTCCGTTGCTCCCTATAAATTATAATTTCCGTGGATAAAGGCAAACATGAATGACCTGAGAAACTTCAAACTCATCAGTAAACTTGATCCTTCAGACTGTTTAAGCTAACATCATCATTCACCAACCAGAAGCTCACGCGGTCTCTCATTCTACTTAAATAGGATCCTACAAAGGTTACAGAGGGTCAAGTAATGCTTGTGGCAAACAAATCAGTAGAAGAGTTGGGAAATAAATATCAGTTTCTGCTTAAACTGTGAAGTACCTTTCTCTAATGAAATATAGCAGTGAGAGAGCATGGATAATCTATGGAGAAGCACTTGTTTGGAATACACATTTGACTGTTAGACATTATCTTATTTTGCAAAATATGACAGAGAGAGAGAGAGACAGAGACAGAGAAGGAAAGAGAATAAAAACAAATTTGGATTCAACAGTTGGCTCTTGAGGTATTGATTTACTCCTTAAATGTGGGTTAGATGTCTTCAGATGTCCATAAAATCAAGCAAGCGTGGGACAGCTTTTCAGAGCAGGGAAATCAATTTGGGAGGGACAGTTTCTCTCAGTTAAAAGTTAAGGGGAACCAACTTCATCAGTACACCCTGATGAAAATGATTGTTTCCCCAGTCCAAAGGGGGCTGCGTAATAATGCATAATGAGACAGAAAAGTCTCTGCTGACTCTATGAGGCCATTATGCAAACAAGCCTCACCATCACGCAAAGCAGCCTTGTTATTACAAAAACCTGCCTCCCCATCACGCAAACAAGCCTCCCCATCACCCTCATCAGCTTCCCATCCATTGACTTTGTCTATACTTTCCACTGCCTTGGCAAAGCAACCAGCATAATTAAGGATCCCATGCACCCCAGCCATTCTTTCTTCCACTTTCTTGTGTCAGGAAAAAGATACAAAAGTCTGAGGTCATGTACCAACCGACTAAAGAACAGCTTCCTTCTCTGCTGCCATCAGACTTTTGAATGGACTTACCTTGCACTAAGTTGATCTTTCTCTGCACCCTAGCTATGACTGTAACACTACAGTCTGCTCTCTCTCATTTCCTTCTCTATGAGCTGTATGTTTTGTCTGTATAGCAAGAAACAATACTTTTCACTGTATACTAACACATGTGACAATAATAAATGAAATCAAATCAATCAAATTAAATGATATCCTTATGTCTTGCTGTTTGCCCACCTGAAGCTGTGTTAAAGAGCTTATAATGAGCAGTGCGTGCTCAGAATTGTCAGGGGCATCCAGCTGCCTTGAAACACTCAGTCTCTTCAGGATTATGGTGGGGTGTTGGGTTTTCAGCAAAAAAAATATACAATCTAAAGCTTAGCTTATTTTCATCAACTTGCATTAGTGAGAAACACAGAGGGAAGACAGACACACAGTATTTGAAGCATTTCTCTCCATCCTCCGGCCCAGCTGTCCTTTTTAAATAAATAAATCTTTTGCTTCCCTTTCCTCCCTGTCTTGTGGGTGCTCTTTTCTGTCTATGAATGGTTTGCCACAGTCGGTCATAGTGACAGTTGATAAACATCTAGACAAGTAAGTTCTGGTCTGTTTCAAGAGTAGGGGAAGTATTTACTGTGCCACACACTGTCTGTGACCTACAGAAGTTGGACCACAAATATTCAAGAGGATAATTAATGGGTGCATTGGAGTAATTATAAAGTAGTGAGTTAATCAAGGGATTTGGGTGACGCTACTTGTCACAAGACTGGAGGAAGGAAGGTTAATGGCCATCACTGTTAATAGGAGAGGCTGTGTGCTACTAGGCTCAAATTGTTCCAGTATGTCTGGCATTTATAATTTAAAGTGAGGGAATTGTTTGGATAGTTTTCTTCAGTTTTTGACCCATCCCTTTGTGGGTCCAATGTCAGTTATATCCAACGGTTGGCTGTGATCCCAGTGTTTTTTTTTTATTCATTTGTGGGACATGGGCACCACTTGCTTGACAAGGTGACTTTTTGAAATACTCAGATACAGCTGTGGCTTGCTAAGCCATTTTGAGGACAGTTGAGAGTCTATCACATTGCTGTGGCTCTGGAGTCACATGTAGTCCATACCAGGTAAGGACAGCAGATTTCCTTCCCTAAAGGACACTAGTGAACCAGATGGACTTTTCCAACAATGGTTTCCTGGTCATCACTCGATTCTTAATTCCAGATTTTTTTTTATTGAGTTCAAATTCCACCATGTGTTGTGGCGGGATTCGAAATGGATCCCCAGAACATTTGCTGAATTTCTCCAGAACTAGGGGTCATAAAGTTTAAAGTTTATTTATTAGTCACAAGTAAGGCTGATATTAACAATGCAAGGAAGTTACTGCAAAATTCCCACAGTCGCCACACTCTGGTGTCAGTCCGAGTCAATGCACCCAACTAGCACATCTTTCAGGTTGTGGGAGGAAACTGGAGCACCCGGAGGAAACCCATGCAGACATGGGGAGAATGTGCAAACTCCACTCAGAGAGTGACTCAAGCCAAGAATTAAACCTGGGTCCCTGGTGCTGAGAGGTAGCACTGCTAGCCACTGTGCCACTGCATTTGAGGATAAGGAATGGAGCTGAGGAGAAACGTTTTCACCCAGAGGGTGGTGGATGTATGGAATTCACTACCACAGAAAGTAGTTGAAGCCAAAACGATGTGCAATTTCAAGAAGAAATTTGATGTAGCTTTTGGGGCTGTAGGGATTAAGGAATATAGAGGGAAGGTGGGATTAGAATATTGATTCCCTCACCCTCCACTTCACCCTATACCAGTAACCCCACACATTTACCATGGTTAATCTATCTAACCTACAGTTCTATCGAATTATGAATGTAGGAAGAGGGAGAGGTCATTCAGACCCTTGAGCTTGATCCATCAGTCAGTTAGATCACAGCTGATCTCTATCGCCAATCCATGGATTTGAGTTCATTTCCCAACTTCCTTAACAACAATCTGCCATGCTTTGGTTTCTGGTTAAATTTCAATTAACCAGAAGCCTCAACAATATTTTGAGGCTAATGGTTTTAAAGTTTATTTATTACTATCACAAGCAGATTTACATTAACACTGCCATGAAGTTATTATGAAAATCCCCTAGTAGCCACACTCCGGCGCCTGCTTGGGTATATAGAGGGAGAATTTAGCACGGCCAATACACCCTAACCAGCACGTCTTTTGGGTTGTAGGAGGAAACTGCAGCATCCGTAGGAAATGCACACAAAAACAGGAGAACGTGCAGACGCCACGCAGACAGCGACTCAAGCCAGGAATTGAAACGGGTCCCTGAGGAAACCCATGCAGACATAGGAAGAACGTGCAGACATCGCACAGACAGCGACCCAAGTTGGGTCCCTGGCACTGCGAGGCAGCAGTACTAATCACTGTGCCGCTGTGCCGCCCTGCTTGACCAGGAGTCAAGCCCTGGCTGAAACGTGAAATTGTATCCCAGATGCAAATCCAGTTAAGACAAAGAACAAAAACAGATATGTGGGGAGAGTTGTAAGAAGGAAGGAAAAAGAAAGGGCATAGAAAGCGAAGGAAAATAAGCAAATCATTCTGGCAAATGTAGTAAAATGAAAGAGCCAGGTCAGCTGATCACTTTTGTGCAACACTGCCAAACCCTGTACCTGTGAAATGTAGTTTAAGATCGAGTCCTTCATTATTCACACAATCCACACTCTGATTACTTCAAAGGGAAGTATTTTTATGGAACATGTCCATAAATATGGTTTTATTGGAAGTGTTTCTTGCTGTGTTAGTTATGCTCTGCTGCTCAACTGGCATCATCATCTTTCTGTTTTAATCAAAATGCGCTAATGCAGGGCAGCAGGCTCGTGAAACCAGGCCACATGGTGCAAACAGGTTAGAAGCGCCCCTAACAAAACTATGGTCACTTTGAAACACACGATAACAATAGAAAAATAAAATTCTCCGATTTAAACACACTGGCTACCAGTACAGATATGCATTCGTCAACAGTACCGTGAATCCTGAAACATAGAATTCCAAGAGTGAAGGAGGAGGCCACTCAGCCCATTGAGTCCAAAAGAACATTCCACCCAGACCTACTCACCCCTATCTCCAGGACCCCTCACATTTACCTGGCTAATCCCCCACTGATTTCTACACATCTTGGGAAATCAAAGGGCAATTTAGGGTGGCAGATCCATCAAACTCACATATCTTGTGGGAGGAAACTGGAGCATCTGAAGGAAACCTACGCAGACACAGGGAGAACATGCAGACTCCATACAGACAATGGCCCAAGACGGGAATTGAATCCCAGGTTCCTGGCACTGTGAGGCAGCAGTGCTACCCACCACGCTGCCCATATATTTAATATTCTTCTGATGTCTAATTATTAAAATTAATTTCCTGACACTGGCCCCTTCTCCCTTTGTTTCCTTCCTTTCGACCCCTTTGTTTTTACCTTTCGAATGTCAACATTCAAACATAAAGGCCATCTCAGTAATGGTGACTGTGAAACCGTTATCGATTGTCGTAAAAACCCATCTGGTTCACTAATGCCCTCTAGGGAAGGAAATCTGCTGTCCTTACCTGGCCTGAACTACCTGTGACTCCAGACCAACAGCAATATGGTTGATATTTAAATGCCCCCTGAAGAGGCCGAAGGAGACACTCAGTCAGCGCAGTTAGAGATGGGCAACAAATGCTGGCCTACCCAGCGACGCCCACATTCCCCGAGTGAATAATGAAGAAAATTCCGAAGGCACTGTTTGAGAATGGACAGGGAGTTCTGCTGTCGCCCTAGCCAACATCACCTCCAACCCAAATCATACTGAAGCGACAGCTTAACTTATCGTTCAGCTCACACTGCTGTACAGCACAAAACGCAAAACAGCCACAGTGTTTACCTACACAGCCGCCAGCTCACTCAGAAAATAATACACTTCAGCTCAACCAGCCATTAAAAATTTAAGGACTGTAACATTTTTATTGATTCCTGCCCTGATGGGATTAATCACCATTCAAGATTTCCACCCAAAACTCCACAATCTGCACTCTGCCTCCACCCCCACCTCCCCACAACCTAACGTAACTGCTTTTCTTTCTGTAGGATGGGACATCACTGTAACATTACAAATTCATTCCTCAACCATGAGCGATAGTGCTCCATTGAAGGCATTTTTCTGGTCCCAATAGAGCTCGAATTACAAATCTGCACAGAGTGGTTAATCATCAATGTCTATATTTATATCCAATATAAGCCTTCATGCCTGCACTTAATCAGACATTCTTCTGCATCTTTTATTTTAATTAAACGGAATTAATCAGCATAGCAACAACCACTTTTCGGTGACAAGAGGCAACTTATCTTTCACCCACTCACAGGCACACTGAGAACAAAGTAACAAGCCTTAGTGAGATGGGGTGTTGGAGGGGGAATGGATGGAATAAGGGGCGGGGTGGGGTGCCGTTAGTGGGGTGAAATGAAGAAACAGAAGCAAAGTGCCATCTGATTCATCATTAGGATGGCATGGTGACACAGTAGTTAGCACTGATGCCAGGGACCCAGGTTTGATTCCCAGCTTGGGTCACTGTCTGTGTGGGGTCTGCACATTCTCCATGTGTCTGTCTGGGTTTCCTCCGGGTGCTCCGGTTTCCTCCTACAATCCAGAGAACATGCTTGTTAGGATGCACTGGCCATGCTAAATTCCCTCTCGGTGTACCCAAACATGCCGAAGTGTGGCAACTAAGGGATTTTCTCAGTAACTTCATTGCAGTTTTTATGTAAGCCTACTTGTAACTAATGAACAAACAAACTTTAAAAACTTTTAACATAAGCCTACCTATGACCCTCACCAATAAATTTTAAAAAGAAAAAGTTACGAAGCCAGAGCTCCAAGCAATTAATCCACCTCACAACCTGAGTCAAACCAATATAAGGAAGACAAAAAAAAGCAGATAATAAACACTGCCGCAGGCTCCAACACAGCATGAATTTGAAAGTTTATATTTCGAAATAATTTCTGATCTCATTTCACATGAACTAATAAAGATAGGTGTAACATATCAGACACTTCAGGAGGATACACCAGCTGGGACTATTCTTCTTGTGATAAAGTCTCTTATGAATATATTCAACTGTTGGATAATGATATCCAATTTTACCCCTCTACCACTGTGCATTAAGACTGCTTAACTAAGGAGCAAGATATTTCTTCAAGTTGCAATCCAGACCAAAGCTTGGATGCTTCAGTATCTGACTTTTCTTCTTCCTCTAGCAAATCCTTCAGATGGTGCCAGATATTCATGCCTTGTTTGACCCCTGCCCCCCAGACCAGCGTCAAATCTCACTCCACATCCTCCTTGATTCTGTCTGGAATGTGCAGTTTCAAGTCCCAATAAGGCAGACAGTCCGATTACCGTACCACTGGACAGTGCTGCAGTAAGAGAGATGCCATCTTCAGGGCCCATCTGCACACTCAAATGAATAGAGAAGATCCCATGGTCAATACTTATCTCTGAACCAATGTTGCTGAACACACCTTATTGAATCAAAAGACACTTACGTTTATGAAATCTTGCTGTGTGGAAGTTGGATGCCATATTGACTCCGTTGCAACAGTGACAGGACTTCAGAAAGTACTTTGCAAGTCTCAAATGTTTTGGTAACATGCGATTTCACTGTCACTCAAATATTTACCAATGCATTTTCTCACCTCTAGACTCGATTACTTCAATCCTCTTCATGCTTCCCTCCATTAACTGCAATTCATCCCAAGATCCTGCTTCTCACACCCAATGATAATTCTCCATCACTCCTGCATTCAAAGTACTATTCCACAAAGACTTCAATTTCAAAGTCCATTACGTTTCACCTAGAAATCCCTTCCTCGCTGAAATCCATCCTGACTTCTATAAACATCCTCCAACCCCGTATCCCTGCTCATGGTCCTCTCTTCCAACTCTGGCCTCTTTTGGATGCATCTTCTCTTCATGTTTCAGAAAGGAAGTTTGATGAGGACTTGTCTGTTGAGGTAGTATGGGCTGAGATTAGAAACAGGAGAGGAGAGGTCACCCTGTTGGGAGTCTTTTATAGACCTCCTAAAAGTTCTAGAGAGGTAGAGGAAAGGATTGCGAAGTCGATCCTGGACAGGAGTGAAAGTAATAGGATAATTGTTATGGGGGACTTTTTACTAATATTGATTGGAATAGCTATAGCTCTAGCTAGTTAGAGGGGTCAGTTTTTATAATAAGTGTGCAGGAAGGTTTTTTGACGCAGTATGTAGATAAGGCCAACTAGAGGTGAGGCTACATTGGATTTGGTGCTGGGCAATGAGCCAGACCAGGCGTTAGACTTGGAAGTTGGTGAACATTTTGGTGATAGTGACCACAATTCGGTTACGTTCACCTTGGTGATGGATAGGGATAGGCACGAACCTGGGGGCAGTAGTTATAGCTGGGGGAATGGTAATTATGAGGCCATTAGGAGGGAATTAGGGTGCATAGGTTGGACTAGGAAACTACATGGACTGGGAACATCTGAAATGTGGAGCTTATTCAAGGAGCAGTTACTGCGAGTCCTTGATAAGTATGTCCCTGTCAGGCAAGGAGGAAATGGTCGAGTAAGGGAACCATGGTGTACTAAAAAAGTTAATTCGCTGGTTAAAAGGAAAAAGGAGGCTTATGTCAGGATGAGGCTTGAAGGCTCAGTTAGTGCACTGGATAGCTATAGATTAGCCAGGAGGGAGCTAAACAGTGAGTTGAGAAGAGCTAAAAGAGGACATGAGAAGACTTTGGCTGATAGGATCAAAGAGAATCCTAAAGCTTTCTTTAGATATGTTAAGAATAGAAGATTCGTTAGGGCAAGATTAGGGCCAGTCAGAGACAGCAGTGGGAAGTTGTGCGTGGAACCTGAAGAGATTGGAGGGGCACTGAATAAATATTTCTCTTTGGTATTCACGCAGGGAGATGTAAATGTAGTTGTGGAGAACACTGGGATACGGGGTTGTAAACTGGAAAGTATTGAAGTAGATAAAGAGGATGTGCTAGATATTCTTGACGGTTTGAAGTTAGATAAGTCCCCTGGGCCGGACGGGATTTACCCTAGGATTCTCTGGGAGGCGAGAGAGGTGATTGCAGAGCCTCTGGCTCTGATCTTCAAGTCGTCGTTGGTTACAGGTATAGTGCCGGAAGACTGGAGGATAGCGAATGTGGTCCCATTGTTCAAGAAGGGGAATAGAGACTTTCCTGGGAATTATAGACCGGTGAGTCTTACTTCTGTTGTGGGCAAAGTATTGGAAAGAATTATTAGGGATAGAATTTATAGTTATTTAGAGAGAAATGAATTGATTGGGGATCGTCAGCATGGTTTTGTGAAGGGTAGGTCATGCCTTACTAACCTTATTGAGTTTTTTGAAAAAGTGACCAAAGAGGTGGATGGGGGTATGGCAGTTGATGTGGTATATATGGACTTTAGTAAGGCGTTCGATAAAGTGCCCCATGGAAGGCTTCTGCAGAAAATGCAGATGTATGGGATTGAGGGTGATTTAGCTAATTGGATTAGGAATTGGCTAGCAGATAGAAAACAGAGGGTGGTGGTTGATGGAAGATATTCATCGTGGAGTTCGGTTACAAGTGGTGTACCTCAGGGAGCTGTTTTGGGGCCCCTGCTGTTTGTAATTTTTATAAATGATCTGGATGAGGGTATTGAAGGATGGATTAGTAAATTTGCGGATGACACCAAAGTCGGAGGAGTGGTAGATAGTGAAGAGGGGTGTTATAGTTTGCAGAGAGACTTGGACAAGTTGCAGAGCTGGGCCGAGAGGTGGCAAATGGAGTTTAATGTGGAAAAGTGTGAGGTAATTCACTTTGGCAGGAATAACAAATGTGTAGAGTATAGGGCTAATGGTAGGACTCTTAATAGTGTTGATGAACAGAGGGATCTTGGTGTATATGTGCATAGATCCCTGAAAGTTGGCAATCAAGTCGATAAGGTTGTTAAGAAGGCATATGGAGTCTTAGCTTTTATTGGTAGGGGGATTGAATTTCGGAGCCGCAACGTCATGTTGCAACTGTACAAAACTCTAGTGCGGCCGCACTTGGAGTATTGTGTGCAGTTCTGGTCCCCGCATTATAAGAAAGATGTGGAGGCATTGGAGAGGGTACAGAGGAGGTTTACCAGGATGTTGCCTGGTATGGAGGGCAGGTCTTATGAAGAGAGGCTGAGGGATTTGAGGTTGTTTTCGTTAGAAAGGAAGCGGCTAAGAGGAGACCTTATTGAAACATATAAGATGATTAGAGGTTTAGATAGGGTGGACAGTGATAGCCTTTTTCCTAGGATGGAGAAAGCTAGCACGAGGGGACATAGCTTTAAATTAAGGGGTGGTAGTTATAGGACGGATGTCAGAGGTAGTTCTTTACCCAGAGGGTGGTAAGGGTATGGAATGCCCTGCCTGCTGCAGTTGTAGATGCGCCAAGTTTGGTGGCGTTTAAGAGGTTAGTAGATAAGTTTATGGATGAAAAGGGAATGGTTTAGGTTAGAGGGTCATTGCTTTTTCTTAATTGATCGGCGCAACATCAAAAGCCAAAGGGCCTGTTCTGCGCTGTAACGTTCCATGTTGCCAAAGTGGTAGAGCCAACAGCCACTTCAACCAAGCATTCCATTTAGATCCCACTTCACCTTTCCTTTAAAGCCTCACAACGATTTGACCCCCAAAGGAATGTTGGTCTTCATCTCAAGTAGGTGAAAGTTACGCAAAGGCTAAATCCCAACTGTGTTAAAGCATTCAGATTGTACTTGAGCAAGGTAATATTGATGTGGAGATGCCAGCGTTGAACTAGTTCTTGAAAATTGAGTGTGTGTCTTTATATGCCCTGTTTGTGAACTGAAATCCCACTTACCTGATGAAGAGGCAGTGCTCTGAAAGATAGTGGCTTTTGCTATCAAATAAACCTGTTGGACTTTAACCTGGTGTTGTGAGACTTCTTACAAGGTAATATTGGTCATGGAGCATGATGCACTGCAGATTCACCAGGATGATGCCAGAGCTAAAAGGGCTAAATGAAACAGTTGCACAGTCCAGGACTGTATTCTCTTGAGTATCAAGCAAGAATGGGGTGATTTAATTGAAGGGATTAAGATTATTATAGGATCGATAGAATCATAGAATCCATACAGTGCAGAAACAGGCCATTGGGTCCATTGAGCCTGCACCGACAACAATCCCACCCAGAACCTAACCCCATATGCCTACATATTTATCTACTAATCTCTCCAACCTACACATCTCAGGACATTAAGGGGCAATTTTAGCATGGCCAATAAATCTAACCCCCATATCTTTGGATTGTGGGAGGAAACTGAAGCATCCAGAGGAAACCCACGCAGACATGAGGAGAACATGCAAACTCCACACAGACAGTCACCTATGCCAGGAATGAAACCCAGGTCCCGGAGCTGTGAAACAGCAGTGCTAACTACTGTGCTACCGTGCCGCCCAAGTGATAGAAACTATCTCCTTTGGTAGGGCAGTCCAGGGAGCAGGCCTTTCAATGTTGGAACAGACTCAATGGGCTGAATGGTCTACTTTTATTCCTACATCCTCAATTTTGGTTTCAGTCACCATTCTTCATATTTTCCCCGCTCCTGTTGGGTGACAGGTCGTTTTCATCTTGTGGAGTGCTCTGTTAAAAGCATTATATGTGTTCAGGCCAAAGATGTGTGGGTTAGATGGATTGGTGGGTCGGGGGGATTAACAGGGTAAATATATGGATTATTAGAGTAAATATATGAGGTTATGGGGATAGGGCCTGGGTGGGATTGTTGTTGGTGCAGGCTCACTGAGCTGGATGGTCCCCTCCTACACTGCCGGGATTCTATAATTCTAGTGTCATTCGAATCACATCCTTCCTCTCTCTACATTCCCTTTCACACAAGGCATGGTAGCTTCTTTGGTAACACTCAGGCAAGTACCTGACAAATGAGAGGGGGCGGGGGTTAGAAGCATTTAGGAGCATCTGAAGGGAAAAATAAGCACAATCGGAAGACTGGTGGATTGAAAAGAAAACTTACTCGATGCATTTGGCAAATTACATAGCAGCAAAATAGATATTTACACCCACAGAATGAACCAGGAAAATATATGGAAATTAGGAATTTTTTTGTTTGAGAAACGGAATATGCAATTCAAAAATTCTAATGTACAACATGTTGACACTCAGGAAAACATTAAGAAATTATGTGTTATTCAAAAAAAAAGAATTGCAGGGAGTGTTTTGACAAAATGTATTTAAGTATAAAGACCCACTTATTTCCATGTACAGCACTTATAAGCGCACAGTGCTGGGTTCTTTTTTTCAAACAATCAATGTTTCAAATTTTCAGCTGAAAATGTGTACTTAGGAACTTGCCAGAGCAGTAATAGGATAGTTATTTCAGTAGCTCAAGAAATAATTTCACTATTTTCTTGACTGCGGTGCTGAACAGCATTTCAGCTGAGGATTTGAACTACAGGATACCTCAATAAGAGCCAAAAACATGTTTCAAAGAGGCACATGACACTGCATGCAAGGTCTCAATGAAGCACAAAACATAACTGGTTCAATTCTATTTTGAATTGATAGAATTCAATTCCATCACTGAATCGAATTTTCAATTTTGTTTCGATTTATACATGCTTTTCAAATTGCTCAAGAATTGAGCCATCCCACATCACATGCATCTTTTGTCTTTGATCTCAAAACCCATAAAGCCTACATCCATCATGAGTGCTACTCACCAAGTGGATGCTCTGGTCTCTGCATGGGTTTCCTCCAGGTACTCTAGTTTCCTCTCATATTCCAAAGATGGTCGGGTTAGGTTGATTGGTTGTGCTAAATTGCCCTTTAGTGTTATTAATTGCACTAACTATCCTGTGGTGGTGAGTTCCACTGTTCCTGTCTTCCAATCAGGAAGATTGGCAGGGTAAATATGTGGGGTGACGGAAGTAGGGTCTGGGTGGGATTGTTGTCGGTGCAGGCTCGATGGGCCAAATGGCCTCCTTCTGCACCATAAATTTTAAGTTTAAAGATTATTTATCAGTGTCTCAAGTAGGCTTTCAATAACACTGCAATGAAAATCACCAAGTTACCACATTCCGGCGCCTGTTTGGGAGAATTTAGCATGGCCAATGCACCTAACCAGCACATCTTTCAGACTTCAACAGTCACGATCTTACCAGCCAAATTTCCATTCACTGTGACTAGATGGGAAAATCACATTGGCGTGAATGGTGGTAAGATTCCAACTAATTATTCTATATACCAACACACTCAACACACCCAAGGCCCCTGGTCTCTTCATTCAACTTCCCACTGAGCTTAACCTTTGTGTTATTGGTTCTCCCAAGGTTGTCTCTCACCCTTCCCAATCCCCACATGGCAATCATGGGTGCAAGGTGGCTTAACTCTGTATTGACTGGCAGCAGAGGAAGGCAATCGGTGCGGCCCTAAATCAAATCTGCTGGATGTATAAAAATGCTGCAGGGTGCTCAATTTTTGTGGGGAGGGGAGAGGTGGGAATGGAGGGTAGGGAAATGGGACAAGACAAATTTCCTTTGTTTTCTATTCATATGTTTTCCGGTCTTTGTTGCACGTACCCCAAGATGTTTCTTTTTATACATCCCCACAATCCTGCAATTAGGCACCTAACACATCCATCTCCACAGTATTCCAACGATCCGACTGGAAGACCAACTGGATTATTCTTTCATCATAGTCATGAGCCACTCACCTGACGAAGGGTCAGAGGCCCAAAAGCTAGCAACTTTTGCTACCAAATAAACCTGTTGATTTTAACTTGGTGTTGTGAGACTTCTTATTATTCTTTGATCATCAGAGAAAACAACCTTTCTCCCATTTTTCAATATTTTCATAACTAATGAACAGAAGTGTTTTAAATATACTTTTTAGAAGCCCCAATGATTTTACTCCTCAAGTTGTCCAGCGGTATCCCGGAGATTCACCTTTAATTCCTGGCAATAAAATGAAGAGTTGACATTGCTGTTTGATGTCAACTATTTTGCTACACAGTTAAAAGTCACTCGAGGTGATCATCCTTCCTTATGGAGATGCATTATCTGCTGCTTGGCATCTCGCCCACAGAAATTCAAGAACTTCCTATATGGAGTGACAACAGAACAACTAATGTTCTATCAGTCCACATCACAGCATCAACAATTTGTTGGTCTGCATTGTTAAATGGTTTAATATTTTACTCAAGTTTAAAATTCCCTTCCTGACTTCCAAAGTCCTCTAAGGTCTCACCCCTTTCTTCCTCATAACCAACCCGAGAGCACTTGAGATCTCAACTAATTCTGGCCACTTATGCATCGCCAGTTTTCATCAACCCACTATTCACAGCTTTGCCTTTAGATGCCTGCATCCTAAGCTCTGTGATTCCCCCCCTAAATTTCCCCACCTACCTCTCCTCCTTTAGGACGTGCCTTCAAACTTGCTGATATTATTTTGATTTGATAGGAGCTATTATCATCACATGTATTGGGATACCGTGGAAAATATTGTTTCTTGCACGCTACACAGACAAAACATACCACTCATAGATACATGGGGGGAAAAGGAAAAGAGAGGTTGCAAAATGTAGTGTTGCAGTTACAGGTGTAGAGAAAGATCAGTTTAATGTATGGTAGGTCCTTTCAAAAGTCTGATTGCAATAGGAAAGAAACTGTTCTCGACTCAGTTGGTACGTGTTCTCAGATGTTTGTATCTTTTTCCCGATAGAAGGTGGTGGAAGAGAGAATGCCCGGGATCCTTGATAATGCTGGTTGCTCTTCCAAGGGAGGGGGAGGTCTGGATGGGCTCAATGGATGGGAGGTCAGTTTACACGATGGACTGGGCTACGTTCACGACCCTTTGTAGTATCTGGGTGAGTAGGCAATTGCATGAAAGACACTGTGAGATTATCCATTTTGGTAGCTAAAACAGGAAGTTTCTTGCGGACTTGGTCAGGCTCTACCATCTGGCTTCTTCTGGTCACCTGTCCTGATCTCCTTCCCATCCCCAACTCCCTCCCCATCCTCCCTCCTTACATGGCCCTGCGTAAAATCTTGATTCATAATCTTCCTGTGAAGAACCTTGAGACATTTACTATATTATAGGTGCTATACAATTGCGAATTGCTGTTATTGACTGGAAATTTGCCTGTCCATCTTGAGATTTTTAATCACAAGAGAAGTAATAACAGCCTCGGCAAGTTTTAGCTTCCGTACGTTGAATGTTGAAAATTGCACGAAGTTTGGTTCACGAGGATTCATTTGGGCAGCAAGTCATCTGTGACACATTTACATGGTGAGTCTTATTGATTTATTTTCTTAAACTGAACACGTCTAAGGTCATCCTGCTCACTGGAGTCGAACACCAAAAGAAAACATTGCCAACAGCACCTAATAAAGTTTCCATTCCATTTAAGATTAAGTTCATGTTTTTGTTCTCCAAGGAATCGTTACGTTTATTCCTAACCAAAATATAAAATTATTTGCTTCTTTTAGTAATTTATTGTTGAATAATATAAAGTCAAGTGTTTTTGTTTCAACGTGGTATTTGAAGTGAAGGTCATTTGGTTTAGCAGGTTCACAGGTTTATCCATACATGTCTCCCCCCACCTTAACTCTCACTGCATCAAATTGATAGTTCATTAAGTGGCCATATTTTAGTACAAGAATCTGTTGGCTATCAACAAGGTTCACAGCCAATACAGAACTACAAAGTTGACAGTGATTCTACCTTCACAGGTAAAAACAGTAGAACAATAGTCTACTCCGCATGGCAAATATCCAAAATCAACTGAATTGAGCCCCATTTAATTTAATTTGAATTGTCACATGTACTCAGGTACAGTGAAAAGTATTGTTTCTTGTGCACCATACAGACGAAACATACTGTTCATAGACTACTTAGGGGAAAAGGAAACGAATAGGGTGCAGAATATAGTGTAGCAGTTACAAATAGGGTGAAGAGAAAAATCAGCTTGATATATATTAAGAAACTGTTGTCGATACATGTTTTCACATGCAAGAAGATAGAAGAGAATATGGGTGCATGGGGTCCTTGATTATGCTGACTGCTTCCCAAGGCAGTAGGAAGTGTAGATGGAGTCAGCGGATAAGAGCTGGTTTGTGAGATGGACTGGGATATGTTCACAATCTTTTGCAGTTTCTTGTGGTCTTGGTTGAACAGGAGTTATACCAAGCTGTGATATATTAAGAAATGATGCTTTCTATGGTGCATATGTAAAAATTGGTATGAGTCACAGTGGACATGCCAAATTTCCTTAGTCTTCTGAGAAAGTAGAGGCATTAGTGAGCTTTCTTAAATATAGCATCGACGTAGTTGAACCAGGAAAGGTTGTTGGTGATCTGAATACCCAGATCACCTCCACTTCATCATCGTTGATGTAGACAGGGGCATATCCACCACCATGTTTCCTGAAGTCAATGACAATCTCAACCACTTTTCTGACATTGAGGGAGAGATTATTGTTATTGCACCATTTCGCCAGGTTCTCTGTCTCTTTCCTGTACTCTGTCTCATTGTTATTTGAGATCTGACTCACTACAGTAGTCATAAGCAAACTTGAAACTGAAATTGGAGTAAAATTTGGCCACGAGTTATAATTATATCAAGAGTGTAGTAAGAGGTTTGAGGAGATGGCCTTGTGAGGCACTGGTATCGTGGAGGAGGTGTCATTACCTATCCTTACTGATTGTGACCTATGGGTTAGAAAGTTGTAAAGGGAGAAGCAGAGCCACAGACCACAGTATTCAGAGATGAATTTTGTCAGAATTATGGGATGGGATTTTACAATCTAACCCAACTCAAGACCAGAAAGCTTCGCCTGAGGTCAATGGAGATTTCCATTGTCTGCCCCTTGCCTGCTCCAATTACTTGAACAGCAGAGTGGTAGAATTCTGGCAATGGTTTTGAAGGCTGAACTGTCATCAATAAATAGGAGTCTGACATAAGTGTACTTGTTATCCAGATGTTCGAGGGTTAGGTGTAGGGCCAATTCTGTAAACTTTGGTTGGATATGTTTCTGGAGCTGAAATCACATGACTTCCAACTTCAACCACTCCACTGCTCACACATCTGTCAGTGGTCACCCAGCAAACACACCCCTGTGGTTTTAAAGTTTAAACACTAAAACTTTAAAAAACTTTTTGAACAGATTCCTGTGGTGTTCCGTCTCTTTGTACAAGTTGAAAAGCGATGGGACTTGCCTCGATAGAAACTTTCAGAGGCCAGAGTTCTTTCATTAGATCCCCTTTATTTATCAACTTATCTCCACTCTGAGGAGTGCTTCAATTATAAAGTCAAAATCCAGGGTGTCAGTAACCCAGACACTTTTCAATATTTACACAGCAAGACTCCGATTGGACAGGCAATCATTATCTCAGTCAGGGAACTTATGCTCCAAGTAGCCCACTTCATGGACCTCATTGAGATCATTCACTTGGTTGTAGGCAAGGCACCTCTCCCGTAACAACACTGACCCCCCCCATCCCATCTCCGCCACTCTTCCACCATTTGTGTAACCAGCCGAAGTGTTCAAAGGAAATGGGAAAAAAATTAACATCCTTATTATTTCTGTCCTGGGTTGCAAGTTGCAACAGTGCCTTGGAGATGATCTGTAATTGCTCGAGACTCCAAGACAACCGTAGCTGTTGGCAGCCTTGCCTACACTACTGCCTTAGCATAAATGATGCAAGCAGAGATCAGAGTTAACTTTCCTAGTCCCTAACTCAGTCCACCACTATGCAATTCGCTCATCATCTGCACAATTTTTGCAATTTCTCTTACACGCCATCTGACACTGTGAAAACGCATGCACGGCATAGCATTTCTTTCATTTTTGTTCATTTTCCGGAAACAGGCTCTACAAGTCAGGCTGCCATTTATTGCCCATCCCCAAAATCGTGGCCAGAAGTTCAGAATCAATTTTCAACATGACCCACAGAATTCTCAAATTGCACTGGCTGACTGACTAATCCCTCCTAAATATAAACAGTAGGCGTTTTGGATCAAAGATACAAATTTTAAGATCAAACCCATTGTGGTCAAAGCAAAGCTGGGAGATGGAATTGGATATGTTTTCAAAGCAATGTATAGCTTACAGCTATTAAAACAAACAGTGGATAAAGAGGCAAAGAACACACACACACACACAAAAAAGTATACCTTCAATTTTTCCCTAATCAACACTGGAAATTTCCAATGGCCCTCGTGGACAATCAGAGGTCAGTTCGCACCCCCTCAGAAAACAATGTCAGTTTTAACTTGCTGTTTCCTTCTTGTTCATAAGTCGACCTATGTTTTCTTTAGGTAGATAAACCAAGTGCTCAGCAGAGATTACGAACTGCTGATGTGACCCAGATGGCCCCTTTGGCCCCCTCTCTTATATCAATCATACACAGCAGGATTGCAAATTACTAGGGACTTTATCCTAAAGTCTTCACTTCATAAGATGGGTATAACTTCAATATGTTTTGAATTTACATGTGCTAAAGCAGACAATGAATAAATCACAGCTACTACACTCCTTTATTTTTTCAAACTCCAATGTCCATTCCTTTTCTGTTGAAGATAGTAACTTAAAAAATAAAAATAAAGTAATAAAAACGGGTGAATAAGTTAAAAAGGAGAAATGAAATAAAATAGATAGGGTGAAGATGGAAGGGAGAGTTCATGGCCTGAAGTTGTTGAACTCAACATGCCTCATTAGAAAATGACATGATGTTCCTTCAATTTATGTTGGGCTTCACTGTACATTGCAAAAGGCCAAGAATGGATACGTAGACAAGATTTGCCATTAACTATTCAGAACAGGAACCCAGGACAATCCTTCCTACCTGCCCTCCCAAGTGTAGGAAGAACACGAACAAGGTAAATTACGACGAATCAACATTGCCTTGGCTAAAATCAACTAAACTTGATTCACTCCAGGGAGCAAACTTGGCACATTGCTGTCACGTAAAAGTAGGGCTGAACCATCTCAAGTCTGGATGACTCTTCATCAGAGCTCTGACAAACAGTCATTCAGACTCAAAACATGTTCTCTCTCCACAGATACTGTCAGATCTGCTGAGATTTCACAGGACTTCCTGTTTGTGTTTCCGATTCCAGCACCTACAGTATTTTGCTTTTATCTTCGGGCTAAATAACTCATCGGGCAGTCCAGTTATTCACTAAGATAAAAGGGTTGCCATGGAGATGACAGAGTTAGCACCCCAAGGATGCACTGCACTCACTGTCAACTAAAATTGCTCTCCAGAAATAAAGAGATGGAAAGCATCACCAGGTTTATCCATTCCTGTTTTAAACACATGGAACAATGGGCCCCACCAATGGGTTAACAATAGGTTAAAACACCTTTTCATTGCTATGGAAATCAGGCCCATTGGATCCCAATGTCCTGAACTCATTGATCTTAAGAGTAGGAGCTGCAGGAGTTGACTTCAAGTGACCACCCCACAACAAGGAAGCAAAATCGCAGGAGGGACAGAATCACAGAGAGAGGGAGAGAAAGAATTGAAAGAGGGAGAGACAGAGAGAAGACAGAGAGAGGGACAGATAGAAGAAAGAGAGGGTGAAAGAGAGACAGAGGAGAGACTGTAAGAAAATGGAGGGAGGGAGAGTGAGGGATGCAGGGACAGAGAGAGAGAAAGAGACATGGGAGGAAGTGAGAAAGATACAGAAGGAGTGAGAGAGACAGAAAGAGGGAGCGATGGAGGGAGAGTGAGAGAGGGAGAGTGAGAGAGAAATGAAAAGAGACATAAGTTTACAAAGGGAGAAAATGTACTTGGGGGAGTAACTGCATACCTTTATACACACACACACATATACACACAACTATCACATATATGCACACATACACACACACGCACCTATCACTTATGTTATAAGGCTTGGATCGGCTCAACAAATATCATGTGATCAGATTTGAAACCCAGCCAGGGCGATGGTTCATCAGTACCAGTTAACATGAATTTATTCATGTAAACGGAGGCAAACATCTACTCACTGCCTTTCAGCGCTGAGGAGGTGACTTCAATTTCTCTCGTGATGGGCTGAAAGGCCGCGAGCTGGGCTGCCAGCTCGCTCTCGAAGGTATCCGGACTCTGCCTGTCTGCCGGGCTGCCGTTGGCAACGTCACCCACACGGTGCACCTCCTGCTCTTCGTACACAGCGACCAGCTGCAGGGCAAGCAGAGAAAAACACAGACGAAGGTCAGTGAGCAGACTGTTCAGTTCAACAACAACTTACGTTTATGTAGCGCTTTTAACATGACATGACGTTCGAAATGCTGCATGCCACCAACACATTTGATGGTCGCCAGGGGCAACATTGCACCAGTAAGTGCTGACTTTGAGATTACCTCTGTATTCCAGAACTGAATGTTTCCTGATTGAGAGAGAATGTAAAACACTGGAACTGCTGGTCACTCAGCTGAAGTATGGATTACGCTTGCTGCTTTTCCTAATCGTGCGCCTCTTTACGTTTCTGTGTCGAGGCTCGAGTTAATTTATTTGGCTGCTAAAGACTGAGAACAAAAGAAAATAGAGCTCTCATTGCTGAGAAAGGGAAAGTGAGCGAGCGAGCTAGGGCACAAGTAAGAGCAAAAAAGAGTGGGCAACGGGGAGAGAGGAGAATGAAAGTCAGGGTGAAGTGAGAAAGAAGGAGGGTGAGGAAGGAAGAACAGGTGGAAGAGAAATGGGAGAGGGCAAGGGGGTGAAGGGGACAAAAGGGCCAAGGGTGACGGAGGGGGCAAGGGGGGACGGAGGGGGCAAAGGGGGATGAAGGGGGACGGAGGGGCAAAGGGGACGGAGGGGGACGGAGGGACGGAGGGGGCAAAGGGGACGGAGGGGGCAAGGGGACGGAGGGGACGAAAGAACCAGGGTGACGGAGGGGACGAAAGAAGCAAGGGGGACGGAGGGGGCAAAGGGGGATGAGGGGGGGGAGGGGGCAAAGGGGGATGAAGGGGGACGGAGGGGCAAAGGGGGACGAAGAGGGACAGAGGGGGCAGGGACGAAGAGGGACAGAGGGGGCAAAGGGGGACGAAGAGGGACGGAGGGCAAAGGGGACGGAGGGGGACGGAGGGGGACGGAGGGGACGAAAGAGCAAGAGGGGCAGAGCGGAATAGGGAGGTTGCGAGGCATCTGGAGAGGGGCGAGGGAGCGAGTGGGGCGGAGGGAGTGGGGGGGGCGGAGGGAGGGAGCGAGATAGAGAAGGAGGAGGGGGGAGAGAGTTAGAGGAAGAGGGGGACTCGAGGAGGTTTGCAGCATATTCTAAAAACTAAGTATTTTGTTAAACTGCATTTTGTTGAGGGGGGATGGGCGAGGGTTAGAGGTAACTAAAGTGTCTTAAATCTGGTTATTTAGAATTGAACTCAAATGTGAGTCCTTTTTTCAGGCCAGTACTCAACACAGGAAACGAAGCCCAAGAGTGGTGAGATGAAGAAATGAGTAGAAGATCGACCTGAAAAAGCAGCCACACTTTAAAAGCCCTGAACTGTAACATCTGAGTACAGAACTTAAGAAGAATAGTATTTCCCACTTGGACACCCATCTCTGCATACTTTGATTGAATTCAATTGACTGGATTGAAACACAGTGTAAGTATAAATAAAAACCCCAAGCTTGCTGGGTTACAACTACAGGGATCACTTGTACTTGGGTCAAACTCTTTCTGTGCAGAAAATACTACAAAGTTAATATTTCCTGATCAGGACGAACAAATTCCACTTGAGAGAAAGCTGTAAAATTGTCAAGATAGAAAACCTGAATTTCACACAGTAACTTACCCAGGTGCGAATTCTAAATGAATGAAATAATATTGCTTATCAAATTTGCAGCCAAATTCTGCCGTTGTTTTTGTACACTGGCATTTTTAATTTTGCCATGACAGAGGACAATTTTCAATTTTGGATTAAACATGGAACTCTGCCCTGGTTTCTCTCTTTTATGACATGCAAGTGCCACATCTCATTTTAGTTTCATCCCACAGCCATTTCAGATTTAATTCTTTCGAAAACTGCAATGCGCATCTCTCATGAAGCACAGTTTTTTTTTGCTGGTGATTCCCAAAAACACAACTTGCAAAAGTTGAGCAAATCCTCTCAAAAGAAAAGCAGCATCGAAACTATCGTCACTTTGGATAAGAGTTGACTCGCACCTAATCAATTTGCCCCGTTCCTCGGGGCTCCCAGCAAACCCCAGGCCTTGTTGGCAGGTTGATGTCAACAAAGAGACAAGATACAGTGCGCACGGCAGGGACAAGACCAACGGCAAGCTAGCGCAGAAGGAATATAGGTTTACTGGGCCTCACTCTGCCAGCTCTGAAGGAGGCTCGCCCGGACTCGAAACATTGGCTCTATTCTCTCTCCACCCACCGAAGCTGTCAGACATGCTGAGGTCTTCCAGCATTTTAGGTTCTGTGGGTCATTGTGAGCAGAGAGGAACACAAGCCATTTTGAGCTCTCTTGTCACGTGCCTTCCAGTGTCCCACACCAGCATTAGTGTGGGAGCTGGCCCCCAACCTCAAATCATCTTCTCAGAGAAGCCCTGCAGGTATCAGCACAATGGCTGCAGTTCATTCTAGCATCGGTCTTTTGGCTAAAATTAAGTGTAATATTGATATGCTACGCTTGGTTTGAAGTCATTAGGTTACATTTCAGTTTCATTTGGAGCAATTTTTAAAAGTGGCATCGCAGCCTTTTGATCAAGCCTTGGAGGAGGAGCTATGCCTACTCCAATCAGCTTGGAATATGTAGATCAAGCCCAAGACAGGAGGTAAGAGCCCTGTCTTGTCAGCTTGGTAAAGTTTCACAACACCAATTTTAAATCCAACCAATTTATTTGACAGTAAATTCGCGAGCTTTCGACACTATGTGCCTTCGTCAGGCAAATGCAGTGTTCTGGTCTGCAATAGCACTCATATCAACACAGACAGTCACAGATTGCTGATTAGAATGCGAATCCTTACATCTAACCTGCTATTCAAGTGTTAAAGTGGCTAACAATGTGTGTGAAGGGAATCCTGAGCATTGGTTAGAGAATTGTGTATTTTCTCCAATTGTGCATTTTCTGGAGAAAATACACAATTCTCTAACCAATGCTCAGGATTCCCTTCACATACATTGTTAGCCACTTTAACACTTGAATAGCAGGTTAGATGTAAGGATTCGCATTCTAATCAGCAATCTGTGACTGTCTGTGTTGATATGAGTGCTATTGCAGACCAGAACACTGCATTTGCCTGACGAAGGCACATAGTGTCGAAAGCTCGCGAATTTACTGTCAAATAAATTGGTTGGATTTAAAATTGGTGTTGTGAAACTTTACTGAGTTTACCCCAGTCCAACACCGGCATCTCTACATCTTGTCAGCTTGGATCAGGAATGTCTCGACTTGTTGTGACTCTGAATTGGACTTGATTTGACTGAATTGGAATAAAAAAATTTAGTTGCACTGCAACAACTTGCATTTATCTCCTGCCTTTGACTCAACGAAACATCACAGGATACTTTGTTGACAAGCAGATTTTGACGCAGCATCATACAAGGGCTGGGTAGCACTGTGATCAGCACTGTTCCCTCACAATACCAGAAGCCTGGGTTCAATTCCGGCCTCAGCTTTTTCTTAAAAATATATTTATCAGTGTCATAAGTAGGTATATATCAACACGGCAATAAAGTTACTGTGAAAATCCTCTAGTCAGCACACTATGGCGCCTGTTCGGGTACACTGAGGGAGAATCTAGCACCTAACCAGCTTGTCTTTCAGACTGTAGAGGAAACCGGAGCACCCGGAGGAAACCCACGCAGATACAGGGAGAACGTGCAAACTCCACACATACAGTAACCCAAGCCAAGAATCGAATCCGGGTCTGTGCACTGTGAAACAGCCATGCTAACCATTGTACAATCGTGACTCACTGTCTGTGTGGAGTCTGCACGCTCTCCCCATGTCTGTGCGAGTTGCCTTTGGGTGCTCCGGTTTTCTCCCACATTCTAAAGGGTTCAGTGAATTGACAATGCAAAATTGTCGCTTAGTGTCAGGGGGATTAACAGGGTAAATACATAGGATTACAGGGCTAGGGCCTGGGTGGGATTGTTGTCCGTGCAGGCATGATGGGCTGAATGGCCTCTTTCTTCACAGTAGGGATTCGATGAATATAGAGCACAAGTGACCAGAAGTTGGTCTTAAAAGGAAGCAAATAAATAGAAAAGCAGAGTGAAAGGTTGAGAGATATTGAGGAGGTAAATTCCAGAGCGTGGAGAATCATAGACAGCTACAAGCATGGCCACCAGTGGTAAAGCAATGAAAACCAGCGTGTGTAGGAGGCCAGATCTGGGGGAACGTAGAAATCACGGAGAAAGGGCTGGCTTAAACACAACATTAAAATGAAAGCTGGAACAGAGGTGATGTCATGAAATGGGATTAGAAAAGGTCCCTGGATGTCCCTGAGCTAGCATGGACAAGATGGGTCAAATGTTCCCCTTCTGCACTGCAACTTTTCTAGGGTCCTCAGTACTTGTTGCAATTTTCGCAAACAAAAATTTGCAATGTTCTTTCCAAAAAAGCTGTTGAAGCTTGGGGCAAATTGAAAATATCAAAGAAAAAGCAACTGATAAAATGTTTGTTAGGTAAGATTATACAGGGATTTGGAACCCAGGAAGTTGTTAAGATGACACATCCACCGTGTTCTAAGTGAATGGCGGAACAGATAGAGGGGCCAAGTGGCCTCCTTTTGTTCCTGGGCTGCTGTTGCTGAACACCACACAAATAGAGCCCTGATCATGATGAATCAAAGCAGCTTCCACAAAACGGGTAGCAAGTCTGCCTGGGGAAGGTTATCACCCTGTCATTCCCTTCTGGGCTTTTAGAAAGCAGCTGGTAATCAATCCTCTTGACTCAGGGAGAGCCAGCTTTACTAGGGGTGGAGTGAGTTGTTCAGAGACAGAAAATTAAATTTTCTCACTTGTATCAAGAAAGGAGGTGGTCTAACACCATGTGGTACAAGGAAATAGAGATTAGATAGATATGCAGAGGCAGACATCTAATACATTACGAAATACTATGTCTTCTGTTTTGGGACCACAAATATGTTCTCCACAGAATCTAGCTAGTCAGAGTTAAACAAGGTTAGATCAGTATTTCAAGGTTTCAGTTCATTGTTTTGAGTGTGTAAAGAAGTATTTTTTCTGCTTTCATGATTTAACAATGGAGAAAGTTTAAAGTATATTTATTAGTGTCACATGTAGGTTTACATTACTACTGCAATGGGGTTACTGTGAAAATCCTCTAGTCAGCACACTCCGGTGCCTGTTCGGGTACACTGTGGGAGAATTTAGCATGGCCAAGGCATTTAACTAGCATGTCTTTCAGACTGTGGAAAGAAACCAGTGCACCCGGAGGAAACCCATGCAGACACAGGGAGAATGTGCAGACTCCGCACAGACAGTGACCCAAGCCAGGAATTGAACCCGGGTTTCTGAAGCTGTGAGACAGCAGTGCTAACCACTGTGCCACCTTGCTGCCCCCAACCTCAATTTTGCCTTCGTCAGGTGATTAAAGTGAGGGAAGACTATGCAAGTTGATTGATGGAAGAGGCAGACACAAATCAAAGTAATAATATTTTTTATCCCAGTACCAGTTTTGTCACAGCAATTTTTTCCTTTTCCCTGAGGACATTCCCAGCTTTCCAGAAAAGCTGGTTCACTATCTCTCAAATCCTCCCCCTCAAAGCTTCTTTGAGGAGCAATCAAATTGGATTCAAATCCTGAAACCCAGCTACTGGCACAGTGGTTAGCACTGCTGCCTCACAGTGCCAGGGACCCGGGTTTGATTCCCAGCTTGGGTCATTGTCTGTGTGCAGTCTGCACGTTCTCCCTGTTTCTGTGTGGGTTTCCTCTCTCAGTCTGAAAGACGGACTGGTTAAATGCATTGACTGTGCTAAATTCCCCCTCATTGTATCCAAACAGACGCTGGAGTATGGCAACTGGGGGATTTTCACAGTAACCTCATTGCAGTGTTAATATTAGCTTACTTGTGACACTAATAAAATCAGCTTGAAACTTAAAACAAAGCCGTTGAAAGTTTACATCGAAAGATTCACCTAACAGAAACTACATTTGATGGCAATGTTAGCAGGTTTATCCAACTGATGTGGTGCATAATGTGCATCCACACTGAGCTCACTGTACATTTGGAAAGTTCGAGATACCACGCTGAAAAATCATTATGTTTGACAGGGCGAGTTACAGACTAGGCTTTCATCAGCCTGTCACATATGCTTCCTTTTGGCGTATTTAACTTTAAGTGCTGCTACTCTAGACATCCTTCGGGAGTAGATTTTTTAAAAAGACAAATGGTTCCTTACAATATCCCTCTAAAATAAAGCAGTTGTGCTGTGTGTACATGCAAAGAAGGCTGGACTCCAGTTCCTCCTTGATGCATGTAGAATTCTTCATAGGTAAACTCTTAGATCAACACACAAACACTGGCTCTATAAAATCACTTTCCTTCTCTCCCTTTCTCAAACAAACATCAATCAAATTAACTTGAATTGCTCATAATGCACACACGTGACACACACACACACACCGACACACTCACACAACACATACATACACACTGACACACACACAGTCCATCAAACATTTTCCCTCCATCCCATTTCACTCTTACTTAACACCGAACAATGTGTAACATTAGACGTAAACATATTTTTTTTTAAATTGCAGAATAAAAAGCCCCATATCAAAGGCAAGGCAAAGAATGGGAGGAAAGAAGGGAAGAGTGAAGTGCTTCTCAAAAGGCAGAGGGTTGGCATCATGGAAGTTTTTAACATTCTGAAAGGTTTTGATTCATGTGGATACAGCGAATATTTTCCATTTGTGGGGAAGGGCATTACCTGTGGCCATCAAATTAATATATCATACAAGATATGCGGCAAATGGCATGTGACATGAGGCATGTGACATCCTGTGTGGGGCATCTGGCATGCAGCATGTGATATATAGCACGTGATATATGTAAAATGTGAAAGCAAAACACTGCCTTAGAACAAGAGCTTATAGGTAAAGGTTGAGAAGCGGTAGATTTGAAACTGAGATGATGAGTGCTCTGAAGAAGGATCATCTAGACTAAAAATGTTGGCTCTGTTCTCACTCCGTAGATGCTGTCAGACCTGCTGAGATTTTCCATCATTTTTCTGTTTTTGTTTCAGATTCCAGCTTCCGCAGTATTTTACTTTGATCTGAGATGAGAAGGAACTACTCGCAAACAGGATCAATCTGTGCAAGGAGATAGATATATTTCTAATTAAAAAAAGGAATAAAAGAATATAAGGTGGAGGTAGGAAGGTGGATTTGAAACCAGGGAGTGATCAGCCATGATCTGATTGAATGGCAGAGCAGGCTCCAAAGGTTGAATTTGCCTACTCCTGCTCCTAATTCTTTATCTTAACTTTTAGCCCACACTCTCCACCTGCAGCAATGACAGCATGGAAGTTGAAAAGTGTGATTTGCAGTGGCGAGTTTCCGCATTCTGATCTTCCAGGCCAATGCTGGAAATCAAATGTTGCAAAAAGCTCAGCAAGTCTGGCAACATCTGTGGAGAGAGAAACAGAGTTAAAGCTTCAACACTGTAAGACTCTACTACAGAGCTATTAATGGAAGATAGGTGCCAAGGACCTCAATAGACAGGTCGGAAGAAATTTCTTTACCCAAAGAGTGGTGAGAGTTTGGAACTTTCTAGACAAAGACATGAGGGAGAACGGACTAGAGGATTACAATGATAGGTTTAGATGAGAAAAGATGGTTGAAATACTTTGCCCTGTTCACAGCCCCAGTGAACGATTTTCAATCTCAGTTTGAAGAGAAATGGAGGGGATATGGGAGAAGGAAGGGGACAAGTAATACTATTGAGCATCCAATGATCCACACATCCCGGACATCCTCTTTTCCACCATTTTCTGACGGGAAAAAGATACAAAGGTCTGATATCACATACCAGAACATCATCTTCCCTGCTGCCGTTAAACGTTTCAATGGACCTACCATATATTAAGATGATCTTTCGCTAACCCTAGCAGTGAGAGTAACACTACATTCTCCGGTCTCTCATTTCCTTCTTTATGAACAGTACGCTTTGTATAACGCGCAAAAAACAATACTTTTTACTGTATGTTAATACATGTGATTGTTGTATGCAATACAAGGATACCGTTCATCAAGTGCATAGGGGAGAAGGAAGGGAGAGGGTGCAGAATATATGTGACAATAATAAATCAAATCAAATTAAAAAGCCTGTGGTCGCGTATCATCTGATCCAGAACAGCTTCTTCTCTGCTGCTGTCAGATTTTTGAATGGACCTACCATATATTAAGCTGATCTTTCTCTGCACCCTAGCTGTGACAATAACACAGTGCACCCTTCTCTCTTCCTTCTCTCCTGTGCACTCAATGAACAGTATGCTTGTATTGCACGCAACAATTTTCACTGTATCCCAATAATAAATCAAATCAAATCATATAAAGATTATGAGAATGGCCCAGGGTAGGTTAACTTTCATTTTGCCTTCCTCTGGGCAAAAAGCCAGCCTTTCACTCAATTCTCCCTTCTTCATTAACACCAACGAAGGGTCTGGGTCCAAATAAATATTGCACAAGTACAGGCGGAAACATGCACATTGCAAACTTGGAAGAATCCAAGGTCGGAAATGTTGTGGATAGTTTGGAGGGATGTCAGAAGTTGCAGCGTGACACAGATAGGATGCAAAATTCTGCAGAAAGTGGCAGATGGACCTCAACCCAGGTAAATGTGTAATGGTACATTTTAGCAGGACAAATGGCATGAAGGAATATAATATTAAAGGTAAGACTCTTAGCAGTGTGGAAGATCAGAAGGATCTTGGGGTCTGGGTTCATAGGACTCTCAAATCGACTTCGCAGATAGAGGATGTGATTAAGAAGACATATGGTGTACTGGCTTTCATCAATCGAAGAATTGAGTTTAGGAAGCGGGAGATAATGCTGCAGCTGTATAAGACCCTGATCAGACCCCACTTGGAATACTCTCATTACATGAAGGAAGCCACTGAAAGGGTGCAGAGGTGATTTACAAGGATGTTACCTGGATTGGGTGCCATGCCTTCTGAGAATAGGTTGAGAGAACTCCATCTTTTCTCCTTAAAGAGTCGAAGGATGACAGGTGCCTGATAGAGGTGCATAAGATGATGAGGTATTGATCAGGTGGACTCTCAGAGGCTTTTCCCCAGGACTGAAATGGCTGCCACAAGAGGACACAGGTTTAAGGTGCTGGGGAGTAGGTACAGAGGAGATATCAGGGTAAGTTTTTCACTCAGAGGGTGGTGGGTGAGTGGAATCGGCTACCATCGGTGGTGGTGGAGGCAAATTCGTTAAGGTCTTTTAAGAGACTTCTGGATGAGTATATGAGAATTAATAGGATTGAGGGTTATAGGTAAGCCTAGTAGGTAGAGATATGATCGCGCAACTTGTGGGCCAAAAGGCCTGTTTGTGTAGTTTTTTTATGATCCTATAAATCCTTAAATTGTTGGCAGTATTCAGCCTATTGCTACCAACATCCACAAAAGCAATATTATGCAAAAATGAACACATTCAGCTCAGACTGTGATTTATGTGCATCTTGTGAATTACAAATGTGAAAACATGCAGCACCATCAATACAAAGCACACTCAATCACACTCCTTGGCGCATCAAACTTGTCTGCTTTCATTCCGATTTTATGCTAAAAAATTCAGCAGGGCCGCAATTTCAAGAGGCAGCAACAAATAGTTCGGATACCATAAATCTTCTGAAACAAGATAAAAAACAAAGGGCAGCAGATTTTTAAAAGAAATAAATACATATGGGGAAAACCTGAAGTGAATTTACAAACCAGAAAAATTCCTCAAAGCCCAGCGCGTGTTTCTAGCAGAGAGCAAACCAATGTGCATTTTTATAGTGCCTTTTCAAGCCACAATGGCTTGAAGGATGTAGTCAGATAACGTCTGCCACAAGGAGGAAATGCTGGTAGATACAGGTGACCCAAAGATTGGTCAGAGGATGAGGTTTTTTGGGTTGTCTTATATGAGGAGGGGGAGAGATAAAAAAGTTAGAGAGAATACAATGATTATGAAAGGTCAGAGGCTAGGAATACTGTGAAGAGTAACTCATTTCCTGATTCCCCCAAAGCCTGTTCACCGAGTACACAGCACAAGTCAGGAGTATGGTGGAATACTCGCCATTAGCCTGGATGGGTGCAGTTCAAACAACACTCAAGAAGCTCGACATCATCCAGGACTATTTGATTGCCACCACATCCATAAACATCCATTCCCTCCACCACCGACACTCAATAGTAGCAGTGGGTACTATCTACAAAGACACTGCAGCAATTCACCAAAGATCCTAATGAAGCATCTTCCAAATCCACGACCACGTCTATCTATGAGGACAAGGGGCAGCAGATACCTGGGAACACCATCACCTGCAAGTTCCCCTCCAAGCCACTCACCATCCTGACTTGGAAATATATCACCATTCCTTTGCCGTTGCTGGGTGAAAACCTTGGAATTTTCTCCCCAACAACATTGTGGGTCAACCAACAGCATGTAGATTTCAGTGTTTTACCACCTTCTTCTCAGGGGCAACGAAGGATAAACGTTGACCAGACAGTGATGCCCGTGTTCCGTGAACGAAAAAAAAATTCCAAAGCTTAGGAACTGAACAGCTGAAGGGATGGTCAAACAATGAGAACTGGAAGTGTGCATGTGACCAGAATTAGAGAGGTTCCAATAGCTCAGAGGGTGGATGGCTGGAGGAGCTTGGAGATGGGGAGGGTTGATGCCATGAAGAGGTACTTAAATATATGAATGAGAACTTTTGCCAAATCAAAAGCCAATTTAGGTCAGCAAGTGGGATGTGCAGACTGGGAAGTATGACATGCTAGTGAGGGTTAATTTAACAGGCAACTAATACAATGACAAAAAAAACACAAATTAATCATGAAGCTACTGCCTTGTACATCAAGCTGCTATGCAGTGTGTCCAATGGGCCTAACATTTTCCAGTCACTCAAGAGATTGATTAGACCAACAATAAGGAGGCACACGACTCTCTTGCAGTCAGGCTGTCTGATGGCTTCAAAGCTCTCCACCGCAGCTCTAGTCACACTGTCAGGGCTCTGTACAAAATCCAGTCACGATACTGCAGCTTCCAGGCTGGTGTATGTGTGTCCAGAGGCTGCCGACTCTTTACATCATGTTATTTTACTTTCCCCACTCGTGCACCTCAATGCTGATTCAACAGAAGCACAGCGACATATCCCAGCAATTGCCGCCCCGCCCGCACCCTCAGTTCATTCACAGGGTGATCACCTCCACGGAAGCCCTATTAGGCAATAGACTCAATGACTGTGCTCGTCATTTGGCACAGAAGAAAGGAGCAAAGTCGACTGGGATCACTTGTTACAGAAAACTTAAATTTCATGACAATAAAGGGCAAGGGGGAAAATCTCCCTTTGCAAAATGCAAGACGCATATTCTGCTTCTTTAAACCTGAAAAGCAAGAGGGAGGTTTGTGGTCCAATTCACATGGAAATGCCCTCCAGCGGAATTGACACAGTAAGGGTGGATGGGGAAACAGAGGGGAAAAAAGGTTGACACATCCCCTCCTGCCTTACTATGCTTTCCTCCCATCCATTTGGAGTGGCACTTGGTCCTCTCAGTTAGCATACTATGCTTGGAGACTCAGGGGGACCCAATTAATCAAAACACCTTTATTAATATTTCAAAATTTCTTTTCAATTTGATTTTTTTTATTGTCACAAGTTTAGGCATGCAGTGAAAAGTGTTGTTGCTTGTGTCCTATACAGACAAAACACACCGTTCGTAGAGTACATAGGGAAGAAGGAAAGGAGAGGTGCGGTGTCACAGTCACAGCTAGGGTGTGGAGAAAAATCAGCTTAACACATAGTCATATATTTGAACTGCTCATTCCTAATTACCCTTAGAAAGGTCCTACTTTGCCTTCCCGAGTGGGCAGCATGAAGGTTAGCACTGCTGCCTCGCAGTGCCAGAGATCCTGGTTCAATTCTAGCCTGGGTGACTGTCTGTGTGGAGTTTGCACATTCTCTTTCTGTCTATATACACTTCCCCCAGGTGCTCCGGTTTCCTCCCACAGTCAAAAGAATGCAGGTTAGATGGATTGGCCGTGTTAAATTGTCCCTTAGTGTCCAAAGATGCGCAAGTTAGGTTGATCGGCTGTGCTAAATTACCCTTTAGTGCCCCAAGATGTATAGGTTAAATGGATTAGCTATTGTATACGTGTGGGGTCACAGGGATAGAGTGGAGGGGAGAAGGCCCGGATAAGACATTATGTCAGAATCAATATGGATTTGATAGGCTGAATAGCCTCCTTCTGCACTGTAGGGATTCAATGATATGATGAAAGTGCCACCATAATACTGTCAGATAGTGAGTCCCATGACTTTGATTTAGAGTCAGTGAATATCCCTGCCTGGATTATGTATCATAATAGGAGAACTTGGGTTCCCATGTGCCTTTGCTCTTCTCCTCTTAGACCATGGGTTTAAGAAATGCTGCGTGGTCTGATACATTCAGACCACTTACGGGTTCTCACCAATCACAGGAGCTGCTTGGTGTCAGATGGATGTTCGATCTCCCCCAGGCTAAGTAGTAAGGTAAAACAAAATCTTGCATCGTGCTGCCAATGAAACTCTGAAGTGGCCATGCTGAATTGCCCCTTAGTGTCAGGGGGACTAGCATTATGGGGATGGGGCCAGGTGGGATTGTTGTCAGTGCAGACGCAATGGGCCGAATGACCTCCTTCTGCACTATGGGGATTCTATGATCACTCCGACTAAAAAATGAAAGTGTGGTAACAGCCACTGGGTAGAGGGGGAGTGCACCAGGCTCAGCTGTGAGGTTTTCGATGTCAAAAAGCTAACTGGCATTCCCCAAATCAGGCGTGGTGGGCAAGCTGGCTACCAAAAGGGAATCCCAGGCTTCGCTTCTGCCTTCAGCAGAGATGGGGCAAAAAAAAAAGGGGCAATGGCAGCGATATTCTAAACATTACCAGGGAAGAAAGGTCTCAAAGAGTTAAATAAAGCAGCTTTAATGAGCTGGTTGCAATATGAAAAACTGTCGTCTTGTAATGAAAGATAAATCAATGTGACATTACTAATCTTCTAATGTTTTGATCTAGGAAAATTAAGGAGTAATTGAAGAATGATTTGTTTTTTTTTCCCTTCCTGCTTGTGAACTGCACGACACAGGTTTACATTCATTGTAAGATGAGACGCTAAACCTACGTTAATTATTTGCCATTCTGCTAACATGCAAGATGGTGCCAAACCTTGCTGTAATTTTACCCACTGGCTTTTTCAAAACATACACATTTTTATTGTTCACCTTTGTTTTGTGTGTTAATGATATATAATGGTTAAAAATGTTTTTGCCTTTCTCCAGCAGTGTGAGAGGGTGAAAATTCCTCTTTTGATCCCCCCCAACCCCCTCCCACCCCAAAACAATGTTCCGTCGACACACAATTTGAAAGTGATCTCAAGTGGTGATTTTTCTTCCTCCATTTCCTTAACCAGAAGGCTGACCAAGGTTGTCAACGTATGATCTTATAGCTTATATGGGCGGCACAGTGGCTAGCACGGCCACTTCACAGCACCAGGGACATAAGAACATAAGAACTAGGAGCCTGCTCTGGCCCCTCAAGCCTGCTCCACCATTCAGTGAGATCATAGCTGATCTTTTTGTGGTCTCAGCTCCACTTACCCGCCCACTCACCATAACCGTTAATTCCTTTACTGTTCAAAAATTTATCTGTCTTTGCGTTAAAAACATTTAATGAGGTAGCCTCAACTGCTTCACTGGGCAGGGAATTCCACCGATTCACGACTCTTTGTGTGAAGAAGTTCCTCCTGCCTTCAGTCCTACATCTGCTCCCCCTTACTTTGAGATCATGTCTCCTAGATCTAGCTCCACCTGTCAGTGGAGAGAGCATCTCTGCTTCTATCTTATCTATTCCCTTCACTATCTTATTTGTTTCTATAAAATCTTCCATTTCTAATTACCACTGCGACTCGCTCAGCTATTTCAGAGGACACTTAAGAGTCAAACACATTGCTGTGGGTCTGGACTCGCATGTTTGCAAGACCATGTAATGACAGCAGATTTCCTTCCCTGGGGGTGGCACAGTGTTTAGCACTGCTGCCTCAGAGCGCCAGAGATTCAAGTTCGATTCCCGATCTGGGTCATTGTCCGTGCAGAGTGCGCACGTGTTCCCTTAGGATATTCCAGTTTCCTCCAACAATCCAAAAGACGTGCTCGTTAGGTGCACTGTCCATGCTAAATTCTCCCTCGGTATACCTGAATAGGCATCGGAGTGCGGCGACTAGGGGATTTTTACAGTAACTTCACTGCAGTGTTAACATAAGTCTACTTGTGACGCTGACAAAGAAACTTCAAGGGGCATGAGTGAACCAGATTGTTTTTTTACGATGATCAACAATGATTTCATGGTCATCATAGGCTTTTAATTCCGGATATTTCTGTTGACCTCAAATTTAACCATTTGCCATGGCAGGATTCGAACTCATGACCCTGAGAGCCTTACTCCTTTCTCTCTCGATTACTAGACCAGCACCAATACTATGACATCATCCTTCACTAAAGTCTCAGGTGTTCTGCTGTCCTCACTATGTTGTTCTCAGTTTGCTAGGAAATGTTAGTAACACGGCACATGGCAAAAATGCCCCATTCCAGAAGATTCTGGCCCAACAAGAATCATACTGCTCTGGAAACAGATCCTGAGCAATAATCAAAATCTATTGGTGACCCTGAAATCATTATCGAGTCTCATAAAGACCCATCTAAGTTCACTAATGTCCTTTCGGGAAGGAAATTTGTCCTCCTTACCTGGCCTGACCTACATGTGACTCCAGAGCCAAAGCAATGCCCCTCTGAAATGGCCTAAGCAAACCACTTCATTCCAGGGCAGGTAGCGGTAGACAATAAAAGCCCAACCAGTAAACAGCGCCGATATTCCATGAACGAATAAAAAGTAGGTTCATTGTTACACAGTTCTCCCCACAGAAATACTGTCTGGTTGTCCCTGTCAATTCTGGGGAAAAAAAGAACATAGAACATTACAGCGCAGAACAGGCCCTTCGGCCCTCAACGTTGCGCCGACCAATTATGAAAAAGCAATGACCCTCTAACCTAAACCATTCTCTTTTCATCCATAAACCTATCCACTGACCACTTAAACGCCCCCAAACTTGGCGCATCTACAGCTGCAGCAGGCAGGGCATTCCATACCCTTACCACCCTCTGGGTAAAGAACCTACCTCTGACGTCCGTCCTATAACTACCACCCATTAATTTAAAGTTATGTCCCCTCGTGCTAGCTTTCTCCATCCGAGGAAAAAGGCTATCACCGTCCACCCTATCTAAACCTCTGATCATCTTGTATGTTTCAATAAGGTCTCCTCTTAGCCGCCTTCTTTCTAATGAAAACAACCTCAAATCCCTCAGCCTCTCCTCAAGAGGAGGAAACAAATTCCTCTGGCCCTTTGGTGAGTTTGCACGCGCAATCTAGATAGAAATCCTGTTCAGGCATCACTAGCCATACAGTTATTAAAAAAATGGAGCTGGTGTCTCCTACCTGTGATATGCAGCCACTGGGAACAGGTGGACCGTTGAATGAAGATGAGGGGGCGGGGGGTGGAAAGGGATGGGGAGATGGTGGAAGAGATCTCGCTCTCATATGCGCAAGCCATGGCAAAAAAAATAAGGCAATCTGATTAGCCGTAAATTGTTTCTGACAAGGGAATCAAAATGCTGTCAAATGCAATGACACGGCTAAGGCATCTGTTCGTAAAGAGCTTGCCCCACTGGCAAGGTGACAAACAGATGTATAATGCCTTGCGCATGGTAAATTAATTCATTTACTTATGATAAAAACAAAATCAAAGGCTTCCAAACCACAATTTCCATTTAAAATCTTGTCAATCTCTCAGGGAATCAAGAAAGAATGTAACATGGCTGATATTGGCGATTGGTGACACTTTAAATCACCTGTGTTAGTTCACTTAATTTAACGTACGCCACATTTGGTTTATTCTCCTGGTGCTGCTGCAGGGAAATAATAATTAATTATGACTGATCGGCGTTGCAAATTAACCAACGCTGGCCAGAGACAATCTACTTGCTCCTTTGTCTGGGGGCCTGGTTTGACTCCTGTCAATTGTTGAAAAATGTTGGCATTATTATTCATGGTCTGAATGCGGGCGGTTTGTTTGAAAACAGTTTTTTGTTTTGCCACCTCAAAGAAATTTTAATTCTCCCTCCTTTATTTTTCTGGATCCCAAAACTTAAAAGATAAGAATTTGTTGCCATACCTTTGCTGCTCCAGTGATTGCCAACGTCTGCAATTAATATTGTTCTGTGGAAAGTTACAGTCCCCTGATCACTATCTTTTTCCACTTCCCTTCCTACTGCCAACTTGTCCTACTCAAGGAGAGAACCGGAATAAAAATTTACATTTGAACCCTATTCTATCTATTCCAATGACGGACAACTGGTGAGTGGGGCCGCACAAGTACCTGCCCCCTTCATGTCCGTAGTCCGCAAGGTTGAAATTGGGCTTGTTCATTAACCATGGTTCCGTGAATAGGGTTAAACACATCTAATACACATCGAATATTTCATAATGAGTCATAGAAAATGCGTAATCGTTCGTATTGTAATAGAACTATCAACTTTAAATGGTAGAAACAATACAAATATTGACGCCTTGGACGGAAAGGGAACGCACGGCTCTCACAGTCAATATTGTGAGCAATCAGCACACACCTCACCTCACTTGCCTTCACTTTACATGTGAATCAATTTGGTCACACCGATAGGGAAAATACTACCCTGATGGAAATCAGCAGAATGTGGCTAACCCTGAATGCAGGCAGTGGTAAACAAAATGTCTCATTTGGCCACGCTCAGAACCCAGATGTGGCTACCAGGCAGCAGATTGTCCAGCACTGACATACACTGCTGACATCTTCCACCTCCTACAAACAACCAACACGCCAAACAGAGAAGCACAAAGAATGAAGCGATCTACGCTTTCACAGACCACATACTTTGAAATGAAACAAAATTACTTGCATAGGTCACAATGCAACTTAAAATCAGTGAAAACATGTTTTTCAATGTCAAGAATATCCAATTGGAGAGCATGCATATGTGCTGCCCCACATCCATTCCACCAAACCAGTTAGTTCTCTTGCCTAAATCTCTGCTGGTATTTTTTCTGGAAAACGTGAAATGACCAGTTTGTTCACCTTGGAACGATGGAGGTTGAAAGTGATCTAATAGAGGTTTACAAGATTATGAGTGACACGGACGGAGTGGATAGTCAGATGCTCTTTCCGAGGGTAGAAAACTCAAGTACTAGGTGACATAGGTTTAAGGTGCGTGGGGAAAAGTTTAGAGGAGATGGATAAGGCTCATTTTTGTTTTCACACAGAGGGTGGTGAATGTCTGGAACGCACTGCCCAGGAAGGTGATGGGAGCAGATACGATAGCATTTAAGGGGCAACTAGGCAAACACATGTATATGATGGGAATTTAAGGATACGCACTTTATAAGTGCATATGGTTTTAGCTTTGGCAGGCAGCATGATTGGCACAGCCTTGGAGGGCCAAAGGACCTGTTCCTGTGCTGTACTTTTCTTTGTTCTTTGTCGGATAGGCTCAATAATTTTCAAACGCTCCCTCCCATTTTCCCACTCTCTGGTTTGTACAAGGGGGCTGGGGCACTAGGGTTGAAGTTGTAAAGTAAAATGACTCCACCTGGCTTTGGTCTACCACTGCACAATATGGCGGGTTGATAAATCAAAGTACCATGCAGGGATGCTTATTCACTTCTTCTTCAGTTAATACAATTCCCGATTTATAAGTTGAAACCGGATCGAAAATGCATACTGTACCAAAAGGTACAAGTGAACACTTTACATAAAACAAGTAGCCCAAATAGTTCATAAAGAAATAGCTATTCAGTTTATTGTGGCTGAATTTCACAAAGAAGTAGGCATGCATTTATAATTGTTAATATACTCTGATATCCTTGCTGTGAGACATCAATGCAATTTGCATTCATATCATCTCCATACTAATAGGATCGATTATGACTGATGTATTGCCCTGTCACCAACTTTAAGCTAATCAAATTAAATGGAAGCACACAGATGGAGTGAGCCCATTAAAGTGTGTTGTTTTAATATAAACAGGCATGCAAAGGCGCATCACTGGGATTGAAATAACTAAAAGCCTGTCACAGTCAGGTATCGGGGCCAGCAGAAAACTGACAGCCTGCAGGAGACGACTAACAATCAAGAAAATACAATTTCTTTTGATCGCCATTTCACTGAACGTCAAATGCAATTTATCCCGCGCGCCCATGAATAGATCTCTCAGTCTGGTTTTAGTGGAATCCTGTTATAAGCAATAGATCAGGACAGACAAAGAAGCTTCTGAGGAGAGGGCGGCTGCACATTGGTTACTTGCACAAAGTGGCAAAAAGTGGGGCTTGGCACCAATTTTCATGCATTGCCAGAAATCTTCTCAAATCACAACGACATAATTTGTCAATGTCGCGCTGTTTATATGGCCCAATTTCAATCTAAAAATACTTTTAAGTGCATACTTAATTACTCGCAGCTTTTTTGTTCTAGGCTTGCATTCAATTTAAGTTTGAATTTCCACAACTCCATGACAACTCACTCCCAAAATAAATAAATAGGTCGAAAGGCTGCATTGTTGCATCCAGAAACAATTAACTTAAATCGGTGTTTCCTGATGACTGAGCCATTTTTTAAATAGACATTACCCTTCCCTCTTCTCCTCAATCTTTTTAGAACTGTGTTGCAGATTAGCAATGAACGCAGTTGGAACTTGCATGCAATGACCAGAATTGTTGAAGGCACAGAGGCAGAAGATTACGTTTTTCAAAAGTCACAAGTAGGAAAGTTGGTCCAATGCTTTAATAAAGAGATTTTATGTTAAAGTTTATTTATTTGTGTCACAAGTAGGCCTACATTAACACTGCGATGAAGTTACTGCAAAAATTTCCACACTCTGGCAGCTGTTCAGGTACACTGAGGGAGGTCTTTCAGACAGTGGGAGGAAACCTATGCAGACATGGAGAGAACATGCAGACCTCACACAGACAGTGACCCAAACCAGGAATCAAACCCTGAGTCCCAGGTCCTGTGAGTCAGCAATGCAAACCATTGTGCCATCCAACGTAGAGAAGATATGGCTGGCATACAGCAAGACAGTGCATCATAGTAAGAATATAAGAACAAACATCAAATAGATCTCTGCAAGTTACAAGGCAATGATAAATCTTGGCAAGAGAGCTCAACTCAGAATGTGTACTGGGGCATTGCAATTATGGATTGAATCCTCCCACGTCAAGCATAAATTCATTCACAGTGAGGCATTTCAGAAAAGCAGTAGCTGTTCACTTCAAGCTTCCCACAGTATAATGGCACTGGGGATTGGGCCAGTGGGCAGTTATGGGCTTGAAAAATTTAGGAAGATCCAAGCCAGTATTAATTCTAAACACAAAACAAACAGGCTATACGGCAATACTGCTGGACAAAGTTATCTTCGTTGAAGGCACTAAGTGACCTAGACTTCTCCAGCACAGGGACAGTTGCCCACTGACATTACTGCTTCTCTGCGATGTAATTTCTTAGATTCGACAGAAGCCACCTCAATGGTTGCTCTGCCAAATAGATGGATCACAGGATGTGCATGGTACTGTAATTAATTTCACCTTCAACTTCGGTAATCCCTCTACCCTGCACCGACACTGGCACACATTATCCGCAAGATTAGCGAATTAGCAATTTCCCTGTCTACACCTGTGTCATCAATGTTGATGAGCTGATGTACAGAAAATGATGAGTGAACGACTCACTCCTTCTGGAAAGGTCATGTACGGTTAACCACTTTTTTCACGGAATCCCCACAGTGCAGAAAGGGTCCATTCGGCCCATCAAGCTTGTGCCGACAACAATCTCACCCAGATCTCCCCCGCACAATCCCACCTATTCATCCCACTAATCCCCCAGATACTAAGTAGCAACTTAACATGCCAATTTCCCTAATCTACACATCTTGAGACACTAAGGGGCATTTACCAGGGCCAATCCACCTAATATGCACATCTTTGGACACAAAAGGACAATTCAGCATGGCCAACCCACAGTATCTCTTTGGAGTGTGGGAGGACCTGGAATAAACCCTTACAACTCTTCAAGATTGTCCTGGAGTCTCCAATAATTTAAAATGAATCTCCTTTCACGCTGCTGCAAGTGAAGAGAAACAAGAAAAATGAACAGAGGTCTGTAGAAGGTTGGTGTGATTCATTGCTTTCTTTGAATGTTTCTGATTTAATAGTCACCATATGTTGGAGATGCATTGCTGTATTGGATAGCGAGATTGGTGGCGAAAGATTATCTGTCAAAAAACCTTCAGTGTTACGATTATGAAATTTATAAGCTTGTTATGTATTCAGACTGTCTCCTTAATTTAGAGTAAAATGAAAGGGATCATGGGAGCTATTCTGAAGTCTGTCGATCAACAAATCCGGATGACATGCCTGCTAAGGTTTAAGGAGAAGCCAGGTTGTTCGACTGGAAGGGAGGTGCATGATGGTCACACATGAAGACAACCATAGAATCAATCCCCATAACCCCGTGCATTTACAATGGCTAACCCCCCTAACCTGCACATCTTGAGACACTAAGGGATAGTCTGTGTGTTTACATCCCAGAAAGATGTTGAGAATGCCAGTCAGGTTGCAAACAGTTATTTTTGAATCAGTCCATTTAGTTCCAAGACAAAAGAGAGTTGGAGTCTCAAGGATAGCTAATCAGCATTTCTATCTGAATACAAGGCCCATATGATCCACATTACCCTCAGGGTAGACTTTGAGAGGGAAGAGTTTCCAAAGCATTTCTGAAACTGTCAGACACAAACACTCTACCAAAATCTGGGAGAAAGGGAGCAGCTGGAGATCAAAAGTCTCTATGGTTCACCACGCAGGAACGCAGGTGGGAGTTCATGCTCAGATCAAAAAGACCAAATTTGTGAGGATTTGAAATGAGATTGGAAGATTTGCCTAGCTTGCACCAGACAGAGAATCTTAAAATAAAACGCTTGTTGTGAAAGGCAGTTCTAGCTGTTTCTCCTAGACCTGTCTTTGTAGTCATCAACTCCAATACAAACCTGTGTAAAGGTGATACACTTTCCATCAGTGCAGAGATACTCAGTCCAGTCAGGACTTGTCCCATTCCTCCCTGGGACTGACACTGTGGGGAACCTCACTTTCCCCTCTCCCATTCTATTAAATGATAAAACATCTTTACACTAAATACAGATCCAGGCTGGTAAGAAACACTTTGGATTGGAAAAATCAAATGACTACTTAAGGAACAATAACTGTAAAGTGGGTTTTCAGATCTGTTAAAAAATCAGGTGAAAACCCTGTTCTGTGAATTCAAAGTTACCTAAAAAAAAAGGTGTTAAATTTATGATGCTTTCAGTTGGTTTGTTACAGTAATAGTCTTAAAATGTAACATCACTTCAGCTATCAATTGGAAGTCTGAATTTCCTTTTTGAAATTTATCAGTCTGTATGGGGATTGCAACATCAGGAATGTGAACAAACAGAGCAGGCAATCCTCAGGATGAGGTACGTAGTTGTCATTCTGTGCGCCCCAAAGCTAAAATTAAATGCACAACATAAAGAAAGAGGGAACAGAAGATTAAAAATAAATGAATCCCACAACTGCCATAGTTGCGCTGTGATTTTGCAACAGGTGTGCTATGTGGCATCAGGTGAAAAGAGAGCACCAGTGATAGCATCAATTACTGACTCTTCAAGAGCAAGATTTCTCAGCTCTCTGCAAGGCGACTGACTGAAACTTTCCAACTCCTCTGGGAAGAATATTGCAATATCTTTCAAATCAGTGACCAATTAATCTATTTTTTTAGCCCACCACAAATCAATTAAACAGGAGACAAAGCACTGCGAAGGAGGCATCTGATGTGCCAAATCCAAGATGAATGCTCAATTTTGTGTATTAAGTTGCAGCTAATGTTTTGATAATTTATGTATTTCCATTACCTAGTAGCTAAAACAAACTGGACATTCATTGTGTGGGTATACTCAGTCAAGAATCCATGGCAATGAATCCATAGCTGGGAGAACTGTATGGTAATATCTCAACAAGTTAATGAGGAATTAATATTGCAAACAAATTTAAAAAGACATATGCAATAGGACAATATAAGTGGAAAGCAAAGAGTGATACATGTTACAGGATGGATGTAGTGTGTTATGGTCTTTAAATACTTTACAACGCTGGTCAAATGGAGAAAAACATGCTGTTTACATAAATAATATTAGTGTACGCATGCCAGCTCCTGTTGTCTTAATGCTCAAACGGCTAGTCTTCCACGGGAGGACAAGGAAAACACTTCAAAGATCAGCAGCATTGATATGAATGAACCACTGCCAATCATTCAAAGTGGCATCAATTATCCATCAAACTGCATCACACTTTGAGTCACAGGGTCTTAATGGCAGAGTGGTGACAAGAAGGAAACATGGAAGAAATTCCTGCACTTCAGATCTCAGTACCCAATCTCCACCATCTACAAGGCACAAGTCAGGAAGGAGTATGATGGAATATTCCCTACTTGCCTTGATGGGTGCAGGTCCAACAACACTCAAGAAGCTCAACACCATCCAGGACAAAGCAGCCCCACTTAACTGGCACCACATCTATAAACATTCACTTCCTCCACAACCCCAGTAGTAGCAGTGTATACCATCTAGAAGACACACTGCAGCGATTCACCTACGACAGCACCTTCCAAACCTATGACCACTTCCACCTAGAAGGACAAAGGCAGCAGATACGTTGGAACACCATTACCTGCAAGTTCCCTTCCAAACAACTCACCATCCTAACTTGGAAATATATTGCCTTTCCTTCATTGTCACTGGATTAAAATCCTGGAATTCCCTTCCTAACGGCATTGTAGGTCAACAGCACTTGGACTGCAGGGCTTCAAAAAGTCAGCTCATCTTAAGAGCGACCAGGGATGGGCAATAAATGCTGGCCAGCCAGCGACACCTATGTCCCACAAATGAATAAATGAATAAGAAAATGGGACATCATTCCCCATCTGCTCAAAGCTCCATGGGGCTGAAAGTCAGCCTGTTCAGTTACGTGAAGAACGCGTGGTAGAAACTCAGTGACCCTAAGTAGATATCGTCATCAAATCAAGGGATGGCCATCAATGACCTGTTACTGCAACAACTGGCGAAAAGAGAACACCGGTAGCAAATAGGCACAATTGAACTGTGTCCAGCCTCAAAGAAACACAAAGATAGCAAGACAAAGCTGCTTCAAAGGGCAGGCAGCTCCATCTGTGGACTAGGGGTAGGTGGCAAGCTAAGAATGGGCGAAGGATATGGTTTAGGACAAATGGCTTGAAATGATGGCTCAAAATGGGTGCAATGAGACTGCAGATGGATTTACTGCACTACCTTAGCCCATCCCTCAAAAAAACTTTACGAATGCTCTCATGGAATCTCTACAGTGCAGAAGGAGGCCATTCAGCCTGCACTGACCACAATCCCACCCAGCCCTACTCCCCTAATCCCATGCACTTACGCTAACTAGTCCCGCCGATACTAGGGGGCAATTTAGTATGGCCAATTAACCTAACCCGCACATTTGTGGACAAGGCCAATGATATACTGCAATGAAGGGTAGTGAACCAAAAGGAGGGATCTTCTCTACCCCACTGCAACCCTTTCCATTCAGTCAGCCAACCATACATTTTTACCAAGATACGCAGTTTATCATTTTCAAAGTTGAACACAAGTTTTCTTCAGACACAACTCAAATAAACAAGGACTTAAACATTTCAATAATTGAAAAAAAAATCACAGTAGTTTTAAAAAACGGAATGAAGATAAATTCTCTGCCACTAATAGTAGACCAATGCTCCAGTCTCAGCTCAGTAGCTAATACTCTGGCCTCTGAATCAAAAGGTGTGATTTCAAGCCCCCGCACCAAGACCTAAGTACATAATCCAGTCTGATGACAATGCAGTGTAGTAGTGGGGAATAGCTGCACAGTTGGAGGTGCCATTTGATGGCACAGCAGCACAGCAGTTATCATTGCTGCCTCACAGCACCAGGGACCTGGGTTCAATTCCGACCTTGGATGACTACCTGCGTGGAGTTTGCACATTCTTTCTGTGTCTGTGTGGGTTTCCTCTGGGTGCACCGGTTTCTAGGATGTGCAGGTTCGGTTGATCGGCCATGTTAGATTGCCCCAAAATGTGTAGGTTAAAGGGATTAAATAGATGGGGTTTCGGAGATAGGGTCTGAGTGAGATGCTCTTGTTGGAGAATCAGTGCAGATTTGATGGGCCAAATGACCTGTCTCTGCACTGCAGGAATTCTATGAAATCCAACAGATAGATGTGTAAAATTCCATGGCACAAGAAGAATAAGGGACTTTCTCATCAATAGTTATCCCCCAACCAACACCAAACAAAAAGAAAGATTTGCAAAATCCTGCAATGTGAAAATTGGTACTTCTCCTGAACAACGGGAGTGACACTTTGAAAAGTACTTTGTTGACTGCAAAATACCATGTGAAAGGTGCTATATAAATATAAGTTCTTTCTTTTTCTATACCAGAAGTAACCTGAAATCATCACATCATGGAGTCTACAGAAAAGGCCCTTCAGCCCACTGAGTCAGCATCAGCTTGATAGATACCTTGGCTGGCTAACATTTATACCTAACACATAATACAATTCTCATTATTAAAACGTTTTGTCACCACTATTTTTCCCAATGAACAGACTGTTTATAGAAGAAACTGAATCCTTATCACTCTTCTTTGAGACTGATATAATGTATATCCTGCACCAAAGAAATGCTGGATAGAAGGCTATTAAGGAAGATTTGGTGACCGATAATTATTAACCCTTCCTTGTCCTATTACACACTCAGTGTACGCAATTGCTGAAATTTCCGGAATGTCAGTGGGCGAGGCTCGCAGAACAGCATTCTCCGTTGATCTCGGGCGGAATTTTGAGTCTCGGGCGGGTGAGATGGTAAAGTTCTGGCAAATATCTCTGCAGCGCTGAATCGGAGCAAAAGTGCGTGGGGAAAAAAAAGTAACTACACTGCACCAAGTACGTGAGTGATTAACAAAATACTAATGTCTCTGAGGCTCTCTGGAGAGATGTGAAGAAACAACTGTTTAAATCAGGAGGGCAGTGATAAATGTAACTAATGCAACAATGAAAATGTAATTAAAACGCAAAACCAGCCCAGAATGAGTTTGGGGAATCCAACATATGAGGAAATCATAGGGGAGAGTTACAGTGTGCCAATGAGACACAGTTGGGTTCCTGCACCAGCAGAGCTGTGTCACTAGACTATCGTGCAATTTTCTTTTTTAGTTCATTAAAGTAATGAGCTCTTGAAATAATTTATTTTAAATGAGTCACTTTAATTTTGAAGATGTGTGATTTGAAAAATTAAAAAAAGCGTAATTACATTTGATTTATAGATCGATCTGCTCCAGCTTGTGCACGAGCTAAAATTTGTGCCACGGAGGAACAAGGAAAGTAGGCAAAGGGGACAGAAGTATCTCTTCATCTCTATGCAATGCGTGAGCTCCCTCCCACAACGAATATTATACTGCAGTAGAAGGAATCAATGTTTTAAAAGAGAGAAAAAAAAAGAGAAAAAAGCGAGAAATCACCAGTATTGTGAACTTTCTAACTTGACGATATGTGGCAAGGGCAGATGATGACTAGTGTTAGGAAGAGGCGTGGGGGATCAGGGCAGCACAGTGGCATAGTGGTTAGCACTGCTGCCTCTTAATGCCAGGGACCCCAGTTCAATTCCTGGCTTGAGTCACTGTCTGTGTGTAGCTTGCACATTCTCCCCGTGTCTGCATGGGTTTCCTCTGGGTGCTCCTGTTTTCTGCCACAGTGCAAAGATGTGCAGATTAGGTGGACTGGCCATGCTATATCGCTCCTTAGTGCCAAGGAGACTAGCTGAGGTGAATGCACGAGGCTTTGGGAATAGAGATTGGGTGGGATTGTAATTAGTACAGATTCAATGAACCAAATGGCCTCCTTCTGCACTGTAATATTCTATGATTGCTTATCGACATTACAGAATTACAGGGGGTTTTAGACAAAAAAGGGACAGATGATGAGCATGATGAAAGGGAGGAAGGTTTGTGGGCATTCCGAAAGGAAGATGGAAGGAGAATGACACCAAATTGGGATGGTCATTTCAGCCTACCCCGAGAGAGAGGGAGAGAGAGCTGGGGAGCCAAGAGCATGCAAAGAAAAAGCAGCAACAGGTTGAGCATGCACATCTCCTAAGGTACTGAAAAACTTATATTTTTAGTTATTCATTTTAAGAGATGAGGGGAGCACTGGCTGGGCCAGAATGTATTGCCTATCCCTTTCAGAGGGCAATTGAAATCAAGCACATGGTTGTGGCTCTGGAGTCACATATGGGCCAGATTAGGTAAGGACAGCAGATTTCTTTCCCTATCAGACATCAGCAAATGAAATGGGTTTTTCTGACAATTGACAATGGTTTCATGGTCATTATTAGACTTACAATTCCAATTTTTATTAAATTCAAATTTCACCATCTGCCAGGGTGGGATTCACACCCAGGTCCCCAAAACATTACCCTGGGTCTCTGGATTCTAGTCATCTCTAGTATCTCTAGTCTAGTGACGATATCACTACGCTGTCGCCTCTTGAGACAGAACTCAGTAAGAATCTAGCAACACCAATTTTAAATTCAACCGATTTATTTGATAGTAAATCTGCGAGCTTTCGATCTTTTCGTCTTTGTCAGGCAAATGCAGTGTTCTGGTCTGCAATAGCACACATATCAGCACAGACAGTCACAGATTGCTGATTAGAATGCGAATCCTTACACCTAACCTGCTATTCAAGTGCTAAAGTGGCTAACAATGTGTGTGACGGGAACCCTGAGCATTGGTTAGAGAAATGTGTATTTTCTCCAGACAGCACAGTAAGTGAGGTTTTTTGCTAACCCAGGCAAGTCACGGGGGTTACAGATAGTGTGACATGAAGCCAAGATCCCTGTTAAGACTGTCCTCATGTGTGCGGAACTTGGCTATCAGTCTCTGCTCAGCGACTCTGAGCTGCCGTGTGTCATGAAGGCCCCCTTGAAGAACATTTACCCGAAGGTCGGAGGCCAAATGCCCGTGACTGCTGAAGTGTTTGCCCACAGGAAGGGAACTGTTTTGCCTGGTGATTGTTGAGCGATGTTCATTCATCTGCTGTCGTAGTGTCTGCACGGTCTCTCCAATGTACCATGCTTCGGGACATCCTTTCTTGCAACGTATCAGGTCTACATCATGGCCTCTTGAGACAGGCATGGGTGCTAACTAATCTCCCACTTATCTTAGCCAGGGAGTGCAGGCAGCAGAAAAGTGCCATAGAGTAGAAGGGAAAGAAAGGGAGGCTAAAGAAATAGAGTAATCATGCACAACAATTTTTAAGGTGCTGTTACATACAACAAACAACAATGGACAAAATTTTTTTAAAAATTATTGTTTGCACCACGTATACCTTAGGCATACCAAATCTGATTTGCTAAACAAAAAAAGGGCTAAGACAAATTGAAAACTCCTGTGATTGTCTGGTTTATGTAAATCCGTGTGTTCCATGTGGTGTGCATCACTACAAAGCAACCATCCTGCTTGGTGCATTTATTTTTCAGAGCTCTGTGGCATTAGCAGCTGACATTTTCCAGGGTTTATGTTGTACTAACAATGCTCGCCCTGAGAATTAATATCTTCAAACTCCTTTCCTATTGATATTTCTTTTATTTAAACATTCCCAATTCCAGTGCTGTGGAGGATAATCCTTTAATATTGTACATCTCAATTCCTCTGCCAGGTACTTTGCAGATCTCACAGATTTTCCACAGTTACAAAGGGGGTGTGGACCTTGAGCAGGATTGAATTACCTCTCTCTCTCTAAAAGGGCACAAGTTCTTCTCCCCAAGGTTTATTAGCGTGAGTTCCATCCAATTCAAACGCTGTCTTAGGAGACATCCATCTGTTTCCTTTTAATGGACGGGTTTTCATTCTCTCTTCTAACCTTCTCTATTTCTTGTGCCACACAGTATCTTTTCCAATGCCCGACATCAACAGGAGACAAGCAACCTGACTCTAATGAGACTCTTCACACTGCAGTCAGATACCAGGAGTTCAAATGATGCGAGTAACTGCGTGTTGATGTACTTTCTTTACAAATCACCTACAATCATTTCTGTGGCATAAGGTGTGGTTAGCTTACTCTTGTGTCTCGCCCAGTTTGGTGGCATGTTGGCAAGAACTGCTACCTCACAGCACCAGGGATCTGGATTCGATTCCCAGCTCGAGTTTGCACGTTCTCTCTGTGTCTGTGTGTGTTTCCTTTGGGTGTTCCGGTTTCCTCCCACAATCCAAAAGACGCGCTGGTTAGGTGCATTGACCATGCTACATTCTCTCTCAATGCGCCCAAACAGGGACTGGAATGTGGCAACTAGGGGATTTTCACAGTAACATTATTGCAGTGTTAACGTAAGCCTACTTGTGACACCAATAAATAAATAAATTAATTAGACACAGGTCTAAATGGCTGAAATTACTCAAAGACAGAAGAGTGCGGTTGTTCTAAGTGAAGGGAACAGCACACTGATGCAGTTGGTGGTATTCAGAGCTGCCAATTGGGGTGGTTCTAATCTGAAATGGCTTATAACCAGACTGAGGGTGTGACACCAACACTGGGCATCTGTATTGGAGAAGTGATCTTATTGCCGCACCCTGCCTTTTGCCCAGGCTCCTCTACCATGAACACATCAACCCTTGCCAGCTTGGTGAACACTAAAATTCCCCAAAATGGAGAGAGAGGAAAAAAAAGCTGCATGCATGTGTGTGTGTACACATCACCGTGGCAACTGAGCCTCTCAACTTCAAACCCTTTTGTTTCAAGGGAATTAAATGTCACAATTTTAAGCCTCTTCTAAAACTGCAATTCTATACAGCGTTACTTTCCAGTTTTGATATTTAAATGTGTTGCTTGATCTCCAGCTAAGTGCACAATGTTTCTTTTGGCACCTTGTGTGAAGGGTCCCACAGTTTGGCATTGTGCAGCTCATGCTATTTATATAAATGCACGTCTCTCCACACCCATGAAGCGACAGAGACATGTAAGGTGCGAGTAAACTATTGTTTGAAATTATGCATTTACTGAAGACTTACACAATTACTGGACTGAAACAGAGTCTTGTATTTGTGAAGTAACGACTGTATTTTACAGCAAACCACAAGTATGATGAGACAATTCTGCAGTGTTGAAGGTGGCGTCCTGTTTTTTTGGATGAGACACTACACAGAGCCCCACTCAAAAAACGAGAGGACGAATTTCTTCTCTTAGACGGTCATCAATTTTTTGGAATTCTCTATCCCAGACAATGGAGGAGGCTGGGTCACTGAATTCATTCATGGTCTCTGACCTACAGGGGAGTTATGGGTTACTGGGGATGGAAGAAAATTAAGACCACAATCAGGTTGACCATGACCTTACTGAATGGTGGAGCATGTTCGAGAGGCCAAATGACCCATTCAGTTCCATCTCTTATCTACTAGGAGTTCTTAATATGGTTGTAGAACAGAATCCCTACAGTACAGAAAGGAGGCCATTCAGCCCATCAAGCCTACATTGACAACAATTCCATTCAGGCCCTGTGCCTGTAACCCCAGGTATTTACCCTGCTAATCCTCCTGATTTTAATTTAGCACAGCCAATCAACCTAACTTGCACATTCTTGGCCAGTGGGAGGAAACTGGGGCATCCAGAGGAAACCAACACATATATGGGGAGAATGTGCAAACTCCACTCTGTCACCCAAGACAGTAATTGAACCTGGCCTTCTTCTGCACGGTAGTGACTTTATGGTTCTCAAATCACTCTACATGGCTGATCAGTGCCTCAACTCAACTTCTCTCCTATTTTCCCATATTCTTTGATAACCTTTACAAGCAAGTATCTATTAAGCTCTTGCAGACCCCAATTACCACAATGTGTATGAACTTTTTGGGTTAGAGATTTCAGGTTGCCACTACTTTTTGTGTGACAAAGCTCTTCTTGAATTCCATTCTAAATGGCCTGGCACCAGGGTTAAAATTATACCTGTGTGTTCTGGATGATCCTCAGCACAAGAAACGGTTTATCCAAATGTGTATCCAACCCATCAAACCTTTCATCTTTTTAAAAATCCATAAAATTTATTTATTAGTGTCACAAGTAGGCTTACATTAACACTGCAATTAAGTTACCGTGAAAATCCCCTAGTTGCCACACTCTGGCGCTTGTTCAGGTACACTGAGGAAGAATTTAGCACGGCCAATGCACTTAACCAGCACATTTCTCAGGCTGAGAGGGGAAACTGGAGCATCCAGAGGAAACTCATGCAGAACATACAATGACCTAAGAGGGAGTAAGTGGAGTGATCAGCAAGCTTGCAGACAATACAAAGATGGCTGGACTTGCGGATAGTGAGGAGCATTGTCAGGCGATGCAGCAGGACATAGATAGGCTGGTAGCTTGGGCAGATAGATGGCAGATGGAATTCAATCCTGATAAATGCGAGGTGATGCATTTCAGAAGAATATAGGGGGGAGGTATATGATAAAGGGTAGACCTGTTAAGATTATAGAAATGCAGAGGCATCTGGGGGTGCAGGTGCACAAGTCTCTGAAGGTGGCATAGCAGGTGGAGAAGATTGCGACGAAAGCATATGGTATGCTAGCCTTTATAGGAAGGGGTATAGATTACAAGAGCTGGCCTTTAATCTTGCAGTTGTATAAAACGTTGGTTAGACCTCATTTGGAACACTGCGTCCAGTTCTGATCACCTTACTACCGGAAGCACGTGGAGACTCTGGAGAGAGTGCAGAGGAGGTTTACCAGGATGCTGCCTGGTATGGAAGGTCTGAGTTACGAGGAGAGGTTAGGCAAATTGGGGCTGTTTTCCTTAGAAAGGCATAAACTTAGAGGAGATCTAATAGAGGTGTACAAGATTATAAGGGGTATAGATAGAGTAAACAGGGTTAAGCTTTTTCCTAGGATGGACTCAAATAGCACGAGGGGTCATGGGCTTAGGGTGAGGGGGGTAAGGTATAATTTGGATGTTAGAGGGAGTTTTTTCACACAGAGGGTGGTGGGGGTATGGAATGCACTGCCAAGTAAAGTGGTGGAGGCAGGTACTCTGGAGCTATTTAAGAAATACTTAGATGGGCACATGAACAGAATGGGAATGGAGGGGTATAGAAAACTGATTTAAAATAGGGATCATGAGCATTGGGAGTCCCTGGGAAGTGTGTAAATAGATGATGATATTGATGTACTTGTTTTTATCCTACAGGTGCTTTGGTCCGCCTTGTTGTCTAACGAGGGGCATACACACGATGGGTCGTGAGAGGGCTGCTCTTGGATTTTTTTCGAGAGTGTTCTAGTGCTTCACGTCGTTAGTGTACGCTTGACATGGACCATTTGATGGGCAACATGACAGCTCAGTGACTATCGCTGTGCTGTACAGATACATGGATTTGGGCCTGTGTCTGTGGGAGTTTGTGCATTCTCCCTGTGCTTGCATGGGTTTTCTCCGGGTGCTCCGGTTTCCTCCCACATCCCAAAGATGTGCTCTTAGACTGATTGGCAGAACAAATCCTCCCTAAATTGTCTCAAATTCGGTTCTAATGCATATATCTATAAACATGGACAAGGATGACAGGGATCATGGGTAGAAGTGGGAACATTGAGATAGCGGTGCGGGCTCGTTGGGCCAAAGGGCCTGTTTCCCGTGTTGTTTTGTTCTTTGGAATCGAACCTGGGTCCCTCGTGTCGTGAGGCAGCAGTGCTAACCAATGTGCCGTCCATCAGTGGATTATGACGGATCTCGTGCAAGAGGAGCAATATTGCATCTCCTGACTACTCCTTCTGAGAAATAACCTTTGCCAAAAATATTAATAACTTTTTGTTCTTCGTACAGATGCTGATTGATCCTGCTGTGGTTTCCAGCACTTTCTGTCTAGGGCTTTAGATTGCCAGCGTCTCTCTCCCTTAGCTATTTATTTTGTGTTGTATAATGTTCTTTCAATCGTTGCCAGTGTTGCTAAGTCTTAACAAATCCATAGTTACACTACAACTGCAGCCAATGCATAAAGCCAGGGTGAGGATTGTAGTCCAGTTAGTACCAATACTAAAATCTTGCCAGTAATCAAGAATAACATCTTTAAATCCCTTATTATACTGATAGTCCCACTCGGCAGTTTTTGTACACATTTACTGCAGATGTTCCAGTCTATAGGATCTACTACTTTTTTGGTGCTGGTCTATACGTATGAGAAGTTAATTCTTTTTTCCTGCCAATTCTAATTAGTGAGCATTTCCTTACATTAGTGGTTTCCAGGTCTACGGTGCTTCCTGCTGAATGATGACCCAGCTTCGCTGTGTGAAGTCACACATTGTTCCAGCAGTACATAAAGACCTCCTGATGGGACACCAAGCGTCTCTATTCTGCTGCAGGGGTCAGGGACAAGGACCTCAATCAGCAGCAGGGGGGTTTCATCTGGAAGCTATGGTGAGAATCCTCACAAAACCTCTTCTTTTTCAGAAGTAAACACACACAGACACACACATACACACAAATGTGCACACACACATTTTGATTGTCACAATTAAATTAAGATTCTGTTTACTACTTGCCACCATCCATTGATCTTTTTCTATGCCCTAATTATGACTGTAACACTACATTTTACACCCTCTTCTTTCCTTCTGCATGTCCGGTGTGTTTTATATAGCATGCAAGAAACAATACTTTTCATTGAATGGGTGGCACAGTGGTTAGCATTGCTGCCACACAGCGTCAGGAACCCAGGTTCAATTCCTGGCTTGGCTGACCGTGCACAGTTTGCACGTTCGCCCCATGTCTGTGTAGGTTTCCTCTGGATGCTCCAGTTTCCTCCCACAGTCCAAAAGAGGTGCTGGTTAGGTGCACTGGCCACGCTAAATTCTCCCTCTGTGCACCTGAATGTGGAGTTATTACCCATCTGCTGCTAGTTGAATACCCTCTGTGGTGGGCTGAGGCCCATAATCATAGAATCAGAGGATCCCTAAAGTACAGAAGAGGCCATTCAGCCCATCAATCTGCACCGACTTTCTGACAGAGCACCTGAATCAGCCCCTCTCTCCCATCCTATGCCTGAAACATTTACCATGGCTACCCCCCCCCCCATCCTACACGTAACACTGAGGGCTAATTTTAGCACCTAACCTGTGCTGCTTTGGACATGGGAGGAAACTGGAACACTCGGAAGAAACCCACGCAGACCCAGGGAGAACATGTAAATTCTACACAGTCATCCGAAGCCGGAATCAAACCCAGATCCATGTAGCTATGAGACAACTACATTAGTCATTACGCCACTATGAAGCCCTACAGTACGCACTAAGGATTGGGCACTAGTTTCTCACTTAATGGCCTCAATTAGCAGTGGGCCATTATCGAGCCTTCCCACCCAAAACTTAGTCATGAAAGAGGCAAGTAAAGCAGTGAGGTCAGAAAATTCTGCAGTGCAGGAGGCGGCAATTCGGCCCATTGAGTCTGACCGACCACAATCCCACCCAGGCCCCACTCCCACACACTCCCATGTATTTACCTTGATAGTCTCCCTGACACTATATGACAATATAGCATGGCCAATCCACCTAACCTGCACATCTTATGGACTGTAGGACAAAACCAGAGCATCCAGAGGAAACTCACGCAGACACGCGGGGAATGTGCAAACTCCATGCAGACAGTGACCCAAGCTGAGAGTCGAACCCGGGTCCCTGGTGCTGTGAGGCAGCAGTGCTAACCATTATGCCATCCTCCAACTAAATTAAGTGCTCACTTTGCCTCCAAAAAATGGCCTCGTGGGGGGCTTTAAATTCCATCTATTGTGCCCGCATCAATATTTATCCCTCAATCAGTCTTGCCTGAGTAGACTATCTGGTCATCATCACCTTGCTGATTTGGGTCCTGGCTGTGCTCAAATTGGTTGCCACATATCCTACGTGATCACAGTGACTACACTTCAAAAAGTACTTCTTTGGCTGAAAAGCACTTAACTCTGCGCTGAGGTCTTGAACGGTAACGCACAAATGAAAGAATTATTCCTTTCTTTCTAGACATGATTGACACACGTATCGCGCTGTTCTTGAACAAAGCTTCCAAACCTGTCAAGATGGTTTCAGTCAGCTTTCCACCTGGTGGGTGGGGAGGAGCAGGGAACGAGGAGAGAGAAGCAAAAACTCGCTTGTCAAAATAAACCTGCATTCGCGCTGAAGGAACACAAGTTAGAAGGCTGCTTTGTGTGAAATATCGCCAAGATGCATACTGCAACTTTCATGTGTTTGGAACTAATATTTCCAACTGCCCAAGGTTGTCTGCAGTCCCCAGGAATTAGATATTAACTCCCTGGTTAGTGTTTAGAAGTTTATTTATTAGTGACGCAAATAGATTTATATTAACACTGCAATGAAGTTATCATGAAAATCCTCTTGTTGCCACACTCCTGCGCCTGTTTGGGCACACTGAGGGAGAATTTAGCACTTTTGGCTTTATCCTTTGTAGCCAGCACTGTATATATAGATGTAAGCCTTTTTTTCCCAAGGAACTATCTGGAAGAGGGCATTGAATCCAGAAGCGCAGTTTCTCTCACCATTTATAAACTGAGTTTAAAAGTTTATTTTGTTAGTGTCACAAGTCAGCTTACATTAACACTGCAATTCAGTTACTGTGAAAATCTTCCAGTTGCCACACTTCAGCTACTGTTCAGGTACACTGAGGGACAATTTAGCATGGCCAGCACACCTAAGCATCACATATTTTGGACTGCGGGAGGAAACCAGAGCACCTGGAGGAAACCTACGGGGAGAACATGCAGACTCCACACAGACAGTGACCCCCAAGTCATGAATGAACCTGGGTCCCTGGTGCTGTAAAGCAGCAATGCTAACTCTGTACCACCATACTACCCACACTGACAGCAGACCCATGAGAAAAGTCATTGGACTATTAAAATAACCAGGTGTTACCCTTCTCCCATTTTTATTTGAAGACTTTGGTTTACCAGTTATAAAAATGTTGGGGTTGGAGAAATTGCACAGGATGGCTCGAGATTAATTTTAACAAGATCTGGCAGTCTTAGCTGGGATGGTTATTGCCATCCTTTTACCTAGTCATAGTTCAGCATCTCTGCATCTCAGCTGCAAAACCTTAAGGAATTAGTCCTCTAATACTCTCAGGAACACCAAGACAAGAGCAGGGCTTTTGATCTTCATCTGTTCAAAATGCATCATCTTGAAGGAACACCCTTTTTTTTTAAAATGTTCAAATCGCAAATACTGTCAGCGGGGGCATCTTTTGGAGGGGTGGGGGGAAAATGGGAGAAAATGAGAAACACATGGCATCAACTTCACTTGCGAGGAGCCGCAGGTAATTTATTGCAGCTTGCAAGTGGTCTGCAGCTGAAACTCATCCAAATGCTTCTAGTCGTGTCGACTGGAGTCAATTCAGATGCCTTCCTATGGCCGTTGTGCTTTGATGTGCCAAACAGTCAGTTTTGCTGTGCGGCCTCGCAAAGAAACAGCTGATTAAGGAACCCATAAATCCGATAGATCGCAAAATAAAGTCACACATTTGTTTGAGAGCACCAGGCCAGATGTTGGCAGCGGCTCCTGCTGCGTGATCTGGCCTTAAACTCCCATTGACATTTGAGTTGTGTTCCCTACCATTCACAACCTCAGGGAAACAGGTACTACCGGGATCAGTGCCACATTTTAAGGTGCTTTCATTTATTAGGCCACTCTTGAAATAGAAACGGATTGAAAAGCCAACTTCGGGTGACATCCCAACACAAACATTATAAGACATTATAATGTCCCCACATTATAAGAAAGATGTGGAGGCATTGGAGAGGGTACAGAGGAGGTTTACCAGGATGTTGCCTGGTATGGAGGGCAGGTCTTATGAAGAGAGGCTGAGGGATTTGAGGTTGTTTTCGTTAGAAAGGAGGCGGCTAAGAGGGGACCTAATCGAAACATATAAGATGATTAGAGGTTTAGATAGGGTGGACAGTGATAGCCTTTTTCCTAGGATGGAAAAAGCTAGCACGAGGGGACACAGCTTTAAATTAAGGGGTGATAGTTATAGGACGGATATCAGAGGTAGGTTCTTTACCCAAAGGGTGGTTCGGGAGTGGAATGCCCTGCCTGCAGCAGTTGTAGATGCGCCAAGTTTGGTGGCGTTTAAGAGGTTAGTTGATAAGTATATGGAAGAGAAGGGAATGGTTTACTTTGGAGGGGCATTGCTTTTTATATTGGTCGGCGCAACATCGAAGGCCGAAGGGCCTGTTCTGTGCTGTAATGTTCTACAAACAAAAGGTTCAACAATGGGTAAGAACTTGGCTAAGGTTGTCGGCCCTCCCTGACGAGAGTCATAGAACCCCAAAAGTACAGAAGGAAACCCTTTGGCCCGTCGAGCCTGTACTAACAATCCCAACGAGACCCTATCTCCCTAACCCCATATATTTACCCTGTGAATCCCCCTGATGCTGAGGGGCAATTTAGCATGGCCAATCCACCCAACCTGCACATCTTTGGATTGCGGGAGGAAACCGAAGCACGTGGAGTAAACCCACGCAGACGCGGGGGAAAACCCGCAAACACCACACAGACAGTGACCCATGCCAGGAATTGAACCCGTATCTCTGGTGCTATGAGGTAGCAGAGCTAACCCATCGTGCACCGTGCCGCACTCAACTGTCTTCAAATCTCCAATCAGCTGGTGAGACTGGCTGGAAAATCCTGTCCAGTTTTTCCGATCATCAGGCTACAGCAAGAGGGGAGGGGGAAATGGTACAGAGTAGTTAGCCCTGCTGCCTTAAAGCGCCAGGGTACTAGGTTCAATTCTGGCCTGGGGACACAGTCTGTGTGGAATGTGCACATTCTCCCCGTGTCTGCATGGATTTCTACCGGTTGCTCCGGTTTCCTCCCACACTCCAAAGATATGCGGGTTATGTGGATTTGCCATGCTAAATTGCCTTTTGGTGTCAGGGGGTTTAGCAGGGTAAATATATGGGGTTATGAGGATAGGGCCTGGGTGATATTATTGTTGGTGTAGACTCGATGGGCCGAATGGTGGATGTCAGTGGTAGAACTCAGGAGGCCAAAATCAGAGCCGTATAGAGACTGCGGAGGGTTCTAGAGCTAGAAGTGACAGAGATAAGAACAGCTGATCAAGGACCATGGAGCAAAGGTGGATCAATGCAGTTGGCCACTAAAAAGCAGGAAGGTGTTCATTCATGTGTCGCACACATTTATTGCCATTAATTGGCTAATAGGAGCACATTTTTAAAACTTTTTTTACTCCATCCTTAAAGTTACAAACAGCCAATGTTCAGAATGGACCAGGCAAACCTGAATATTGCTTACTCCAAAAAACTAATTTCAAAATCCAATTGAATTCAATTCATGGTCCCCCAAGAAAAACAAACGGAGATCCGAGCCACCAAGATAAGGCATTGTATCCCATCTTGGACTTGATTAGATGCTTGATCTTAGCCAAAAGACCCAGAAACAAGTATTTTACTTGCATCTGGGCGTAACTTTTTCTGGCTAAACTGAAGTTATAATATTTCCACGATGCATCAAATGCAGCTTAGCCCTTTAAGTTTGTCTAATTTTTGCTATGTGATAGGAAAACAGAGTAATTAAGGCTCAGGAGCAACACACAATTTATGAGCAGTTTTGCCTTAGTCCCCGTGAGTGTTGCTAAATGGTGTAACTCATCACTGACAAGCTAAACGAAAAGCAAACAAACCACCAGGCAATCCAGATCTACATATGTGCACATATATCTTTTTGCTGATTAACAACCAAGAAGATCTTGATTCTAATGGGTCTCGCTCATCATTAGACAGAGGTGATCTGGGAAACATGTAGACACTACACAGTGCATCAATCATTTTTAATGTTGAGATAATTCCCAGAGTCATCAACACTTCAGCAGCAAACGTTTGCCTCTCAAAATAACAGTCATGCCATGAATAAAAGGAAAGAAGTTACATTTATGGACTCTCTTTCACATCCTTGCAGTAGCCCAAAGCAGGTTACAGAAAACGGCGCCCATTGAAATGTAACCACTAGCACCAAATAGGTAAATTACTCTACAATCTGTTCTAGTAGTGCTGCCTAAGTGTTAAATGTTGGCAAAGACAAAACATTCCCTACTCTTCATTGAAAAATGTCATGAGATCATTTACACTTATCTGAATGGACAATGTTGGACCTTGGATTAACTTCTTATCCAAAGGACATCGCCTCTAACAATGCAGCATTATCATAGTACTGCTTTCAAGCATCCGAGGTCAGATACAATGCCTTTTCTTGTCGGCTTGGATCTTATTTGACTCTTTTGTGGGGACCATGAATTGGAATCAATTTGAATCAGTTTTCTGGAGTAAACAAGGGAATGGATTAAAGGCTTGCCCTGTCCATTCTGCACATTTCCTTTTTATCTTTAAGAATGGAGCAAATTTTTTTTTAAAAAAGCATTCCAAAGGTTCCCTGTCAGATCCTTCCTATATGCCCGGAGTCTCACCTCATCTGCACAATGCCCTCAAGTTGGCTGAGGTGGAGAAGAGGCTGTTATCCACCTCCCTGTGTGGAATGTGCCTTGGTAAAGAGAGATGAGGTGGTTTTTTGTCGAAGTTCATATCAGGCAGTTGTGCGATGCAGGACTCTACGGGCTGTTCCCAAGGACACACTCTGAGACAAACATCACCTATTGCTGATCATCAGGTTGGTGAAAGAAGCTCTTTGTTCTGCCCGAAACCTGTAGGGCTTCCAGTGAAAAAAAGTTCTCCCCAACTGAGCGGCACAGCGCTGCACTGCATGCTGAGGGATGCACCAAAGCCTGGGACAGCTGCCACAAAAGGTGCAATGGAAGAAGGTCACTGTCTAAGATCTTTCAGACACAGTGAACTGAGGGAAGGGGAATTGTACAGAATTCTCTTAAGCTGTATGACTCACATTGAATGTATACAGTGAATATTATAAATATCACAATTGTACATAAGCACCTCAGAGTGCAAACTGATTCAGATGGACAACTTAAATAGCTCTGCACCATTTGTAAACATCATTTTGAAACGTCTGTACTGTTTCTTGATTGCACTGAACAACCTCAAGAGTGGAACATGATGTGTGTACAGAACCTGAATATTATTGCACTGCATGTGACAGCCATTTTGAAACGTTTTTCATGTTCTTTCATAAATTTAATGAATAAAGTATATTTTTGCAAAAGTGTCCAACTTGATTATGCGCGCAAAGATATGCAGTCTCTCGTTTCCTTCTCTGTGAACGGTATGCTTGTCCGTATAGCGCGCAAGAAACAATACTTTTCACTCTATGCTAATATATGTGACAATAATAAATAAACCAAATCAAATCAAGATCAAGTGAAAGATCAGGTGTAATATCTTTTCTTGTCACCTTGGATCCTGTACATCTCTCCTCTGAAGACCATGGGTTGGATTCAATTTAAATTTGAATTGGTTTTTGGAACAAGCAAGGAGATAGATTAAAGGCATACCCTGTCCGCTCTGCACATTGGCTATGTAATTCTGAGAAAGGAATAAAATATATTTCTTAAGAAGTCCACATTGATTAGGTGTTTTGGAGTGGGGTTTAAACCCCTGGCCTTGTAATTCAGAGGTAAGAGTGCCATCACTGTGCTAAGAAGAGCTTGCTAAATTAGATTACGCAAAGTAATCAATTTTAATATTCCAGATTTAACATTTCCCCACACTCCCAGCCTTAATAATGTCATTTATGGTTTCTCTGAAAGATTGTAATTATTCTAACACCACATCATCAGTTACTGAGAGTGCTGCGATTTCGTCCATTAAAGGGATGGAAGTGATTCACGTGACAAGCCCACATACACACACACACCACACACACACATGCACAAAGACATAAACTCACTGCAGATAAATCTATTTACTGCAGCTTAATCATTCACACCAAATCTTGCAAAATGGATTTAACTCGATCTTCTGTCTGCAGTTCCGAGAAGCAGGCATGTCAAATTTGTGCATAAAACTAGTCATTACACACTTCAAATATTGTACAGTAGCTTTTGCCAATCACATTTCTCACCTCATTTCAATCGTGGGCAGAAGTAAAAGCTAACTTATGACCCATTAAAATCTCCAAGAGTTGAGGGCATGGAGGAAAATAAAATAAATCAACAATTTCAAAAAGACAATCATTCAACTCCCCCAAAATCAAAGAACATTGAAATTGGTATTCTCAATTTTGCAATGGAAGTTTTAGTGATTATGGATTTATGTTCCCCAGCACAAGGTATTACCGCGTGGATGAACGCAAAGCCAGCACCCTCGTTATTTCTCTATAAATACAGTTCCCAGATTTTGGCGGAGCATCAATCAAATGCTGCATCCGGAAACTCAATATGATCTGAATAATGGTCAAAGAGGGAGAGAAGGAGGGGTGAAGGGAAGGAGAAAAGAAAGCACAGAGTTATCACTACATGCGTCATCACGCATCCTGAGGAACGACACACGGATGAGAAGCAAAAATGAGGGTCGAATCAAAAACACGGAAAGAAAATCAAGATTGCATTCGATTTCTCTCATGATTCTCCAATGCGGGAGGCAAAACAAAAATTTTCAAATACTGTGTGGCCTTTGAAATGTAGAAGACAGCAGGCTTAAAGCTTGAACACAAAGTTGGAGGCTGCCACACCAGTAAAGTACTCATGGAGCCCTGCACGGTCAGAGATGCCACCTTTCAGATGAGACGTTAATCTGAGGCCTGTAAAAGGTTGCATGGCATTATTTTGAGCAAGGGAATTCTTCCTAGTGTTCCGGCCAGTATTTAGTTCCTCAACCAGCCTATCAGGTCCCTGCCCCACTGCTGTTTATGTGGAATCTTGCTGTGCGTAATTCAGTTCCCCTGTTTCTTTATTCGTTTATGGGACATAGACATCACTGGCTGACTAACATCTATTGCCCACATCTAGTTGCCCTTGGAGGGCAGTTGAGAGTCAACTGCATTGTTGTGGCTCTGGAGTCACATGCAGTCCAGACCAGATAAGGACAGCAGATTTCCTTTTCTAAAGAATATCTGTGGAATCAGATAGGTTTTTCCTGGCAATCGTCAATGGTGTCATGGTCACCAGCAGATTCTCAATTCTAGATATTTGTATTGAATTCCACCTGCCGTGGCAGTATTCAAACCTGGGACCCCAGAACATTAGCTGAGTTTAATAGTCTGGCGCTAATACCACTAGGCCATTGCCTCCCCCTTACTGGTGCATTACTGCTGCTTCATAATCCAGCTGGAAGCACTGAAAGAATACCTGCACCCCATGGACTTTAATATTTCATGAATAAGGTTAAATGCGAGTTCTCCTACTATTACAGCATTCTTGTGCTGCATGACTCTCTGATTTTGATATAAAATAGCATACCTGCTGCACAATTCGTAATAAACACACCAGTTGAAGTTAAAAAAAAAATTAAAAATCATTCTTGAGGTGTGAATGTCATTGGCTGGGCCTACTGGCCCACGGGAGTTAAGAGTCAACGATATTACTGTGGATATAGAGTCACATGTAGGCTAGACTAGGTAAAGACAGCGGATTTCCTTTCCTAAAAGACATCAGTTTTTATTATTCATTCGTGAGACATGGGTGTGACTGGCTGAGTCAGCATTTATTGCCCATCCCCAGTTGCCCTCGAGAAGGTGATGGCCAGCTGCCTTCCTTCTTGGATCGCTGCAGTCCATTTAGTGTGGATTGTGCCACAATGCTGCCAAGGAGGGAATTTCAGGACTTTATTTAACAACCTCAAAACACTGATTGCAGTCCAGAAGTACTTAATTGATTGTGAAGGGTTTTGGCGCACCTTGAGGTCATGGTAAATGTAAGTTTGCTTGTTCTTTTCCTCAACGTGAAGCACGAATGGTAGTACCAAGTCCAGGAAATGTGCCAACACCACACACTCAACAAGATGCTGAATTGAGCACCATCTCACTCACTGATGACAGGCAAATGCCTAACACTCACCAGATTCCATCTGCTATGGGTCTCTGTAGATCAGCAGAGATGTGATATCACTTTATGGTCTGCATCTCCAGTGAAACAAGTGATTAGAATTAGTTTTGCTGAAAGTTTAGAATTGTTTCCTGTCATTTAGTCGCTTCAGGTCAATGTTGAGTACAAATAAACGGGAGTAATTTCAAATCATGTGTGGATGAAATAATTTTAGATCACACACAGCAGTTACGTTGCAGGCACAAGTGAATTAATAATGAGTTAGAAGACTTGTAATATACAAAGAACAGTTGAACTCTGCAAGTCTCCTTTGTTCAGGCAAACCGTTACTCCGAACAACAGAGGTTTAATACTCTCAGTTGGAAAGAAGTAGTAGGCACAAGGTACTTTCAACAAAAATCTTAGTACAAACAGGAGATTTAAGAGGATGATGAAGATAAGAGGGAAGATACATGAGCAAGCACAGGTGAGGGAACAACAAGAGATAATAGTGTTTATTTTCTTATTAGCTTCACAAGTGGGCTTACATTAACAATGCAATGAAGTTACTGTGAAAATCCCCTAGTCGCCACACTCCAGAGCCTGTTTGGGTAAACTGAGGGAGAATTTAGCATGGCCAATGCACCTAACCAGCACAGCTTTCAGACTGTGGGAGGAAACCCTCACAGACACAAAGGGGAACATGTAGATTCTGCACAGACAGTCACCCAAGCCACTAAACCTGCTCCCTGAGGCAGCAGTGCTAACGCTGTGTTACTGTGCAGCCCTGAGAGGAGAGATAAAAAGGAAAAGCTGAAACTAAAGAACTGGTTGAGTGTCTGGTGCAAAATGGTTAACTCTTCCTATCCGGGCTTTTTTTTGCTATGAGCCCATTAACTAAGAATCTGATTTCACAGAAATCATAGAAACCCTACAGTACAGAAAGAAGTCATTCGTCCCATTGAGTCTGCACCGACCACAATCCCACACAGGCCCTACCCTAATGTCCTTACATATTTTACCTATTAATCCCTCTAACCTACACATTTCAGGACATTAAGGGGCAATTTAGCATGGCCAATCCACCTAACCCGCATATCTTTGGGCTGAGTGAGGAAACTGGAGCATCCAGAGAAAACCCACACAGATACGAGGAGAACGTGCAAACTCCACACAGACAGTGAGCCAAATGGGAATCGAACCCAGGACCCTGGAGCTGTGAAGCAGCAATGCTAATCACTGAGCTACTGCACCACCCATCTTCAGCTATTGGAGTTGCCATGTTATTCTTTTTGTTCGGTACATTTATCATGTGTCTTTCACCTCCCTGTTCCACACCCCACATCTTAGACAATAAAGACAAGGAATTATCCTTAACGTTGCTTCTCCTTTTTTAAAAACGTGAACCACAGCCCATCTACCATAATTACCTATAATCTGCCCAGATGGCTGCAGGGAATTCTATCAGCATTGAGTCATTTCTGCGTCTCATTAAAGTGTTACTGCAAGTGGAGTAGTTTGAGTACAATGTCGTTTCAGTAGCAGAGAGGTCACTGACCCCTATCCCACGGCACAATAAAGTATATGGTTCATATATCTGGAAGGCCTATTCATCTCGTCAAAATATTTGTAAATTCCATTATTCCCCAAACTACAGAAGGAGAGTGGACTGGCGTCACAGCACTGCGGGTTGTAGTGTGCATTATACTACCTTGATTATGACACATTAATACTGACAATCCATCAGGCCCTATAGATTAGCTGGTTCTAAACAAACACTGTGATATATACAGAGACACAACTTATTGACTGCCACAAAGATTTGTGGCAGGAGTGAGACGCAGCAACGGAGTGGTCAGTGAATGCAGACTTCTGCTGACCATCGGCATAGATCTCTGTGAAAGCCCATAATCTGCCAGAGTTATAAATTTTCCTCTCCCTCCCCCTTCCAACCATCAGCACCCACTCACCAACCATCCCACCTGTACACCCCCCCCCACCCCGACAAACCACACAGATGGTGCAGTTCCGCAGTGATCTTTGCAATTGCTTTAACATTTTACGCGCTACTGCAATTATAATCTCTCATTTTGAGCAGCCTTGTGTAAGCAGGTGCTTGAAGGTTTCTGGAGCTGAAAGACAGGAGCATGTGATATGGAAAGGAAGGAACAGGGACCATCATCAGCAAGTGTGTGTGAGCAACCAAAAGATGCAGAGCTTCCTGCACAGAATGAGGCGCAGACAGATAGATTAGGAATTCCCTTCGTCCCAGGCGAGAGGCCCTTAGCCTCCTAGAAGACAATACCACCCACAATACTGCAGATCTGCAGGATCCTTCATCATCAGTAACCCTCATGCAGGCTTGTCACCAGAATACAAGACAAAACAATCACTACACATGCTACAAATACATTAGCAGAAATAAAAGGGCACTCGCCTTTACTTGGCAGCAATCACAGCTTAGGGACTTCACACACAATCCCTACAGCGCAGAAAGAAGTTATTTGGTCCATCAAGCCTGCGCCAACAACAATCCCACCCAGGTCCTATTCCCGTAACTCCACTCATTGACCGTACTAATCCCCCTGATACCAAGGGGGCAATTTAGCACGGCCAATCCATCGAACCTGCACATCTTTGGACTGAGGGAGGAAACCGAAGCATCTAGAGGAAACCTGTGCAGACATGGGGAGAATGTACCAACCAACCACACAGAGACACACACACACATATATATATAAACACACACACACACGCAAAAGATACACATGCATGCACAAACAGACAGACAGACACACACACACACAGGCACACATACATACATACAGAGACAGAGAGAGAGAGAGACACGCACACGCGCACACAGACATGCACACACACACACAGACACGCACACACAGAGACACACACACACAGAGACAAGATATAGACGCATACACAGAAGACAGACACACACACACATATACAGAAAGAGAGAGAGAGAGAGAGACACACACACACCCTCAAAAAGAGACACATTCACAGAGACATACATGTACAGGAAGAGAGAGAGACACACACCCACACAGTCACCCCCAGAAAGAGACACACACACACAGATACATAAACACATGCAGACACACACCCACAGAGAGACACCCAGAGACACACACACACACACACACACAACAGAGACACACATAGGCACAAACATATATAAACATACACACAGAGACACACACACATACACACACAAAACACAGAGACACACACACAGGCACTGAGACACAACACACAGAGGCACACACACACACACACAGAACACACCCACATACACACAGACAGACACACACAAACAAATATATGCAGACACATACACACACGGACATACACAGAGAGACAAACACACACACAGAGACAAATACATCAGACACACACACACACACACACACACCTCCCCCCCACAACCCGAGTCCCTGACGCAGTGAGGCAGCAGTAGTAACCACTCTGCCACCCATTCTCATGTCACTTTACAACCAATGAAATACCTCCTGTACTGCAGCTGCTGTGGTAACACAAGAAACACCACTGATAATTTGCACACAGCAAGCTCCCACGGACAGAAGAATGGGAATAACTAGATAATCTCATTAGCCAGTTAGGCCTGACCTGGAGCACTGCATCCAGTTCTGAGCACTGTATTTGTGGAAGAATGTGAAGGCATTAGAGAGGATACAGAGGATATTCCTAAGAATGAATCCAGGAATAAAGAGCTGTACTACACGGATAGATTTGAGAAGTTGGGTCTGTTTTCCATGGAGAAGAGGAGGCTGAGAGGAGATTTGATGAAGGAATTTGATGGAGGACAGGCTAAATATTGAGAAATTGTTCCCACTCAAGAGAGCATCAAAAACAAGAGGGCACAGCTTCAATATAACGGGCAAAAGAAGCAGATGTGATGTGAGGAAACATTTTTTCACCAAGATAGAAAGGATGTGAAGGAAGGTTTGATTGAAGTACTTAAAAAGGAATTAGAAGAAAGAATGTGCTAGGTTACGGGGATAAGGTGGGGGAATAGAGCTAGGAGAATGCTCTTTCAGAGAACCAGTGCAGATTCGATGGGCCAAATGACCTCATTCTGCACTGCGAAGATTCTGTGATATTGGCTGAGGGATAACAAATGGTCGAGTCACCAGACAGGAGCTCTTTCGCTCTTTGATAGTGCCATGAGATCTTCCCAAGAGGGCAAATTGTGCATCAATCAAACACTTCATCTGAAAGACGGAGGCTCCAATATCCAGTTCACTACCACGCTGGTCATGGGTCAGTCTCGGTTATGGGCTCTCATTCTTGGGAATGGGACTTGGACCCAAAACCTTCTGCCTCTTAAGGTGAGAGTTTTGCCAACTGAGCTGTGACTGACTCCAGTTCGTAACAAGGTAATGTGTCTTCTAAAATTATGAATTTCTCCACCTTAAACATTAGTATCCCATTGACCATAAAACCACAATCAAGTTTCCAGCATGTAACTTGCCCTGGACAAATACCGCTTCTTTTTTAAAGAATAGAACTGCTGGCATCATACTGGAAGCAGTTGGGCTCACTCGATAATCCCAGCCCTCTTTAAAACTGATACCAACAAAGACATGCACACAACACTCCCAGTCCCTCCCACCCACCATTTGTTTCTTCCAGGATGTGAGCAACATAGGCAAGGCCAATTTAGTGCCCATCACTACTTGTTCCAAGATGGCAGCGATGGACTTCTTTCTTCAAAAGCTACACAGTGAAGTGAAGTGCCTTGGCGCTTGATAAATCTGTGATGACTTCAGACAGATTAACGAGGTTGGCTTTCTAGAGTCTGAGCTACCTAATGAGTCTTCGCACGCTCCTACGATCTGTAGGCACCTGGTACGGGGGGGGGGGGCAGTCATGACCTCCTCATGAACCTGCTCCTGGGCTTGGTGAGACGCGCCATCAATAGTTCCAGTTAGGGGGGCGATCGATGGGGTTATCCATCTCGACTGCTACCTCTTTACTGTGGCTATATTCACAGCCAGGTGTCTCTGGAGAGGGAGCATGAGGTGTCCACGGGTGCAGTTAATGCCTAGCACACCCATTGGGCAGCGCGGACCTGGGCTGTATTATCGACCCTGATAATCATATTTTCATTTAATGTTTTAAGTTTCCTTTTGACTTTGTTTTTTGTTTGCGTTGTACCACCTCCTTTTAGGGAGCTGTCCCTTTTAATTTGACCCAAATTTAATTTGAGTTAATTTATTAAGTTGGTACCAGAAAAGCAGTGCCTGATGAGTCTTAATTGATGGTTAAGTCAAGGAGTCTCATGTTCCCTATTTAAAGCAGGTGTGTCAGATTCCCAGCCTGCATTCAGCAGAGAGCAACTGGAAAGCTGGCTGTGTACAGATATATGTTGTAAATAAAGTAACTTGACAATGGGACTTTTGCCTCCATGAAGTTATTACAAAATCAAAGTTGCTGGTCATCGAGAAGTCAATGGACTTTTTACACCCTTATTTTTAATGCTACTTTTTAAAAAATTCATTCTTGGGACAAGGGTATCACTGGCTGGCCGGCATTTATTGCCCAAGCCTAGATGTCCTTGTTCAGAGAGCAATTCAGATTCAACCACATTGATGTACCTCTGGGGTCTCATGTAGGCCAGACTAAGTAAGGATGGCAGATTTCCTTTCCTAAAGGACCAGGTGGACTTTTTTTCCCAACCATCAGCAATAATTTCACGGTCATCAGTAGATTCTTAATTTCAAATTTTTTTAAATCAAATTCAAGTTCCACCATCTGCCATGGTGGGATTTGAACCCAGGTTTCTGGAACACTAGGTGAGTTTCTGGATTAATAGTCTGTCAATAATACCACTAGACCGTTGCTTGTTGATATTGTACACAATTATATCAATGCTGTCAATCAAAATCAGAGGCTAGGCTAAAAAAAAACTGGCAAGTGACCAAAAATCAAATTGTTCCATTACCTGGAAGGGCTTAACATACTGTAACACTTGTTGAGCAGTGGAAGTAGCTCAGTCCAAAATGAGCATGCATGTCTGCTATAAATCAGGAAATGCCAATTCTGACACAAACCCGCTGACAGATGAGAAACATTTTGATATTTCAGTCAGGAAAAAAAACTAACAGTGGCAGATTACACTAATCCCTGATAATTTGAAGACTTTTCCTTGCTGTCTAAAAAAATTAAATGATCAATAATTTGAATTTGGTAATTCTAGTGAACAGCACATAGCTAATACTTGGAGCTTAAATTAATTGAACCACACGAAATATTATTGACCTAAAACATTCTCTCTCTACAGATGCTGTCAGACCTGCAGAATACCTCCAGCATTTTCTGCTCTTTTGTTTTGAATCATGTGAATACTTGAAATCAGAGAATCCATAGAAGCCTTCCTTACAATGCAGAAGGAGGCCATGTGGCCCATCGAGTCTGCAACAACAATCGAGCTCAGCAACAACAATCCTACCCACGCCTTATGCCCGTATTCCGACATATTTACCCCACTAATCCCTCTAAAGTACACATTCCGGGACATTCAGGGGCAATTTAGCATGCCCAATGCACTTTAACCCACACATCTTAGGACTGTGGAAGGAAACCAGAGCACCCAGAGAAAAACCACACAGACACAGGGAGAACAGACAGTGGCCTAAGCCGGGAAATGAACCCAGGTTTCTGGAACTGTGAAGCAGCACTGCTAATCATTGTACCACCATGCCATTCATTGGATTAAGCAACAGTCAACCTCTTGGGTTTTAAGCCAAACAAACACTTTGGACTGAATAAAATGATATAGAAACATAGAAAATTTGCTGGGAAGAAGGAGGCCATTCAGCCCATTGTTATCAGCGTCAGCTGAAAAGCATTCCCACTTAAATCTATTGATCCATTGTCCTGTAGGTCACAGTACTTCCAAGTGTCCATCCAGATATTTTGAAAATGTGATTTGGGTCTCTCTTTCCATTATCCCAACAAGTAGAAAATTACAAGACTGCTAAAATCCCTCTGGATTGGCAAGAAAAATCCTCAACTCAACTCTCTTTTAATCCTCTACCCTCTTGTTATTGACTGGCAACAACTTAGATTTATTTTATTTATTAGCAAGCAGATTTATATCAACACTGCACAAAGATATGGATATGGGTACAGAGCGATATGGGCCAAATGGGGGCAATTCGGCATAGCTTAATAGTTAAAGAAAAAGGGCAGTATGGACAAGTTGGGCCAAGGGGCCTGTTTCCATGCTGTAAACCTCTATGACTCTACTATAGTGCAAAGTTATACTGTCACTTCAAAAGACTGATGTGCAGAAAAAAACTTGGGAACAAATCCCTTAGTCACCACACTCCGGCATGTGTTCAGGTACACGGAGGGAGAATTTAACACGGCCAAAGGACCTAACCAGCATGTCTTTCGGACTGTTAGAGGAAACCAGAGCACCCAGAGGAAATACACATAGACACAGGGAGACTGTGCAGACTCCACATAGATAGTGTCCCAAGCCAGGAATCGAACCAGTGCCCCTGATGCTGTGAGACAGCAGTGCTAAGCACTGTGTCATCCATGATTCCATTTAATTTAAATTTAACTTTTAAATTACTAGCTTAGGGAGGACAAGCACAACAGTTTTAAATTCCTGGGGACAGGGATGTAGAAATAACACCATAAACAACTTTTTTAAAAAGTTATTAGTAGGAAACTAAAACATACTCTATCAACCTGATGGATGGGAAGCCTATAAAATACTCAAATTGAATAATTTATCTTCTAATTTCAGAATAAACTCCTTTAATTTTTGCAATATTCCAACTCAATTGAAATGTCTCTTAGTTATTCAACAAAATGAGATTTCACAGAAGTACTTAGGATCTGCAGATAGGAAAAGGCCATTTGGCTCAGCTGGTCTATGCTGATGCTCTGTATGGGCCTTCACTCACTACCCCTTCTTCGCAGCGTACCAACAGGCCCTGACGTTTATTCCTCACTCCCTTGTACACTTATCCAGCTTCCTCTTAAAGGCATCAAATGAGATTAGCACTGCAATGCAGCTGGTGATAATCATAAGTAATCACATTTATCAGAGAAACAAATCAGAGGAAGATGATCACCATCCCTTCGTTTGCTGCTCACCACCACCACCACCACCCCCTCCCCCCCCACCAATACCTTTGCTAGCTTCTTCCTCATCTCTGGAAATTTAAATACTGGCTTTTCTAAACAAAAATGTAATTCCCAGATATGTCAATCAAAATTAGCTGACTCGAATGAATTGCCGTCAGGAAATCACAGGCAGCGATTTATTTACTTTATCGGAGGACATAAAATTATACTAACAAAATCAAACTGATATGTTTTGCTGCCAGCCCTCCGTCGGGCTAATAGCAAGAATTTAACTTGAAATTGGAGACTTGATGATTGCAGCATTGACGGCATTGTCTGACAGACTCATTACCACGGTGACCAGGTGACCCTGAGCCGAAGCTGTGGAACAAATTCACCCTCTTGGTCCGCTGGCGTATAATCGCCATGGTTACAGAGAGCTGGCCGATGATGCGGCTGGAAGGTACCAAACTATTTCATCTTTCCCAAGGAACAAGGCAATGGTGCATCCTCACATTGGACGAGTAACTCACAGCGTTACGAACGCTGTATGTTTGGTTCAAAGCTCTGTCAAGTTTGCAAGTAAAAGTCCGCATTTCTTTGGATAGGGGAAAGAAAGGAAAGCTTCTTTCGAAACCCACTTTTCATTAAATCAACTTTAAATGACTTTGCCATAGTTCCTAGCTTTCTGAAAACAAACCTGCCATATTTACGATGGACAAATGAACCCTCTACACATCCATTTGCATAGCTTAAATGCGATGGCATGGTAACACATTAGCACTGTGGTGGTGTATGGTGGGTGGTGTGTGTGTGCGCGCGTGCGCACACATGTGCATCTGTGTCTGTGTGCAGTTTGTATGTTCTCCCTGTGTCTGCACGAGTTTCCTCCTGGTACTCACATATTTACCTCGCTAACTTCCCTAGCCTACACGTCTTGGACACTATGGGGCAATCTAGCAAGGCCAATCCACTAAACCTGCACTGTCGATGCAAGGAGGATGTCCCAGTGGTGGGTGTGTCCAGAACCAAGAATCACAGTCTGAGAACTCGGGGTGGCCCATTTAGGACAGATAAGCAGAGACATTTCTTCACTCAAAGAGTGGCGAGCCTGTGGAATTCATTACCGCAAGCAGTAGCTGATGCCAAAACATTGAATGTATTCAAGAAGCGGCTGGATATAGCACTTGGGACGAGTGGGATCAAAGGTTATCGGGAGAAAGCAGGATTAGGCTATTGAGTTGAACGATCAGCCATGGTTTTGACGAACAGCAGAGCAGGCTCAAAGGACCAAATGGCCTTCTCCTTCTCCATTTCTATCTTTGGACAGTGGGAGGAAACCAGAACACCCATAAGAAACTGCAGACATGAGGAAGAACATGCAAACTCTACACAGACAGACAGTCACCCAAGGCCAGAATCGAATCCGGATCTCTGGTGCTGTGCCACTGTGTCACTTGCAGCAAGCAAAGACGTGGGCAGACAGAGGTTTCGATGGCACCCAATTAACGATGGGTGCAATGTGGGAGGCCGACAAGGAAGGCATTGGGACAGTCACATTGGGAGTTAACAAAGAAACAGGAAAGGTTTCAGCCGTAGATGAGCTGAGGCAGGGCTGGAGTCCAGGGATGGAAATAAGCAGTCTTAGTGATGGCGTGGACATGTGGTCGGAAACTCAACTTGGGGGGTCAAATAAAGCAGCGTGTTTCAGACAGTTCGTTTCTGCCTCTGGTTTTAGTCAATACTTGGATTCCAAAATTGAAGACAGATTTTTTTTTAAACATGTTTGCAAGCGAGAGATGCAAATTTGATCTTGAAAGAACTTCATTCCACAATGAAAATGCTTCTTGTCTCATTCATTATAAGAGAGCTAGCACAGTAACTACAGATCCATTTCTGCTCCTTGCGCTATGTATAAATGCATTATTTAACACTAATAATATTCAGCTACAATTCATAACCACCGTAGCATACAAACCCAGGAAAGGTCCATTAACCATTTTTATTCTTCTTCTCCCCCTCTAATAACATCATTTCTCATCCACTTTACAAACAGCACTGACCTGCAGATACTCCCAAGAATTTAACACATGCACCATAATATTTAACTCCTCATTCAACTTATTGAGATGATAAGCAAGAAAAGCTTTTTCTCTGAAGACCAACAGCACCTGCAATTATTGTTTTAAGGGTATTTACTGCAATTTTCTTTCTTTTTAAGAGCACCGCTAATTGAGAACATGAATTAACAGTCCCATCACCTCAGTTCCTTTCCTCTCTGTTGTTTGAAGACATTGGCTCACTGTTAGGGTATGTAAGAACATAAAGACTAGGAGCAGGAGTCACCAATTCAGCCCCTCGATCTGCTTCACAATTCAATACAATCATGGCTGATCCCCTCTCGACTTATCTCCACCTTTCTGCCCACTCCCTTCATCCTACTACTTTTAAAAACCTATCTATCTCCTCCTTAAATCTGTTTAGTGTTCTGGCACTCATTGTACTCTGGGGTAGGGAATTCCACAGATCACGACCTTGTGAGTGAAGTAATTCCTCCTCATTTCGTTTTAAATCTGCCACTTCTTAGCCTAAAATTCTACAACACCCAACAAGGGAAAATATCCTGCTGGAGTTCAAACCAGGGCCCTTCCTGGCCGAGATGAACATTGTACAATCTTCCTACTGAACTACTGAAGAGGTACGTTCAATTTAGAAAGATCTACAGAGGCATCAGATAATGTTCTAAAAACAAGGTTTTTAAGGATGAAACAAAGTAGTTAGCTGGGAATAAAAACGATCTTAGAAGGAAATTAAAGGTGACACCAAATAGATAAATTCAAGGCAATGCACATCATGAGAGATGAAACATTTGGCTGTGATTAGTATCTACACACTGAAAGTATCTAGTCTTTGGACAGCTGTCATCATCCAGACTAATCAAGTAATGAGATCCAACTGCATTTTGTTATGAGGGGATTAATTTCATCTTGTATAATTCACTGATATAACCACATCTGAAATGTTATGTCATTATGTAATAACCTCAGCATCTATAGGGATATAGTGGCTCTGGGTTCCAGGAGATGGGGTGGGAGAAGGATAATGCTGCAATTTATGTCTACAATTTACAGATGGCTTCACAAAACTGATCTGCTTTCATCTGAAGAGGGAAAATGGAGAATAGGCATTATTACCCAGGTATTTATTTTTTGCTTCTCAGCATTTTAATGTGGACATAATCCAATTATTTCATTCCACTCTGATCATAGATCTATAGACCCTGAGTACAAAATTGGCAAGCTACAAGATTAGAATACTCTCTGGCCCTCCTGCCAGAGTAAGAGATGCGAAATAGACTCCCATTAAAAGCAGCTGATGTCGTGTCAATTGGCTTCTTTGAAGCACAGCTCAATAACATCTGTTTGAGAATGGGATTCAAGGTACTAATGATAAGTACAGACATTTACAAAATAAACTACAGGAAGAGTGATTCATGTCTTGCTGGGATGCTTATTAGTGAGGTTATCAGTAAGCAATTGCTGTAATAATTGTTTATACCCAAGGTACGTTTTATTTTGCAGGTTGCATTTCCATCCAGGACCTCGCCTCTCCCCATCTCGGATTTGATTTGATTTATTATTGTTACATATATTGGGATACAGTGAAAAGTATTGTTTCTTGTGCACTATATGGATAAAGCAGTCTATTCAGAGTATATGGGGAGAAAGGAAGGAGACAGTGCAGAATGTAGTGTTACAGTCCTAGCTAGGGTACAGACAAAGATCAAGTTGCTGTAAGATAGGTCTATTCAAAAGTCTGATGGCAGCAGGGAAGAAACTGTTCTTGAGTTGGTATGTGACCTCAGACTTTTGCATCTTTTTCCCAATGCAAGTAGGTGGAAGAGTGTATGTCTGGGGGGAGATTGGAGTCCTTGATTATGCTGGCTACTTTTCCGAGGGGGCGAGAACTGTAAACGGAGTCAATGGATAGGAGACTGGTTTGCGTGATGGACTGGGCTGCGTTCACAACCCTTTGTAGTTTCTTGCAGTCTTGGTCAGAGAAGGAGCCATACCAAGCTGTGACAGCACCCTTTCCAGATACTTCACAGATGGTGCATCTGTAAAATTTGCTGAGAGTCATAGCACACATGCCAAATTTCCTTAGCCTCCTGAGAAAATAGAGGCATCAGTAGGCTTTCTGTAGCCTCTTCAAGTTCCATAATCCTCCATCATCTGTATTCTTCCAATTCTGGTCTCTTGTGCAAGCCTGATTTTCTTCATTCTGCCAATGATGACTGTGACTTCAACTGCCAAGGCCCTGGACTCAAAGTCTCCCACAAAATCTCTCACCTCCTTCGGGACATTTCTTGAAATCTACCTCATTGTCCAAGATTTGGGTTATCTGCCTTAACAGCTCCTTATGTGGCTCAGAGTGAAATGTAAGCCAATGGTACTCGCAGGACTAAATTAAAAGTGCTATTTAAATGAAAGTCTCTGGTGCACCCCACTAATTGTATTCTGGGAATAGTGATAAAATGCTACACAATAAGGGGATTCAGATCAAGAACTTCAGAGCTGCATTGAAATGGAGGGTGGAAGGGGACAAGGTGGTGGGGGAAGACAGGGCCATAGTGGGTGGCGCGGTGATGGTGGTATACAAAGAGGCTAGTCCACACCAACTTTCATCTGTTCAGGTACCCTGCGACCTCACAACGCTGCCCGTCTACGCCAAGTATGCAGTTTACATGCATGCAAATGCATGAAAAGGAATCGCAATTTTCATTTGAGGACCAGGATTTCCCTTAATTTCCCCTCCCTGCACCACAGCATGTTGTCTGGTGGCAGGCTTGCCATTGTCACTGATGGGGTCTTCTGAAAAACCCAGCAAAGAAGTCAATGGTCATTTGCATTGCTGGCTGGCCGCACCTCCAGGGAACCTGGAGAGGCGGGGGCAGGGGTGGTTACTTTTGCAGGACCTGAAGATCCCACTGATGGGAGAGGCCGGAAAATTCCGGCTGAGATCTGCCACCGCCTGTCGCAATGGATAGGCTCTCTGTTCAGTGAATATTGCAGCTTACTGCAACAGGATTCCCAGGTTAATAACATTTAAATTTTCCAACTATTAAGAAGACAATGATGATGTTAATTGAGTTTATGGAAAATGTTTTCAAAATTCATTATCACCCAATTAAAGTTTCCCATGAAACAAACCATTCCTGCTGGTTTAACTTACAACCTGTAAGTTACTAGCAAAAATGTTTCGACAGATTATGTAAAATATGTTTTTTTTTTCAAGGTTTATTTATTAGTTGCAAGTAAGGCTTATATTAACGCTGCAATGAAGTTACTGTGAAAATCCCCGAGTTGTCACACTCCAGCGCCTGTACGGGTACACTGAGGGAGAATTTAGCATGACCAATGCACCTAACCAGCATGTCTTTCAGGCTATGGGAGGAAATCTGAGCATATGGAGAAAACCCATGCAGACATGGGAAGAATTTACAGAGTCCACACAGCCAGTGACCCAAGCCGGGAATTGAACCCAGGTCCCTGGCGCTGAGGCAGCAGTGCTAACCATTGTGCCACCATGTCTGACCCACTGTACATTGCTGTGTTTATTTACCTTTAGGTGATAGGAATGGCAATAAGGGGTTCAGATCAAGAACCTCAGAGCTGGTTTGGAAAGGAGGGTGGAAGGGGACATGGTGATGGGGAAGACAGGGGCATAGCAGGGTGGGACAGTAATGATAGTACACAGAGAGGCTGGTGCTCACCAACTTTCACCTGTTCATGTGTCCTGTGATCTCACAACGCTACATATCTATTCCAAGTGTGCAGTTCACATACAAAATCAATGGTTCACACATGCCACTTAAATCAGGGGAAAGGTCCCTCAACAGAATGACAGCAAGGGGAACAGAACGTGAAATGCCAGACAGGGGAGTGGAAGCAAGCTATCCATCTCAGTTCTCCTGACTGCAGACAGTGTTGGCAGAACAGATAATGATGTCTCTTTCTTCTCTCCGGAAACACCCCCCTATCCTCCATTTCCCAGCCATTTGGATGTACTGCCAGTTTGAAGAAGGTAGCTATAAGGAAGCTGTGGCCAGAACTGACAGACTGTCAAAGCTGCAATTTCTGATCCACTTTGCCTGTAACTGCACTAACCAGCTTTCCCTCTGTCCCTTGAGTAAGAACTGCCAATCTTTTATGTTTTTGTTTTAATCACCCCCTCCATCACTTGATATTCAGAATGCAGCCTTTTTTTCCTCTGTTGCTGCACATTATCTGAGGCAAACATGCAAGTTCTCTGAGGGAAGAGAACACACAATCTACATAGCAAAGGACCAACAGGGACCAACGAGGAATTATCTACTGCGAGACAGCATCAAGTTGAGAGACTCTTTCATGGAAAATAATGCAGACAACAACTCAATGGATGAGTATCACCTCCTGGGGGCCAGGTCTTTTGAAATTGCCTTCCATTATAAAACCTGATTTGCAAGATCATCCATTTCATTCTTCAAACAATTAACTAAATACTCTAGCTAACTAAAGAAAAAAAAAATTGCCTTTGGAGTGTGTCACTCTTTAATGAGCGTGACTTGGGGATTTAACCAACAGCCATGGCTCAGCTAGTAGTAGCACACTCATTTTTGAATGAAGAAGTTGTAGGTTTGAGGTCCGGTCCAGGGACTCGAGGATGTAATCTAGGCCAGTACTCAAGTGCAGTGCTGTCCAAGTGTTGTCTTGGCAGAGGTATTGCCCATCAGATGAAACACTAAACTGATGCTTTACCTGATCTATCGACTGGATGGAAAGTTCCCATGGCACTATTCTTAAGAGTAGGGAGGTTCTCTCTCCCTGGTGTCCCTCAACCAACGCAACATAAAACAGATTATCCAGCAGTTATTACATCACGGTTTGTGGGACCATACTTTGTGCCACACTAGTGCTTAGATTTCCTACATATCAGCGATTGTACATCAATGATGGTTAATTCATTGCTTTTGTTTTATTACTGGTTTGGCCAGCATCCATTGCTCAACTTCCAATTGCCTTTGAGAAGGTAGTGGTGAGCTGCCTTCTTGAACCGTTATAGTCCAAATACTGTAGGTACACCCAGAGTACTATAAAGGAGGGAGTTGC